>CM071633.1:26114168-26849446 GCA_036419045.1 Scirpophaga incertulas
AAGAACATTAATAATTCATTAGTATTAGCACAAATACATCATAAAATATATTGTTATTAAGTGAACATTTTTTTTTAATTGTAAAATTTAAAACTCTTGTTATTTACTTATGTAAATTAACAAAAATGTGATATAGTGGATTGAGTGAGAAGATATATTAAAATTTAATACTGTGTTGAGATTTCTTCCCAAAGATCTCATTAAGTTATGAAATGAGCTTCATAGTACTTTAGAGGCCCATTCATGTTGGTGGGTTCAACACCATCATTGAGTGACAAACATAAGCATCAGAGCTTAGACGTGTTCTCATATCGCTCTAATCTCTACCTATGGATAAACTCATACAGGATGTCAGTCCGCTAGAAATGCACTACAATATTTTTCTGACAAGGTTGGAAGATATAACACAGTTTTTATATTATATAGATCAGTATTACTCCATAACTGTGTATTTATCACAATTTATTTATTTACACTTTTTATATAACATTAAAAAAATGATTGTATAAATGGCAGACTTAGGCTAAGGTACCTTAGGTAAAGGCAGTGCAAATGTGAGAAAAGGATACATAAATCCACAACAACTATATTAAACGGATAAGAATACATATGAAATAAATAGATAAACATAAATATATAAATGTACATATATACATAATATGTAAAATATATACATACTATAATATGATAAAAGTATTATCTGAAATAATGGATTTACAAAATAGAGTTTTGCAGATGTATGCAAATTGCATCAGAATGTTTTTCTTCACTGTTACAGTGTCAGATAATAGATTACATATACAATTTGTGTATGAAAGGTACATTTCATATGTGACAGGATATTGATTGTCATGTTAAGACATAGTTATATTATGTTATATATTATATATATATTAAGTTTTCCTCCACTTTCTTTTGCCAGTCTACAGTATGCCAGAGAATCATGGAGAAGTTGGGGCAACAACAGAAGGAGCACACGGAACGCCGTGTCGTCTGCATCAGCCAAGATTCATTCTACCGCACCCTTACCACAGCAGAACGGATGCGCGCTGAGCGTGGCCAGTTCAACTTCGACCACCCAGATGCCTTTGATGACAAAAAACTACTAGCTGTCCTGAAAGACATACTAGCAGGGAAGAAAGTCGAAGTCCCCGAGTATGACTACATATCTAACTCTATCCAGTCAGTATTGGTTTCTTTATTCAATATATTGTTTAATTATTTTTATATTGTAAAAAAAAAATATTTATCTTAGGTCTTCTTGTAAGGGACCCCATTTGCTCAATCTATTTTACATATCTAGCATCCAGTATAGATCCATTGTATCATGTGCAAAAGATTCAATTATACCATGTAGTCAGCTGACTGCGGGTGGCCAATTACCATCAATATTTACCGTAATCATTGTGAAATATCTATTTGTTACCTGAGATACAACAACACAAACCATGCTGGGCTTACTTAGTGCTACAATAATTGGTGTAAGAGTAAGAAATATTTTATACCCGCTATAAGTATGTTTGCAACTTAGCCCATTTATTACCCTTCAAACAAGATAAAGGATAACCACTGTGGCTGTGTGATCAGTACACCTATTTCTAGGTGTCGCTATATCTAACTTCCCTGGTTAGAATCCCAGTGCGAGCATATATTTGTTTATCTGTTATGCAGGATACCATAACACTTACAGAACTAACTTTAGGCTAGGCTTAATTGATCTGTGTAAAAATAAACGAACACAGCAATACTTCTGCTTTGCAGTAGAAATGGGTAAGATGAACCCAAGTAGATCCTTGTTTAGTCTGGCTCAATGATCTGAGGTTTCTTTGGAACACCGAATTCGCTAGTACTTTTACTATTAGTAGGTTTAAATGATATTTTTGCTCTTCAGTCCCCACCACTCGCACACAATCTACCCGGCAGATGTGGTGCTCATCGAGGGCATTCTGGTGTTCTACTTTCCCGAAGTTCGTGAACTGTTCCATATGAAGCTGTTTGTTGACACCGACTCCGACACAAGGCTGGCCAGGCGGGGTGATTACCTAATTATATTTTTATCATAAGCTAATCTTTGCAAGGAGCAAATATTGTGGAATTATTAATAAAAATAATATTTATTCAACTTTTACAATGTCCATCTATCATAATTGTTTTTCCTCAGGAACAAGTTGAAATTAATCTCAGATTCTCATTCAAGCAATCCCTTGTACAATCTGTTTTGCTCCGTTTATGTCGACGTGAGTTATAGAGTAAAATGTTATGTTAAACAAGTAAAGGAAAAAATGAGATCCTTTTTGTAGTTGTGAATATTAACTCATTATTACTAAGTGAGGGAGTTTGACTGGTAAATACAATAATTGGATGCATGTTGTGTTAGGGATGCTGCTTCTCTTTAATTTCATACTAAATATATAGGAAACGTTGCAACCATATACAGATTAGCACTTTTAGATTGATCTGGACAAGTTATTAAGTAAAACGTAATAAGACTTACAAATATCTGAACTTAGGAAACATTTAATCAATTTTAGTAACGAGAAAAACTTATTATACAAGTTTTTCTCGTTGACCTTAATTCCAATCTGTTACTGGATAAAAACTTTCTTGTATTTATCGGCACATCATATTGCATTCTGAAAATGTTGTTATTGTTCTGTCATTATCCAGTGCCCCGAGATATAATGGAGAGAGGCAGAGATCTGGAGCAAGTCCTTAACCAGTACATGAACTTTGTGAAACCAGCATTTGAGGAATTTTGTTTACCGGTAAGTTGTATTGCAACACTACTATTATTGTTATCTGATTTATAACGGATTGCTGACTTTGATGCAGTCAGCTAGTTCACCTGACGAAAAATAAAGTTTAAATGATGAAGCAAAATTACCAAATTATTTGTGTAATCTGTGTTTGCATCTTGATTGACTGTGTTACTCATTGAGATACAATATTACGTTTGCTAGTAGATTAGACCTTAAAACTTCGAAGATGTAGGAATAGGACCGACCCATTTATTTGTCTTCCTACAAGTAAAGGTGAAACTTTCAATTTTAGATTTTACCGATGCTTACCACGAAAATCAAAAATTTATTCTTTAACAAAGATTTTTGCAAAAGAGTCACTTTTGCAATCGATTCACAAAACTATGGTTATACTATACTAGGCGGAAGATGAAACCTGGGAGGAAAAATATTATCTCCCAATATTTTTACCAGACCTTGAATTCAGGTTAACGTACGTTAAATAGTACCTATATCATTACAATACCGATTCAAAGATATGACCTTAACGGTTACGTTACCAGTATACAACCGCTTATAACTTTATTTCTTATTGATACAGTTATACTATTTACTAGTATGCATACTGCCAAGAAACTCAGACATTCCCATTTTTTCACTTTGCTAGATCTAAAAAACTTTTCTAAGTTGATTCCCATGTCTTGAACAAAATATCGGTAGCCTCATTTATAGATATCCGAATGTGAAAGTATTTAACAGGTATATCTTCGGTTTTTTTAGATTTTTATAGAGTTGTCAATTAGAAGCGGGCCTCGGATAAAAATTACGAACCCAGCTTCCTTTACAAGTTTAAACAGGCTCACATTATATCTATAAATACTATAGTTTTTTGACATTTTCATTGACATTCATTTTAATTAACAATATAATACACATATTCTTAAAGAGTATTTTTCAAAATTGATCTATGAAATGGTAAATTGGTGGAACTTTGTTGTGAAAGTGAGAGAAAGAAAGGAAACATAATATTACTTTAATTGTGTGTTGTGTACCTAACAATTATAGGTTACTTTTCTCTTTCAGACAAAAAAATTTGCTGATGTCATAATTCCTCGCGGTGCAGACAATGTGGGTAAGTTAAGTAAAAATATAATTATTTCCTATACTTACTATATGATCTACATCTTACGTTTTAAATAGTTTTTATTGTAATTGAAGAGAAATTTAACTTTACAAAAAGTTAAGAGAAACGTTTGCGTTATGATTCAACCCAAATTCCTTCAGCCATTTTTGCTTGACAAGCTAACTTATCAGAACACGTATAGAATAAGTAAGCGTTATATTTTCTATCACACTGTCTGTATACAATACCTTCTTTACTACTCTCTTAATGATTTTAACTTCCTTATCTTCTATCTTCATTATCAGTTCTTTTCCTGCTATCCGTATACGATTTGAACTTCCTTTCCACGGCATCTGTAGACAATTCGCGTGAACACTGCCTAAGGCCATAGCCACTGCAACAAGGTTATAGCGACTACTTCAGACACGATAGCTATCTGGATAATGCAGCGGCTATGGCCTTAAGCAGCTGCTTTGTCGCACGCTCAGAGTCCACTTTCCCTTGTTGCAGTGGCTATTGACTTGATCGTCCACCATATTTGGGACATAATGTACAAGAGGAAGGTGGTCCAGACGCCGAGGGTGCTCAACGGATGTAACGGACACCATGAAGATGAGGTCAGCGCTCGCAGGATGTCGGGCAGCTCAGAAGACACCTTGAGCCGATAGTTACTACAACAATGCTTGTATCCAACAAACAAAACGTGGTAATATTAAAATACAGTCAAGGCTGTCAATGCTTAGGAAACATTTCCAATCGCGCCGAGGCGGCTTAGGTTCCTTTGACTCACTGTCCACCGGACTATATTGGTCATTTTGTGTTTGACACACACAACTCCACTACGAAATCTTGTGGTCCAAAATTTGCTTTCAGCGCTCGAGTACACTATTTATGTACCAATTATGGTCCATAATTAGCACAATTCAGGAGACAGTGCTCTACCAATTATCTATTTGGATTGTTAGCACAAAGGGATGATATCATTCATTACATCAGGCTGTTTACAAAAAGCGTGTTCAGCTAATGTCTTGATATCAATAATAATTTATTGTAATAAATATTACAAAATTGACACACTCAACATATAGTTTAATTAATTATTATAGTTACTATTCTATGTATGAGTTTTGGACTAGAGAGCGATATTTATTATTTCGTTATATTGGGGGGTTCCTGAATTGTTGTTGGTTTACACTTGGACATTGTGGAGGCTGCGGATTGGAGATGGACTAGAAAGGGTTTCTCCATCACCCCCAGTTTCGAGGTCGACATGGTACAGGATTGTCCTTTCCTACATGGCTTCATCTTTAGATACGCTATTGTCGAAACAATTCATGGTTTGGTCCAACAGTTGATGCTCGGGAGTAATCATAGCTATCTTTTCCATCAGATCAGATACTTGTACGTGTTGCTTCCAAGCCACGGTGCTTTTACATGCCATAACATAAGCTAAGGAAGCATATTCACCCCACATCACTGGATCTCCTGCCTGTCTTAAAAATAGGACAGAAGCTCGGAGATTTGAATGATCTTCAAAGAAGTACTACCCATCTAGGAGTTTTAGTCCATAGGAGTTTAACAAATAACAGTCTCGAATCAGAGACGGGATTTCCATTTCATGCAGGTCAACAATTTGACTGGTTGTTTGTGGAGGGGGAGTTTTTGCCTTGATAAGCTCCCATCTCCTTCGGAATTCTTTAGTGCTTTGGTACCCTTAGAATTGTTGTAAAGGGCGGGTGGGAGTATCTTTTGAGCGAAATAGCAGAGGATTTTTCTACCGACAACTGAAGCAGCAATCAATCATTTGGTGAGAGAAATCCCGCAATCCCGCATCCACCAGGGAGTTCAAGTCAAAAGGGATTAGATCTTGGAGTGGCGTATATATGTTATGATAACATTGGGGCCTAAATTAATAAAGTTAATTTAAGCCGGACTAAGTTAATCTGATTTTTTTCTCTTATTCTAACTTATCAAGACGACGACAGAGATTGCTAAACTAGACTTAACAAATAATTATTACCACAGATCTGGATGAATACATTGGTATTTGTAGATTAAAATACGGTTATTTCTGGGCATAGACATTCGACTCCAACCACTGCCTCCTTCCATACAAAGGGATTTTTAGTCCTTCGAGTCACAATAAAGTATAAATAATCATTTTATTTCAGAGTCAAAGTCATATGTTTTATATGTTAGTAACAATTTAAGTTGTAAAACCTATCAGAAAATCTACCCAATGTTCTATAGGGCAATCCAAACAGACGGCTGTCGATTTTTGATTACTAAAACTATGAATTTCTTTTTTGTTCCCCCGAGGAAAATGCATTAAATTGCATACCCCGGCTGTGGCGAACCGGCGGTTATGTGGGGGGTATATGGCGGTTATCTCCTCCCCAGAAGGGGGAGGCCTAGCCGCTAAAAACCTCAGGGATGGCCTTCCTCAAGCATGGAGGGAGCCTCTGGGAACGCCAAGCGACTTCTGGGAACCCCCAGCCTCCGCTCCCCTGCCCATACAGGGGAGCCCTCCTTGGGGGAGGTTACAATACCTCCCCCGACGACGCCTCCCGGCCACGAAAGGGGCGTGGTCCCTCCTGGGTCACGGCGGCGCCGCAGCTGTGCTACCGAGCCCGGCGCCGCCTCCTTCGAGCGGGATCGGCCATCTGCCGACCCCGCTCGGCGGCCTCCTTCTGGAGCATTACTGCTTCACAGAAGGAGGCCACATCCCTCCAATCTCCCTCGTCCGCCAGCATTGCCGCAAAAAACTATGGATACCACTAATGTGACATAAATGCAATTATATGTACGTATAACAGCATATCAAGTTATTCAAATCTGTCCAACTTCTTTAATCCATTTTCAGTATAATGTCGACCGCATACAATTCAATATTCGCTTGTACAATATGTGAAGCGATATACGATCAGTCTCAACGTCGATGTAAAAACTATATGTAACTGTGTATACATTCTTCATTAAGCCAATACATGTATAAAATAATCAAAATTCATTTTTGTTCTTGAAAGCCTTGACTGTATATTATTATTAGTGTTAAAAATATCTATAGCTGGCGGTCTCTGCTGTTGATTCCGTTCACGAACGTTTATCTAAAGGTTGTTTCACATTTCTAAGCGTCGTTCGTTGCGCGTTTTGGATTTCATTGTATGGTATCTTGCGAGGCTCCTCTGAGATTTTTGTTTTCGGCGTTCTCTACGATTCCGTAGAACCGAAAAATCTGTTTCGATCCTTGACCAGAAATTTACGAGTTGAGTATACGCTTTTCGTATGATAATAGTTTTTATAAAACAGGAGTTATTATAAAACATTATTTAACAGCATTTCATTTGCTTGATCTAGACTTATTTTATCCCTGGTCTGTCGAGAACTTAAATCTTGTTTCGGTCGAGCCTAAAGGCAGGAACAAGTAAGCATATCCTTTTCATACATTAGTTAATGAATCATGAAACCATACTATATATTTAAAGACGCGTGATGATAATATGTATATAATGCTGAATATAATAAAGCTTATGTATATAATACTGGATGTAACAAAGCTTAATGTATATAATACTGGATATTCGCAGTGTCTTTGACATAAGGCATGAACATTTGGTTCTCATTTAAGGTCCAATAATGATGAGCAAACTATTATATACCATAAGGTCTTATTTACTAACTACAGGCAACTATGAACGGCCTCGACATTATATTTTAAATGATCTAACGAACATTACGATAATCAAATAATGATTTAAAAATCGTTATCAAGCTTATTTGAAATGTGTAATCACCTTTTGAATCTTATAACTAGTGCTCGGAATAGGTAGTTTAATTTTATGTACTTGCAAGAAAGTCAACAATTAGCTAAAAGATGAAATACTATTTTGCAAGTTCAATATAATATTTATATAATCTCTGAAAATAGTAAGTTCCCAGGCATATCCATACTATTGATGTCACAAAATCGCAAGTACATAAATTAAACTACCTATTCCGAGCACTACTAAACTCCAGCCGCTAAGAGAATGCGTTTCTAACAGGTGCTGTCATTTCCTTACGTACATGGAATAAGGTTCATATTTGTATAATACTAGGATCGTGGTTAGTATTATACAAATATGAACCTTATTTCATGTACGTAACGAAATTACAGCAAATGTCAGAAACACATTCTCTTAGCGGCTGGAGTGTAATAATTTACAATTAAAATAAATTTAAAAAATATATATTTGACAATGCAAAGACTGGTGCTTGTAGATTGGGTTTAGTTTTTTTAACATGTCGGGTGGAGTGCTAGGTACCACTAGACTGCTGAAAAGAATTGAATTCATTTCCAAATTATTTGAGAATAAGGGAATTTAATACTTATTTAGGACTATCAAAAGTATTGCTGCTTGGCACAACGCATTCATTATTTGGTGTAAAATGACCCTTAACGAAGCCTTAGACGGAGATAAGTTATATTGCCGAAAACTTTAATTATTATAATATATGAAAATAATTATTATTTGAATTATTGCGTAACTACGTAATTTAATACATTTAATACCTGTTCTGCCTGCAGAAATAAACAGCGCGCTTGTGTGAGTAAGTAACATAGTGGTGTTAGCATGGACCTCTACGTTACATGCCGATGTCAACATCAAATGATTGTTTTTTTTTTTAGAAAAGAAATATAATAATGTAATTAAACACTCTAAAATTTGTTTACAACTTGGATAATTCATAATTCCATTATAATTGAAAACCAATACTAATATAAAGAATAAACTAAAAAACTTCACTCCATCTTGCTATCCGGGTACAGGATTGTTCTTATTGTTCTTATGGCCTTTCATTATCTTAAAATGAGCTCGTTGACGAATCGACGCAACCTTTTTGATTTATTGTCTACATGAATTGTTGAATGAATTGATTTTCGTTAGTTTTCTGAACCAAATAGGATTTTCAGTCCCATCTCGTATATCCAGACACCTGACGACACACGTTCAATATTACTATTAACCGAACAAACCTGGATTAATTTTCACCTTTGAAAAGTTTAATGAGATCTTACAATGATTTCAATACACGCGACGTCTTAAATGATCCTGAATACATTTTTAACTGAACTGCTGGGTTTGTGGAAGGTTCCTTGCATTTTTTTATAATATTACATCGATGCTGTTGTTTCTGTTTTCATTTTTTGTCAATATTATATATACATGTATTAGCATATATTATAAAAGAGAATTCCTTGTAATTTTATCTCTGATAAAAATGTGTTTGATGATTGTGTATCTAAACAGATAAAAATATATAATAAAGAAAAGAACGAAGAAAATCGCTTATACGACAACCACAAAAAAATATTCGTAGAAATAAAAAAGAACCTATTGCAAATTACAATAACAATCAATTTGTGTTACAAAGGATATTTGGTTACGTTTGCTGATTCCGCGCAGTTGATGATGACTTGTCCAACAAGCAGACAAGGTCGACACGTGTTTCGTCTCTCAGCGAGACACCTTCAGGATCTGTTGCCCGCTCGGTGTCTCACGAGCGACTTGTCTGCTTGTTGGACAAGTCATCATCAACTGCGCGGAATCAGCAAACGTAACCAATATCCTTTGTAATACAATGGACTTCCGCAAAATAACACCTGCTACAATAGAGTAATCAATTTGTGAATTGAACCGGCCACCAACTCGGACAGCACTGCTGGTATTATGTCGGTGCCGGTTTTTTAATTACTCAAATTATATATAAATTGAACAAACACTAATACAAGGTTTCGTTGAGGGCATTTTTACATCCCGTATTTGTATATTGTATAAGAAATACATCATCCATTTGTAACTGCGAGAAGTAAACCATTAAATTTTATCGCGATTCAGCTGTGTGTATTTAAACTCCTTGTTTATATAAGTACAAGCATGCGGAAAAGTCGCATCCATTTATTTAGTTTAAGTTATTTAGTTTACGATACTTTGCATTATACATAAGTTACCTAGTTAATATAAGGCTGAAATTGACGCTTTGGTTAAGTGCTGCAGATGCGATGATGCTATCTACGGCTGTGTTCCAGTTAAGCGTAATCCATTTTTTTTGTTTTTTTTTATACCGCGTCGTTTTGCAAAGACCACATATTATTTTTCTTGCTAAATGTTGACACTTATTACCACATATCCAATAATCAATCTATCGGTGAACACTTTGCCAATCGCACCATAAAAAAAATCAAAACTAGAATCGGTTAAAATGTTTTAGTGACTTTCAATTGTTTTTTTAAAGTCTAATAGCTTTTTCATCCTCATAATTTATTGAGAGAACTCATCTAAACGTCTCTAATAGACTGGATGCTTGAGACAAACATTTTGTAAAAAATGTATAAGAAAAAAATACAACACGCTACGGTTAACGTTAAAAACGCGTTCGTAAAGAATCGTGGTCATCTGGAACGCGCCTTGTAGCTTTGACATAAACAAACTCCCGGTGTAATTAGTCAATGTCAGTAACACTTTCGTTGCGTTAATAAAACAATTGATATACGACGGTTGTTATTTCTATTATTTATAGTTGGTAATATATCGCTGATTGAATCGCCAATGTTAAAAGCTAATTATTATTCGGCAAGCAATTAAGAATTTATAAATGTTTTACTCGCTTTAAATCCCTGAATAATGACAATCGTTCGTTTGTCGATCGTTCAGGCTTCTTTTTCTACTTTGGCCCTTTCTGCCAAACCGTAGTAAGAACGTATTCTCATTTAAAAGGCCGACAATGCGTCTATGACATGTGCACTGAAGCGGTTAATCCATAATCTCTTTCATTAAGCGATTCATTTTGTTGATTGTCTGTCTCAATCTGAAAAGTGTGTACAACTACGTTACCGCCAGGGGCGCTATTCAAGGTTTCCATAAAAAAATTACTCTATCGATATTGATTGCAAACAAATGTTAAATCATTGTAGCTAAATACTTATTTTTTATTAATTATGATCCAAAGCATATCCTACAAATAAATGACATAATGAGAGATTGTTTCATCAAGTAACAAAGTCTTCGCGAATCAGATATTATCTGATCATTTAGGATAATGAATATGGACAGTCACATGACTTCTGTCGTTTCAAACTGTTAGTCAAAAGTCGCGTGTTTGCTGTTATAATTAAAATGGATAAAAGTAGAGATGAAACGGATATCCGGTATCCAGCCTATCCGGCCTTGTTTTCACTATCCGGCCGGATACCGGATAGTAATACAGTATCCGGCCGGATTTCGGACATTAAAATAAAAATACATTAGTTTACACAAAGCAAATGATACGACAATAGGATAAGAACAACTTTTATTTTTGTAATTGCAAAGTAATTGGTTAAATATTAATTAGTTCGTTTAGTACTCAAAATTAACAAGTGGCAAATTGTGGTGAGTGAATACCAAATTTTCCGCATTTGTTGGTAACAGGCGACTCTAAAACTATATTAAACTCTTTATTGCACATAAAAATTTACAGGAAATAATATAAAATATGTACATAGGTGGACTTATCCCTAATAGTGATTTCTTCCAGCCAACCTAACTGGGGATTTAGTCATAAAATTGCGGATACTACTTAAAATGCAATCAACAAAGTATAGAAAATTTACACTACACAAAACAAAGCAAAACTAATTACTTTCCTTAAAAAATACTAACTACATCTATTACTATAAATACATAAATAACAGTATATATAACAATAATATATATTAATAATCATATAATATATATATACATACACACATACATATATCTATAAATATATATACATATTAACATACCTACAATATAAACATGATTAATTAATTGTTCGACTCAAGTTGCGATAAAAAATGCTCTTTCAGTCTAACTTTGAAGATTTCCACAGATCGACTATCACGAATACTCTCAGGCAACTTATTCCACAGGCGTGCCGCAGTAATAGTAAACGATTTAAAGAAATATTTTGAATTGGAAGTTCGCTGCTCCAAGGTTTGGGTGACACATGTGCGTCTAGGATATGGTCTTTCGGGCAAGGAAAAGAAACGTGAACGAAGGTAATCGGGAAATTTTGGGTTATTGAGCACTTTGTATAAAAATGTGAGTATGTGCAAGTCATCTCTATGACCATAAATGAAAAAACAATGACAGAAACAAACACAAACTCACGCGCGCAACTCGATCTCCGCTCACGTGCGATAACACCCGAACGCGCCCGAATATTTTCGAAACGGCCGAATATTCGGTGGCCGGATATCCGGCGCTCCGGCTTCGTGGCTTGCCGAATATCCGGTATCCGGCCAAACCACTGTCCGTTTCATCTCTAGATAAAATTGACCGATGATTTATTTTCGAAGTTCGCTTCGGGGTGCACGAGATATATTTTAATTTGCAATACGGACCGCAATTTTCTCTAGTCGATAGGTCCCGTAAACGGAGTACAGGGAATTACTGTTAATGAATAGATATGATACGGGGAGTTATCGCATACTCGGTATCGACCGATATATAGGCTATCTTAGATCCAGGGATTAAATTATAGACCAATGAAACGCAAATGTTTTCATTTGCGTTGAAGATGGACTATTCTGACATTGGCTAGAAACTCGGGAGGTACTATGTATGTTAAATTGATCGAGGTATATGCTTTGCCAAATTGTTTCACAGGGTTTTTTTTATAGTTACAACATATTTTATGTGTATATAAAATATGTTTTGTTTATATATTTCTGTAGCTAATATTATAAATGGTACTACAGTTTTGCACAACATATTTTCATAATAATTTTTTTTTGTTCTCGACCATATTTTTATGGAGTACAGTTTTACTTATCTATTTAGTTTTTTTATTTCAATAATGCTGTCTTATTGTTTTTCCAAATACGTAACTTTTTATCAAAATGATGCATTCATTTTACTTGAATGAAGTGATTTGACTGACTATAAAATAGAACAGACTTGAAGAATTTGAAATGAATGAAAGGTGGAAATTAATAGGTTTTTTTTACATTCCATGTATTCTGGCAAAAAATTTGTATAAATGTGAAATATAAATAATTGTATACGAACATGAACGCACTCTGATGTTATACTAAAAAAAAATTATAACTGGTATGAAAAACTGTACTGTTTTCTCACAACATATAGTGAATATAGAATATTTTAAATATAACAATATAAATATTTACTGCCAACATCATAAATATATTTACGATGCTTCCTAATTAAAGCATTTACCTTAAGAAACTTATAATTGAGAGCCAGTAATGAAAGGTTATTTATATACATTTATTATATTACTATATTATATTCAATTTATAACATTATATATTTTTATAGCAACAATGTATTATAGACAATATTTATTCGGGAGACAATATAATTACTAACCATATCTTTACTGCTTTATTGACACAGGAATTTGAAATGATTTAAGACTTATTTTTAATGATAATGACGAAGAGTTTACTGCGATGATTCAAACGTTTCACAAAATTACAACCGTCATTTTAATTTCTCTATGGTCGGGTACGTTTAGTTTCTTTTTTTTTTACAGCTCTTATACTTCTCATTTTAGAAACAGAATTTTCTATTTAAATATATCCACTTATTGGTGGGATCCGATAACAAAATAAACAATGTTCAAAATATACTTTACCATTCTTTTAATGACAACATAAGTACTTTTATCCGAAAAGTAAAAGGCGAAATCCGTTTAATGGTATGATACCTCTATGGTTTAATGGAGAATCATATACTTCGCAGTACACTCAGCGTGAAATAAAATATAAATTAATTCAATATGTCGTAATATTTTGTATTCCCGATGTATTATTGTGATATTGATAGACTTATTAAAACCCTGTACGTTTCTCAATTGAAGCATTTTAACTTATATATAAGAGTATGTTATACTTGTTTAAGGCACAAAATGTGTGTTTTTGTTCCGTTTGTCGATTTAATTAATAATACGCTCGATTATACTTTTACAGATATGCAATCTCTCGAACCTTTGAGTTTAGTTAATAAAGTGTTTGCAACATGACTGGTTTTTTATTGTAAGAATGACTAATTCTTATTATGCAAAATTCGCACTGTTTTTATGCTTATCTTCTGGCTAGACATGTAGTACTCAATCAATGGAAGTACGAAACATACCCAAGATACCATCACGACGGCAAGGGCCAAATGAATATGTCGCACTCCACATCAGCCGGAGCAGTCCGACCGGTACAATCTACCCACCAACCTCCCATGGCGTTATCAACTATAATGGTTTTACGGGCCGAAACGCGGGAACACGGCAGCGTCGCATTTATTGACTACCCTACAAGTTATTTAATCTGTCACCTCGTTCTGGGGCAGACAAACACACGAACGCTTTCGGATCTCCCCGCGTTCGTTCTCCCTTCGTTCTCGCCGTGTGCCCACCGTTAGGGTACTGCTGGCTCCTTACAGTCGTCGGTATAACCTGCCGATTAAACTCAGCCTTATGCCTCAGTTTTAAGAAACATGTAAGCGAATCGTAATGGCGGTCGCGCTCTCAGGATAGGGAATACCGCTAATTACGTGTCAAACTATAATTTAATAATTAACAATTCATGTATATTTGTAAATAAACAAACAATAGTTTTTCTATATTAATAGTTTCCCGTAGACTATTACTATTATTAACTATTCTATTTATTTCTTTAAATAAATGTAAATATTCTGGTTTTTATGTATATCTAGGTTGTCCCATGATACCGGTACCAGCGAAGGTCTGTAGTTATGGAACACTAATTCTCGTCGATTGGATCTCCATGTATGTTAGATTTTAACAGATATTTTTAAATATATACGTAACTATGTACACGATGTAAACTATAATACATATTTTCAAATATTAGTTCTCTTCAGTTCAGCATTTGCCAGCTGTTCCTGGCTGATGTCTATAAGCGACTGGTTATCACTTGTTGGTGGCATACGAGCACATTGCCCAACATCATAAAAAAATTACCAACCAACCGAATTATTAACCGGTCCTTTTAAGACTACGTACTGCCAGCGACATGTCTAGCTTGCCATTAGCACACCGAACACTGTCGCTATTACCAGCAACATAACAACTGTCTCAAGCTCAACATGTAAAATTTGCTGTGTGCACCTACAATTAAATTGCAAACAATTACATACAAATTAACTAACTACATGTAAAATAACATGATGTCGTATATATAACAATAATTCGTGATGAAAACATTTGTTAGTAAAACCACGCAAAAAGGCTGAATGAATTGGGACTTAAATGATGTCAATCAAGGACAAAGAAATCTAATTTCATTCTTTTTTGTCTTTTGTGCGCGCTCAACGTTGAAAAGGGCAGAATTCGGGTAACTAGTGTCTGCCTGTTACTATCTGTGGCGTCTTCAGGAATACTGTTACATATATCATCATATGCCTATGTCACTTGTCCCTGCCGATGTATTTTATTTGTTTATTTATTTAATTATATACATTTTATTGTACAGTGAAATACATAATTTTAAATTAAGTTTAAAAATGGTTTTATCATGTCAAGGGAAGTATTGGTGAGGTGATTTTTTTTTTTATTTAAAATAGGTTTGCGTTTGTCCACAATCTCACCTGATGGTAAGTGACGATGAGGACTAGGATGGAACACGCTTACCTAGCAAATGCCTATTCACTCGTGACTTGAAGACCGTAAGATTATATTGTTCCGGGAACACAGACGTCGGCAAAGAGTTCCACATCTTAGCCGTTCGTATTAAAAACGAAGACTGGAACCGTTTTGTACGTGTAAGAGGATAGTCCACCACGTAAGGATGGTAGTTAAGCCTACGTCTGGTTGACCGGTGGTGGAAAGGAGCGGGTGGAATTAACTCATGTAATTCCAACGCACACTCTCCGAAATGCAACCTATAGAAAACCGAAAGGCAAGCAACTCTTCGACGGTGTTCTAGACTCTGAAGACGTGAGTTTATAAGTATTTCGTCGTCGATAAGTTTTCTAGCTCGCCTTTCTACTGAGTCCAAGGCAGCCAACTGATAGCGGGCAGAACCGTCCCAAAGATGGCAGCAGTACTCCATGCAGGATCGAACTTGGGCTTGATATAGGTTGAGCATCTGTTCTGCAGTGAAGTAGCGCCTAACTTTGGATAAAATGCCAAGCTTTTTAGCTGCAGTTTTCGCCAAGGACTCAATGTATCCCCGAAGTTTAGGTTGGACGAAATATCCATGCCGAGGAGCTGTAGGTGGTTGGTTATCGGCAAGGTTACATTTTGGAAAGTCGGAGTTAGATGAAAGGCACTCCGTTTAGCGGTGAACAAACACGCTTGGGTTTTAGAGGCATTGAACTCAACCAAATTGGCATCGCCCCAATCAGACACTGCCTGGAGGGTTGAGTTCACGTTGCCTATCAGTCTCTCTCTTAGAGAATTAATCTCTAATGAGCTGGCCCGTGCACTGGACATATACCTTTCTGACACTATGCTGTCGTCGGCATACCCAAAGGTTCCGGGATTTGCTATAACAGGTCGTTTATATCGTATGCAGCAAAAAGAGTGTGGCAGAAAGTACAGACCCTTGAGGCACTCCGATACTATATATATACATATATAACCCACATATTAAATTACTAAATTATTAATAACATACAATGTATATGTTGAAAGTGCGCAGAGCGTATTGTGGAAGCAAAATACAAGAAATATAATAAAAGAAATAGATTTTGTATTTTCGTGTGTTTACTTATCAACAGTTGCATAGTGACGTGACAATTTTAAGTTAGGTCATATTTAATATATGTGGCATAAAATATAGGTGTAATATACACTTATACTTAAAATACATAAATAATAAAATGTATATAAATTGAATAACTATGTATAATGATGAATAAAAAACAAAACATTTATTAATAATAGATACCTACATTATGTGTTGATTTTTATGTAACATTTTTAAGGTGACGTTTAAACAAAAGAATATATGGATGGATAGATCTGGATATGTTGTAGCATAATCAAATCAAATCAAAATAATATTTATTCAACATAGACCTTTACAGGCACTTATTGACGTCAACAAACAAAACAAAAAAAAGCTTAAGTATAAAAAAAAAAAAAAAAAAAAAAACAAAACCTGTCCGTACGTACGAATAAGGAAAAAAAAAAGAAAAAATATATTGACTCGACACCTGTTCGGAAATTGGGAGAGCCTTCTCGAGAAGAACAGGCAAGAAACTCTGAAGGTCTATTTTTTATCTCCTCTTTTCAATGTTAATAATTATAATAAATAATATAAAAATACAACATAGTATAAATACAATCATACCTAATACGATTACAGTCGTATGTATGTTTACATACACATATAAAATAATACAATATTATAAATAATGTTACCAAACATGGCTCTATGAATAGTGTCCCTATTCCAAATAGTGTGATCATTAAGATAGTCACTTACTTTATAATAACCTTTACTCATGAGTGTCTTTTTGATATGGTTTTTAAATTTATATAAAGGCAAATCAATGACACCTTGCGGAAGTTTGTTAAACATAGATATACATTTCCCCAAGAACGAACAGCTAGATTTTATGGAGTCTGAACATTGGAACGGCAAGTTTATTTTTATTTCTGGTATTCACATTATGTAGATCACTGTTTTTATTGAATTTATTATAGTTACTATATACAAAAACTAAATTATCATATATATATTGACTAGCTAAAGTTAAAATATTAATTTCTTTGAACAATTCTTTTAGGGATTCTCTAGCCCGTAAACAGTAAATAGCACGAATCGCTCTTTTTTGTAAAAGGAAAATACTTTCAATGTTAGCCGCTGATCCCCATAGCACCAGTCCATAGGACATAACACTATGAAAGTAGCTGAAATAAACAATTCTTGCCGTTTCAACATTAGTTAAAAGTCTAATCTTTTTTACTGCGTACGCCGCTGAACTAAGTTTGATTGCCAAAGTTTCAATATGTGGATCCCACTGTAGTCGTGAATCTAACGTAATGCCTAAGAATTTAGTATTATTTACCAAGTCAATGACATCACCATTCATATTTAAACTAGTATCAACCTGCCTTACATTGGGCAAAGAGAATTTGATACATTTTGTTTTCTTAGAATTTAAAGACAAATTATTAGTTGTGAACCAAAACAGAACTCTCGAGAGAGCACTATTTACATCGTCATAACATTCCTTTTGTCTATCAACTTTGAATAGTAAAGAAGTATCATCTGCAAACAATACTGTCTCACACGATTCTGTAATGTAGTAAGGAAGGTCATTTATATATATTAGAAACAGTAGAGGACCCAATATTGATCCCTGGGGAACCCCCATAGTTATAGGCGAGCTAGCAGATTCTGATCTATTAATAACGACTTTCTGCAATCTGTCTGATAAATAAGATTTTAAAATGCTAACAGCTCCATCCGAGACACCATAATGTCTAAGTTTACTTGAAAGCGTTTCATGACTCACACAGTCAAACGCTTTGGAAAGGTCGCAAAACACTCCAATTACATCCCGCTTGCCCTCCCATGCGTCAAAAATATGTTTCATAAATACAATTCCGGCATCGGTAGTGGATCTACCTTTGGTAAAGCCGAATTGGCTTTCATGCATGAGTCTGTTTGTTCTCAAGTGACCTAGTTGATTGTAAATAACTTTCTCGAAGATTTTGCTAAAAGTAGGTAATATGGATATAGGTCTAAAATTTGAGGGATTTTTTTGTTACCCGATTTGAAAAGTGGTATTAATTTACTATATTTCACTAGATCAGGAAAGATACCCTCATCAATACAAGAATTAAAAATTTGTGCTAACAATGGGGCTAATTCATCGATGACAGATTGAATTATGTGAGTTGATATACCCCCAGAGATCTTCAGTTTTCTTCTTGTTAAGTAAACGGAATGTTTTCTTAATTGAAGAAGCATCAATATGGCTAAATTTGAATGATTCACTGCACCTATTCACACTTGACTCCAGGAGGGTGACGGCTAAACTAGGAGATGAGTTAAGATTACTGGTAGTTATAGCAGGAATTTGAGAAAAATAATCAACAAATGCATTCGCAACTGCATCGTCCGACTTGATAGTCTTATTATTAATTTCTAAAGAGAAAGAGTTCCCAGAGCTTCTACTTTTTCCCGTTTCCTGATTTATTATAGTCCATGTAGTCTTAACTTTGTTCTTTGACATATTTATTTTATTTGATATGTATAAAGATTTAGCACATAAACAAACATTTTTAAAAGTCTTTGAGTATATTTTTAACATAATCTAAAAGGCAGGGTCGACAGAAGTAGTTTTTAAAGCATATAATTCAAAAAGTGTTCTCCTGCTTTTATATATGCCTGGAGTAGCCCAGTCACTAAATTTCTTTTTGTTGTTTAATTTTACAACCTTTTGTTGTGGGAACATATTGTTGCTTTCCATTCTTACTAAATTAAATAAATTATTATATAAATTATTAGCATCTCCACCAACAGTAGGCAAAGATGTAATTTGAGATGTTATTTTTTTTTTAAATTTACATAACCTTCCCTGGGATATAGGTCTACAAATCAATTCCGTTTTAGGACTAACATGATGGTGCTCAATACAGGCTAGTTGTCCACTATGGTCAGAGTTAATGTAGTTTATTACAACAGATTCAATTACTTTACAGTTACAAAAAATATTATCTAAGCAGGTTGCTGATGTGGGTGTTATTCTAGTTGGCTCGTTAAATACGTGATGCAGATCAAATGATTTATATAAATTAATAAACCTTTGGGACAGAGGTGATATATCTAGATATTAATGTTAAAATCTCCACATACAATTACATTCTTATTTTTCCTGCACACTAATTGCAAAACATCCTCCATGGTGGATTCAAACTCTATATAGCTTCCAGATGGGGGCCTATAGATACACTATAATAAGATTGTTAAGCTCCACACACGATATTTCAATAACTCTTTCAATGGAAAGTGATACAACATCTTTGCGTTCTTTATAATGCAATACATTGTTTAATATGATTAAAGACCCCCTCTTATTGCAGAATTGTCTAATATATGAGCTTACAATACTATAATTATTATCAAAGGTGATTAATTCATAGTTCTTAAGCCAATGTTCGGTAACACACAATATATCAACTTTTTCACATGTTAACAACAAATTAATTTCTAAATCTTTGCCAGAAAAGCCTTGGATATTTTGATGTACAATTCGTAAATAATGAGGCTTTTCTATTGTCTTTAAAGAGCCAGAGATAATCTCTGTTGTCTTATTATTTAATTTAAATTCTTTGGAACAGATTCAAAGAAATTATATTCTATATGTTGCTCAATAAAAGCATTGTCATTTTGTAAATTAGCAGCCAAGTTCTTGGCTGAAGTTAAAAAGTAATATTTTAGCACCATTGCTAATCGTTTTTTGTAAAATGTAGTCAGACTTATTCTATCCTTAATTAAAAAGAAATTATTTGTTATATCTGATAATTGGTTAATGTCAATAATATGAATATTTTCCATGTATTGAGTCATGGTATCCAACATGCAATTCAATTTAAATATAAAATTATTTTTCTTTTTGCCTAAACTTTGACAATAGGGAAATGAGAACATAATAACCCTATTAATTTTAAATCACTTAAAACAGTGTAGAGGTGCTTAAGTGAATTCTTGTTCACACCACTCACGTTTCCTAATAATATAATTAAACTGTCATTACAATTGAACTCATAAGCTGAGATTTTGCTGACAATATTATGAAAGTTAGAACCCGGCATACAATTGTTTATAACAGGTTCACCTAACTGGTTATTAATTATATACCTATATTCTTCCCTTTTCATCACTAAATAATACATATCTTTCTTTCAATGGAGAAGACAGCATAACATCTGGAGCTATACTACGAGTTTGCTATTATTTTTAGTAGGCCCTTTACGTATAGTCAATTACCTATAGATATCATGTCAATTTAAAATAAGTTTATACCTGTTTATCTCATTACTTTTCCGCTAGGGGCGCTGTACAGTTTTTATAGAAAAATACTTTGTCAATATTTATCGCAAACGAATGTAAACCATGGTGCAAGAAATGAAATGGACATGATCGTGTGTTTGTAGCCATCGCTTATTCATAATAATAAAGGCACTACAACTGAAGTAGTTAACTACCCGATTCGGGTAAGATATGTATAGTGAAAATATTCGAATCTTAGTCAATAAAGTCGATAATTGAGGGAAGTAATTTTCTGTACAACACCTCCAGGACTATTATGTAATGCGAATGACAAGCGAAAGGTTATCATCGTAATACATTGCTGGTTGATATCGATTTTTTTTAATTTTCTCAATTTAAAATCAAGCAATGAATTTGATATTTTGCATATTAGGTGGCAGTGCTACTAGCTAATTTTAAATATTGAATGTCTGATGATTCATTTTTGCTGTTGACTGTACTTTTGCTCGTATCAGCTAGCTAATATTTTTAATAATTGAACATACCTTTATTATAGTCAAAGCCAGCTATTTGTGTCCAGGTATGTTATGAGTGTAGTTTTGAGTTCGCTTTTTGAGGTCTTTAGCTCATCCAAGATCCATTAGTTGGTAATGCTATTATGTAAATTATAAATATATCTCGTACCGATTTTACTGTCGAATTTAAACGATGACCAATACAGAGCATACCACAACTATAGCTATGTTGATAGGGAGTTCCGATTAAAATTTTCTAGTCGGTTTGGTTGGTCGTTCGTTGGACTTCCGAGTCCTGTCAAGCCACCATCATATTACTTTAGTATCTCGCCATGATATAAATAATAATAACATTGTTAGTTACTTCCCAATTGGCGGACTGGCCGCCTTGTTGACCGCCAAGTAATTAAGACAGTTTTTATTCGCATCGCAAACCGTAACTTATACAATGAAGGGGGTAGACAAACATTAAGCAAACTAAGCTATTCGTTAAACTGCCTCCTGCTTTAGTGGGTAAAAATATGGTGTTTGTTTACCCTCTATGTGCGTGGGTAATATAGAACCATTTGTCCTTTCGTTCCCTGTCCAATTGAACGGCGCGGTCTGCCCCGCCGTCTGTAAAGCACCTGGAGGTAGAAATTCAAGTACTTGTTTCCACCTTCAATCTTTTCGCCACACTAAGTGTGATAAAGGCGAATAGCTTCCTTGTTGTATATTCAAAAAAGTAAAGTTATAGCCTGGTTGCCTCTGTATATCAATGTTAAATAATCCAAAGCAACGCCGTTTAAAAGTTGACTAATGCGTTCTTCGATGGTACAGTGGCTATAGATCTGATCGTGCAGCACATATCGGAATACTTGAAGCGCAGTCCCGCTGAGAAGAGCCAGCTACAGTACATTGGGGCTTCCTCGACGCCGGGCAGTCCGCAGCGCGCCGGCCAGGCTGGGCGACCGCACTAGGTATTAACATATTATGCCCTCTGCTCAGCATAACATTCCGCACTATAATATTTTTTTATCTATGAGGCATATTTGAACCGCATCTTTATTTGGTGCGGTCCAAAATCTGCTGTTAGAGCTCGTATTCGCGGGTGCATAATTGATATTTCTGAAGAAAGTGCAGTGTATCTATTTCCCGTTTCAACTGTTAGCAGTAATCGATGACAATATTGTTTATATCAGACTGCGATCAAATATGCATACGAACAATCATATACCAACCGCTTGCATACACCAATTTTGACAGTTGGGATCGCGTCTTTCATCATATTATTATCAGCCCACAACTGAGGATACCGCAGTGGCAGGCTGGGCGAACGCACTAAGATGAGCACAATATGGTCAGATTGAGAGTCTGCAATAATAAGTAACTCATTAGCTTTATTCTAGACTGACAAGCTATAATGTGAGGCAGTTAAACCTAGGTTAATGTCATTACTATACTATACAGATTAAAAAAATAGCTTTGTAAAATATTAGACTCATACAACCATTTTTTTTTTCAGGTCCTACAAACGACGCGTGCACAGACATCTTTTCCTTGAAAGGAATGGATGGATTCGCGTGAGCATACATTTGGATTGAATGGTTTCAATCTGGCTTCTCATCCCATCGAAATCGCCTTGAGAGGATCGGAACAAGGCAAGTTGCTAAATTCATATTTAGCGTACATTTGTTTGTTCCCACCATTGAACTAAGTAAGTTTTGTATACGTGCGTTAGCTTTAGAAACTAATTAAGAAAACCCTCTCAGGATAATATTTTGAATATCCTCATATTTACATTTTTCTGCTTGCCTATTTAATGAGATTGCAAAAGAGTGATACAATATAAATGCAACTTTACGGAGATTAATTGACATGAGACATTTTCTGTAGATTTAATTGCTTATTCACACTTGAATGTGTTAAAATATTTGTAATACAACATAGATTAGTGTACAACATTGTATTGTATTATATTTAATCAATATGCGTATGACGTCGGCTTATATATTAAAAAGTCTTTTACAAACGATTAGATAGTAAAATCAAGAAAAACTTTCAAAAGCGTAGTGAGCGTACTTTAGTATTGTATTGCTTTCTTAGTGTACCCACATGATCGTGATCACATTTAAAATACATATATATAAATTTAAAAAATCTGTAGCAGATTTAAGAACAATTATATTTTTGGAAGTGAATAATTATTTACTGAAATATTAAATACCGTTACACATCCACACATATCTCTTAACAAAAAAAAATATTTATCACTGACTAGTCAACCTAAATTTGCGAATGCTCAACTATTGTGTGTTTAAATTGTAAATCGTGTTGGATATTGTAGCTATCTCTTAAAACTAGCGCGGTGCTATGTGTGTTAGGCTTATCCGTTGTTAGAGCGTTAGCATGGGCTTGTCGATCGACAAAAGCATCCATCCTTGTCACTCTTTAAGAATATCTGTCAAAATTTTGTTTATCGAGAGTTCCATGTGCGCTATGATATCTATGAATATATCCGAGTTGGAATGATAGTAATTTTTAATTATTCATCTGTAAATTTTCAAATGTACCAAAAATATGTTATAGTTTACAGACCGACTATAACTTTCGTATGTACTTAAATAAACATATATAGTTTAAGTTCAGCGTTTGTTCTAGCTCGATTGGAGAAACTTGTTACCAATTGCTTATTGCGCACCATGGTGCAAATGTAGACTTAATCTACACTGCCCCGAAAGTTATTTATTATACGTCGGAGTCTCAACAATATCATTTCTCGTAATATATTGATAGTAACTTTTATTCCGGCTTTAATAAGAGGCAATTAATAGAATCGCGTGGTGCCACAAAATTATCTGACGCAGTGGCCAAAACTAAGGCTATTGTTAAATTCAATGTTATCTATTCTACTTCAATAGATGTACGGCTGATCAATTAATACGACGGTCAAATTATCGAGACATCGCAGAGATTTCCAAGCGGTTTTTCATAGATTAACTTTGATAAATCCATAGACAATCACAATGAAAATTTATTGAATTATGAATAAATTCTGCTGGTTTACACACACGACGGATTATTAAATATTTGTTTTATGATATTATATTGAGAATAATGAAAAATTGGTGTCGTCACAAAAAAATAGTTTTGAATCTTGTAATCTAATTCAAGAGATTTATTTTTTTTATTGGTTGTCAGCAAATTCCTCATTCTATTAAACTGTTATATATGCGACAAAATCTTAGCTAAACGATCTTCGATTCAGATACGCTTGTGACACTACGTAAAATCCGATACTGCAGTCCACGCTTGTACTGTATATCACACCGGTTTTGTACCACATTAAACATTGTTTTCAATCGATATTTTGAAGAACACTGTCGCGCAGTGCTCGTTGCTGGTTGTTCGGTACCTAAATGTGTATAAACGAGGATACGCGACTAGGATTAATAGAACTCTGGTAGACGCCTTATTGAAATAAACGCACTGTTCAATTGGCAATAGATTTTTATATTTAAAGGATTTTAAATTGATATGTTTTATGGAACTTAAAAATAAACTTTTTAATCATAAAAATAATCGAACATTATTTTATATAATATATCTGTAATAGACGTTTAATTTGATTTTAGATACATTTCATTCATAATATTTGTTGCAATGTGAGATTTGGATGAACTCTCACAGATTAGGGAGAGTCTGAACTCTCCTAATCTGTATAATCCTCTCCTCACCTGGGCCCTATTCCATAGACATGCATGCATGTAATTGTAATGCCAGCACATGTCATGTTTTTCCTTAAAATTAGTATATATCTTAAGAAGTTAACCTCTTTCTAGTTATTAGTTGTGTTCTAATGTTTAATTTTATTAATATGTTTTATTTGAAGAAATTATTTATTTTTATATGTGTTGTTAATTTGTTAGAAATATATTGGACTCAATTCTACGCACCCACCGTCTAGCCTTAGATTTCTGAACTCAAAACAATTAGCCTTAGATTTCTGAATTCAAAACAATAAAACTTGTCCTTGGCTTCATTTCATACATAAAAAAGTGGTTATAAATTACCATAGATATTTTGCATTGTTTAAAAATTCTGTTTGTTTTTACGCTACAGATTATAAAGATATTGCTTTACGAATAAAATGTATGCAACATTATAAACAAATAAATAAAATAATTTGACTCGTCATAGGACAAAAGCGCCATTGATATTGTACTATCCTAATAGTTTTTATTTTATTGACTGTCACAAAATCTCTATTTGTGATGACCGTTAAGAAGTACGCCAAGTAAATAAGGTGACAAGCCAACAAGGTTTAAGCTTACAGTAATACATTTTAACATGCTATTATATGGTGAAATAGTGATATTGTTCAGTAAGTGAAGCTCAAAAAAAGAAACGTCCTATTCATATTAGCAGTGCCAGTTGAATTTAACATTTCACATCAAGGCTACCACTATATAAATCTCAGTTATACGATTTATTAAGCAATTATACAAAATCACAACACAATATTCACATTTTCCTCGTAATCTAAAATCAAGTGTTAAAACAATGCTTTCACACTTTTTTCACTCCTTTATCGCTTAAAATCTGATGTGTACTATTAATCATTGGTCACATTGATGTAATCATTGAAATTTATACACTTGCAGTGGTTACGTATTTAAAATAAAAAGCTTCACAGCCTACCTCAACCACAACATACCTCGGCCATCTGAAACTGAAGCCAAACGTTAGGGCGTATCATATCTGTATTCATCATACTTATAGAAGACGATTTCTAAAGTAATACTTAACGTCTTATTTCATGTTGTAATTTTTTGTATTAATTTATATGGAATATCGATATGGATACAATACACCATCCGGTTATACATATTTTCTATCCAATTATACGATCTGGCAACCCTGGTTCGCATAGAATACAAGTGTCACCTAAATAGATTTGGCGGCTTTTAGAATTGGGTTCATTGTCGATTTTGATAGTGTAAGATCTATTTATTTTAAAATATGAAGTATGGGCTGTTGATATGTACCTAAGCTATTAAAGAATAAGAAATAAGCTATTTGAATTGTGAAAATTTAACGTTTTAAATGTATAAAATTACTAGTCAATGATTTGAATAAAAAGGAAAAAAAAGTAACTATTGGCCATTTAAAATTGTGTTCTCTTGTTGTGTTAACTTTAATGTAAATCAATCTATTTTCTAAGATACTAAATTATTAGTATAGTTGTAAGTGGTAGATATTTTTGAAATTCTTGAATTGGAGTAAGGAAGTGCTAAGTCACACAATTTATCACACACATATGTACATGCACTTTAAGAGCCGTATTTGCATATTAAACAATTACACAAATATGAATTATAATGCCACGTGGGCCGTGCACTTTCATCATCAAATAAAATTCATCACATCCATCATCATTTCCTATAGACGCCACATAGTAGGCGTTCCTGCGATCCTCGTCAAGATCGTACAAATTATTGATCCGGTTGCGCTGTAGCCGATCATTAGATCGCTGCTAGTTTTCAAATTCAGTAGAAAATTTGTTAATTTGCTATATCGCTCTTGCGTGTGATTAATCATTAATTTGAGCCAACAGACGTTATTGCTGGACATAGACCTCCCCCAAGGATTTCCATACCTATAGATCCTGCGCTGCTATTATCCATTATCATCCTATTTTTTGAGGTGGAGGAAATGCTTAATTCTCCTCCAGGAGAAGGGAGGAAAGGGGGAGTGTGGGCTCGCATCCACTAAAAACCCCCGTGTTCCGTTATTTCGCCAGAAGTCGCGGGGACTACCGATTCTACGCGACTCCGGCAATCCATTACCATCCTGCAATTTTCTTCAAAGCCGCCTAGCCATCTGGTAGCAGACTTTCCAACGCTGCGGTGTCCGGTATATAGCTGGTACTCTAGGAGCTTTCCGCCCAAGCGGCCATCAGTCCTAACCCTGTGCTCTGCTGCCTTTTAGAACTATGTCGGTGACCCAGGATATTCTTTGGATTTCCTGATAAGATCACGCAGATAGCATAGGCCCTCTTCATTGCCCTTTTGGTGATTTTAACCTAAAGTCCATTGTGAGAACAATCGGAAATTACATATTTATCATACATCTTGGCGATATTTGTGAAGATGTAGGATTCATAGACAGAATACTACAAATTGTCATATGAAATTGTCCGTTTTTTATTCATTCAAATTCAATGTTATCTTCATAACATTTCATTGCGTTGTTTTGGTATAAGTGTTTGAAAAAAAAAATATCGCAATTACCAAAGAAAACACACATGTAGAATTTTAAAATTGTAAGTAAGTGTTGGTATCTTTAAATTTTATTATTTAAATTATTGAGATAATACCTAGATGCTTATTTGTTAGCTTGGGTTGTGCATTTGCAATGTTGTAAATCCACAATGTAACTATTGACAAACTTGATCAATTAATGTGTAACATTTGAAAATGAGTGAATTTTATATTTCTAGATTATAAGTTGAGCTATTTTAGAAGTGTGTCTATTTCTGGCAATCTATTTATTTTTTCCTATTAAATTTGTACTTAATTTCTTATTGGTATAAACCTTGTCATTGTACAAAGAATATAAACTTATTTTTGTTTTAAAACGTTTTTTCATTTATCCAAGGTAAAAATAAAACGCCACAGATGTTTGATCAGAATTTATTTTAATATACATAAAATAATAATAATCGAATAAAAAATAAAACAAATCAATCGTTGTTTGATTTTAAATAATTTTGTTTAAATATAGTTTGGTTACATTAAGGCGTTTGCACGTGTGTGGCGTGCGGACTAGAGGGCGCTGTTCTTTAGGTAAGCACTCATTTCGATCGAATCTTGATAAAACTTCGGTAACATGGCAGACTACACCTTGACAAATAGGTATTCATTATAAAAGAAAAACAAAATTGAGAGGCGACATTTTAAACACTTTGTTTACAAAAACTACGTGCTCGTTGGCGCTCAACGTGGTGCCAAAGGTGCATTGTATCAAAACCAGTCTAATTAAGCTCTATCTAAAATGTAGATCTATTACTCGTTCACTGTCAATGAACATACAGAAACGTATCACATTGATTTCACATTACGTTCTTTAACAATTCCCAAATCGTTTTAAAGTAAACTATGCGTTACACGTGCCACCCGCTGTGAACAAGCCTAATGACAAAACACGACTTCATATCCCAAACGCAAAGGACACATTTGGTAGTTACAATCTTCACACACAAATACGTCTCAAGAGCAACACGCTTGACTGGGAACTCTTGAAATATCAAAAATCCATTTATTTAAATTCTAATAAAACATTTGGTCAAATTAACTTAATAAAAAAAATAAAATGTACACATTACAATCTATAATTAAAATTACAAAGCGTATTCTATTAACGATCTATAAATTACAACTGTTCTGTATTTAAATTATTATAATTAACAATGTACACATAAGAAACCGTCTATTGAGAACTAACAAATTATTGCATTCGTCATCACTTACAAATTATAATACACGATATTAACAATACAAAAGAATTTGCACTATGCAATCAATAAGAAATAACTCCAACACACTTTTCAGTTGTTTAACGATCTGTAACATAGCAAACACAAACTTAGGACAAATATAATACTTGCGATTTGAACTATAAAGTTACAAATTAAGTACACCAGTAATTTTAATTTCTTCACTAAATAAAACATTCTATATATATATATATATACAGGGTTACAGGTTAAGTCGACCTATTCCCGTTAAGAGAGTGTAGTTTACATAGTTTCTGACTATTTTGATTATGAAACACCCTGTCCTAAATCTAACCGTTTTTGAGATAATTGCATTTAACAAATTTGTTAGAAAACAACCAAATACGTTTTGTATTAAAAAACCCATTTTTGCACATTATTTTTCTCACTCCCACATACATAAATCGTAAGGTATCTCGCTCGCACGCACCGCATTAACGTTGAATGACAATGGGCGAGGGGTGTTAGAACTGCTACCTGAGGGCTCGCAACTAAGTTTATTCTTCAAATTTCTGATAAAACCCTGGATTGTTATACCTCGTTGAATAGCTGATGAAACGTAGATAATAATAAACACATCTGCAAAATAGGCGCCATAATATTTTTTTTAGATATCGTTTAAAGAAAAGAATAATAATTAATTTCGAATAATTATTTTTAAGTTTTAACCGTCCACAACTACTTATTTCGTTATTCTAAGTACAATACTGGTTATTGAGGTAATAAAGCATCTTATTGTACAAGTAAAAAACTAATAATAGTAATAATAACACTCACACATTTGATGATATCTAAGCTGATAGCCGAAAATCGGGGTATTTTTATAAAAATCAATTAAATGCAATTATCTCAAAAACGGTTAGATTTAGGACAGGGTGTTTCATAATCAAAAGAGTCAGAAACTATGTAACCTACACGCTCTTAACGGGAATAGGTCGACTTAACCTGTAACCCTGTATATATATAACACTCGAAAGCAATAACAAGTTTTAGCTATAGATATAAAATGGAGTGTCAAAACTGGAGTGTCGTCGTCTGTCTGTCTGTTCCGGGTAATCTCTGAAATGGCTGGACCGATTTTGACGGGACTTATTGGCTGATGTAATAAGGACTAATTAGGCTCCTTTTTTTTATAAAAATATAAAGTAATCTTATATATAAAACATTTATTAATTACATGCAACTTAAAAACTATTTCAAAAAGACAACACGTATGAAATGTAGTATGCATATATTATAAGCTACAGTTCTAAAATGTTCACTATGTTACGGACCACCATATTGCACGTATTAACGGTGAAATAAAAATCTAAAAAAACCGACAATTTGCGTACACATTTTCTCTTTAATTCTCCAAACTAACCCATGGCACTGTCGCACACAGCACATTGTTTTATTGTACATTAACAAAATATAAATCTATCACTTAACTACGATCGTTTTGATTATATACAGAACACAGAAGACAAATCACACGCGATTTTTTTTTATTGGCATAAGAATACCATTACGCGACGTCACAACGAACAACAAAGGGACATGAAAACGTTTGTATAACGTCAATGTTTTCAATAATTCCAACGAGATTTAAACTCAAGCGAAATCGTTTAGGTCAGCGATCATCTACGCACTAATTAAAGCCAATTTCCGAATATCCTTAATTTTTAGTTTGAGCTCTATGACAGCAGACGTTGGTTGGCAACTAACCCATTCTAAGTGCCTCGTTGACGTGAATTATCATTAATAATAAAACATAATCACTTTTATTATAATCCATAAAAAAAACTAATCATTATAAATTGAAATTCGTTGCATTTAATCGATAGTTTATGTTTTAACCGCATAATAAATATTTTTTTTATTAAAGTCCCACCAGGCTTGTGTTAGCATCTAGTCTAACGGATAGACTTACATATAAATATGTTTTTTTTTTAAATATTTAGGCAATCATCAATTCATCATACAAACATCTGTGTCCACTGAAACCTCACAGATGGCGACACTTTTAAATCTGTGTCCTATTTATAATTGATTAAAAACAAAATGTTTTTATCAATTGTTTCGTTTAATATATTAGTCTCCAATATAGAATTTCAAATATCGACGGTGGAAAGGTGAAATCGCTTAAGCGCCATTTCGGCAATTCTCAGGGGAGAAGTTTAAAAATTTTTTTTTCGAAATAAAATCATAATCGACGGTGGAAAGGTGAAATCGCTTAAGCGCCACTTTGGCGAAAATGAGTTTTATTATACAAACGAAAGGTCTTTTTTTTCTATCGTTTTCAGTCCGGGTTTCATGTCAATCAGAGCACTTTTTTGGCGCTTAAGCAACTCGAATTTTTGATAAAAATTAAAAATTATAAATCTGAAGCGACATAAAATAAGCTGTTTTTCAATAAATGTATGTTTAGTGTCAGTAAAATACTCTAGTAGCATCATTAGCGTTTTTAGATTTCGCAGTTTCTTGATGACGATTTGTATAAGCGATTTTATAATACTTTTTTATGCTCTATTTGTCACTTTAGCGAAAAACGATTGACCTTGTTTGTAGTAGTGAAGTAGATAAGTGAATTTACTTTGCTAATAAAAACTGTTTTGAAAGCCATAAGTGATTTAATTTGATGTGATTTTGTTGTTTTATTACCAGTTAGCAGAATTAAAATATATTATAAAATAATGCGATACTCTTTTAGACAAATTATGTGTTCGATTTGCAAAATTTTAAAACGTATTAGTTAATTTTATGCCGGTTGATTCGATGCACTCAGTAATAGAAAGGAGTGTAAAAAATTCAATCATATGGGCACCATCACAATGGGTAACAGTGTTTTCACTTGCAAGAAAATCTGGTCGGCCCTATGAAGTAGAAGCGTTAACACACAAAGACTTTGAGGGTTGGGATACAATAGCAGAGCGATATTTTCGTGGGAATTTAGTCGGAAAAGTTCATAAAATGCGTATAGTTACTTTCAAAAAATCGACGTCAGATAAAATTAATATTAAATATAGCATGGCGGAAGATACTGCAAGTAATGTTATAGATGTGGTAAAAACAAACAAAATTGTAAAGAATATATAAAGCGCCTTTGCCAATCTCAAAAAAAAATACGCTCATTTGATTAAATTGTGCACAAATAAAACAATTCCCGAGCAGTACCACGAGGAATATAGCGCATACCAAAGGCGACAAACGTATGTGATGTTCTTCCTGACACTGACATTGAAGATGAACTAAGTGAATAATAAAAAATTTATTAAAGTAAGTAAAATAAATCATAAAGACTTTTGTACTGGCTTTACGCCTTAAATCGTAATTTTTACTTTCCAAATACACAGTATCATTTAATATTGAAAATCTGACTAATCAAGAATCAAACCATAAACTAGCATTCCGACATAACAGGAGTACAGCAGAAACCAATAATTTGATATGTCTGATTGTGTTGTTTAATTTTTATTAATTTGAGAAGGTGTTAAGTATTTCCGATACTATCTTTCACTGAGCAGCTGTCTCGCTCGCTCTCTTGTTCCGTCTGTGTCGCTAAACGATTGTGCTCTCATTAAGTTATTTCAATAATAATTTTAATATCTAACGTATCAACCTAAAATACTATAAAAACAACAGTTTGTGGTATAGTGCGCAATATACAGTGTTCGTGAAACAATCCTGCCTTTTATTTTCAATATTTAACATAAATTGGTCCATCGTCGCCGTACATTAAACGGAAGCCGAAGACGCCATCTTTTCTCGCGTGGGGGAAGAAACTTGACACTCGGCAGAATCAACAGCGCCATCATTGTGAAGTTGTGGTGGATTGTTTTACCGACGCGGCGGAACGGCAGCATTATTAATAATCTGTGGACAATACTCAACGTCTAGCGCCACCAAACGACAAAGTGGAAAAGCTATCGGCATCTACGCCAATCAGGTAACGCCGTCACCCTGCTTGATCGACTATCGATTAATGAATAAATTCACTAAGGTGAAAATAGGTGTCGCTTTGAAAAAATCCAACGACGCTCTTCAACTTCACTTCATACTTCTACACAATCGTGTTTCAATTCAATTCAAGAAAATTTTTCACAATTATTCTAAAATATTGTGCAATTGTGCTACTTACTATTATTCATACGAAGCTACTATTACTTGCATCCTCCAAATTATCTATACGAAGAAACTTCAAGTATTTTACAGACAGTGTGCTAACAAAGCAATTCAACGAAATTCAAAATGGAGCTGGACGGGTTGAAATCTCAAAGGAGCTCGATCAAAGGCAAATTAACAAGGATACAAAATTTCGTTAATGCATTCAATCCTGAGGTCAATACGATCAGTGATATTACAGTAAGAAATACTGAACTACATGCAATTTTACAAAAATTCGAAGATATACAATTTCAAATCGAAGCAATGGACTCTGACCTCGAGCGTCGGCCATTACACAATCTCGAACGGGAGACATTTGAAGACAAATACTTTAGTACAAAGGCCAAAATACAAGAAATAAACAATACACAACAATTGGCGAATCTGTCTATTGATCGTCATAATAACACTACAATGCATGACTGTACTTCAAGAAAACCGCGTGTCAGACTTCCACAGTTAGAACTTCCGAGGTTCGACGGAGATATTAGACAGTGGTCGGCCTTCAAGAATATATTCTATGCCTCTGTGGATAGCGCTGATTTACCAACTATCAACAAAATGCAATACCTGAAATCGGCACTTTCAGGAGAAGCGGCTGGTCTTATATCGTCGTTGCTAATCACTGAAGAAAATTATCAAAAAGCACTAGAGATATTATCAAAGAGGTATGAAAATAAGACTATAGTTGTTAACTTTCATTTAAAAGCAATACTTAATTTTAATTTGATTTCAAAACATAACCTCAAAGATTTCTTAGTGACTTTACAGCAAAGTTTAGACTCCTTAAAATCTATTAATTTACCTGTAGACAGCTGGGACGCTTTACTTGTATTTTTAATATGTCAAAAATTAGACAATTCTTTGCGTGCAGCATGGGAGATTAATAGAAAGGAAAACTCTATAGCAACATTACAAGAACTTTTAGAATTTTTGAATTTAAGACGAACTGCATTTGAATTACTTAACGATACTACTAAATGTAATGAAAAATCTAATGTAAAATCTTCTCATCTAACTTCAGTACAGTCTAACTTATCTTGTATATTATGTCAAAGCCAACATGCATTGCACAAATGTCCTCATTATTTAGAGCTACCTGTATCAAATCGCATACAGCTTATTAAAACTAAATCTTTGTGTTATAACTGTTTACAGCCCTATGAAAACAAGCATAAGTGTTCAAAGTACAAATGTTTAAAATGCCGGGGTAGACATCATACAAGTATACATATTGATAAATACCTAACTCAGGTTAGTCATACTTTTGCCTTGCAGGATACATCTCAAATAGATGTACCACGGGTGTCACAACCTACAGTGCCTACACCTACTTCATCTAACGAACAACCTCAAACTCATCTACAAAATAACATTTTACATACACACAAGCCTACTACCTCTACTCAGCTAAACTGCACACAGTCATCTCATACTACCTCTCATAACAACCCCTCAACAGTGTTATTATCTAGTAATAATAAAAATCATATTTTGCTTTCCACAGCTATTATACGCATACAAAATTTATCAGGAAAGTGGGTGAACGCTCGTGCGCTTCTGGACTCTGGGAGTGAAGTCAACATTGTTACCCACAGACTTGCTACACTGCTGCATCTGAATATAAAAGACAATGCTTGCTCTATTCAAGGTATTGGTAATTGCAAAAATTCTATACAACTAAGTGCTGATTCCGTTATTTCATCTCGCTATAATAATAATTTTACTGCCAAACTTTCATTGCTTGTAATGGAAAACATTACTGTGCCACTACCACATTCATACATACCTACGCACACTTGGCCTATTCCTTTCAAACAATCACAAACTCTCGCTGATCCAACGTTCTACATCCCCAGCGCTATTGATTTGCTTATTGGTGCTGAACTATTCTACTCTATTCTTCAATCAGGCCTTATAAAGCTTGGTCCAAACCTGCCATATCTGATTGACACAGTCTTCGGATGGGTAGTGTCAGGTTCAGCAACTGCAGACACTGCATCTTCAGCGCTTAACCCACAACTTATCAGCATGTGCATGACAACAAATTCTACAGATGAATTACTGAAGTTATTCTGGGAGCAGGAGGAATCTGTTTCTAGGAAACAATTACTCTCGCCGGAAGATAAATATTGTGAAGAACTCTTCGATACTACTACCACACAAAATAATTTAGGACAATACATAGTTAACTTACCTATTGATACACATAGAATTAAGGAATTAAGTGGATCGCTGATTTTATCTAAGATTGCTAAACGATTTATTACTACGACAACAAACATTTTTCATCTTGATCAAATATATCTCTTTACAGACTCATCCATAGTACTCAATTGGATCAAATCACCATATAAACCTAACTTGATGTCTATGTCAGACATAGACTAATGCAAATCATCGATAATACTGAAAGTAACAATTGGTATTACATTAATACTAAACAAAATCCTAGTGATTTAATTTCTCGAGGAGTTACACCTATACTTCTAAAGTCATCTTCTTTATGGTGGCAGGGTCCATCATGGCTTACTCAAGATATAACTCATGGCCTATACAGACACCACAAACAGTTGATATTCCAACTGATGAACACGCACACACCAATATTCAAAATAATGTATTTACTGTTATTAAAACATCAATAAATTATACATTTTTCTACGATCACTTTTGTAAACAATCAAACTTTACAAAATTGATGAGATCTATTGCATACTTCTTTAGATTTATAAATAAAATAAGAAATAGAAATGTACAACAAACTTCTTATTTGAATGTTTCTGAACTTAAGTATGCTCATGATTTCATAATAAAAGTATGTCAGAATAATTCATTTTCGAAGGAAATTTATGAAATACAGTCCATTCCCATTCAAAATAACAATCATAAGTCGAAGTCATATACATTTACATCTAGCCCTCTTAGAAAATTGAACCCATTTTTAGATGAGTCGAACCTTCTTAGAGTTGGTGGTCGTATCCAGCATTCTGATATTCCTTACAATCAGGCACATCCTATTATATTGCCTGCTAAAGATCATGTCACATCTATAATCATAAGTCACTATCACACCAAATTACTACATGCAGGTATACAAAATACTTTGTACAACATAAGATTAAAGTATTGGCCCATTAATGGCAGACGTGAGGTGAAAAAATGTATTCACTGCTGTGTTAGATGCATCAGATACCGGGGTAATGTCTGTGGGCAGCAAATGTCAAGTCTACCAATGCCTAGAGTTACTCTAACACGTGCTTTCACTCATGTTGGTATTGATTTTAGTGGTGCTATATCTATCAGAAATGTATTGACTAGAAATTGCAAATACTCCAAAGGATACATATGTCTATTTGTATGCTTGGCTACTCGTGCTATTCACCTAGAACTAGTTACGGATATGTCATCTCAGACCTTCATTTGTGCCTTAAAAAGATTTATTTCAAAAAGAGGTGTACCTACTTGTTTATATACAGACAATGCAACCAATTTCAAAGGATCAAAATCTGATCTGCATGATTTGTATAAAATGTTTAAAAATGACTCTAGTTATAGTAGTATAATTGAATATGTAACTTCGAACAATATTGAATATAATTTTACAGTTCCATTAGCAAGCCATATGGGTGGTATTTATGAAGCCGGTATAAAATCTGTAAAATCATTACTTAAAAAACATTTGTTTAGTACTAAGTTAACATACGAATTTTTATATACCGCATTATCACAAATTGAAAGTATTCTCAACTCGAGACCTCTATACCCATTAACTGATTTACCTTATGATTTAAATTGCCTAACTCCAGGTCACTTCATTATTGGCACAGCTTTGACTGATTTACCAGAACCTAATGTCTTAGATATAAACGAATCTAGATTAAACATTTATCAGAAAATTGTACAAATAAAACAAAGGTTTTGGAAGCAATTTTATTTTAATTACTTGTCTGAACTACAGTCTAGAAATAAGTGGTTACAAGTTCATGATAATTTAAAAATCGGTGATATTGTAATTATAAAAGATGAGAATACTCCTCCCACTGTTTGGCCCCTAGGTAGAGTAATTTCTACTAACCAAAATAAAACTGATGGTTTAGTTAGATCAGTTGTTGTTCATACTTCTAAGGGTGAATATATCAGACCCATACATAAATTAATTTTGTTACCTAGCAAGCTTAGTTAAGTAAGTAAATTTGTCATAAACCTGTTTACTTTTAATTTAAGATCTAATAAATACTTATAGATTTAATATGCTATAAAAAGAAAAAAAAAACTTACCTTTTAATAGGAACCTACCTTTAATATGAACACCTTACATCATTGTAAACCTACCTTTTGTATGTACAATAATTTTAACTCTGTATGTTGTACATTACATTAGTTACAAAAAAAATATAGAAAATGTGTTACCTACTTTTAATTCTTTTAAAAAGTATTTACAGTTACAAAAAAATTGTATGTTTTACATTAAGTTACTTACAAAACATATATATAGAAACTATGTGTTACTTATACTTACCTGTTAATGTTTAGCTAGTTAGGTATAAGTTATTTACTTAAACCCTTAAACACTGTATTGTATAGCAGTATTGCACTTAGCTTTGAAATAATATTTGAATTGCTACGTAACTATCAACTATGTTTGTACACTTACCTTTGTTAAATTGTCAATCTACATCTAATATATTTTAAATTTACAAACCTGTTAAAATAAATAATTTGATTTTCAAAAAATAAAAAAATGTAATAAAATTAAATTCTAAATACTTTGTTCTACAATTAAGATAAACATTTGTTTTAAAATATTTTGGCATTATATAAAGTTATCTCACACAGTTAATTATTTTGAATTATATAGCCCTTAACTTTAAAATAAGGTGCGAGAATGTTAAGTATTTCCGATACTATCTGTCACTGAGCAGCTGTCTCGCTCGCTCTCTTGTTCCGTCTGTGTCGCTAAACGATTGTGCTCTCATTAAGTTATTTCAATAATAATTTTAATATCTAACGTATCAACCTAAAATACTATAAAAACAACAGTTTGTGGTATAGTGCGCAATATACAGTGTTCGTGAAACAATCCTGCCTTTTATTTTCAATATTTAACAGAAGTTCCTTTTGATTTATTTTAATAAAAAGACTGATACGTATTGATTGTATTATTTCATGGCATTTAAGCGATCACAATATAGTTTCCTCGCTGTATAAGTGTTTAATATTTCATATAAAAAATAAAAATATTATAGAATAGTTAATGTACACTGTCACAGTTTTAATAAAGACTTGTGGTTAAGTCACTTTTACAATTTTTATTTTTCGTTGAAAATCACATAAAGTCACTTTCACAATTTTTATTTTTTGTGACAAATCATTATTAGCATTTTGCGTAGAATTATTATGGGGAATATGTCCCTTGTAAGTGATTTTTGCCTTGCCGAAAGTTCGATTAACTTTCGCTAAAGCGCCACCTATCTCAATAAACAGCATAGTTATGTGGTTCTGTATATTAAAATATTGTAGAAAATTTAATTTTAAATATGTGATTTAAGTATCAAAAGAGTCCAGTACATAACAAAAAAGATATGATTTTATTTCGAAAAAAAAATCTTTTAAACTTCTCCCCTGAGAATTGCCGAAATGGCGCTTTAGCGATTTCACCTTTCCACCGTCGTCGACGGTGGAAAGGTGAAATCGCTTAAGCGCCACTTTGGGCGAAAATGAGTTATATATACCAAACGAAAGGTCTTTTTTTTCTCTATCGTTCAGCCGGGTTTCATGTCAATCAGAGCACTTTTTTGGCGCTTAAGCAACTCGAATTTTTGATAAAAATTAAAAATTATAAATCTGAAGCGACATAAAATAAGCTGTTTTTCAATAAATGTATGTTTAGTGTCAGTAAAATACTCTAGTAGCATCATTAGCGTTTTTAGATTTCGCAGTTTCTTGATGACGATTTGTATAAGCGATTTTATAATACTTTTTTATGCTCTATTTGTCACTTTAGCGAAAAACGATTGACCTTGTTTGTAGTAGTGAAGTAGATAAGTGAATTTACTTTGCTAATAAAAACTGTTTTGAAAGCCATAAGTGATTTAATTTGATGTGATTTTGTTGTTTTATTACCAGTTAGCAGAATTAAAATATATTATAAAATTAATGCGATACTCTTTTAGACAAATTATGTGTTCGATTGCAAAATTTTAAAACGTATTAGTTAATTTTATGCCGGTTGATTCGATGCACTCAGTAATAGAAAGGAGTGTAAAAAATTCAATCATATGGGCACCATCACAATGGGTAACAGTGTTTTCACTTGCAAGAAAATCTGGTCGGCCCTATGAAGTAGAAGCGTTAACACACAAAGACTTTGAGGGTTGGGATACAATAGCAGAGCGATATTTTCGTGGGAATTTAGTCGGAAAAGTTCATAAAATGCGTATAGTTACTTTCAAAAAATCGACGTCAGATAAAATTAATATTAAATATAGCATGGCGGAAGATACTGCAAGTAATGTTATAGATGTGGTAAAAACAAACAAAATTGTAAAGAATATTTATAAAGCGCCTTTGCCAATCTCAAATAAAAAATACGCTCATTTGATTAAATTGTGCACAAATAAAACAATTCCCGAGCAGTACCACGAGGAATATAAGCGCATACCAAAGGCGACAAACGTATGTGATGTTCTTCCTGACACTGACATTGAAGATGAACTAAGTGAATAATAAAAAATTTATTAAAGTAAGTAAAATAAATCATAAAGACTTTTGTACTGGCTTTATGCCTTAAATCGTAATTTTTACTTTCCAAATACACATAACTAGCATCCGACATAACAGGAGTACAGCAGAAACAATTAATTTGATATGTCTGATTGTGTTGTTTAATTTTTATTATTTGAGAAGTTCCTTTTGATTTATTTTAATAAAAGACTGATTACGTATTGATTGTATTATTTCATGGCATTTAAGCGATCACAATATAGTTTCCTCGCTGTATAAGTGTTTAATATTTCATATAAAAAATAAAAATATATAGAATAGTTAATGTACACTGTCACAGTTTTAATAAAGACTTGTGGTTAAGTCACTTTTACAATTTTTATTTTTCGTTGAAAATCACATAAAGTCACTTTCACAATTTTTATTTTTTGTGACAAATCATTATTAGCATTTTGCGTAGAATATTATGGGGAATATGTCCCTTGTAAGTGATTTTGCCTTGCCGAAAGTTCGATTAACTTTCGCTAAAGCGCCACCTATCTCAATAAACAGCATAGTTATGTGGTTCTGTATATTAAAATATTGTAGAAAATTAATTTTAAATATGTGATTTAAGTATCAAAAGAGTCCAGTACATAACAAAAAAGATATGTATGTCTGTAAAATTTTATTTTATCATGTGGCATATTGTTAAAAAAACATAGATAAAAGGAAACCGATGGACTCGATGGCGTTGATTCCACTGACAGCTGTCACATAACTCAACCTATAACTTAAGGACTGTACCGCGCCGTTGCTTGTCTCTGACACGACACGTAATACTGCATGGCATATTTACAAAGACTTGAGGCAATCACGGCGGTGCCTCGAGCAATTCAACACTAGGACTCTTGTATTTGTATTCCAAGTAGACTTGCGACGAATATTAACGCTCTGTGGGCTTTCCAGCGTAATAGTTGGATATAAGACAAACCTACTTCTACAGTCTCGTGGTGGGATGACTAACACAAGTATAAAAATATTCCACTGGCAGAAACTGTCTGAAATATAATTTCAAACTGTCGTACTTGATAGCTTTTTTTTGCTACCAACTATTTTTAGTTCTTGAACTTTCACAGTCTCGCCTTCCCCAAACAAATTTATACAATCCCGTCCAACCAAGTAAATCTGTATACGAGTAATACCATCTAGGATTGATAACGTAAATCGATTCTCGCACAATTCATAAAAAGTTCGAAGTATTTCTCGAGCGGTAACCACAGTTCAGCCAATCAGAACACTGGACATGTTGGGATCCGTCATTTTTACGGACCTTTTTTAATTGTCTCGTGTGGTTGTTTGCAGTCGTGTCGTTGGTTTAAAATACTGTTTTTATTTTCGATCGCCTAATTGTATTACCTTTTTAATTTTCTTTATCAAAATTAACCATTATATCTATTAAAATTAAAAGATTTATACTGATATTATATTTTTTAAGCCACGACGTTGCCAAAAAAAAAATATTTGCCTGATGACAAGTAGTCGCCACAGCCTATAGACGCCTGCAACAACAGGGGCATTACAAGCATGTTGCCGATCTTCCAAAATCCTATTAACTGTCTTCTTCAAAAACCCCATACGTTGATAAAAACTTGTGTATAAGCAATTATCTATTTATATAGCTTGTGTTATTCGTGCACAACAGATATATTAAATAACTTTTTCTCAAACATACTATTTGACTAACAAGCTAATTATAGTGCCAGCATTTTTTGTTCGAAAGTCAAAACTTTCTAACAAAAAACCGGTAAGCGAAATTCAAGGTGGCTTTTATATATTTGTTACCAATTTTCCTACTATTTGTCTTCACGTGACCGTATAGCCTTAGATGCATTTGCCTTTCACACAGACGTCACAATAAAAAAATAGTTTGGCGGCAAAGAAAGTAGAGAAATAAAGAAGTAATAATAGAACAATAAAAAGGAGTAACCTACTGGTTTGTTTGTAATTATTGTAACTATTTATTTTGAATATTACTTACATTTATTACTTGTGTAATAAACATTTTTTTATTTCCATGCATTTTGGCAATTGCAATGGCAATTTCCTATCTCGTGTAATTAAAGTCCTATAAAATAGTCCTAGGGAGTCCTGCAGTGCCCTTTTTCCCGACCTTTACAATAATGTACTATTGGTATAATGAAATGTAAAAAGTGATTAAACTATTCTCGATAGTCGATAGTAACTGTTGGAATGTTCCGTTTGTTTGAATTGTGAACACTTCTAGAAAAAGAATTCGAACTTTCTTCAAATCGGCGCAAATTGATCGCGCGCATAGAACAAAGGTAGCTTAGTACCAGCACAGTCAATTATTCGTTGCAAGTCTCATCCCAAGGGCATTATATTGATGGCAGATAAAAACACCGTTTCCAGCAATATCATATAACATCGTTAGCAATAGAAGCAAATATAATTTTAGGTATGGTACTACCACTCAGTTCAATCATTTTAGATTGACGTAAGATTAAAATTTTTAACCACGAGTTAAATTTTACGCATTATTTTAACTAAAGCGACATTTGCGAACCATACTTGTACCAATAAACTAATGTTTAAGATTCAACATTTGTTCACAGAAGAAAGGCAGACAAAGGTACGAAATATATATTTTTTATTTTTGCACTATTGCTATTCAGCACCACTGAAGGAGTGTTTGTAACAAATCTTGCGACTATCCGACGTATAACAACAATCTACTACATAATTATAACAGTCTCATTGTTTTTTTTTTACAGTTTAATCAATAGTCAGTGCTATGGTAAACGAACATTTCTAAACTAATATGGCTGTTTGGAAAGTATCAGTAACCTTAGTCTATGAAAAGCGAATTACAAACATTCGAAGTTAGTCTTCACAATCTAATCAACTCATTTTGACAGGTGTCAGCGTCGTAGTATATCTGTCAAAAATTTTTGACAGATAGAATATGAAGATGACACCTGTCAAAACGTGCTTCTTAAATTATGAATTCAAACACATATTAATTAATTAATTCGCAGTTCCTAAACGATACGTCAGACCGTACAATAAAATCTACAAAATTTATATTATTCTTATTGATCTTCTTATTGATTTAATTTAAAAAGATATTATTTCAATGACTTAGTAAAAAAATCAGTATAAAAACTGACCAATTATTTAAAATTCCTATTTTCAAATCACTCGAGTTTCTGCAGGAAACTTTACTTTGACCAAGATCTCTTAAAAAATATAATTTATGTCTGTAAGAAAAGTGTCAATAAGCGAATATGTAGAGGCTGCAAGGAGGAGGAGGATGAAGAGGAAAGCGTGTAGTACCTTTGTAGTACCTTGTACCACTGTCCATGCTGTGACATCATCGTGTTATTTGACACAATAGGAGCGATGGTGGAGACTTTACAGGTTTGCTAGATCAGAACTGGCAATATGTGATGCGTTCCGAATAGCAATTACGGTGACCATTACCAGTGTCATAATAAAAAACGTTTTGAATAAGAATAACCGCACTCACGTTAGTTGTCACGACGCCATTGATTGCGTCACCAAACGATAATAAGGTTTCTACCGTGATCGTAAATGTCAAAACAACAAATGTCACTGTCAAAATTTGATATTAACGAAATTATTATCAATCACAAATTATTCCATTTTCAAATTTTTTTAATAGTACTTTCTAACAATATGACATAATCAAAACTCCACGTGTAACTTGTTTAATAATGTTTACACATTCTACTCATTTGATGTATTGACAATTGAAGCGTGATTGCGTCTACGATCGATCCAAATCGACATTGCGACGACAGTGATAATAATACGATACGCGAACGGTCCAATTCAGAACCGTCCGCTAGTAGGGGCAACAGAACGCACGGATTGTGGGTTGGATCGAAACTAGAAATTCCACTAAAAGCCTATGATACGAGGAAGAAACCGCGTGTTTTACTTACAATACAGCCTGTGATATCGATCGTTGCAACTTTTATAGAAAATATCGATGTTGGAAACTCAAGTCTGGTAATATGGTTCTACTCGCTGATTTCTACAAAAAATACGCTAGATATCCGTTCCTTGTTACCTATTTATTAAAATCCACTTATCCGTATTTAGTACGAATTACAAACGCTTCTAGTTTACCAATATTTTCCAAGCAACCGTTGAGGTATCATTGAACGAGTCAAATGTTCAGAGTCGGTACGTTGTGTGACGCGATATGCTCATACGCGTAATTTACGATATTAAAAAATACAATATCAACCTGTTTCAATATCAGCAGTTGTGTAAACTAATGCCTTACATTTCAACGTTATTCGAGGAACAAATCAACGTTACATCTTTCGATGACATTTTCCGACACGATTGTAATTCATAAAATGTAATCGATAATAAAACCTATCGACTCTATATATTCATAGTCTATTGTTCAAACTAGATGCATAAGACAACACACTGCCAAAGCTCATGATAAAGGCGACGAAAAGACGCACGTTCAAAGTGACGAAGCGGCGATCGGGTCGTGCGTGACGAAGCGTTACGTCGATCACGTTGTCACGCCTCGTCGACATCAGGTCGCGTCGCTGGCTCGTGTCGGTGACGTCACGCTCGGCGAAGGCTAGTCCGCGGGTCGTGACGGCGGCGCTCTAGGTGGTAAAGGTGAGGCGGGGACGCTCCAACTCTCGCTGGTACCCCACCTTCCGAAAACCCAATTACATTATTAGTCATTTCAATTGAATTGTAACTTACAATTATTCTTCCTGCAAAGGACCAACTACAAATTACACGATCTTTTTTTAACAAATAAGCAGACTAAGCAAGCTGATAGTAAGTGGCTACACTCGTCTATAGTACAAGTTGTTCCAGCGAGATTCGCATCAAATCTACAGCCCGCAAAAACTACAGCGCACGTTGCCAACATGTTACATAAAATATAACGTCACAGCGCCCGGCTATTTCACTGCCTATCGTACCCTTCACCAGACTACAGCAATGCAAGCACTACTATTTTGCAGCAGAAATCGATAAGATAGGGGTACCCAAGCAGATTATTACAGAGAATCCCTTCTTTTTTTTTGAGGGGGGAAATGCGACCTTCTGCACCATGACACCCCGCTGGCAAGACGCGGCCGTGTGTGGGGCTCTCCGGTCAAGAGGACCGGCCTACCCACTAACCCCCCCCCCCCCCAGTTCTCTGGGCCCATACGGGGCACATGGCACATTCGACCGCCATGTGTCCCGGGTATTATAGAGCATCCCTGCGATAAACTTCTTGTGAGATTCACAACCAATCTGCAAATCCCGCAAGGACCAGATTACGTAGTCAACTTCTAAGATAAAATGTATACCAGCAGTTTACTGCCTTATCTTAATGTTGAAACCTGAAGACAGCAATGCGATGTACAAGCTTTTGTTCTCTTAAGCATATGTCTGTTTTGACGTCAATAAGGCTTGCATAGGCCTATTTGAATAAAGATTATTTTGAGTTGCGGTAGAAATAGTTAAGACGGAGGGGCCCAAGTAGACGAACCTGTTCCCCTAGTCTTAAATACAACATAAATATATGTTGCAGCTAAATGATATTACAATTACATGAGACGACTGTTAAGAAGCAACTTAAACACTAAAAATACAAAGAAAACAAGAAACCAATCCTTATCCAAAATAAATAAATTACACAAAAAAATATGTAAATAAATCAAGGAAGAACTTTGAAACTATTGAGTAAACAATTTCAGTTTTTGTAATAGCAAACGGATCTTTAAACTGTCAAAAAACAAAGAATAAAATTCAAGAGAGCGGTTATCTCGCACGATAAACACTCTATCATATATCGTTTCGTAACCCATGCTACGGAGTCTGTGGAGCTACCATGAGTTAACATTCGTTTGCAAACGATGTCGCCACCGTAAATTTATGTATGAAAACTTTGTACAGCGCCCCTAGCGTATGCAACTATATGAAATAATAATACTATTATTTCATATTAAACTGACATGAATTCTGTAGTATACTTTGCATGAAATATCTATCGCGAAACGATAGCAAACTCGTGGTAGAGCCACACGTCTCGCCCCCCTCGTGTAACGAAAGCAACAAGCCACCGGAGGCGCCTCACCTGCGGTGGTGCGCGTGAGGGTGGGCGCGCGGCTCCCTGTGCGCTGCAACGTGATGCCACTTGACGTACCCGCTGAGGCGGCGCTTCAGCAGCCCCGCCAGCGAGTGCAGCCAGCCTGCGACCCACAACGTCCGGCGACCCACCGCCGGCCAACGCTAACCCACCGGCTCCGGCCAGCTAGCCCCCGCGCCCCGCACCCCGCACCCCGCGCGCCGTACCGCCCGCCGCTCTGCCCTCTCGTTCCCAACGCCCCGCCCGCACTTCGCTCGCGTCCCACGTTCGCACACGCGTGCGTAGCGCACGTGATCTTACGCCGACCTCAAAACGTCTAGATTACACGCACTTTGGCGGAATTCGACCGAGCTTTTAAAACGTAGATGACGCGTACTCAGTGATTTACAATACAAGACATGAAAATAGACTTGTCCTTCTAATGTGCACACTCCGTGAAACTAGCACTTCGTTCTTAAGGAAATGTATATCTATTTTTTAATAAGCTTTCACAAAGTTTCAATAAGAACATTGAAGATCCACATCTAAATGAATTATTATTATAAAGGGACTCAGCGTTTGATAACAACACTAAATGATATGTGTATAGAAATCATGTTAGTTTACATGATTGTAGCTGACGATTGAAAAATAGACCTTCCGAATTTCTTGCTTCTTCGTATAGATAACATTCTCAACGATTTAACCATTGAGAATCTCCTTTTCTAATTTATTTTAAGATCCAGTGTAATTAGGGGACAAGCCTGTTGCCATTGTTTAGGCGACCAGATGCAAAGATTGCAATGATCCTCGCCTCTTGCAGTATTAAACAAAATCTCGAAAATTTATATTAGCTCTATCTAAAAAAAAAAGGTCGTCAAGTTTCTCCGCGTTGTACTGAATATCAATCGTTGAGCTGCATACAATATTATATATGCCTATATTGATAAGAGGAGTCAAGCCGACATTTTAGTTCTTCACTATTAAATCCCGCATGCAATAGGCTAGTTGACAAAATTTGGAAATTCGTTTCAAACTATAGTTTAGTATCTATTTTACCCCTAATATTATTATTTTTAGAAAAATAGGCCTTTTTCATAAGTATTTTGCTTTTTTAGAAATTAACTTATAATTGACTTCGAAAAAGGCGAAGACTGTCATGGCGTCTTGAATGACGTCACTCCTCGCGAAACAATCGAGTTTGTTTATGTCAGTCGACGAGATCATTATAATAAATAATGAATCCCTCTTATTATAAATACTGTATAGTGCCCCAATGTAAAAGCACAACGATAAAAACGCCAAACAAATTATTTATATACAAAATCTGTGTTTGCTGCGAAAAAATTCCCAAGCATAACGGCGTCAATTTTGGGCAAATTACTGTTGTTTGCTTTGGTAAATCCTGATTCCATGGCAAATGTCCGTATCTCTTAAGATTAAACTTAAAACAAACTGTATTAATTTAACAATAGTCTGTGAAAACAAAGTGTATCAAAATAACCTGTTCAGTGTTCACTGACAGCACAGATTAGATAGATGATGTACAGCTACACTACAACCGGTGTTTCGCGAGGCGTGACGTCACACTTCTCTGATTGGCGTTTAACGTCACGTGATTAAATAAGTAATTTTGCCGATTTTAATTTCCAAAAATATTAGTAATCTTATATTATTTTAATAAAAAAGTATTTTTTTTGTTTACTACATATCATGATTAATCACTAGAAACTCTAAGCCATCCGATTAATTCTTAGTGGAAACAAGCCTATTATGGACGCCCATTTTTTATTGCGCCCAAAGCAGACCCCGACCAAGTTCTCCGTGGACCCCTGGGGGTCTGGTCTACCTGGACCACTTTGAGAATTACTGATGAATTCTAGTCGATTACCTATTCTCAAAAATCGATGTGCATTATTTACTACTGTAAATTGTGTAATCTAGACATTTTGTTTCCGTGAGTGTCCGCAAAGTGCGAGCGGTTTTATAATCACGACGCTTTGGTTCTCATAGCATAAGAATATTTAAACATTCCATAAGTGCCATAAATTGAATTAATTTAATTTACTATTCAAGTAAACAGTTTTTATTTTATTTTGTAATAGCTAAACTACGCATGTATTAAATATATAAATCTCTTCCACAGAATACATCAATATCTCGACTGAAGACTCGATATTATCTGTGGTTACGTAATTACGATCGTGCAATTGCTTGTTACTTTTAGGCTTAAAGTATATAAATACTAAACAATTACCACTTTTATTTTAAATAAAAGTGTTAATTTGATTTATTAAACTCATTCTCTCACAGGAAGCTAATAATATTGGAACTTTGTTAAGGGAATCATTCTTCACTTCGGAAATCGGAACCAAAACGTCGCGAATAACAAGGTCATAACGCCCGCGACAGTCAAGGGAGACAGGACAGCGAAGCGACAGTGGTGATGCGATGACGTGACCCAACACATTCGCTACAGGCCCAAATCAAGTGAACCCCGGGTTAGTGACTTCGGCAAGCCAAGCTCACTGCACGGTTAGAATGTACGCTCTGACAAACTTGGTTGTTATTTTGACTGTGTGACAAAAATGTTTGATGTATTGTCTCTTATTTGTTTTTTTAATATTAAATGAAAACTACCTTAAGTACAAATGATAAATTTATAAAATAACTGAAATCTTTGTATTACATACATATCTATCTTAATTTGATTTTATTAAAAATGAAAAGATAAATAAATATTTAGTATGTAAGTAAAAAAGTAATATAAGTGACCCCAACACCTTGATCAGAAAAATCTCCCTTACTACCTAAGCAATAGAGACATGATTAGTGTGCCGAGGCGACATGAGGGCAGGCGATGTGTACGGCGCGTGAGGGGATAGCAAAGCACGGGCGGTTTGGGAGAACAAGGCTTGATCTCCAAAGTACTGATATTTTTAGAAGAGCGACGTCTATATTATGCACATATTACACGAAATTAAAAGTAATAACTGCTCTCATTAAAAGTCAATACTTTGGAGACGTATCTGTTCCTCCAAACCAAAGGTGTGGCCACAAAGATTGATGACGAAATGAACAGATGAAGAGTTTGGCCATAACGCAAACAACACAAAAGAATTGTACATGAATATTATAAACAATATTTCAGCATCAAATTACAAGCTGCAGCGTATCAATTGTAACACTTTTATTTATGTGTAAATTGTCAAAATTGATCCGCTGCTTACTGAACTGTGTTAGTATGTTGCGAAACGGACAATAACAAGATCGCATTTCGGACCCAAGTTTCAGCCATAGAAATGTGTCAGCATGTTAACATTCACTCGAAACTACATTTCTATTCGATTTTTTTTTGCGATGCGAAATGTCACAAATGTAGGTAATTTTTGAGTTAGTTCTAGCACTAAGAAGGTTTTTCACTATAGTGTCAAAGTGAACGTTAACTATTGCGATATCCCCGCACTTCAGCGAAGCGGAAAATTGCGAAGCGCAAACGATCGCGTCTCAAGCGAATCTGCTCCCAATTTGTCTTTGGATCTTCCTTTTTTTAATATATACATGGTGAAGGGACAAACTGATGAGACATATATATGAAAAATGAGAGAGGATAATGACTTTGTGAAACGATTGTTAGTAGAGGGCACTAGAGAAATTTATTGAAAAAAAAAAACGATTTTCAACCATCTCATGTTTAAAACATCAAAAGGTTGACAACTGAAGCGCCACAATCGTTCCACTGTGTATATGCAACGTTACAGGTGTGCAAAAACGAGACCAGAGTGGCAAGCACAGCGACTATGGCGTAATACAACCGATATTAATGACATACATATTATATATCTTAAGGCTGGCTGCCCTCGGTACGTCCCACAAATAATACATAACACAACAAAATATAAAATTAATTGGATACAAACATAAATCTCTATGAAATCAATAACTCCTCAATGTGTTATTATAAGTTTACTTTAAATAACTTAAAGCTATTGAGGGTTTCGCCTACCAACTATAGATTTTGGACACATTTTGTGTGGTGCAATAATTAAAAATTCTATTTACAGTAAACAAAACCACTCATGGATACTGAAAACCGCTGTTAGCGACTAAATATTAAATAAACAGACCTAACATAACTATATCGATATAGAAGTAGTACGCTGATTTGTTGGAAACAGAACGAGTGACATTTGCAATAGACGAAGCCGATTTCAACGTAAGTTAAACATAAACTAAACGTACATCTTTTGTTTATTCAAAATAGTCTGAGAAATAGTGATACTAAAATAGTAATAGGTTTTGGAAAGTCTTCTGTCTATTTAGATATAGAATAATAATGGGAAATACAGTGTGAGTCTTAATAAAGAGCGCAAACAAACTACACTTAATTTTATTGATAAAAACAAAAGGAAAAAGAAATGAATGCCATGGATTTGAAATTAATACAATTTAGTGATTTTTGCAATCACTACCTTGTTTTAATAGCTATAAATTTTTAGAGAAGTAGAACCTATTGTTAACGCCTACATATATAGTCCCAGTTTTCTTCTATGTTACAGAAGAAAATTTTACTATTCGGCTATCGACTATGTACGATTTATGTATTTTAAGATATTAGGAGAAAAGATCGCGCTTTTCTCCTAATATCTTAAAATACATAAATCGAAGATGGAAGTGTCGCCTGAATGACAAAGCAACATTAATATTTTAACGTGCTGAAAATTGCAGATAAATAATCTCAATTAAAATGCTTATCGATCAACAGGAAAATGAAAAAGGCTAATTTCACAAAAAAAGTTAATAAACGAACTAATTTATGATAAAATTACGCATTTTTTTGACTCGCACTGTATTAATTAAATTCTAATTAATTATTTCTAATGTTCAAGAAAGTTCAGCTGGCTGCTCATTAGACACCATTCCATAACCATCTAAAGATAAGGAAGTTATTATGTGACGCTAGTTTTATACTTTTGTGGAGGTGGTTATAAGTGGTGTGAATAAATATATTTCTTTTTTGTTTTCAAGCGCTGTCACTTCTCGCAGTCGGATCTTAATGGTTGTGTTGAATATAGAGACGTACTTTTTTCCTTCCATCTCGATATAGCTATGTGACAGATAAAATATTATATTCTTTACTAAGTGAAACCGACAAACTGACAACTAGAACAAAGGTAGTCATTTGGTCATTGTTCAATGACAGTTTGTCAATGTCAATAGTAGTTTTGTATGTGTGGGCATGTTTTTATTACACACATCTTGATACACCTAGTACGCAAGTTCCTGTTAGATCGGCAACGAATCTGCAACCACCACAAGAACCAGAGTACGTTGCATTCTTGTATCATACGTAAAAATCAGGGTAGACTGTAATTCACTTTATGATTGTGTTTGTGGACGCGTGTGTGTGTGTGTCTGTGGACGTGTGTGTGTGTGTCTGTGGACGTGTGTATGTGTCTGTGGACGCGTGTGTGTGTGTGTCTGTGGACGTGTGTGTGTGTGTCTGTGGACGTGTGTGTGTGTCTGTGGACGTGGGTGTGTGTGTTTCTGTGGACGTGTGTGTGTGTATGTGGACGTGTGTGTGTGTGAGTCTGTGGACGTGTGTGTGTGTGTGTGTCTGTGGACGTGCGTATGTGTGTCTGTGGATGTGTGTGTGTGTGTCTGTGGATGTGTGTGTGTGTCTGTGGACGTGCGTGTGTGTGTGTCTGTGGACGTGCGTGTGTGTGTGCGTGTGAGACTGACCTTGGTCATCGTGTCGTATAGGCGGCGGGGCGGGTTCACGATATCCGTTACGTAGATCCGCACGTGTTAAGCTCTGACTACGGCCCTCGCACAGTCTAAAAGCGAAACGTTTCTAGTTTTGAATCCAGTATTATACGAATTAGGTTCCAATATACAGTCTTACAAGATCAAAATATACAAACGTGTCCCAAAATTCAACGGTAAGCGGCGATTGAATTTTTGAACACGTTGTATAAATATATATTTGGGAAACAAACAGTTTACATTTTACTTAAGACTATACATAAAATATATAATCATTCACCAGTGAAATTTCAATCGAATTGAAACATAATACAGGTGAATCGCAGATTATTAAAAACCTATACCAGTTTAAAGCAACAAAATAATATCATCAAATTGAAATAACAAACATGGAATTAATACCCATGTCTCATGCTGCTCTTAAGCTTAGCAATATTTTCCATAAAAAAGAAGATACAAAGAAAACACTCTTAAGATAATGGAAACTACGTTGCTGACGGCCGAATACTGAAACACTACTCAACTCTTTTACTCAATTGAGGGCCTCTTACATTTGAAATCTCTCAAATTTAAATGGTATTCTCAAAAGTCAGTTATAAGATTTGAAAGCGTGATCAAGTAAGCAGCCGTCATTATTTAAAAAAGAATGTTCTCAGTTACGCATAAGATTACTTTACGTTGTGTATCCATTACATGCAGCATTTTTTGGATAAGTAATGTATTTTATGCAAACAATATTTTATAAACATAAGACAAAACGGTTTAATATTAGATTTTCATGTAAAATGAATGCTTGATTTTGAACAAATCCAAAAATGAATTGAAAATTGGAACTTTTTTTTGTCAAAATCGATAAGGCGATGGTCGTGGAACGAAACGTTGACACATGATATTGTTGACAAATTCCGCGGTTAATTTAGAGCAATTTTTTTTTTCAAATTATTAAAAGTTGAGAAATTATTTATTTAATTACACTATATTTATCTAATTACAAGATATCTATAACTATCTATCTTAGGGGCCGGGGTGGCTACCGTGAGGTGCCAACGCACTTCGACCCATTATGGGTCTTTTGTGCTACCCCATTAGTGCCTACTTCTTAATGTCATTAGACAGTTACTTGACCACCGTCAGTCCAATCAATCGTGCTCAAGAGCCTGATTATGTCCCTTGGTGGCATTACCCTAAAGTCGTTGGGTTTTGGGTATCCAATCCCTATCAACCTTTGCCTAATGCCGGCCAGAGCATCGCAGTTGCACAATAGATGTGTCATGCTCTCCTCCTCGGTCTTGCAGGCCCTGCATAGATTGGTCTCAGTGAGGCCCATCTTGTGCAGCATAGTTCTAGTACCAAAGTGTCCTGTAAGGGCACCAAGCACCAGGCGGGTGTGGAGCCTACTTGAGCTCAGTGTGAATCTCAGCCAGTTTTCTGAGCCCATAAAGAGCTTGGCGTGCGTCATTCCCTGTAGGTTATTCCATTCCTCTGTATGCCTCGCATGCGATTGCATTCTTATATGTGTTCCAATTGTCTTTGACGTGATGCCGACAAAGGGTTCAGGTCCCACCATGGGCGTTTCCGAACCCTTCCTTGCCAGGTAATCAGCCTTTTCGTTTCCAGGGAAACCGTTGTGTCCTGGTATCCAAACTAGGCGTACAGTGTTGGTCTTTGCAAGCTTATTAAGCACTTCGATTGCGTTCATTACCAGTTTGAGATATCTATAACAGTGAAAAATATCAAAAAGAAACGTGCCTCAAATTATACACCAGGTGAAAAAAAATACTTTTAGAAGTAATCAAAAGGTATATGATAAAATATGAAACATAAATTGTATAATATTGTATTAAAGAAGTGAGATTTTGTGATTGATATGTACCGGGTGATTTATTAATAAAATACTCAGGCACAAGTTATAAGTCCATTCATTTAAATTTATTTTAATTTTTAATTATTGATTGATTTTTCTAAGTATTTCTTTACTATCCGAAAGAGACGATAACGATGACACAGACATTATATATCACTTTTCGGGGATATAAGCAAAAGTTATATAGTTTAAGATTCCTCGCGACCACTCTCATATTTAACGACGTCTCAAGACGATTTGACAACTGATTTGAGTGACAGTTAGCGTTGAGTTGCGTTTCAGTATTCGAATATTCATTTGAGTGGGTCTTAAATGCGACTTAATTTGAGATACTCTCAAAAATTAACAGCTGCTTATCTATTGCTTTTGAGTATGCGAAATGCGAGTTTAGGAGCTGCTTAATTATTTGAGAAGCCGTTAAATATTTAAGAGGCGTTTCAGTATTTGGCCATGAGACTAGATGTCGCAATGAAAAATAAAGTGTCGCAAAAAGTCTTATTACATTTTTCCTCACTAGGGGGCGTCCGTAAATTACGTGAGATTTTTTTTTTAAGTTTCTGGCCTTCCCTGGTGAGATGTCGTGAGATTTTTCAAAACGCGGGTAGTAAACGCGTTGGATTGTTATTGTGAAAAGAAAGAATAAATTGCCTCGTGTTTTTATTTAAGACTAGTAATCAATATTGCTGAGAGTTATTAAAGTGTAATAAAAATTTAACAATAGAATACTTAAATCCCGACTACTGTGATTAAAAAAAAGAATATAATGGTTTGACAGTCAGTAAATGTATAACGTCGAAGTATGAGTGAAATTATTTTCTATCGAACGAATCAGTGAAGGAACTTAATCGTATTATGATCATGCTTAAGCATGTATCTGAATTAAATGGACCAACAGTATATTTATTAGCTTTAATAAAAAAAAATTGCGTGATATTTACCAAGACCCCCTTCTCTCCAACGTAAGATTAGATGAGATTTAACTCGACCCCTTCCCCTCCTTAAACATCTCACGTAACTTATGGACGCCCTCCTAGCACATATTGGTTTAAAGCGTAATAAGAAACGCGCGATAAGGAACTTTGTTCCAATTGTAATAAGGAACTGACTTGCTACTGAGCAGCAGCGGCGATGCGGGGTGTAGTCGCTCGTGGGTCGCAGGCTCCAAATCCACGGTTCCGTTAGCCGGTGAGTATGAAACTGGTGGGAGACAACGCATCTTATTAATTTAGATTCATAGTGCCCCTTGGACAACGCATCTTATTCACTTAAGAATCATAGTGGCTTTTCATCTTATTGATTTAGATTCAGTGACCCTTAGACAATGCATCTTATTAATTTAGATTCATAGTGACCCTTAGACAACGCATCTTATTCACTTAAGAATCATAGTGGCTTTTCATCTTATTAATTTAGATTCATAGTGACCCTTAGACAACGCATCTTATTAATTTAGATTCATAGTGCCTCTTGCGACGATGCATCTTATTGATTTAGAGTAGTGATTCCCAAAGTGGTCCACATCGACCCCTAGGGGTCTATGACAACCTGCAAGGGGTCACGTCAACGAAAATTAAAATTTGGGGGCCATGAAATGAAAATGGGGGTCCATAATAATTGATCGCAACATACACTGCTAGTATCTATTTACTTATATTACCTTCTAATATAAAGATATATACATTATTTATAAAAGTACCTTTGAAGTAATAAAATATAATATAGGCTTAAAAAAACCGTAAAACATGGCAAAAGGTCTATGACACAAAAAAGTTTGGGAACCTCTGATTTAGAGTCACCCTTAGACAACGCATCTTATTAAATTAGATTTATAGTGATCCTTAGACAACACATCTTATTAATTTAGATACACAGTAACCCTTAGACAACAAGCGGTTTGACTTAAAGAATGAAGTTATAGCTTAGTAATAACAGTTCAAACTTAAAATAGGTAGTGCACGGTTTTCAGAACTATTAACCATAGTCCGATCGTTTGATTGAAAATAGCAAATTACGGACCGTATCTTTGACATTAGGGTATGTGAATGTCGTCTCAGAAATAATCACATTCATATCACATCAACCGTCAGATCAGTAACCACAGATCGTGTTTTAGCGGCCATGAAACAGCCTGTATATAGAAAAAAATGTACATTACCTAAGGACAGCTGTTACTTTGGTTCATGTTATTAAAATCATAGAAGATTGGAGGGATTTTTGATAGGTAAGTGCCGTACCTTCGTGACCCAGCATGTGGTGGGGTTGGGGATGGGGGTGGGGGTGGTGGCGCGCAGCACGCGGGGGTGGCTCGGGCGACCGGCCCGCGCTGTGCTCCCTGCTCAGACTGAAACGAAAGGTTTTTTTAATGAAAGGTTTCCTGACAATTAAAAAAAATATTGTTGGCATAATAAATTATAGATGACTTTTTGCCCTAAGACTTAAAATTATGTTGTTTTGTTACGAAACAACTTCTTATAATCCTATAAATTATAATCATAAAACAATCTGTGGCGTAATTAAACAAAACTTTTAAACCTTTTAAAATATATGTGTCCATAGTCTTTAGACATATTATGAATACTGTTTTTAATCTATGAAATGCGGGTTGAATTTAAATAAAACCGTAACGCCATCTATCGTACGTATCAGACTTGTAAAAATCATCTGTCACTCCAAAATTACTCTTTCTAATAAATATATAATAGATGAAATTGAATTATGAAATTCCTGTTTAATGAGGAGATAGATTTACATTATTTGTTAATTTATTAATTAAGAAATTCAACTATTTGAAAGTTTCACAAACATATTGATAAATAAGAAACCAAATAATAACATAAATATAAAAAAATTGCTTCTCAAAGGTTTCAGCCAATAATAAAAAACAGAAAAACATAGGAAGCTTATATTCAAATTGCGAGTTAAGAAATTAATAAAAAAAATGCTTAATAATTATTTCTTATACATACGATCGAAATAAGCCAACAATACATATACTGTATACTATACGTTAACTATAATGTATTTTAATCTAATTATATGACAAAACATTTGTGTATAAAATCCTGTAAGTTTGGAAAAATCAATTTATTTAAAGAATAAACCTATATTTATATATTAAAATACATCTATAAAATATAAATTACTAAAATTGAATGTATAACAAAAAAAGTCACACATCAAATCTGTCTAAGGTCATTTGGGACAACACTTAAAAAGTAAGTTTTTAACTGACAATTCGGATATCCTGTTATCATTTGACACTATTGCATCGATACATCATCAAAAAGTAAGTTTTTAATTGACAAATCGGATACTTTGGTCAATTTAATTTATTAAAAAAGGGTTATTCTTGTTAATATCTTGTAATAGGTCGTATACCACTACAATACTGCAACTTCAAGTCAAAAATATATTGATTCCGAAGATCTGATGTAATTCACTTGTCCAATATCCTGTTATCATTTGACACTATTGCATCGATACTTCATTGGAAGCCCATACCAACCTTCTATGTCGTGGTGTGATGTGTAGGTCCACCCTAGATCTTCGTTGCTGACTCTGGTGGTAGAACCTCTGCAGCACTATAGGGCTGGTGTTTCCGGAGCTCTGAAAAGGCATCGTTAAAACACACGAAATATTTAATACTTCCAACAGACACTTCAATGCTTGTTTATTTATTTTGCAAATCGGAAAATTTCAAAAATGAAAGTCTGACTTGTAATGTGAATCATATCTGACTCGATATTACCTATTTTTTTTTTTCATAATCTATCGTTAGGTTCGACAATCACGTCTTATTTTTAAATAGGTCTATTCAACAAACATAACAATCGTTTATCTTTTTTTTTTTGCTTTCTCCATACCATAGACAACGCGAATGAAAAGCTATCTTCCCTTTCATTCATTTCCGACGTTGTTGACACAAACATGACAAACTTTGTGGGGAACCGACGCCTCATCATGGTTAGCAATTATTTAGTAAAATATGCGAAATATTTTACTAAACATATTACACTTTTTCTGGAAATCGATCATTCTAGTATGTCGCGAACACAAGCGTTCGCACGACCTTTACCAGAACAGGCGGAATAGTTATTTATGCAACTGTTGTATAATTAGGGGGGTTTTAATACCTAATTATAACAGTTGCATACAAGACTTTATCTACAATCATGATGTGAATCCTCTATAAAAGATTATCATACCATAGGGCAGGGTAGGCGAACCTGTATGCATCAACGTGCCATTTTTTCTAAAAAAAAGTTAAATGGGGTCATTCGCGTGCCATCAAATAATTTTGACTTTCTGATTATTGGCAAAATAATAATTATAAATACTATCAAAACTCTTTATTAAATAAAGTAAGCAAAAGAGGTACATTTTGGTATGTTTATATTAAATTTCAGTAAAATTAGTGTGACTTCTGTTGCTGCAGGTTAGATGACAAATAATTTATGTTAGGGTTGTAAGATGTTACTTTTAGCAAAATGCATGCTGAACTAGATTCATCTGTCAAACGGTTTCTAACCGAGTTTTTAATGTTATTCATCTCTGAAAATAATGACTCGCAGGCATATGTAGATGAAAACATGGTTAAAATAGCATGAGCGAGCTTCTTCAAACAGTTAAATGTGTCTGGTAACGTATTCCATGTTTCCAGAATTTTATTATTAGCATTTTTACTTAAATTACTTGTCGATCTTTCAGTTTCAGTTAATTCCAACTCTTTCCTTGTTTCAATAAATTTTTGACCCTACCTACCCTATGGCATAGGGTGTTGTGTACAGTGTTGTAAGAACTATGTAAATTCAAGAAAAGTCTAATTGCGAAGAATGTAAAATAACAAACCTTAATAAGTAAAAGAATTATTAGTCTACAATTTATTGTTCTTTTTTCAAAATTTTTGCGATCTGGTGGTGAAAATGTCATTGCATGAGAATGTTCTTTTTTTAAAACTCATAATATCACGCGTTTGGATGATATAATGATCATGATATCATTGAGTGTTTTAATGTTGGCAATAAGCTAATTAACGAACTAACGAACGCCGGAGTTCGTATAATCTCTAATCTCGTGGGGTTGACGAGCAGGAATGGATGCAAAAGCAAATTCGCAGAATCGTTTTTGGTGTGACCTCCCCCACCTCAAGAATTTGCATGCTCTACAATATTGGGTCCCTAGACGCAATCTTTACGTTCTTGGCTAAATTTAAAGCTTATTTAAACCCACATTCGTATTTTAATACCCCTGATTATACAACAGTTGAATAAATAACTATTATTTTGTTTTTGTTGTGGAATTATTGTAACAATTGTTGGTGTACCAAATAAATAAATAAAAATAAAAGCAGTAGGTAGTAGGCAAGAGGCAGTAGGTAGTAGATAGAAGGCCGAGGGCAGGAGGCTGAGGACAGGAGGCCGAGGGCAGCAGGCAGGAGGCCGAGGGCAGGAGGCCGAGGGCAGGAGGCCGAGGGCAGGAGGCCGAGGGCAGGTGGCCGAGGGCGGAGGCTGAGGGCAGCAGGCTGGGGCAGGAGCCTGAGGACAGGAGGCTGAGGGCAGGAGGCCGAGGGTACGAAGCCGAGGGCAGGAGGCAGGAGGCAGGAGGCCGAGAGTAGGAGGCCGAGGGCAGGAGGCCGAGGGCAGGAGGCCGAGGGCAGGAGGCCGAGGGCAGGAGGCCGAGGGCAGGAGGCCGGGGGCAGGAGGCCGGGGGCAGGAGGCCGGGGGCAGGAGGCCGAGGGCAGGGGGCCGAGGGCAGGTGGCCGAGGGCAGGTGGCCGAGAGCAGGAGGCTGAGGGCGAAAGGCAGAGGGCAGGAGGCCGAGGGCAGGAAGCAGAGGGCAGTAGAGAGGAAGCAGGAGGCAGAGGGCAGGAGACCAGGGCAGGAGGCAGAAGGCAGTAGAGAGGAAGCAGGAGGAAGAAGGCAGTAGAGAGGAAGCAGGAGGCAGAAGGCAGTAGAGTGGAAGCAGGAGGCAGAAGGCAGTAGAGAGGAAGCAGGAGGCAGAAGGCAGTAGAGAGAAGCAGGAGGCAGAAGGCAGTAGAGAGGAAGCAGGAGGCAGAAGGCAGTAGAGAGGAAGCAGGAGGCAGAAGCAGTAGAGAGGAAGCAGGAGGCAGAAGGCAGTAGAGAGGAAGCAGGAGCCAGAAGGCAGTAGAAAGGAAGCAGGAGGCAGAAGGCAGTAGAGAGGAAGCAGGAGGCAGAAGGCAGTAGAAAGGAAGCAGGAGACAGAAGGCAGTAGAGAGGAAGCAGGAGGCAGAAGGCAGTAGAGAGGAAGCAGGAGGCAGAAGGCAGTAGAGAGGAAGCAGGAGGCAGACCTGCGGCGAGGCGCGCCAGCGGGTGTCGGCGGACACGCGGCGCGCGCCCGGCGGCGGCGACGCGCACGCCTCCAGGGTCCTGCCGCCAATCAACACTTGGTATTACTGAATTTATTCTTTGTCTGAATATTTCGAAATCAATAAAATATTATGAGCACTATTTTTCCTATTTAATTATCAATTACATTAATCAGCCGTCCTGCGATCGAGCCGCCTCGATCCGTTTGGAGTCCGATAAAATCGCCGTGGCACTTGTTGCGGTGGTATCCATTAGGATTCGAGTGATCGGCTTCTACGCACGAATTCTATGTGACATTTCTATATGTGACTGCACTCACGACATAGGATAAAAATCCTGATGTGGGGCGATGATACTTTTAAAAAGAAAATAAAATAGTTTGAATCGAAATGTGATAACAAGAAATTTACATAATCAAACTACAAGTCTTAGATGAGCACGTAGGGACTTCAGTTATTTTCACAGTATTATGTTTTATGGTTTACTATTATGGGGGTCGGCTGCTAGCATAGAAAGTATTTTTATTCTTCAAAAAACCGGTCAAGTGCGAGTCGAACTCGCGCAACGAGAGTTCCGTAGAAATTAGTCGACATATAAATCGTTCGTTCATTACTAGAATTAAGTCATTGCATCCTCGGCTAAATTGTCGCGCTCACCTTACGGCTCGCGCGACCAATACCGCCTCGTGTGCAATGAACAACTTTGCACACTAGTATCATAATGTACTATTAAATGACCTAATTTAATTTATCCTATTTCAGCCCCACACTGGTAAAATTTTCAAAATACTAGAACAAACGATTTTTTTTTCTTATGACGTGATATTTGACAAACTTGCATACTAACTTTCAACCCTTATTTCAACCCCTAGCTGGTCGAAATTTCAAAAATGCTAGAACAAATGTTTAATGATTTCTTATCAAGTGCTTAAATATAGTTTCATGGTTTTATCTTTTAAAATTAAGAAATCCCATACAAACTTTCAACCCCTTCATTTCTTTTTTTTTTAATAAAAAGTAGTTTAGGTTTTTCACCTTTAGAAAAAAAAGAATTAGGGATCTTTACTAAAACTCCAATAATGTAACCCAAGGTGTAATAATATTATAAATCGGAATTTGAGTTTGTTTGTTTGTTCCGCTTTCACTCCGTAACTACTGAACCGATTGCTTTGAAATTTTGCAGACGTAAAGATAAAAGTCCTGATTAAATAATAGACAGCTTTTTATCCCGGAAATATCGACAGATCCCACGGGATGCGTAATAAATGCTTCGCTCAAAAACTACTGCACAGATTTTCATGCAGTTTCCATCAATAGATAGTGATTCTTGAGCAAGGTTTTGCGGTATTTATTATCACGGAAAAACAGATAGTCCCACGGGAAGCGCGATAAAACCGACTTCCGCGCATATGTAGCCATGGGCAAAAGCTATGACCCTTAACCCTCTATAGACTCAATTCCGAAATCCACGCGGGCGAAGCCGCGGGCAGAAAGCTAGTATTTGAATAAAGTTAATTTAATACGCCCTTAAAGAGAGATAGGTAAGACGAGCCGGGTACCTGCGGCGAGCGCACGGCGAGCGCGGCAGCTCGGCCTCGAGGCTGGCGGGCTGCGAGCTGCTGCCGCCCGCGTTGCAGCCGCCCGCCCACCACGCCCTGGGGGCGGCATTCTTTTTTATTACCCAACCCTTACATTTAAGCCAAATAGCTTACACTTACGTTTTCAAATGACACTGTTGCGCCATCGAATCAATAAACTTATTCGAGAACTTTTCAATATAACCTTTTTTCATTAATTACAGTGGACCCCCGGTAATCCGGCCCCTGTCTCTAATCCGGCACCCCGTGTAATCCGACATGGTCTATTATTAATTATTGAATACATACATATTTGCTAATGCATGCATTTTAACAATGTTAAAAAAAGTAATAATTGATGAATATTTTTATGCTTCTTAAATTGATTGATTCATAGTTTTTAATTAATTTAGTAGCTAGGTACATTTGTTTGCACACAATTATTTCCTAATGTGAAGTTATTGCATATTTTTTGTAAGTATAGAACTTAGAGCATTAATGACTTTAATTTTATAATAAAAAACGTAAGCTCTCTGTTGTGTTGTTAAAATTACTAAATTTGAGATACATAATGAAGTATGATTACAAACGTCAGTGTTAAGAACGAAATTAAGACAAGCAGAAGAAACAATAAAAAACAACAGAACTGCATTTATAAATTTAAAAGACAACTTTTTTAGACGATGTAGAATATGTATTGAGCACGAAGGTCGGCATTTTGAAAACTTTCTTTAAATGGTTGAATAATAAATACTTTAAAAATAACTTTTTCTTTCATTTATCAGGTAAGAATAAACTATCAAATGTTATTAAAGATGGCAGCAGGAACATTAATTTTGACCTCCAAAGAATAAATTTTTAACTTTTCTGTAATAATTTTTGGTTGATTAATAAGCGATTACCATTATCAACTAAAAAAAATAATTATTATTTAGATGTCGAATTTATTGAAATTTACACCTCTCTGTCTTTGATGGCCGATTTATGCCAAAGTAGCCCCATTAAGTACTTCTTGTTTTAAATTATTATGAAAGCGGATAGTCTAGAGAAGTTTGCAGACATACTTAGACACCATAAATTCGCCTGTTTAGATTTTTATTTTAAGTTGAATTTTTAACAAATTATTCACTAACGGAAAAGTTTTTCTTTTATGTGTGATAGGGGGCAAACGAGCAGACGGATCACCCGATGGCAAGCAATTACCGCCGCCCATGAACGCCCGCAACACCAGAGGAGTCACAAGCGCGTTGCCGGCCTTTAACTTTACATTAATATTTTCTTAACTGCCACTAAAGTTTCGAAGCTGATTATTATGGACATTAAAGTACCTTTTACGATGATTCAGTAGCAAAAAGAAAAACACTAAAATGTGTTCTACTTTTTTTTATTTGAATTTTTGAGATATTTAGACCGATATCTTTAAAAAAATCAAAAAAGTCAGAAAACTACGCATAATCGCAGAACATACATGGAGGTGATTCGGATACTCCAATAGGTGCTCTAGCTCTGGACTTTCGCTTGACACTATTTTTTGGGACACGCTGTATATAATATAAAGAATCTTATCATTGGATCTGCAATTTGTCGGATTACAAGGTACTCTTTTGTAAAAAAATTTGAACTATAAGGGGTCTTAGGCAGTACTCTATAATCCGATAGTTCGACACTGCCATGCAAAATGATTGTCGGACTACCGGGGGTCCACTGTATTTCAATTACATCAATTTACCTTACAATTAGTGATGCAACGGATCCCCGTTTCTGTTTCCGCAAGTGCGGAAGTTCCGCGCGTTTTTCAACATCTGCATCTTCTGATTCTGCTTCTGTTTCCGCAACTTTTATAACTTTTCTAGGAGGTAGACTCTGTACCAGGGTCGTGTGCATGGGTACCTCCGTCTTACCTATTTCCGCCGCCAAACAGCAGGGTTCGCTTTGCTGTGTTCCGGCGTGAAGGGTAAGATAAGCAGTGAAATTACTGGGTACTGTGACTTTACATCTTATGTCACAAGTTGGCAACGTACACTGTGGTTCTTATGAGGTTTGCAGATTTGCTGCGAATCTCGTGGGAACCACATGTACTATAGGCGACTGTTACCAATTACCATCAGGTGGGCAGCCTGCTTGCTTGTCAACTTTAGCAATAAAAAAAAAAAATAACGGAGATTTAAACGGAAGTTTACAACCGACGTCTACGATGTTCTGCATCCGTTTCCGTTTCTGCTAAAATTTACTTTTGACATCTGTTTCCGTTTCTGGTTCCGCTAAGACACTTCCGTTGCATCACTACATACAACTTATCAACACTTACACCAAATTGGGTAGATGACATTTTTTTTTTCATTCTATACATAATAATAATAACAGTTCTCTTTTAGATGAGAAATATTGTAGAAGTAACGACGTATCTGCGATTATTACTTTTGCAGATACAGCGCCATGTTTGCGATTTTATATAAAAGAACTACAACTCGAAATAATACGTAAAAAGAGTTTCTCTGCTTACCCCCAAAATGGTTCCCATGTACTGGGTTGTTCCCATGTACCGAATTGATACTGACGTCAACGACGATTTTTGAAGAAACAAGTTTAAACCCGATGCCTTGTTATTTCTGAGGTGTTCCAGAACAACACCACTTATAAACTGGTCTTATAAACTTATAAATGTCTTTGGTAGTATCAGCTTACTTTAGCTCTAGTGCAGGAGTTCCCAACCAGGGCATGCCCCCCTTGAGGGGCGTAGTGGAATACCAGGGGGGGCGTAATCGAGTACTTAAGCGCAATACACACTAACCCAGAATCGACATACTGGTACAGAAGATGCAAGCTCAAGTATCTCATTAGTATTTAATAATTATAATAAAACTAGGATATTTGACGACCTCCATAGTCGAGTGGATAATACACCGGTTTCAAGGTGTCGCCATCTCTGAGGTCCCGGGTTCGAATCCCGGTGGGGGCAGATGTTTGTGTGATGAATGCGAGCATTTGTACCTTAGTCATGGTTGTTGATATATATTTCAATAAAAATTATTTATATATGTATAATATATGTATGTCTATCCGTTACCCTAGATCCCATTGCACAAGCCTTATAGAGCTTAGTTTGGGCTAGGCTAATTGGTGTAAGTGTAACAAATATTTATTATATTTATTTATTATATTTATATTTACCTAAAGTGAAAGTAATTAATGGTTTTCAAGTGTAGATACATATATCTTCTCTTATTCTTAAAACATAAATATCTACAAATATCTGTATTTTAATTTTAATTTTAAGAAATAATTTAGTTGTAAAAAAAATTATGTGTTTTTAATGTTTTTAAACTTAAGGGGGCATGAGAATATTATTTTTGAATTGGGGAGGCTCAATGAAATAAATGTTGGGAAACCCTGCTCTAGTGCCTGAAGCCTGAATAATATTTAGTCGCCATAAGGTGAGATCAAGAGGTAATGACACTGCCGACCTCCTCAGTTTCGTTAGTAGACCGTTCAACGGACTAATCTAGCGAGCACTTTGCAATATCAATCGTGAATTTGGATGAGTAAAACAAACTAGCTTAAGACTTGTGGTAGTGATTCCAAATAAGGAGGCATCGCAGACAAAGTAGCAGAAAAAAGAAGTTATCAAAATAGCCAGTGAATAAATTACCTGTTGGGTGTAGGAGTTGCGTGGTCCGGCGTCCAATGATGCGCTGTAGTGACGTAATTCCTGATTGGCTGCGGCGTTGGCGGCGCGTCGCCATTGGTTGTTACCCTGCCAATGGGAGCGTACCGCGCCCCACCCCCCACTCCCCCCTCCGGCCGCGGCAGAGACGCGTACCACGCGCCTACTGACACGTTGTTCCGCATAGAGTTCACAACGAAAGGATGTTCTAGAAGCTTCGCGTATTTAGGCCGCTGCCGGTAATTTTTTGTTAGGCTGCAAACGAAATAGACATTAAACTAACTAATAACATAAATTTGCAAGCAAAAATATTAGTTTCAAAAGCTTAAATCAATAATGTAAAAAAATGTTAATAAAAAAAATTTTACACTTCTTTCATTTCACTCTTCATTCTAAATCAATTTTCCAGGATTTTTTTTTTTATTAATCTACCTCAAAAATTGCACTGTAGTTATAATGAAGTGTAAAAAAAAGACTTAAGAGTCTTAATTAAATGTTATAATAATAAAACTTATATAATATAAACAATAAATTAAAAATGTATGAGCAACAGAAATCTATCAAAACCAACTTACCATTGTGATACAAAGGATTTGAACTCTGGTGAAAAATTGCTATCTTCAGGTAAATGTGGGGGATCGTTTGATATAACCTGTGAAAAACAATATGCAATTTTTAGGATAAACCATGGAACACGACCAATCGTATTATTATAGGTTATATTCGACTTATATGAAAAAATGGAATTTAAATGGAGGGTTTATAGATTTAATACTATAACATTTAATAATACCTACTAATATTATTGACGCGAAAGTTTTGTATGGACAGATGTTTGTTACTGTTTCACATAGTTAACCTACTGAATGGATTTTGATGAAACTACAATAATATAATTTATACATCAGAATAACACAAAGGCTATAATTGTAAATATAGACGCCACGCTAATATAAGCTACTCGGTGAGCACCTCGAAGTCGTTCTGGCAGCCGGTGTAGGGGAACACGCCGGTGGCCAGCTCCACCAGCGAGATGCCCAGCGACCACACGTCCGCGCTAGTATTTTGTTCAAGCCGTACCTTGGTGAGCACCTCGAAGTCGTTCTGGCAGCCGGTGTAGGGGAACACGCCGGTGGCCAGCTCCACCAGCGAGATGCCCAGCGACCACACGTCCGCGCTAGTATTTTGTTCAAGCCGTACCTTGGTGAGCACCTCGAAGTCGTTCTGGCAGCCGGTGTAGGGGAACACGCCGGTGGCCAGCTCCACCAGCGAGATGCCCAGCGACCACACGTCCGCGCTAGTATTTTGTTCAAGCCTTACCTTGGTGAGCACCTCGAAGTCGTTCTGGCAGCCGGTGTAGGGGAACACGCCGGTGGCCAGCTCCACCAGCGAGATGCCCAGCGACCACACGTCCGCGCTAGTATTTTGTTCAAGCCTTACCTTGGTGAGCACCTCGAAGTCGTTCTGGCAGCCGGTGTACGGGAACACGCCGGTGGCCAGCTCCACCAGCGAGATGCCCAGCGACCACACGTCCGCGCTAGTATTTTGTTCAAGCCTTACCTTGGTGAGCACCTCGAAGTCGTTCTGGCAGCCGGTGTAGGGGAACACGCCGGTGGCCAGCTCCACCAGCGAGATGCCCAGCGACCACACGTCCGCGCTAGTATTTTGTTCAAGCCTTACCTTGGTGAGCACCTCGAAGTCGTTCTGGCAGCCGGTGTAGGGGAACACGCCGGTGGCCAGCTCCACCAGCGAGATGCCCAGCGACCACACGTCCGCGCTAGTATTTTGTTCAAGCCTTACCTTGGTGAGCACCTCGAAGTCGTTCTGGCAGCCGGTGTAGGGGAACACGCCGGTGGCCAGCTCCACCAGCGAGATGCCCAGCGACCACACGTCCGCGCTAGTATTTTGTTCAAGCCGTACCTTGGTGAGCACCTCGAAGTCGTTCTGGCAGCCGGTGTAGGGGAACACGCCGGTGGCCAGCTCCACCAGCGAGATGCCCAGCGACCACACGTCCGCGCTAGTATTTTGTTCAAGCGGTACCTTGGTGAGCACCTCGAAGTCGTTCTGGCAGCCGGTGTAGGGGAACACGCCGGTGGCCAGCTCCACCAGCGAGATGCCCAGCGACCACACGTCCGCGCTAGTATTTTGTTCAAGCGGTACCTTGGTGAGCACCTCGAAGTCGTTCTGGCAGCCGGTGTAGGGGAACACGCCGGTGGCCAGCTCCACCAGCGAGATGCCCAGCGACCACACGTCCGCGCTAGTATTTTGTTCAAGCCGTACCTTGGTGAGCACCTCGAAGTCGTTCTGGCAGCCGGTGTACGGGAACACGCCGGTGGCCAGCTCCACCAGCGAGATGCCCAGCGACCACACGTCCGCGCTAGTATTTTGTTCAAGCCGTACCTTGGTGAGCACCTCGAAGTCGTTCTGGCAGCCGGTGTAGGGGAACACGCCGGTGGCCAGCTCCACCAGCGAGATGCCCAGCGACCACACGTCCGCGCGGATGTCGTAGTCGGGCCGCGCCGGGTCCGGCGGGTCTATGCGTTCCGGCTGCGGGAGAACGAACTGTTATAAGCCCCCTTCACACAATGGCCCAATCATGAGGCTAAGTGCGGTGGAGCCCAGCCAAACTAACTAACTAAGCCCCCTTCGTTCCCTTTAGTACTCATTCCGCACGTCTGTATGCCTATTCATCATCCTCACGTCCCGAGCTCCGCCCGGTCCGACAATCGAATCAGTCTGATCTCAACATCCAGCCGCGACGGTCGCCTTAATTGTAATTTCCTAATTTCGTCTTAAATGAAATAAGTCCTTTTTTAAAAAGACTATATCCAACATTCTCATAACAGAACGAACGAACAAACGCCTTCCGTCAATGCAATTGCAATGAAATTCTAACTCATTATATATCCTACAAACATAAAACTGTTACATTTTATGTGATTGATTTTTCTGTTCTTGGGCTATCAATGGCCTCTTTGTGTGTCAGATCATGGCGTTTGACTGTATATGGTTCGTGTGATACATATTGGTACGTACGCTTATGTATGCTGAATGCTGAGTGTGGCAAAAGAATAATAAAACATACAGTGGTAATGACAGCTTCAAGGGTAATAGTGAAGATGAAAGATAAATTGCGATGTAGTGTGATAAGGGAAAAGTGCGATGTGAAAGGAAACGTAGTGACTAAAATCGAGAAGAGAATGCTTAAAAAAGATGGATAAAAGACTATTGACGAAAGAAAGTTACAAGGCAAATACGAATGGGCCAGTTAGTAGAGAATGACATAGAAGAACATACTTGGATCAAATAGGCGATATGCTGAAGGAAGGTCAGGTCAAGAATACTCATAACCAACGAGCATGCATATAAGTCGAGGAAGCTAGGAAGGTATGTTTAGATCGTAGCAAGGAAAACTGTGATCTCTGCCTACCCCTATGGGAAAGAGGGAGGAGCATATATTTGAATTTTCTTTTGGGTTTTCCTTTATAACATTTATTCATGTATTTTAAATATAAACAGCATATCATGTTGAAATATTGTCCACTATTGGACAATATTTCAACATGATACATTTAGACATACAAACTTCATATTGATGTTAAACATAACTGATACACTACCAAACGAAACCAAAACCTCAGAAGTTCGAATAGCTTTCTGAAACTGTTGTTATATTGGATCCGCAGCGCGTTACATGCCCGTTGCGTAAAGTTATTCCATAGACTGCACGTGTAAAAGAATTGACAGTATGCCATAACATAAAAGCGTCGCCTGGACGTATTCTAAGCCAAATATTCCAGATTTAATTGGCTTCTGACATTTATTAGTTAACTTATGATAAGTAAGCAGTTATGGTGATGGGATAAGCTCGTGACATTTATGTTAATTTCATGATTTATGGCAAGCGACACTCACCGCCATATACGCGGCGCAGCCGGCGCTCCTCGTCTTAGCTTTGGAGTCGACGAGCCGCCCGCTGATGCCGAAATCGCACAACTTCACGTTGCCGCATTCGTCCAGTAAAATATTGCTGGGTTTGACGTCCCGGTGGATCACTCCGTGCTCGTCTTTCAGGTACGACAGCGCCTTCACCGTCTGTTGGTAACCCATTATCATAATACGTATTATTATGAACATACAATATTGCACTGGAATGTGAATTCAATTCACTTAAAAATTGGAAACGCCAATGGAACTTGCCTCCAAACATTAGATTGGTTCAAAATCGATTAAAATTCAAGAAACTTGCACAAAAGCTGTTTTTTTAGTCTGTTACTTAGGATAATACTTTTATTACAATATGTATATTATTTATTTATATATGTGTGTATATTTGTATATATTTACCTACTTATTTTATTCCATTTAATGTAGTTCATTTGTTTAGTTAATAAAAGATGACTCACCGCAACAGTGACTTTGCCCAGTATTGCCTCGGGTATGGGAGCTCCGAGTCTCTTGAGAAGCTTGTCGAAGCACGAGGCCATAAGCTCCATGCAGATCCACACATCAGCATCGGTCACGAAGCAGCCAAGGCAACGCACTATGTATGGGCAGCCATGGGAACGAACCACCACATCCAGGTCCATGAGGATGCGTTTAGTCTCCTCGGAGTTACCGGAACGCCTCATTTGCTGTATAAATGACAAACTTATAAAAGACAGTTTGGAACTATGCTTTCTCTAATAAAACATTTTATTTAACTGAATCGTATTCTGAGTAAAAGCTTACACTGGTGCATAGTTCTATAATATTATACCAAATATATTAAATGTATATAAGGAGGTAATAAACACAGCTAAGCAAAGACAACTGTACTTTTCTCTTCAAGGATATTTACTGAAAATGGTTAAATTAATCAATTTATTTATTAAAATTAAATTATTTATTTATTAAAAAAAATCACTTAATTTACACTCTACAGATATGCTTTTTTTGTAGCGTTGCAGTTTATTTTTCTCAACCAGAGATCTACCTATCAACTAAAGAAAGAGAAAATGTTGCAACACGTATTGAAGATTCAACATAGGCCGAACAAGAATGTTGACTGCTTGTGCAAATAAAATTGCATTTACTTATTACTCCCTTGAGTCTAAAGTGATTAGTTCACACCCACTCTATAAGGCTATATTGATAAACTTTCAGAGTATAAATGTGTAAAAGCAATAACTATTTGCTGCAACAATTGGATAACAGAGTGGATAACATTCCCCTCATTCGTAACAAAAATATTTTGTTTTAATGAACACAATGCATTAGGCTATATCAAAGGCTAATTATATCATAAATCTATTATAACTACATACAATAACAAACACATTGTCTTCTTCATAGAAACTAATTTTAGAAACACTAGAGCCAATGAACTAGCCGTTTTAATAATATGTTTTGAAAACACACTTTGGTGGAATGTTGGTGTTGCGAACCGGACTTAAGGCGATGCTGCAACAAGTAGTAAAACAAGGCATTTGGGAAATAAACGAGCATGAAACGTTCTGTAGTGAACTGTTACACTATGCTGCGCTATGCAGAGCAGTGTGAAGACCAAAGTCAACCTCTCAAGTACTCTTTCTCAATTCATGCATTATATTCAATGGTGTTAACCATTAGTTGCCAACTAAAATCAACATTGTTATAAAAGTCTTAAAAAAGTTAGTTGCATTCTGTATGGAGGTTACAAAGTTATTACACTGCTTATATTATTTTTGCGGATCACAACCTTCTAAGAATTATGGTAACCACTTATGTCAAATGAAGCACTTTATTAACACAGCTTACTACGTAGTGAAATCATAAATTATTATGTCGTACCTTAACTGCAATGACAGTGTTGGAGGGTTTGTGTAGCATTTTAACCACGTGGCCGCAAGTACCACTGCCCAGCTCACCCAGCTGCTGCAAGTCGTCCACATGTGATCGATACTCCATACCATTCACATTCAGTTTACCGCTAACCTAAAAATGGTGAAAAAAAATCGTAAATTTACATATAATAAATACATCACGTCAAGCACTACACTACACTACACTTACACTAAGAAAAAATGCTGCTATTAGTAACAACATAAGACCTGTCTCAAGGTAGTCTAAAGTGTTGCTGTACTTATGGAATCAAGTACTGCTCCAGCATACACCATCTATTTTACTTTTACAATCCAACAAATATTGATTCTCAGTATCATACTCACTCTAGCTTATCTATGAATATACTTGAACACTGACACTAAGTCATGCCTATAATCCCTAACATAAGACTCATCATTATCACTAAAATTGAAATCATTATTGAAATTGCTCATGTGCTCTTAGGCCTACCCTAAAAACCTTGGCACTGCTTGGTTTGGAAATCCTTATGGAAAGTTGGCTAAGTATACCAAACATGTCAGATTGACATGGGTCTGTGTAATACAGAACCCCTTGCATCAATCAATTTAAATTATAATTAGTTTTATAAGCCATGCTTCTTATAATTTGATATAACAAAATTATTTGTAATCTTTTTACAGGTGTTGAAATTTTACCTTATAAACTTCTCTCATCCTGTTTTCCGTCTCCGCCGCCTGCGGTGACCGAGGTGGTAATGCAGGTATGTCTTTGGTAGAGAACATTGGAGCTGAAAAATTAAATAACAATATATTTAATAATTCAATATATACAAAATATCATTAAGTTAACTATGTATGACCTTAATGCTGTAAATTATTGCTTATCATTTATCAACAACCACTGGGTAACTCAAAAAATGTAACAAATAACAGACCTAGGCACTGTCAATTAGTTTCGCTAGGCTACTTGCTTCTTACTCAATCATCCCCATTTTTCCTAGGTCACTAACAGCCTCTTTAGGCTAGTGCATACTTTTGATAGGGATGATGATGAGTGGAGAAGTTTAGCTCATTGATTGGCCACTTTTTTGTGTACCATTAGTATTTACATTTTCACCGGCTAAATCGCTAATCGAATAAATGGCTGTCTATCAACTCAATTGTGAGGGACCTAGGCTCTACTAAATAATCTGCTTCGATAATTGATAATCCATTAATAAAAAAGTTCATTTTGCCAAACATTAAAACATAAATACAAACTACAAGCAGTACAAACTTTCATTCTAGAGATAATAAACTGATATAGCTCATTATTATGCTCTTACATGTAGTACACATTACTCACAGATTACATTTGCGAAAACTTTGATTCATTTGTCAAAATATATTTTTCATGATGGGCATGATAACAGTATCATACCCAGCATGTACAACCTTGCTGTATCTATTTGGTAAATACTGGTTTTATTAAATATAACAATGTCCTTTAACATTTTTAAAGTCAAAGCTAAAATAAAATATAAAAATATAAAGGAAATATCCTTTATGTTTTTATATTTTATTTTATAATTATAATATTTTTAATTAATGATTACCAAGTCATTATGCTGCTTGGTGTCAGATAATGATAGTGCAACCAATACAGACAATTATTGACACCATAACAACTATCAAATTCAATCATACAACACAATATTTTAAAACCAACTATCTGTGTATAGATAGTATTTCGTTTTCTAATTAGATATGATGATTTTTAATTGAATATTTTGACAAACATGCAGACTGCCCACAAATTCTACTTGTATATAATAATGTAATGTGCAGCAAATCTCAACTCAACTCCTACAGGGCGCTTAGTGTATGTTGCCAACTTATGATAGTCACAGTACTCCATAATTTTATTGCCATGTAGATGTGCCACCTTTAAAATTGAAACAGCAATGCAAGCACTCTTGTTTAGGATCAGAACTATGTAAGATGGAAGTATCCAAACAGTGCACCCTAGTATAGGCTCACTCCAGTAAAATGATCATGACATTCAAGATAGGAGCAGAAATTTAATTGCAATGTCTGTATATATAATACATAATAAACCATAAAAAAAATCAAGAAATAGAATCAATTACTAAGCTTTTTTTAAATAAATATTCATAAATTTAATGAGGTAAACAATAAGTAGTAGAAAGGTATGAGATGGTAGATCTCAAGTTCAAGTAACTTAATTTAAGTAAAATCTGAATAGGACTCTGCTTCATTTAGTAAGTTTTTAGTAATAGTTTCACTGTAATTTTTGTTTATTAATGACTAACTAGTTGCAATTATCTTTTAAATGAAATATATATGACATGGGAGTTATTCATTTATTATAAAAGTAAATGTAGAAAAATTATTTTGATCAAACTATACATGACTGCAACAAGACACTCCAGCCAATATGTGACATGACAACAAAAGGCTATTTCTTTGAATAGAAGAATGTCAAAACTACATTAACCCATGTATGCTTTGTTGATATCCAAATAGTAGAAAACACTCTAAGGACTGTTCTGTAGTCGTTAGCTTCATGGCCCAAGTTAAAGGCAAGGTTATGACTCAGAAGAAAAATGTGTTTGTAACAAATTTCAAGCTATGATATGATGAAACAGAAGTAGAATGGAACTCTTACAGTACTGGTATAATTTAGGAATTGAATTACAAAAATCAATTTAATATGATTCTGATCTAATAAAGTCAATCAAATAAAGAAACGGTAATAGAACCCGAATTTTCTGTAACTTTTAAAATAAAAAGTTATAAATATAAGTTCTTGACTAAGACTAACTAACCTTCAGATTTAAGTATGTGCTTATAAAAGATGAAATATTATGAATAGAGGCATTATATAACAAGAAGAGGAAGACTAGACAATGGACAATATGGTCAATTCAGTGTAATAAAAATAATGAGATGAATTATTTATGTACTCTTTGAAGTGTACATAACAAGATAAGTATCTGTGATTGGTTTAAATAACACAAAGTTTCTATGAGCTCCAATATAAAAATTTTGGAAATATTAATTTTAAATATGTAAATTACTTACGGGGCCTTGGTCTACGACCGCTCCCTGGTCTGGAAGCTCCAAGTCCACCTTGGTGGATGCCACCCTCTCTATGAATACGCATTTCATTTTCTAAGCGTTCTTCTAATCCTTTGATTTTTCCTTCAATTGTACTATTTGACATTATAGATATTATATTTAAACACTAACCACATTTATCTACTTTATACAAAACAAACGTGAATTTTATTTACACAAAAAATACAATGAAAGAAATAAAATAGCACAGACAGACAGTCCTCCAAGGATTTTTTTTCATTTCGTTTTCAGCATCTGTGGTTCGCTGAGGACATTCTGAGGAGAACTCATTCGCTTACTCGTTCACCCAATGATTTTTTTGCTCTGGTAATAAATAGTTACTCTCATTCTAAAGCTGTGAACACACTAAATAACAGTTTTCTATGCATCTTCTTTAATTAAAAGAAGATGCATAGAATTTAGGTTCTAAATTAAAATTAATGTACTGTACTCTTTTATATAAGTGCTCACTATTCGTCATTTTTTAAAATCTGTAATTTTTCTTTTTCTCATCAAATCAACTTTCGTATAATCGCGCTCGCCCATCACTAGTGTCAAATTTAGTCATTCATTTCGCGTTTTCTTCAATGATCGTAGAAAATATCGAAATTGCAAAAACAAATACATATATTTACATTGTTATTTGCAAATTATTACAACAAAAAAAAAAGTGAGCGATCCGTTTAGTGCAGTGAATTATCAAGAAAGTGTAAAATATAATGATTGTTTGCGTGACACACAATTATCAAAATTCATGGGTATAGTTGTTTTCTTGCTATTAAATGTTTAGAGGAATCAGTCAATCATGCAATCCACATCTGAGGGGTGTATGAACATTGCTGAATTAGCTAGTCAACTACGGAAGGAAAAAATATTCATCAATTCTGAAAGACAGCTGTTGCAAAATCTTAATGAGGAAGTGGAAAAGAAAACATTAGAGCTATTGCAAGTATCATGGATATGCTCACAACAAAGACAGAATCTTACGAATCTCGTGACGTCAAGGAGTGAGGCTGACTCTGTAACTGCTTGCCAAAGGGCAAGTTTACTGGAAAGAACAACTTTTGTTGATGCTTACAAAGTCTTAAAGTATAAGGTGGGTGTTTGTTAACCCTAATTAATATCTTAAAAACATTATATTTAAATATGCAACAATTTTGCAGTTAATAAAATGGCTGAGAATTATCTCAACTCAAATTCCTTTTTTATGTGTTTGTGTTTCACATTTAATTAAGATACAATCAGTTATGTATGTCAAAAAAGCAACACCGATCATTTGCAAGGCTACTATAGGAATCCTTATACTGGATAGACACAGCAAGGCCTAGTTATAGCATTTTACAGTGAGTTATATTATTCATTTTCAGCCCAATAACAATTGCATTTTGTACTACTAATTGTATTATTAGGGCTTATAAATATAAATAGTGTAAGTACCAAATTAATTTATTAAGTTAAATTAATTTGGTAAGTTATATTTTAGAGGTGGTCCCATATAAATCTCATTCTCATTAAATAGTTTCTAAAACTAAAAATTCTGAAAATAAATAAATTTAAATAAAAAGAAATAATAAACCAAACACTACTTTAAAAGTATATGTAGTTAATTGAGTTCGCATATACATTGTAGTTAACTAATATTAACACTGTTCAATATAAATAGTTTATTACAATCTCTACAAATATCACAAATATGAAAGTAACTCTCGTCAAAAACACCTGGAACAGGATATTTTTATATTCTGATGTAATCTGGCATGGTGTAGATGTGAAAATATATTTTTGTAATATGGGCGAAAACATAGAAGAAATACTAGCTAGTGAATAAAAATATGTAATAGGTACTTTGTGATTGTTTGTGTTGATTATTTATCAATTTTTAACTTATTTTTATTTTGAATAAATATATCACTACAAAATAAATTGTGTCACTGATCTAAAAACTATAAGAAGCCAAAATCTCCAGTGTGGAGATTCGGCACCACATTCAAACATAAATGAAAAAGATTTCTCTGTAAGTTACTGTATCCCAACTAATATTATAAATGCGAAAGTGTGTTTGTTTGTTTGTTTGTTTGTTTATTTGTTTGTTTGTTTGTTTGTTACCTCTTCACGCTTAAACTACTGCACCGATCATCACGAAAATTTGCATACACATAGTCTGTGGTACGGGGAAGGATATCACATTTTATCCCGGAAGAAAGTAGCTACTGTTCCCGTGGGATCGAAATTAACGCGGACGGAGCAACGACGGGCGGAGCCACGGGCAAGAAATAACAATATAATTATTTAATAATATTTAATATTTGCATACACATAGTCTGCGGAACGAGAAAGGACATAGGACACCTTTTATCTGTTCCCGTGGGATCTAAATTAACACGGGCGGGCTACTAACAGTGTAATCTATACTAATATTATAAAGAGGAAAGATTTGTTTGTTTGTAATGAATAGGCTCCGAAACTACTGAACCGATTTCAAAAATTCTTTCACCTTGGAAAGCTACATTATCCTCGAGTAACATAGGCTACTTTTTATCCCGGAAAATCGACAGGTCCCACGGGATGCGCAATAAAGGCTTCGCTCAAAAACTACTGCACAGATTTTCATGCGGTTTTCATCAATAGATAGAGTGATTCTAGAGCAAGGTTTTGCGGTATTTTTTATCTTAAAAAACGGATAGTCCCACGGGAAGCGCGATAAAACCTTCGCGCCTAAATCGACTTCCGCGCATATGTAGCCGTGGGCAAAAGCTATGACCCTTAACCCTCTATAGACCCAATCCCGAATTCCACGCAGGCGAAGCCGCGGGCAGAAAGCTAGTTAATTATAAATACAATAATGGATAAATTCTACATGTTAAAAATGTTCTTGTGTAGATGATTTGATGACTAGTCTAGCAATCCACCCACTTTTAAATTTATCTGAACATATTAATTCCACGAAGAGTTAACACATATGAAAATGTTATATTTGCATTTAGCATTTTTATTTAATTTCATAACAGATTTATTTCAACATTTTTTTTCTGGCTTTACTACACTTCTACCTGTGACTTTCTCTGTCTGAAGTTAGGTTACTGCCCTTTTTCACTATAATATGTATCCTTTTTATGATATACATTTATGCAAAATTTAAGTGGGAGAAGGTAGCAGATATACAGAGTTCCTTTCTATATTTCTTTGACAACATGCTGGTTCTCCATTCAAATGAGAAGGAATGCCAAAATGAAGTGAAGCAATATGTGAAGGAAAACTATATGAGGGGAATTTGAAAATTATTATATATAATATTAAATTAAATGAAATTTGTGAATTTAAGCGCCATAGATAATATCTATTTTTGCATTGCCATAAAAATATTTATATTTTTATGAAATAATTTGTTATTGCTATATATATATTGTATATGATGAAACACATTATATGAAGATGATATTATAAATAGGACAGATGATATTGTTCAAAATAATGTTTATTAAATATTACCTAGTATGTTATTTAGCAAAAGGCGGTTTTATTTTTAAATTAAAAATGGGACAGATTAGAAAAAAACTAGTTACCAATTATATAGGAGTATATAAATCATCATAAGACAGAATCACCTATTTGCCGAATTTCCATCAAATCCATCCAATGGTTTTGGTGTGAAAAAGCTTTAGAAATAATAGATAAAAATAATATATAGAAGAGAATAACTTTAGAAAAAATATGAAATAATAGTTTAAAAGTCGCAAAAAATAATTTTAATTACGTGATCAAAACTGATAATCGCGCTATACACTGACGCTCACTGCATTCGATCGATGTTGGCGCGAAGAAATTCGATATAGGTCCGACTCTGAGGAGCGCTCAAGCTCTAATGAATTCGGATGGTTTTTTGTTTTTTTTTTCTTTTTTCCTCAGAAGAAGAGGCTGAGAATCCATCATGGATACCAACGCAACAGGCAAGCAGGGATGCGTTGATTATGTCGGACTCCTGGTGAATCGAGGCGGCTCGACCCAACAGACCTACCGACTAAACTCAGCCTAAGCCTTTGGTCCTAGTGACCCTACTGGCTTATGTTGACGGGGGCCGCAACTCAGGAGAGTTACGGTTAGCGCTGCCCCATGGATAGGGCATAAGCACTAGAAGAGGCACGGTTCTCGAAAGTGGGAGCGGCCTGTATTGACTGGGCACCTACTCGTGGGTGAGCAGAAGGCTGCCGAATAAGGGGAGACAAAAGAGGCGACGGCTCAGACGCCACCGCTTGTAGGTCTTGAAGGTCCTGCGTTAATTGGTTGGGGGGGTCGCTCAGGACATGACGCGGTCTGCGTATCCTCTGCCGATCTACTCGTGGGTGAGCAGAAGGCTGCCGAATAAGGGGAGACAAAAGAGGCGACGGCTCAGACGCCACCGCTTGTAGGTCTTGAAGTCCTGCGTTAATTGGTTGGGGGGGTCGCTCAGGACATGACGCGGTCTGCGTATCCTCTGCCGATTTGGATTGGGAATTCGGACGGCCTGTGCATCGCATTTTGTAGTAATTTTGCAGTATTATTTATCGTTTTTATTAAAATAAGATAATAAATTCATGGTTAAAAATATAACATATTTATTCCTCATAAAGTGACATTTATTCTGGTATAAATTTTATTAATAAATACTATCGTAGATAGAAGATATTCACAGTCAACTTGAAGCGATTTTCGTAGTTTTTTCGTTTAGAATAAGATTTTTTTTCTATATTAAATCAATAATATATCAAAATTCCGAGGCCGCTACGAACTATATGACTATACAAGAGATAAAATTATCATTTTTTAATTTCATTTATGTAGAACAGTAGTTCAATCCAGGAGCTCAAAAAAGTGCTTTCGGGCATTTTATGAAAATCAATCTCTACAATTTTGGGTTTTGTTAAAAAGTTAAGCAAAATTTACAAAAAGCGAGGCCGCTTCGAACTATGTCAATAACTATTCTGCATTATTCATTAAGTCAAAATTGATAATGTATCTTTGTTTCTGAGATCGAGAACGCCAAAATTATCCATTTTACGCAGAAATCGCGTTCGAGATGTAATATGGCTCTTAGTAAACCAGAAATACCCCGAAAGTAGCTGTTGTTTTTTTTTTGTCAGAATATTTTACATTGTTAAATATAACTATGTGATAATTATTTATCTGACCTTCAAAACTATGTTCTTACTTAGTTTAATGTCTATTGACATATGTGCTAAAATTTCATAACATTTGCTCTCTTGGTTATCAAATAAACAAGATAACATTATTATTAGTGTACACATAATGTGCGATAGCATATCCTAAAAAATGCTTAAAAATTTTGAAAATATTCACTATTTCATAAATTTTTCTAAAAATCTGTTTGTAACACTAATCTTTATTACAGCTTCTAAACAAATTGAATAAATATCATTGGTATTCATTTAACAGGAAGCTGCTGCCCTTGGAGAACTATTAGGATGGCTACGCGACTCTCCACATGTAGTTGCACTGTGCCTCTTGCTGGGCGAAGAGTATATGCCCCCGAGCCTACCTGCGTCGCTGGTGGCCGGCTTGTATGGCAGCGCCAAGTCCATTTCGGACCGAACCAGACTGCTCACAGTCATTCGGTCCCTGATAAAACATCAACTGGCTCCCTCCAGCGACCCGAGAAAGTATGTATAATAGATGTACGACATTACAAAGAGAAATACATATATATTTATACGCATTAAATAGGGTTACAGAATTGATTTAAATAATACGTAAACTTATGCCCATTTAAGAATATTAGAAATAATTATACCTTAAGATTTTGCAAGAGTGAGATAGCAGTTTTTAATAGCCAACTGACTAGCATTTTTCATGTAAGTACATTCCCTGTTCTTACAGGTTGTTCCGAAGCGGACGATGCGCTCTAGCAGCATTGTACGCGGTCTTCCGCGATACGCACTCACCGGCGCGTCAGTTCCTGGTTACAGCACTTCAAGGGCCTGTTATGGCTGTGCTACTCGAGGATGAGTTCTTCCTCGATGCGGACCCTGACAAGTCTATGGAGAGGTAGGGTACTAGCAGTCTCTCTGCTTCTTATACACTCAAGGCTTATAACATGTTAATACATATCCACAGGCAGAGACCACAGTTTTCCACTTGCTCCAATCAAACACACTTCCCTAGCGTCTTTGACATAGATTATATAATATACTTGTCCTGACCTTCCTTCAGTATCTTAAAAATATTGAAATATTAATACAATGTTCTAGTGGGATATGTCGTTACGCCGTGCCATTTTAAGTTACGAATCCGATATCCTTCTGACGCGTCACAATACGACAAGCCAGTATATTTTTGTAATGTTAAATCATGTAAGAAATGACATAATTATAAAGTCACTGGTAAGCCGTGTCAGAATACTCCCCGAAGCACACTATGCATTTCGAGGTGGATTCTGACATGTATACCAGTATACTACCACTGTAGTAAAGAAACTTCCGTTCAGGCACATCTTTAGTTCCTGGGTTCAATTTCAACATCAATTAAGCAGTGGCAAGTGGTTTTCAGACTACTAAATGTCAAAACGGTTGACGTTAATGACATTTCAAAATAGTAAGGGAGCTGAGACCTTCAAGTCTGTTGGTACAAAGTAAATTTTGCATTACATTCGTTTTACAGATGAAATTATGAAATTTTGTTTCCCAATCTAAAACAAGTTTTGTTGGTCCAGTTTCTTCTCTTTCTAGCTTTAGATTATGCTGATGTGTGTCGCGCGGACGTGAACCAAGAACTGTTAAGCCTTTTGTACTTTATTAATATTGTGCAATAATTATAAAAATAAAGAGAAAAAAAAAAAGTAATTTCTTAAGAGTGTCTGTGACAAAACGCCAGTGCATAGTCAGAAACCGCAATTTAATTCATATACTATCAAATAACTCACAATCAAAATTTTACCGATTGCCGCTATAATGAAAGCTATATGCATATTGGTGCAGGTTTTCAACATCGGATCGCCTCAAGAAATTTGGTCAACCTAACAGCGCCGAGTATGCGGCAAAGGTGGCCCGCTATCGCAAGTGGACTGTTCAGTCCCTGTACAACCTTACCAGCAAGTTCATAGTCTCGCTGCGGGAGCACTGGCCTTACTTCCCCCCGGCCATTGCCTGGATTGTGCAGCAAATTGTACATCTACTGAAGCAACAATCCAGGTATGTATGTCCTATGTTCGTATTTTATTGGGACTGCAAAATTTTAAGTCATTGTACAACTTAATTACAAGCATATTTATTTATTTGATTATTAGACGAGCAGCCTATAGCTGATGTGCCTATTACGGACACCGTTAAAAGGACAATGCCCACTTGTGCCCCAGAAGTGCCCACAATTTTTGTGCTTGCTAAACTATTTTAAATAATATAACTATAAATTTCACAACAATTTGAAAACAATAAATGCGTGGGATAAATATTAAATGTAATTAATTTAAACAGTGCCTAGTAATTCACTAATAAATTGATGTAATCAGTAAGTAATAATAATTATGTTTTGTTACTAAATAACATTTAATCTCCTCTTATATTGAAAAGAAAATGCAATGATAATAAAAGTACAAAGATAAAGCCGTCATGTGGTATATATCTAAACCTTGGGCATTTCTCAGGCAGCGGTTCATACTAATTTGACCATTTCTGGGACTGCGGCTTATACTAATTTGCTTATTGCTAGAACAACGGTTCATCCTAATTAGGTCATTCGGACATTTCTGGGGTAGTGGTTCATACTAATTTGGGCATATCATTTTTTTGAATGAAGGCCCGATGGCTTTGCAGGCACTTATTGACGATAAACAAATCTTAAATTTAAAGACACTGACAGGGTTATCCCTGTACGTGGATACGTACAAGGAAAAGAAAAAAGGTATCCTACATCTGGAAAGGCAAGAATCTCAGAATGTTTAACTTCTTATCTCCAATTTTCAAAATCATGCAATAATACAGTACATTTAGTACATAAACCTAAATGAAAAGCTTGCCGAAATGAAGCTGGGGCGGACCACTAGTTTATTTCATGGAGAAACTTATTATTCCAGTTACGAGCTGTGATTCTTTTAGGGGCGTCCATAAATTACGTGTGATTTTCAAGGGGGGGGGAGGGGGGTCGAATCAAATCTCATCTATTCTTAAGTTGGAGAAAGGGGGGGTCTCGGCAAATATCACGCAATTTTTTTCTGATTACAATAATAAAGACAGAGTGGAGACACGGACGAGGAAGACCTAGGCGAACATATTTCGAACAAATCGAAAGTGTCCTCAAAAAAGGCCAGGTCAGAAGTACCCGCAATCGTCGAGCATGTATGAGGAATGTTATGAAAGTAGATGAAGCGAAAGAGATATGTAAGGACCGTAGCAAGTGGAAGGACGTAATCTCTGCCTACCCCCGTGGGAAAAAGGCGTGAGTGTATGTATGTATGTACAATAATAAAATAGTGCTATTTCGGTCCATTTAATCCAGATTCTGTACACGCTTAAGATTAAATCTTAAGCTTAAGATTTAATCTTAAGCGTATCATAATACGATTAAGATCATTCACTAGTGCGTCGAAAGAAAATAATTTCACTTATACTTCGACGTTATACATCTACTGACTGTCAAACCAACATATTTGTTTTATACCAAATAGCTCGATTTATTCTGAATTTACGGTACAGTGTTGCCCGCCCTTTGTTTTCGCGCCACTGTCAGCCGAACGCGCGACTCGATGAACGAGAGCGTACGAGCTGGAGACCTATTTTCAAATCATTAGACGTGAATTGCAATTCGAATACGAATACAAATCGTGCGCGAAATTATTTTCTACTGCTTACAATTATATACATTTTTGAATCACTCGAATTCAGTGTTGTCATTAAAAACAAATTCTTAATTACAGTCGGGTCAATTTAATAGGCCACATTTGACATTTGTTCATAGTGAGGTGACCTGCTTAAACACTCCGATTATGGTGAAAAAATCGATATTTACTTCAAACATATGTGAATCGAATACAGTTATTATGGAAAAGTACTTTTTTTATAAGATCCCTATCTTATAAAAAAAGTACTTTTCCACAATAACTGTAATAGGCAAACGAGCAAATGGATTACTTGATGGTAAGTGATTATCGCTGCCCGCAACAACAGATGTGTTGCCGGCCTTTTAAATGGGAATACGCTCTTTTTTATAGGTACTGTATTAATATATTTTACGAGTTTAATTGCCTTAAAATTTTTTAATATCAATTATTTCTCTGTTTATTAAGTTATTATTGTTTTTTATTATGAAACAAAAGAATAACATGTTTTATTTTAATAAAAATTTGTCTATTAATTCATGGTGAATAATCCCTTCACAAATAATCATTGCATTCATTCGATTTTTTGAGGGACATCACTTACGTATAGACTTCACTAAACGCAACATTGTAACAACGGCCATTTGTGCATTTCCAAACTAAAAAAATATTGAATATTTTATGTCCGCCATTACAAGGTTAGTTGAGGAATTTTAATGAAATGTCAAATGTGGCCTATTAAATTGACCCGACTGTAGATTCTATTTCACACAGAAAAATTAAAAATCACAAAACAATAACGTCACTTCTATGTATGTAATGTTGTCCACCCATCTTGACTGCGGTCTGCCTTTTTTTTTCTGTACCCGCCTGGGCCCGGCCACAGTGTAGTCCGTACGGTCCACCTGTCATCGGTCATTCTGACTATATAAAACAGGCATTATTGATGCCCTTAGTCAGGCTCAGAAATTAAAATGGCAATGGGCGGGCCATACAGTCATATACAGGGTATATTTTTGAAACGGGGCAGTAAGGGCAAGTACCTTAACCGTTGCAGTTACAGGAAAACGATCTTAGAAGACCTTCCCTAACTTTTTGACATATTTTGAACTGCATTCACAGATTTTGTAAAAAACTTACAGTTGGCAAAAAAAAATTCAAAAAGTCCAAAAAAAATTTTTTATATGCCAATTGATTCTATTTCATGTGGGGATCAAAAAACTCTATGGGACCCTTATGGCCGTTTTCACCAACCTTGTCTTAGCTTAGGTGACTCCTAAGTGACATGCTGTCACTTTTTATATTAACTGAAAAGAGGGAGACAGCATGTCTCTTAGGAGTCGCCTAAGCTAAGACAAAGTTGGTGAAAACGGCCATTAATGATGCTACAACCTATGTACTCGTACATAAGTTGTAGCATGTATGTTGCATTATGTATGTATCATTAAGGGTCTTTTTACATAAAAGTTTTAACTCTAAATGACAGGATAAACGAACGCGAGCTGCACGCGATTTGCACGGATCTGGTGTTCAACTTGTTCGTGTACCCCGCCATTATGAACCCCGAGACGCACGCCGTGGTGGAGACGCCCGTGTCCTACATCGCAAGGTTCAACCTGATGCAGATCGCGCAGATCATTCAGATGCTGTGCCTGGCGAAGTACCAGGATGTGAGACTTTATTTATTTTTTATTGCTATTTATATCGACAAACCAGCAGACTGCACCTAATGGTTAGTGATTGCAATCGCCTATAATGGTAGAGATTAAAGTATATTTGTAATGGCATCGCAATTTGGACCCTATCACACGCACCCAAAGAGTTACGGAGAACACCGGGAGGGGGGGGGGGGTATTAGTAGGTAGGCCTAACACTCTTGTTCCCGGAAGTCGCTTGGCGTTCCCGGGGCTTCCTTACATGCCTGAGGAAGGCCATCGCTGAGATTTTTAGTGGGTAGGCCTCCCCCTTCTGGGGAGGTATGCAATTCAATGCCTCAGCGGAAAAAACAGGCCTACCACGCTTGTTAGGAGAGCCCTACAAACGCCCGCCGCCAACGGACAGGTATGGTGCGACAACACACCTTTAAAAAAATGGATTTAAGTATCAAATTTCTATTTTTTCAAAGATTTCAAAGAATTTGGCTTCTTCCATACTAACGTTTTCCTTATTTATTTATTAATCAAGAGAGTAAACTTTACAAAATTTTTACACACACGTCAATAAATATTAAACTAATTAATAAATAAAAATAATAAGGTAAAAAAAATCGTTGTCATAAAGTACAAGTAAAACAACAGCAAGGAATTTTTGAAATATTTTAGATAGATAGATAAAAAAGATAGATAAAAATTTTAAATACGAAATATCTTCATCACACACGAATAAAGGAACACTAAAGAAACTAAAATAACATTTTCTTATAACAAAAAACCCAATACAAACCAAGAGCTGCGTGTGCTGTAGAAGTGTAAAAGGGTCGTAGCTTTGTGGTTGGAATTGCTCACCAAAGGATGTGAGCAAAGGACTACAACCTAAAGGTTTTGTGTTTGACAATAATTTTCGAAGATTTTACATAAAATAAAACACAATTTATCTTTATTAATATAAACATGCATGCACGTGTATACATAAAATCAAAACACAAGCCCATATATAAAATACAAAAATCATATAGAAGTATTAAACATATCCTAATTCTGAGATTTAATTGTAAACAAAACTTGCACTTTAGGGTTGAAAAGTAATGTAAAAATATATATTTTGTCTATTTAAAATATATATATTATTTCTATGGCGTTTAAATTTAAAAAGTATTAAATACAAGCGAATTAAAAGCAACTTACTACATGTGGTTCCTTAGAGACTAAGCAACGCTGCATTCAGCACAAAACCGAAGTGTATGTTGCCCACATGATATAATATGTAAAGACACAGAACCCAGTTGTTTCATTGCCTATCTCAGCCAAATCGAAACAGCGATGCGGGCGCTGCTGTTTCGCGGCTAAAATATGTAAAAGGGACGTATCCAGGTAGTCTTATTACAGTTCCAATGTACAGGCTGTAAAAAACTAGAGGTTCGTTTATGGGCAAATATATAATTTTTTTATAACAAGGTTCCACATATTTTTTTTTTATTTCTTAATCATAGGAATAATCACATATTTACATAACATACACACTTTACACATACACAATTGTTATATACACAAATATTAGTTTGCCTCCTCAAAGGACAAGCAAACAAACATGTATAATTTTTTGGCTAAGCTGGACAATGGTTCCGTCAGCAAACAATTTATATTGCCATTAGCCAAATCCATTCCCACGAGGAGTCTTTCTCTTAGCTCAGAGTTTCGGGCACATTCCAACAACACGTGATAAACATAAGGTTCCACATAATGTAACTGAATTGCCTCTTCATAACTTCAAGGTACATGTTGAAAAAACGCTAATGAGTAAGGGTATAAAGTCAATGATTATTGAAATGATGCCAATGCTTGGTGTTGATTTGAAGATATTACATTCAAAATTGTAAATATTTGTTTACCCGTATAAATTGTAAACACATATGTACAGTATGGTAACGACATAATTGATTGTGTTGTTATTACTTTTGATAATGGTGATAAGTTTCTTGCGCCCATTCTTCTTATCTGCTAAAAAATGCGTCCTGAATGGGTGGTAGGGAAAAAAAGTACATTTTTAAAGTCTGATTTAAATGATAATTGTATTAAATTGAATCTCTAAATTTCACTCAAATATTAACAAAATTAATTGATGTGTGATATTATTCATAGGTTCAATTATTATATAGAGAATTTGAATATAAATTCAACAGGTTTATCTTATTAATGGGCATGAGCCTACTCTAATTATGTTAAGGCGATTAGGCCTTCTAGGGATTGTCCTAGTGTTCTCTGACAATCCCCCCTTGGCGATGTCTCGACCGACTAGGTCGAGCTAGCCCGTGGGCGTGTGGTGGTAGAATCACGAAAACGCACCCAGTCACGTGCCCTGATATGGGCTTGGAGAACGCCGGGGGGTTTTAGTGCGTAGGCCGGTCCCTCTGACCGGAGAGCCCCACACGGCCGCGCCCGTTTCCCCTCGAAAAAAAGGACGATTAGGCCTTAGTCAACCACGCTGGCCCAGTGCTGAATGCTTGACTACATATACCTTTGAGTTCCTTCGCAGGTGTTTGAAGGTTGCTTCTCGATGTTTTCCTTCACCGTAGGAACATCAGATGAATGTATATATCTATATGAAAATCGAAAAACAAAAAACACATTTGTTCAGTGCAGGATTGATCCCGGGTGGGGACCCGGGAATCATCCGTTTCGTAGACTAGTACCGAAACCACAGCGTCGCCGACGCACTTAATTATTAACATAATTTTAAAGTAAATTATCGCCTTCATTCATTTATATAAATGAATATATAAACTTTTAACAGCATATTAAATTATTTTGGGACCTTGAATATTTTAATGGTTTAAGTAAATTGAATGCTCTTTTATGACAATTTTATTCGTGCTATGAAAATGAAACAATTTCTTAACTCCCCAGGTTGACCCGAAAGTGCGGGATCTTTACTCAAAGTTCGACCGTTGCTGTGTTTGGTCACTAATCGACAGTATAGCTTGCGGTGCCAGCACCCCTTCGCCCCCAGTCCAACCCACTGCGTTGAGAACTGAAGCGCAGCAACTCACTACTGTCGCGCTTTTCACGGCCCAAGACGCTCATTTGTTGGTAAGTAGGCCTTAGTAAACAACTTAACCAACCGTTACAGGCAACCCAGAAAGAAGCCTTCAGTACAATTCTCGTATAATCAGGAGTACATATTAACAACTGAATCCCTTTCGGCAAGTCTCTTTTAATGCGGCCCTAGTTACAGACTGTTGTATACCCCTTGATCTAGACCTGAGGTCTTGAGGACCTGTTGTGGCTCTGTCAATTTCGTATTTTTTGTTTAATGAAATTCTTCTTCTGGTGATCTAGCATAGGCAAGAGGACCTTAGTGCGACCCTGGTTGCAATCCCGCACAAAGCTTACAGCACTGAAAATTGTACGTTACTGAAGTTATATTCGCCAGAATCGTATTTGTTAGTATCTGAGTGTAGCCCTGGTAGTTGTCCATAAATCTGGTATTGTTCAAAATTGAAATAATATCGATATTGACAAATAGAATAAAAACAATAAAAAGCTAATGAATATGTAAAACAAAACCATACAACAAAACAAAATCCTGAGATTGGGTAAATTAAAATGGAAATGTAATCAAACGAAAATCGAAATATTTGAACCGTGCGTATATCGCTCGTTAAATCGGGTATTGTTCAGAGTTGAAAACAAAAAGAAATTGTGAAAATTTAATAAAAAAAAACTAAAAATCTAATGCATGCATAACAAAACCATACCACAAATTAAAATCCTGAGATTGGTGAAATCAAAATGGAAATATTTGAACCGTGAATATATCGTTTCAGATCATGTTCCTGAAACGAATATCGTCGAAGCTGAACAACAATTTGCCGAGCCTCACGGCGGACGAGCGCATCAATGGAGACTCCTCCGAGCCTGTGTCGAGGTGAGACGGTTTCAAATAATATTGCTGCAAATAGTTGTTATAGCGAATATATATAATACCGATTAATCGTCATTCACTTTGGTGGATAGTCCAATAACTCTGCATTACAATTCGATATAAATAAGGCACATTACTATTTTTTATTCCTATAAAATAATTATAAAAGTTCTTAATAGTATTATTAAACTTTATTTATTAGTGACCGAATTTTAATAATACATATTTTCTTAGATGGCGAGAAATATAAAGCTGAAGAATCTGCTTCGTGCTATAATATACATTCATATCTAGTAATTTGAAATCAATTAAAAAACCTAACTCATAAATGTGACAGGCACAGGACTGAATTTTAATATTAAAAATGCAGGTGCAGACGTTTGTGTGATGAATGAGTATTTATGCCTTTGTTATAGCTGTTAATGTATGTATATTTCTACTTAAATAATCAGACTGTATACGTGTGTATAAATATATACATACATATATATGTATAGAGATATAAAGTAGAGAAATTATACTTAATTTTATCGATAAAAACAAAAGAAAAAGAAATTGATGCAATGAATTTCAAATTATTGCTCAATTATTTTCTAGCAGTTGCTACCTTGTATTAATAAAATAACTATAAATTTTTAGAGAAGTGACCTCGCCTCCATGCGATTTTCAGTAATTCCTGTCTTAAGGAGACCTATCGGCACTACGGTGCCAGCCTATACCTGCAACTTGAGAACCTTTTATGCCCTAACGGCTATCAGTCTATGAGCAATGTGCCCTGCCCACTGGTACTTAAAGAGAGCAATTCTTAAGGCTACATCGGTGACCTTGGTTCATCAATTTCACCTTGATACTATCATGTTTCCTTTAAGGCCGATTAAACTGGCCAAGTAGTATGCAAATCTGATCTACTGTCTACCTAAACAGTAGCAGCAGCAGCGAAGCAGGTGGAGAGCCGAACGCCCCGTGGTCGGAAGCGTGCGCCGCCAAGGTGGCCGCCCTGCTGCAGACCCTGGAGCCCAACTACCGCAGCCGGCTGCACGACCTGCTCAGGAAGATGCCCGACCTCAGCGACACCAGGTAAATGTCTACCTAAACAGTAGCAGCAGCAGCGAAGCAGGTGGAGAGCCGAACGCCCCGTGGTCGGAAGCGTGCGCCGCCAAGGTGGCCGCCCTGCTGCAGACCCTGGAGCCCAACTACCGCAGCCGGCTGCACGACCTGCTCAGGAAGATGCCCGACCTCAGCGACACCAGGTAAATGTCTACCTAAACAGTAGCAGCAGCAGCGAAGCAGGTGGAGAGCCGAACGCCCCGTGGTCGGAAGCGTGCGCCGCCAAGGTGGCCGCCCTGCTGCAGACCCTGGAGCCCAACTACCGCAGCCGGCTGCACGACCTGCTCAGGAAGATGCCCGACCTCAGCGACACCAGGTAAATGTCTACCTAAACAGTAGCAGCAGCAGCGAAGCAGGTGGAGAGCCGAACGCCCCGTGGTCGGAAGCGTGCGCCGCCAAGGTGGCCGCCCTGCTGCAGACCCTGGAGCCCAACTACCGCAGCCGGCTGCACGACCTGCTCAGGAAGATGCCCGACCTCAGCGACACCAGGTAAATGTCTACCTGAACAGTAGCAGCAGCAGCGAAGCAGGTGGAGAGCCGAACGCCCCGTGGTCGGAAGCGTGCGCCGCCAAGGTGGCCGCCCTGCTGCAGACCCTGGAGCCCAACTACCGCAGCCGGCTGCACGACCTGCTCAGGAAGATGCCCGACCTCAGCGACACCAGGTAAATGTCTACCTAAACAGTAGCAGCAGCAGCGAAGCAGGTGGAGAGCCGAACGCCCCGTGGTCGGAAGCGTGCGCCGCCAAGGTGGCCGCCCTGCTGCAGACCCTGGAGCCCAACTACCGCAGCCGGCTGCACGACCTGCTCAGGAAGATGCCCGACCTCAGCGACACCAGGTAAATGAGGGACCGCTTGCTCCGAGTCCCTTGCAAGCGTAGCGAAGGGGACGGTAGCTTTTTAATACCACGATGGTGGCAAACAGGTCTACGACCCCCCTGATGGTAAGCGGTTACCGTAGCCTATGGACACTTGCAACGCCAGGGGTGTCACTCGCGCGTTGCCGACCATTCAGAAACCTATTTACTCCCCTTTTGAAGAACCCCATACTATATAGCCCTCCAGGGAAACCTCGGCAGGGAGCTCATTCCACAAGCGAAGTGTACGCGGGAGGAAATTCCTCTGGAACCGCACTGTACGGGACCATTTAGGCTTCAGTGTGTGGGCATGAACTCCCTGTCGATGGCGAGCGGTGCGATAACAGCTACCACGAGTTAACATTCGTTTGCAAACCATATCGAAAGCGAACATTTTTGTATGAAACCTTTGTGCTGCGCCCCTAGCGGAACTTAATTGTACTATCCTTCATTTTAACTATACTCTGTCCATTATATTATTTTCTTTTGACAGTTTAAGATATTTTGAAATCAGTGATGAACTCGCAAGTTACCGATTCGATTAAAACAGAATATCGATTTTATTTAAGAAGAACTTTTAATCGATTTCATGCAGCGATATTATTTTTATTATAAATATTAAATTCGTTTATCTGGTTTTTTCAAATACATGAAATAAATTGTCATATATTGTCTATGGGGTTGTCTAGGCAACGGGAGTTGTGAGGAGTGACGTTAGATTGTATGTGTCATTAAATACGGCTACGCCGTTTGGTTGTCATTTGCCATACAACGCTTGTATCACATTCATTGCTTTCATTGTGTATCGTTTTACAATATAATAAGTTGAGTTGAGTATTTATATTCCTCCTTATCAATACGTACAGTCTACAGTAGAGCTTAATTAAGTTCTCAATATGCCGAAAGGAACTGTGTTAAAAGGGCAATCGAGGGAGTTTGTGAGACGCCTTCATGAATACTTTGAGAAGGAATGTCAAAATGGTGAACCGCTACTACCAATATCGCAGGTTCGCAACCGTGTTGCTGCCGCCTTAGGAATTAGTATTCCAACAGTCACAAAAATTGCTAAAGAAGCCTACGGCAGTAGTGGTATGCAGAGTAATAAACTGTCTTCACCGAAAAAAAAGCTCCGACTCTGTAAAGTTACAAACATTGATGATTTCGATGCCGATGCTATTCGTCGTCATATATACGCGTACTATCAACGTAAAGAAATCCCAACTGTAAGAAGAATGGTAATTTCACTGAGAGACAGTGGTTTGTACCGTGGCCAAAAATCTTCGCTAGGTAAAGTGCTAAGAAAAATTGGATTTTTTTACAGAAAGTCTGATAAGAGAAAAAATTTTATTGGAACGCCATGATATAGCGCTGGCTTGCTGTGATTTTCTAAGGAAAGCTAAAATCGAAGACTGGTCGAATGTGGTTTTCACTGACGAAACTTGGCTCAATGCTAATCATACAATATCGAGATCGTGGACTGACGACACTGCAGCATCTACTTCGGCTGTGCCTATAGGCAAGGGCGAACGCCTTATAGTTTGCCACGCAGGCAGTGCAAAAGGATTTGTAACAGATGCTTTGCTAACTTTTAAATCCAAAAAATCTGGTGACTATCACGAAGAGATGAATGCAGAAGTATATGAAAGTTGGTTTAGGGAAATGTTGACGCTACTAGAAGAACCTTCAATTATATTTATAGACAACGCGCCCTATCATTCGCGGCAAATAAATAAAAAGCCAACGCAAAGCAGTACCAAAGACCAAATTGTTAACTGGCTTCGTAATAATGGTGAGGATGTGACTGATACATTGTTGAAAGCGGAGCTGATAAGAATTTTAAATTCGAAACGTATACCTAAAAGATACGTCGTCGATGAAATGGCTGCGGAATATGGACATACTGTCATTAGAATCCCACCGTATCACTGTCAGTATAATGCCATCGAATTGATATGGGCACAAATTAAAGGGAAGGCAGCAAGAAATAACACAACGCCGCCGTTTACAGCAAATAAAATGTTGCAGTTATTAACTAGCGCGTGTGGTGATGTGACGCCTGAAAACTGGGCGAGTGTTGTACAGAGGACAAAAAAATTAATAATGTCTGATTGGGATCGAGATGTTGCAATTGATAACATGATGGCACAAGAATTGGTTATTTATGTAACAGAGGACTCAACTGACGAGTCTAGTGTAATTTACGAAGAAGAATCTGATGAATCTATGTTATATAAATAATGTAAATAAATTTACTTGTTTAATTTATATTATATTATGAAAAATAAAGTTTTACACATGCCAAGTAATTAGGCAAAATTTTATATTTTTGGCGAATTACCAATTACCTAGCTAGTTTGTTAAAAAAATGGTATGTATGTGATTTTCTAAGTATTCTTGATCATAATTCTTGATTTAAACTTGACGTAGATGTTTTTTTTTTTTTTTTTTTTTTTTTTCTCTTTATTTTAAAAGGACTTTTATCCAAATGGATATGTCAGTCCTATCGGAACATATACATAATTCATACATTAAAACGGAACATATTCACAATTAATCTCAAGGTAGTCGCGGCGGGCACAGTACATTGTATAACATATGGGCCTCTTTGGAAGTTGGCTGGGCCAAAATACTGTGGAACATACCAACATCCATAATATTAATTTTTTAATCTGTTTATTAGTACTCTCCTAGCATCTTGATAACGGACACATTCCACCAACAAGTGTTGGACATCTTCCGACGTAGATGTTATTAACTACATATGCGTTTTAATATTAAAATTCACATACCAATAAATAATGTAAGGTAGCTGTCGAGAAGGAAATAAATAAATTTACAAATATTTGATTTGAAGACAATTATCGATATTATTTATCTGATTTCAAGAACTGCTTATTGTCTGTGGTAGTTTGTTATGCACAGAGCACTTCACTATGTGGGCGTTACCCGTCTAGAAAGTATATATTATTACTGTAGTACTATAATTTGAAAATAGAAACAATATTTCATACGCGCGATCTGTCAAAAGAAAATAACATAATGGACAGAGTATAGCATGACTTCTGTAGTAGAGCCACGGGCCTTCTTTCAACATATCACCTACTTTGTCCTAGTATGTTAGTTTAGACCAGTGATTTCCAAAGTGGTCTATATCGAGGATTGGTTATGGAGGGTGGTTGTTCAGGAGAGGTGATTTATAGTCAGGCTCCAACACGGGGGAAGGTAGTGAATCCTCATGGGGGGCGCCACCACAGTGGTCGTATTAACAACCCCCCTGGTGCCGGTCTACGGCGGATGGTTATGTTGGACTCTAGCGGAAGGCCAGCCTACCAACTAAACACCACCTACAGTCTGGTCGGGCGGAAGGCCTGGGACCCTATCGGCTTGAACTAAAGCTCCCGCCCTCTAGAACGCGCTAGAAGCGCTCTGAAATGAGTTCGGTTACCAGAGTGGTCCGAATAGTTAAACATGTGCGCTTACGCACTTAAATTACAATTAACTAACTACACAAATGTTGGTGTGTGATTTTGCTACTTACATGCGTGTGTGTTATTGCTATTCATGTTTGCCTTATTAATTTATGTCCTCATTCGTATTTCGTAGTTTACCATACGTCAAATGTTATAGTATTGTATTTGTATCTGTGTTTTGGTTTGTAGGAATCTTTCCAATATTCCAGTACACACACCCAAATGAATTATTTTTTAATTACATATTTTTATTTATTTATTTAAATCATAATATACATATATTTATAATTATTGACATTATTTATATTATGTATGTCTTGACGCGACAATAACAGACCGACCTATACGCGCCTTTACATTTTTATTTCTATTTATTGTGAGTGCACCTAAACTGTGCCAGGGAGAATATTGAAGAGAAGAGAAGAACTCAGTGGATTAATACTTATGATCGACCTAGGGTTCTCCCTAGGCGTAGTGAAAACACGGGTAACAATTTGATTTGTCATTTAACAAACAACGATAACAGCGCCTAGCACGTTGTTTTTATACACAATTTTTCCCTAATATGTTCTGTATGTAGGGTGTAAAAATCATTAGGTTAATTTATGTCTAAGTAACTATACGTGGAAAATCAATTCTTAAGGAATTACCCATAGCGAAGTTAAGATAAGATAAGATAAGCATTTATTGTTTGACTGTGTACATAGTAGGTTTTTACATAATTGGTTAGAGCTAACAGTCTGCCCATTCCGGACATACAATATTAATATTATAAAGTATTATAATTATTAATCACTTTAAATTATAATTATTAACATCGAGAGTCAGCATTATCATTATTTACAAAATATTCATTTAAATTATAATAACATCCATAGCTGAAATATTATGTTTTGAATTTTCACTTAGACGTGAATCGGAACCATTTACTTAACTGGTTGATACTTCTTGGAGCGTCGGAGACGCTGTGACCTTGGTACTGGAGACGTATTTTTGAATCATTACACGTGAATTTGGAATTCGAATACGAATACAAATCGTGCGCGAAATTATTTTCTACTGCTTGCAATTTTATAGATTTTTGAATCACTCGAATTCAGTGTTGTCATTAAAAACAAATTCTTAATTAAATTCCGTTTCACCCAGAAAATTTCAAAATCACAACAACAAAAACAAAAAACCGGCGATGTCACACGTTTTTTTTTTTTTTTTTTTATTGCTAAAGTTGACAAACAAGCAGGCTGACCACCTGATGGTAAGTGGTAACAGTCGCCTATAGTACATGTGGTTCCCACGAGATTCGCAGCAAATCTGCAAACCTCATAAGAACCACAGTGTACGTTGCCAACTCGGGACATAAGATGTAAAGTCACAGTACCCAGTAATTTCACTGCCTATCTTACCCTTCACGCCGGAACACAGCAAAGCGAACCCTGCTGTTTGGCGGCGGAAATAGGTAAGACGGAGGTACCCATGCAGACGACCCTGGTACAGAGTCTACCTCTACGTGAAACGGATCACTGTCAAGGTCATTTCAACGTTGGATATTCTACTAGTAGAAATAAAAAACGAGTGGGTTGAACCATTCGTTGCACAACGCACGAAATGAAAGTTCAGAAATAGTGAATTCGGTAATTCTTATACGAATCTCACGATTTCGAATGCGAATTGGTTTTCTATTGTTTCAAAAATTCGTTTCCTGATCTACGAATTAGCTGATGAAATGTACAAAATAATATGACTTCTCTTTCTATATGCCACTCCACCCCGTTCTGTAGTTACAACTCTCGCTCCCGCAGACAAACATCACCAACTGACCAGAAGGAACTGGCCGGCGAGAGTCCAAACAAGCGGGGTATATTAGCCAAGGTGTCCCGGCGGCAAGATGAACGCGTGAACGGTACTAACGCCAAGGAAAGCGAGCATCCAGTGGTCCTCATGATCAAGTTGGCTAACGTCGAGGAGAACGATTATGTCGGTAAGTTTTATTACGTCAATTTAATAAACATTTACTTGTAGAAACATTACAGGAAACGTATTTTTGAATCATTAGACGTGAATTTGGAATTTGAATAAGAATACAAATCGTGCGCGGAATCAATCTATAATAAATAATAATTATCTATAAAATTGTAAGCAGTAGAAAATACTGCTTACAATTTTATAGATTTTTGAATCACTAGAATTCAGTGCTGGCATTAAAAACAAATTCTTAATTAGATTCCGTTTCACGCAGAAAAATTAAAAATCACAACAACAAAAATTAAAATATATGTACTCAAACAATATTTACTTATTATTATGTACCTATTTACAAGCTTTACATTGACCAAAGTAAATTTATCACTGTCAACGTCACTTCAGCTTCAAATTAAGATTCCAAGATTTTCTCACATAGTTACAAGTGAAGCTAATATAAAAGCTTGTAAAAAAGAGCGCCATTTGTATACGTTTCAATCCCATTCGGTTAAGCCGTTAAGTGACCAAAGTTGGCACTAGTTACACCCAAGAAGCTGGACACAATCAAATGCAGGTGCCACTGTAATCTGTGGATAATGTTTTAGGTTCCAGTATTGGCATGCATAAGTAAACTAAATTATACTTTATATATTGTAACTTAGGCTACAACTTTTATTTTAGCAAACTTTTTTGTTAAATTCGTATAATTCTAATATACATAGAATAAAAAAGTTAAAATGAAATAAAGGAGATGTCCCATATTGGTTTATAGTAACTAACTCGGGTAAATTTGATATATTTGGATAGAAGGCTCTAAAAGAAAGTAATCGCCGTAAGTCATGTTATTTTCAAGACCCCCGATTTTTAATAATTCGTATTCTAGTATAATAAAAAATTAAAATATCTTTAATGCAATAATTACACATTGCCTAAAAAAAATTATCAACAAGCCTTTTAAAAATCTAAATACATACATAATTGCTTTAATGAACCGAATATTTCTAATTTTGAGAAGTATTTAACTAAACTCTGTCCATTATGTTATTTTCTTTTTGACAGATCGCGCGTATGAAATATTGTTTCTATTTTCAAATTATAGTACTACAGTAATAATATACTTTCTAGACGGGTAACGCCCACATAGTGAAGTGCTCTGTGCATAACAAACTACCACAGACAATAAGCAGTTCTTGAAATCAGATAAATCGATAATTGTCTTCAAATCAAATATTTGTAAATTTATTTATTTCCTTCTCGACAGCTACCTTACATTATTTATAGGTATGTGAATTTTAATATTAAAACGCATATGTAGTTAATAACATCTAAGTCAAGTTTAAATCAAGAATTATGATCAAGAATACTTAGAAAATCACATACATACCATTTTTTTAACAAACTAGCTAGGTAATTGGTAATTCGCCAAAAATATAAAATTTTGCCTAATTTACTTGGCATGTGTAAAACTTTATTTTTTCATATATTTCTGATCCATTTAAGAGAGAAAAAGGAAAACTTTCTTAAATGGATCAGAAATATACGAAAAAATAAAGTTTTACACATGCCAAGGAAATTAGGCAAAATTTTATATATTTGACGAATTACCCCAATTGGGTAATTCGCCAAATATATAATATAAAAATTAAACAAGTAAATTTATTTACATTATTTATTACATAGATTCATCAGATTCTTCTTCGTAAATTACACTAGACTCGTCAGTTGAGTCCTCTGTTACATAAATAACCAATTCTTGTGCCATCATGTTATCAATTGCAACATCTCGATCCCAATCAGACATTATTAATTTTTTTGTCCTCTGTACAACACTCGCCCAGTTTTCAGGCGTCACATCACCACACTTGCTAGTTAATAACTGCAACATTTTATTTGCTGTAAACGGCGGCGTTGTGTTATTTCTTGCTGCCTTCCCTTTAATTTGTGCCCATATCAATTCGATGGCATTATACTGACAGTGATACGGTGGGATTCTAATGACAGTATGTCCATATTCCGCAGCCATTTCATCGACGACGTATCTTTTAGGTATACGTTTCGAATTTAAAATTCTTATCAGCTCCGCTTTCAACAATGTATCAGTCACATCCTCACCATTATCACGAAGCCAGTTAACAATTTGGTCTTTGGTACTGCTTTGCGTTGGCTTTTTATTTATTTGCCGCGAATGATAGGGCGCGTTGTCTATAAATATAATTGAAGGTTCTTCTAGTAGCGTCAACATTTCCCTAAACCAACTTTCATATACTTCTGCATTCATCTCTTCGTGATAGTCACCAGATTTTTTGGATTTAAAAGTTAGCAAAGCATCTGTTACAAATCCTTTTGCACTGCCTGCGTGGCAAACTATAAGGCGTTCGCCCTTGCCTATAGGCACAGCCGAAGTAGATGCTGCAGTGTCGTCAGTCCACGATCTCGATATTGTATGATTAGCATTGAGCCAAGTTTCGTCAGTGAAAACCACATTCGACCAGTCTTCGATTTGTTTAGCTTTCCTTAGAAAATCACAGCGAGCCAGCGCTATATCATGCGTTCCAATAAAATTTTTCTCTTATCAGACTTTCTGTAAAAAATCCAATTTTTCTTAGCACTTTACCTAGCGAAGATTTTTGGCCACGGTACAAACCACTGTCTCTCAGTGAAATTACCATTCTTCTTACAGTTGGGATTTCTTTACGTTGATAGTACGCGTATATATGACGACGAATAGCATCGGCATCGAAATCATCAATGTTTGTAACTTTACAGAGTCGGAGCTTTTTTTTCGGTGAAGACAGTTTATTACTCTGCATACCACTACTGCCGTAGGCTTCTTTAGCAATTTTTGTGACTGTTGGAATACTAATTCCTAAGGCGGCAGCAACACGGTTGCGAACCTGCGATATTGGTAGTAGCGGTTCACCATTTTGACATTCCTTCTCAAAGTATTCATGAAGGCGTCTCACAAACTCCCTCGATTGCCCTTTTAACACAGTTCCTTTCGGCATATTGAGAACTTAATTAAGCTCTACTGTAGACTGTACGTATTGATAAGGAGGAATATAAATACTCAACTCAACTTATTATATTGTAAAACAATACACAATGAAAGCAACGAATGTGATACAAGCGTTGTATGGCAAATGACAACCAAACGGCGTAGCCGTATTTAATGACACATACAATCTAACGTCACTCCTCACAACTCCCGTTGCCTAGACAACCCCATAGACAATATATGACAATTTATTTCATGTATTTGAAAAAACCAGATAAACGAATTTAATATTTATAATAAAAATAATATCGCTGCATTAAATCGATTAAAAGTTCTTCTTAAATAAAATCGATATTCTGTTTTAATCGAATCGGTAACTTGCGAGTTCATCACTGATTTCAAAATATCTTAAACTGTCAAAAAGAAAATAATATAATGGACAGAGTATAACAAAATATAGGGACTGCTATGTTACTTAATGTATGTTATCTAGAGCCAGAAAAAAATATTAATAAAAAATCAACTGACAAGTCAGGCACTTGCTGTCAATGTCATAACTCAATGGAAAATATCAAACATAGAGTAAGATACCGGTAGTCACAGATAATAAATACATCATTAAGGTGTTGCTATAATGAAATATTTCTTAAAAACATGTTTTATTTATTTAAAAATAATTGGGGGTGGTAAAAATATTTCTTTTATTTGTTTCATACTTCATATTTTTTCGGCTTTCAATTTAATGTAGTTTGGTGTTTGTTAGTTAACGCTGATCACAAAAAACCAACCTCCTTGTAATAAGAGGACATCTCCTTTGTGAACAAATGTTTGTTTTTGCGTGTTGGTATTCGTTAAATGACGGTAGAAGTAGTTGCGTCAGTCGTGGAGCGTATGAGCATATGGAGGCTACCGCAGGTCTGGTGCCCGAGTCCAAGGTGCTGGAGTGCTACTACGGCGGCTCGGAGGCGGGCGACGCCGAGGACGCCGCCGCCGCGCTCGCGCCCTCCGCGGCCGCCCGCCCCGTGCAGAAGCGCACCAGGTAACGTGAGCGGCGCGTCACACTGACACGCAGCTCTGGTGCCCGAGTCCAAGGTGCTGGAGTGCTACTACGGCGGCTCGGAGGCGGGCGACGCCGAGGACGCCGCCGCCGCGCTCGCGCCCTCCGCGGCCGCCCGCCCCGTGCAGAAGCGCACCAGGTAACGTGAGCGGCGCGTCACACTGACACGCAGCTCTGGTGCCCGAGTCCAAGGTGCTGGAGTGCTACTACGGCGGCTCGGAGGCGGGCGACGCCGAGGACGCCGCCGCCGCGCTCGCGCCCTCCGCGGCCGCCCGCCCCGTGCAGAAGCGCACCAGGTAACGTGAGCGGCGCGTCACACTGCCACGCAGCTCTGGTGCCCGAGAGTCCAAGGTGCTGGAGTGCTACTACGGCGGCTCGGAGGCGGGCGACGCCGAGGACGCCGCCGCCGCGCTCGCGCCTCCGCGGCCGCCCGCCCCGTGCAGAAGCGCACCAGGTAACGTGAGCGGCGCGTCACACTGACACGCAGCTCTGGTGCCCGAGTCCAAGGTGCTGGAGTGCTACTACGGCGGCTCGGAGGCGGGCGACGCCGAGGACGCCGCCGCCGCGCTCGCGCCCTCCGCGGCCGCCCGCCCCGTGCAGAAGCGCACCAGGTAACGTGAGCGGCGCGTCACACTGACACGCAGCTCTGGTGCCCGAGTCCAAGGTGCTGGAGTGCTACTACGGCGGCTCGGAGGCGGGCGACGCCGAGGACGCCGCCGCCGCGCTCGCGCCCTCCGCGGCCGCCCGCCCCGTGCAGAAGCGCACCAGGTAACGTGAGCGGCGCGTCACACTGACACGCAGCTCTGGTGCCCGAGTCCAAGGTGCTGGAGTGCTACTACGGCGGCTCGGAGGCGGGCGACGCCGAGGACGCCGCCGCCGCGCTCGCGCCCTCCGCGGCCGCCCGCCCCGTGCAGAAGCGCACCAGGTAACGTGAGCGGCGCGTCACACTGCCACGCAGCTCTGGTGCCCGAGTCCAAGGTGCTGGAGTGCTACTACGGCGGCTCGGAGGCGGGCGACGCCGAGGACGCCGCCGCCGCGCTCGCGCCCTCCGCGGCCGCCCGCCCCGTGCAGAAGCGCACCAGGTAACGTGAGCGGCGCGTCACACTGACACGCAGCTCTGGTGCCCGAGTCCAAGGTGCTGGAGTGCTACTACGGCGGCTCGGAGGCGGGCGACGCCGAGGACGCCGCCGCCGCGCTCGCGCCCTCCGCGGCCGCCCGCCCCGTGCAGAAGCGCACCAGGTAACGTGAGCGGCGCGTCACACTGACACGCAGCTCTGGTGCCCGAGTCCAAGGTGCTGGAGTGCTACTACGGCGGCTCGGAGGCGGGCGACGCCGAGGACGCCGCCGCCGCGCTCGCGCCCTCCGCGGCCGCCCGCCCCGTGCAGAAGCGCACCAGGTAACGTGAGCGGCGCGTCACACTGACACGCAGCTCTGGTGCCCGAGTCCAAGGTGCTGGAGTGCTACTACGGCGGCTCGGAGGCGGGCGACGCCGAGGACGCCGCCGCCGCGCTCGCGCCCTCCGCGGCCGGCCCCGCCCCTGCAGAAGCGCACCAGGTAACGTGAGCGGCGCGTCACACTGACACGCAGCTCTGGTGCCCGAGTCCAAGGTGCTGGAGTGCTACTACGGCGGCTCGGAGGCGGGCGACGCCGAGGACGCCGCCGCCGCGCTCGCGCCCTCCGCGGCCGCCCGCCCCGTGCAGAAGCGCACCAGGTAACGTGAGCGGCGCGTCACACTGACACGCAGCTCTGGTGCCCGAGTCCAAGGTGCTGGAGTGCTACTACGGCGGCTCGGAGGCGGGCGACGCCGAGGACGCCGCCGCCGCGCTCGCGCCCCTCCGCGGCCGCCCGCCCCGTGCAGAAGCGCACCAGGTAACGTGAGCGGCGCGTCACACTGACACGCAGCTCTGGTGCCCGAGTCCAAGGTGCTGGAGTGCTACTACGGCGGCTCGGAGGCGGGCGACGCCGAGGACGCCGCCGCCGCGCTCGCGCCTCCGCGGCCGCCCGCCCCGTGCAGAAGCGCACCAGGTAACGTGAGCGGCGCGTCACACTGACACGCAGCTCTGGTGCCCGAGTCCAAGGTGCTGGAGTGCTACTACGGCGGCTCGGAGGCGGGCGACGCCGAGGACGCCGCCGCCGCGCTCGCGCCCTCCGCGGCCGCCCGCCCCGTGCAGAAGCGCACCAGGTAACGTGAGCGGCGCGTCACACTGCCACGCAGCTCTGGTGCCCGAGTCCAAGGTGCTGGAGTGCTACTACGGCGGCTCGGAGGCGGGCGACGCCGAGGACGCCGCCGCCGCGCTCGCGCCCTCCGCGGCCGCCCGCCCCGTGCAGAAGCGCACCAGGTAACGTGAGCGGCGCGTCACACTGACACGCAGCTCTTGGTGCCCGAGTCCAAGGTGCTGGAGTGCTACTACGGCGGCTCGGAGGCGGGCGACGCCGAGGACGCCGCCGCCGCGCTCGCGCCCTCCGCGGCCGCCCGCCCCGTGCAGAAGCGCACCAGGTAACGTGAGCGGCGCGTCACACTGACACGCAGCCTCTGGTGCCCGAGGCCAAGGTGCTGGAGTGCTACTACGGCGGCTCGGGCGGGCGACGCCGAGGACGCCGCCGCCGCGCTCGCGCCCTCCGCGGCCGCCCGCCCCGTGCAGAAGCGCACCAGGTAACGTGAGCGGCGCGTCACACTGACACGCTGACACACTGACACACTGACACGCTGACACACTGACACATTGACACGCTGACACGCACCGCTTTATTTGTACACCGTACAAGCTCAGAGAAACTCTGTTCACCATTTGTAAACGGTCATACATAATTACTCTACAAAACGAAGCAGAATGAGAGAAATTCGAGACATATAAAAAAAAGGAATGAATATGTACAAAAAAACAATTAAGTAAAAAAAAATTTTATAAACGAGCTTTTATTTAAATGCGCTAATAAAAAAAAAATAAACTTTTTCTGTTAACTTATAACTACAGTCGGGTCAATTTAATAGGCCACATTTGACATTTGTTCATAGTGTGGTGACCTGCTTAAACACTCCGATTATGGTGAAAAAATCGATATTTATTTCAAACATATGTGAATCGAATACAGTTATTATGGAAAAGTACTTTTTTTATAAGATCCCTATCTTATAAAAAAAGTACTTTAGTAAAAGTAAAGGCAAACGAGCAAATGGATTACTTGATAGTAAGTGATTATCGCTGCCCGCAACAACAGATGTGTTGCCGGCCTTTTAAATGGGAATACGCTCTTTTTTATAGGTACTGCATTAATATATTTTACGATTTTAATTGCCTTAAAATTTTTAACATCAATTATTTCTCTGTTTATGAAGTTATTATTGTTTTTTATTATAAAACAAAAGAACAACATGTTTTACATACATACACTCACGCCTTTTTCCCATGGGGTAGGCAGAGATTACGTCCTTCCACTTGCACAACGATGCCACATGCTCGACGATTGCGGGTACTTCTGACCTGGCCTTTTTTGAGGAGACTTTCGATTTGTTCGAAATATGTTCGCCTAGGTCTTCCTCGTCCCGTATCTCCACTCACTCCAGCTTCATAAATCATTTTGGTGAGTCTACTTTCATCCATCCGTTCCACATGCCCAAACCACCCAAGCATCCCTTTCTCTATTCTTGTCACGATATCCTCTTTCAAACCATAAACCACATTTCTTTCTAATCACTTCATTATACAATCTGTCACTCAGTTTTACTCCTGCCATACTCCGCAAAGCTCTCATTTCTACTGCATTTATTCTGCTTTCATGTCGTTTCTCCATACCCAACTTTCACTTCCGTACATTCATGGTGAATAATCCCTTCACAAGTAATCATTGCATTCATTCGATTTTTTGAGGGACATCACTTACGTATAGACTTCATTGAACGCAACATTGTAACAACGGTCATTTGTGCATTTCCAAACTAAAAAAATATTTAATATTTTATGTCCGCCATTACAAGGTTAGTTGAGGAATTTTAATGAAATGTCAAATGTGGCCTATTAAATTGACCCGACTGTAGTGCTCGGAATAGATAGTTGAATTTTATCTACTTGCGATTTGTGACATCAATAGTGTGGATATGCCTGGGAACTTACTGTTTTCAGAGATTGTAAAAATATTATATTGAACTTTAAAATGGTATTTCATCTTTTAGCTTATTGTTGTAATAATAAATGGTAAACATAAAATTTTACAATAAAAGCATAAAGAAACGAATGGCAAATAAAAACAGAAAATTGTATTTTATTTTAGGATTGTTACACTTACATTGACTTTCTTTCTGCAAGTATACATAAAATTAAACTGCCTATTCCGACCACTACTATAACCAGAGGTCAAAATTAGGTAGAGTTCTATTCATGTACTTATAGTGATTTCATACAGCGAAAGCAAATCCCGAGATTAATTTTTAACAGCAGGAAAAAATCCCGTGATTTTTAAATAAAAAGTTTTTACTTTTAAATCTTTAAATGCGGGTTTTTTAATAGATATATTTAATTAATATATGTATAATAAATAACATAACATACATACAATAATAACATAAGCATCCCACGTGTTTTGTTCAATAATATCAAATTTCACTTGATTACTACAGATTTAATTTTTAGATTTATTAAAATTGATTAATTTTAATACCGTGTTTTGTAGTTTTGTTCAACTATAATTTATTATATACAACGCTCACAGTTTTTCTGTAGTGCGTGCGAAGCTGGGGCGAGTCGCTAGTTCTTAGAATAACTCTCTCAACTTTCTCTCTTACTCTATTGATAAATTCTTTATTGCACACGACTGTGATATCAGTCAGTGACGTCACATTTTTGTATTTACAAACCAAATCTATGAGCAATCTTCTTTTTGACAGTCTATACAAAGTAGCTGTTTGCTGTTAATATTAAATTTGTCAAGTTACTTGTTATCTGAACAAAACTAGCGCTAACCGCAAGGTGCACGTGTCGCGTTGGTAACATCGGAGACAAGATACCTATAATATTTAGTGTCTTAATATAGGGGCCGTTTATTTTGAAAGTGGTGTAAGTCCATTTTTGAGAAAAATGAGCTATCACATAATTCATGCTTAATTTAATGTAATTTTTTAATATATATCTAGTCGGTGTTTAATTTCTTAAAAAAGAACTCATGTTTTGTACAACTTAAAACAATAGAAACAATGCCAGACCTTATATGATTTGCCTTATTTTTTTTTGTTCCCCTGAGGAAAATGCATTAAATTGCATACCCCGACTATGGCGAGCCGGCGGTTATGTGGGGCTCTCCTGCCTAGAAGGGAGAGGCCTTTTTTTTGTTCCCCTGAGGAAAATGCATTAAATTGCATACCCCGGCTGCGGCGAGCCGGTGGTTATGTGGGACCCTCCTCCCCAGAAGGGCGAAGCCTACCCACTAAAAATCTCAGTGATGGCCTTCCTCAGGCATGTAGGGAGCCCCCGGGAATGCCAAGCGACTTCCGGGAACCCCCAACCTCCGCTCCCCGGCCGATACAGGGGAGCCCTCCTCGAAGAGGCTACACTACCTCCCCCGATCTCCTTCACCGACGACGCTCCCCCGCCAAGGAAGGGGCGTGGTTCCTCCCGGGTCGCCGTATCCGCGGGCACGATTTCCTCGCGCCCGCCGGCGACCCGCGGCGGCGCTGCAGCTGTGCTACCGAGCCCGGCGCCGATCATATTGATTTGCCTGTATTTTTAAATCAACAAATATAGTATAACCTTAAATTTTCTTGAAATAAAAGAAAATGGACTTACACCACTTTCAAAATAAACGGTCTATATATAGGTATTTTGTTGTTTCTTACAGCAAACTGGCAGGTGTCTGGCTTGTGTGGTTACAGATTCTCGGTGTCCCACGACGAGGTGTCGCTGGGCAACACGTCGGACAACCTGGAGGCGGTGTCGGAGGCCGCCTCCAACCACAGCGTCACCTCCAGCATGGAGCTCGAGACCGAGGACCAGAACGACAACTTGTCCGACATGGTGAGACACCCTCACACATTCCATAATCAAATCAAAATAATCTTTATTCAACATAGACCTTTACAGGCATTTATTGACGTCAAAACAAAAAAAAAGCTTAAAAAAAAATAAAAATCTTGTCCGTACGTACGAAGGAAAATAAAAATAAAAATATTGACTCTACTCGGAAATTGGGAGAGCCTTCTCGAGAAGAACAGGCAAAAAACTCTGAAGGTATATTTTCACCTCTTTTCAATTTTAATAATTATGACAATAAAAAACTGCCACTTTACAAATCTTTTTGACAGGAAGAAGTCTGTCTGAAGTAAAGGATGTTACATTCAAAGTGAGAAAGTCAGAAATGTATTCATTTCATTAGAAATATGTAACAAGTAATCGTAATTTTTTTAGAAATCTACAAAAAATATTAATATAAACTTAAAGTTTAACTTCTATATTAACATACGTTCATCAGATAGAATTTGCTCAACTTAAATAATTATATGATACAAATAACCATATTCAGTTGTATTCATCTACCTTATTGTCTCAATCAAATACGTTGGTTTATGATGGTTACCTAAGTCATAATGCGAAAGTAGGTCACTAAAGTGTCACAGACATTAGTGTCGTTTTTAACGTGTCTCGTGAACGCAAACAAAACATTGCTATCACATGAGATCAGGAACACAGCAGTTGACAGGTTGCCTTCAACAAGAATCCTCTCCTTCGAAAGAGTGATTGTAAAAATCCTATTTGAAGAATTTTATTTTTAATTTTGAACAAGCACGTATTTCTGTTTTAGATAGATAGACAGATAAAACTTTATTTTCACCTTAGCAGCTCAAACATACTGTGTTCCCTGCTTAAAAAGAGTGAGGGAAATGCGTTTTCCCTCACTGAGTGAGGAAAATTGATTTGAATTTAGAATGCTGCGAATTATCATTATGTACGAAACACGTCATTCGAAACATGATTTATTAAATGTCAAAAAATAAGTCGTTCGGAAACTAATAAACCTTTAAAATGAAAATTATTCGGTAACGTTGTAATTAAATATATAATTAAATTATAAAATGAAATGAATACACTAAAGTACCTAAAGAAAAAAATATTGTTTTAGTCAGAATGTTTTTGCAAATATATGTGGTTTCATTTTAATTCATATTGTTTCATTTATATCTCTAATAATGTTCTCACTGCTAAGGTGAAAAGTTGTATGTGTCACGCGAGAGAAAAGTTATTTCCATCTCGTGCCTTTGAATCCCTCGCGACGCTCAGGATTCTAATGTAAAATCAATTAGTAGAATCCTTCGCTTACTCGGGATTCAAAATTAGCACTCGCTTGAAAAAACCAACTTTCCTCTCTAGTTGAACAAATAACTATTACACTTGACTTAATCACACACAAATACAAAGGACTTAAAATTATACAAACTTATTAATTACGCAAAACAAACTAAATTGCGTGCGCTGCAGATGTGCAAAAGGGTCGTAGCTCAGTGACTGAAATTTACTCACATCAGGATGTGAGCAAACCACTGGTATTCTGCTACCCCCGAGGGTTTCTTTGTTGACTCTAGTTGACTCTAAGCGCGCAAAACTTAAATTATTTTGCGCGCCCATAAGCAAGCGTATTTGCGTATAAGTATAATAGCACACACACAATAGTGTAGTAGTAGAATATATAAATATTTTAATACTATCACAGCAGTAAAAGATCGAGCGAAAAATGTGAGTCCGCTGTTCAAATGGCGAAATCCGCTACCGAATACGCCTTTGGAATACCTAATCGTTGTTTTTGTAAAAGAAATAATTCAATATGGTTTTTGAAAAAAAATTTGTCGATATGTTAACAAGATATAGACAAAACGGAAAATTCGGTTCGGTTATGTGTAGAGATCGGATAATCGGATGCATATTTACCTAGTTTAGTTAGTTAGTTTAAGGCAAAGTATGGAAACGGCTTTTTATTGCTTTGTTAAATAAAAATCCCGGATTGCGGAATTGGATAGCCGGATGTTTATTTATTTACCTAATTTAGTTTTTGACAAAGTATGGAACTGTCTTTTTATTTTATTTCCATAAATAAAAATCCCGGAATTCCGGTACTGTAGAACATTTTGGTAATGCAAAACTAGTCGATAATATGAGCTTGTAATATCCTATTTAAAATGGGGCGTAAATATTACCTCGGTTACTACAGTTTTAATCACTGTCTATCACTATGGGTCGGTCATTAACACTCTTCATGTAATAAATCGTACATTCATAAATCGCACGGGGAACTGAAACTAAACTTCATGTAAATACGTATGCATAATTGTATAAATGAACCCGGAGTCTCGGTCTTTTGAAAATAAATACCACGTGCTAATTTAGTAATTTTCAAACAATATCACTACGTTAAATTTGCAGTCCCGTATTTTCCCGGGATTTTTATTTAACAAAATGTATTTTAAAAAGCCGCTTCCATAATTTGTGAGCCAAAAATTAACTTTAGGTAAATATGCATCCGATTATCCGATCTCTAGTTATGTGTAATGAGAAGTCGTAACGCAGGTGTCGGCCAACGTGAGCGGGCGCGGCAGCCCCAACATCTCGGGCCGCGAGACGCCGTCCTCGCAGGTCACCGACGGCGACGCGCCGCCCAGGAGGTAGGATCACTGATACTTGTCGCAAACTGCCTCCAAACTATAAAGTACAAAGCTATAACGCATTCTAAATGTCCATTATTTGTCTCTTCCATAATTCTTGCCAATATCTTTAATTTAAAAATCTTCAATCGAAGTTTTTAGAATATATATATGTATGTATATGTCGCAGCCAACTGGTTAAAATAGCCGTTCAGTCAAACAGCTAGCCCTTTGACTGAACAACGTCATTCAATTACACAGCTATACATCGTTTAGCCGACTTGTTGATTGCAACGTTCTACATTACAGCTAGACGACGCCTATATATATATATTATATAAATTTTTATTTTATTGCTATTTGCACGTATATACTCAATACTCAATACTCAATATTTTATTGCATTCCACAATGTTTTATAGGTGGTAAAAACTTAAAATTATGTATGTAACAATTGAGGACCCTGTCGGGCACAGCATAGTAAAACAGTTCATACCTATTTAGAAGAGAGGACGATGGTGGTTTTAAGGGATTGAAATATTTGACATTTTACACATTAAAATTTAAAACACATATATAATATATATTCTTTGTATGTAGGTACTCGAATTATAGTTTTTCATCCATATATTCTTTTAAACTATAGTAGCTTTTTTGTATTAGAAAGGTTTTAAGTTTTTTAATAAATATGTTATATTGTTCTTCTTTTCTAATTGATTCTGGTAGCTTGTTATATACTTTGATGGATGTCACCAAAGGGCTTGTTGAGTGCATTTTTAGCTGTGAAGTTGGTAGGTTTAATCTGTTTTTATGTCTTAAAGTATACCTAGTTTGTATGTTTTCTCTTTTATAGAAATATTCTGGGTGATTCCTGACGAATTTACAAATTTCTAGAATGTATATGCTTGACAATGTTAGAATACCGTGGTTTTGAAAGTATGGTTTACAGGAGTCTGTTTCTTCCAGATTGTATATGATTCTAATGAGTTTCTTTTGAAGGGTAAAGATTGTAGGTGCTTCGGTGCTATTTCCCCAAAGGATAATGCCATAACTTAAGCACGAGTGTGCATACGCGTAATAAGTAGTAAGGGCTGTTGATATGTCTGTAGTTTTCTTAATTTCGCGTAAGGCATATGAAAATCTAGATATCTTTGACCTGGTATTTCTTACATGCTGCTTCCAGTTCATGTGAGTGTCTATCGTTACTCCAAGCAAGTTGAATTCTTTGACAACATCCAATTTGAGTCCATTGTAGCTGTAATCTATATTTATTGGTGTCTTTTGATAGGGGTAAAAGGGTATTATTTTGGTTTTTGTAAAATTGATTTCCAAGTTATGTTCTGTCATCCAACTTATTATTTTTGTGAGTATGGAATTTATGTTTTCATTTAAATTTGAATTTGATTTGCATGAGATTAACAGGGAGATATCATCGGCAAACATGACACAGGGCGCTTCTATGGTGGTTGCCAGATCATTTATGTAAATGAGGAATAATAAACACCCAATGACACTCCCCTGAGGAATTGAAGCCTGGACATCTTTTTTTCTCGAGTAAATTGTCTCTATTCTATTAGCAATTTCATTGAATGCCTCTATTTCGACTAGTTGTTGCCTGTCAGTTAAATATGAAGTTAGCCATTCATGAGCTTTTCCTCTAATACCTATTCTATATAATTTACTTAATAATATTTTAAATTGTACTTTATCGTAGGCCTTGGTCATATCGAGTAATATTCCTACTGCATAGCGTTTATCATTTAGCATATTAAGTGCTTCTTGTATATAATATAGATAGCTAATGTTGTACATTTATTTTTGCGGAATCCGTATTGAGATTCGTGGAATATATTATATTTTTCGCAAAAAGAGTACAATTTATTGGTCATTGCTTTTTCGAAGACCTTGGATGCAGTCGGTAAAAGTGCTATTGGGCGGTAATTGTTTGGATCTGTTTTTGACCTTTTCTTGTGAATTGGCTTTATAACTGCTTGCTTTAATTGTTTGGGAAAGATTCCTTGTGCAAAAGATTGGTTTATTAAAAGGTAAAGAGGCAAAGTTAATTCGTCTGCACAGTATTTGAATAGGGTTGGCGGTAACTCATCGATGCCACAACTATTTTTGTTTTTAAGGTCTTTTAAGATTTTATTAACTTGATAAGCTTCAATTGGGGACAGGAACATTGTGTTTTCTGTAAAGTTGCACGTAGAAGTATTTTTTAATTCACTATTAGATTTGGTGGTAGTTTTTTCTCCAATTGAAGCAAAAAAATTGTTGAAATAATCGGCTATTTGTGTAGGGTCGGTAATAGTGTTATTTTTTACTTGTAATTTTATGTTTTGTCTGTCCCTTTTTTGTTTTTTATTTCTCCTCTCATTTATAATACTCCACATAGTTTTTGTTTTATTTTTAGATTTTAACATTTTATTTTTATAATGTAACTTTTTTGCTGTCGTAACTGCCTTTTTTAATATTTTTTCGTATTTTTTGTAATATTTTGTTAATATAGGATTATTAGACTTTAATGTAAGTGTTTTTAATAGTCTTTTATTCGTACAGGATATGCGAATACCTTTTGTTAGCCAATATTTTTTAAAATGTGATTTTAATTTAATTTTTTTCATTGGTATGCATTCATTTAGTATATCCGTTAGTTTATTGTGAAATATATTGTAATTATCATTTACATTTTGTTGCATAGGTAATATATTGGGCCAATTTATAGTTTCCAATTTCGCTTTGAATTTTTGTTTATTTATGTCGTTATATGTTCTTTTTATTTTATAGTAAGTAGTTTGTTTAATTTGTTGTTGAGGTTGTATGTGTATAACTGTCCCGCTATGATCTGAAAACCCAAATTCTTCTATTGTCGTATATAATTTACTATTGTTGAAGTTGGTGAATATTAAATCTAAGCAAGCTGAACTGGTATGTGAGATGCGTGTGGGTTGCTTTATGTGTTGTGTGAAATTGTATTCAAGCATGAGGTTCAAATTGGTTGGTTTTTAGTTATTATCTAATATATTAATATTAAAATCGCCGCCCAAAATAATATTATGTTTTGAGTACTTGTTATTAATATATTTTAAAATTAATTTTAATTGGTTAATAAATACCGCTTCCTCTTTTCTATTCCAATATATGGCAATTAACAATATTTTTTCTTTTGGTAATTCACATGCACAAGCCTCTATTATATATTCCACAGACATTTCTGTGATAGCATATTCTTCCTTATATTCTATGTCTTCACGTAGTAAGATGCACACGCCGCCGCCTTTTCGATTTGCTCGGGAGTATGACGATGCTATTTGGAATCTCGATATGTTCAGAGTGTCCAGTTTTTCTGATGTTAGCCAGGTTTCTGAGATGCATAGAGCTATATATTGTGGTTCTTGTTCTAAAAAGGCTTCCAACATGTCTTGTTTATTATAGATACTTTGTATATTTTGATATAGTATTTTATAGCATGGTTTGTGTATGTCTTCGAAAGGAGTGGTTTTTCATATTTAGAGATCGTTCTAGCTGTTGGCTCTGGCTGCTGTCATGTAGAGCCTCTAAATCGGTGTTACTCGTCTTTTGATTTTCCTTCATAGTCCTTTTCTGGTAGTTGTAGGTATCATCCATATTATTATTTTGTATGTTTACTTTTTTCCCTTCTATGAATAATTGGTTTTGCCGAATTATAGCATGTTGACCTTTTTTCCTGGCTTTTATCATTTCTTCCCTCAATAATTGGCGTTCTTTTCGTTCGTCTTCATCTAGAAACTCCGATACATATACTCTGGAGCCCCGTAAGTATTGCCTATTAGCAGTGATGTGTTTGGCTATTCTTTTGCTTAATAGCTCGATAACTAATGGCCGATTTTTGTTAGTATGTTTGCCAATTCTGTACATATCTTCTATATAGCCTATTAAGTTAATTTGCATGGTGTTTTGGAAAAAGTCTATTATACTGTTATGTAAATCGTATTCCGATTCATTGTTGTAGTCGACAAAGCCATAGAGTACTATTTTCTTAGCTTTGGTTTCATTATTCATTGTTTTAGGAGAAGTAAAGTTGGTTAAAATTTATTTTATTTCTTTTATTTCCGTTTTTAGTTTTTCATTTTCCTCTTTTAACTTAATCATTTCTAAGCTTAACTTTTTTATGTCTACTATCCTTTTTTCATTTTGTTCTGATAAGGTACTCGTTTTTTGCTCAACTTCTTCTCGTAACTGGATTAATGCTTTCTTTATTTCTGCCTGTATTGTACTTTGCAGTTCTTTAATTATCAGATTATTGTTTTCTTTTAGGTTATGTGTTACAATTTCGTTTATTTTCTGTAGCGTCTGTTCGGTTAGTGTATCTCTAGGTTGAGATGTTTCTCCATTTATGTATATCGTATCGCCCAACACACTTAAGTCGTCTGAGCTGGTGCTGTTGTTTTTGATCTTTGTAGACTTTTTCCGAGTTGTGATATTATCATTATTCTCCGAGCAAGTTATAGAAAGCAAAGACTCATGGCATTGCGACCGTATAGGTGTATTGGTATTGTCTGTTTTTGGAGCCTTACAGCGACAAGTCGGGCATTTCCAAGACGTTTTCTGATCTACAGTCATTAATTTATTATAGCAGTTCTTAGAAACGTTAGCGCATTCCAAATCATAAGCATTTTTGCATAACATGCATATTAAGAATTCTTTTTGTAGTATTTTTTGTTTACATCCAGGACATAATGAAGGTGCCATTTCTTTTAATGTTGATAACGCCCTCTATGCAGTTTATATCAAATCAATAGTAGTGGGGTCGTCGCAGTTTGATTAAAGCCAATGGATTTAGCTTAGTATTGCTTCAAATTTATGGTAGATGGCGTTAAGAGTACATATTTGATAAATAATATTTTAGTGTAGTACTTTCCTTCAAATTTTGCTATAATACACTGGTCTTGTTCACTTTCTCTATGATTTTCTGCACTATTTAGAAGTTTATTTGTGTATTTTATTGTATTGGATTGGATGAGTCAGTGCTTTAGATGGTGTAACCTTTATCCCACTCGAAGATATGATTACACTTTATCTGGAATTTTTTGTTTATAAATCACTTATTTTGATTGTAAAGTTCTTTATATCACTTACTTCACTGTATTTTGAAGTTTGTTTGCGATTATCATTTTAATTCTAAGTTTCTGGCACTCTTTACAAGTGTTTGTTAAAGTTTCAAATTTTAAAGTTCTTTGTTTTCACTGTGTTTATACTATGTAGTCTATGTAACTCTAATAGTTAAGAATAATTTTATCACATGTACACTTTTCATTAACAAATTCACTTTAAATATATTTTTAATAGACTTTTTACGCGGACTCGATGTAAACACCCTATATATGTAGGTGTCCACAATTTGAAGCACACTGAGTATAAACATATCAAATACTAAAGTTACAGTTGAAAATCAGATAATTAGTGTAAAACATAAAGCACAAAATTCGATCTCAGTCGCGCGCGGCGCTGTGAAGTGAGCGCACGCTTACACTTTAATTGCTTAGAGTTTTTCGTAACTACCCGTAACTACTCGATTTAACCATGGAGGAAAATACTAACGAAGAAACGGAAAGTAATTTAATTCTAAGTGATAAAATTGTCTCGGAGGTGAATGATAATGGTGAATTGGCTATGGAGAATATGTTAGAGTGGGACAATTTAGGTACTGAAAATTACGTAGCAAGCAGTGGTAAGAGGCCGCGAGAAGAAAGTGAAGAAAGTAACGAAGGATTTACAACAGTTACGAAGCGAAAACAAAAGCGCTTTATACGAAGTAATTCGGCAAATAATCAAAGTTTCACATTGTTAGACATAGAAAGTGTTAATACCGAAAGTGAAATAGAAGTGAGTGTTACGTCCCTTCAGCCGTTGTTAAAACAGATGGCTTTTGCAAAACTATTAAAAGGTGAACAAATTAACAAAGTCTTAAATATCAAGTATAAAAGCCCGTACAAATTAAATATCCGTTTTGAAAATAAGATACAAGCACAAAAATTAATTGAATCCAAAAAAATTGCAGAATTAGGCTATAGATGCCAAATGACGATGGAATCGCACATTTCTTATGGTGTTATAAAAGGGATTGATCTCGATATGGAAGATCAAGCCATAGTTGAAAGTATAGAATGTCCGGTTGAAATACTATCTATTAATAGATTAAACAGACTTGACTACGAAGGCAAGTGGGTGAAAAGTGAATCAGTACGAGTGGTCTTTAATAGCGTTGTGCTGCCAACTTTCGTTTATGGTTATGGCTGTAGAATTAAAGTAGAGCCATATGTTTTCCCGGTGACACAATGTTCCGGATGTTGGAGGTATGGACACATCATAAAGTTTTGCCCAACAAAAAAAGTGCTTTGTCCTAAATGTGGGCAAAACCATGAAAATTGTGACACGAAAGATATTGTTTGTCTAAATTGTAAAGGTCCTCATATAGTATTGGACAGATCATGTCCCATATTTCTTAAAGAGAAATGTATTCGTAAATTAATGTGCCAACATAATGTTACATATAAGAGGGCATTACAAATATATATTCTAGAACGCGAATCGGCAAAAACCAACGAGTGTGACAGTATCAATCAAGTGAATGAAAATCCTACAGTTCCACCAATTCAAAAACAACAACATTCAGCTAATATGATGCATAGATCATACAAAGATGTGGTAGTATCAAAACCTGTACGTATAGAACGTACTTCGTCGACAACTTCGGACAGTGATCAGTATGTGAAGGAGCCAGCAATTGTGAAAACTAAGAAGAAAAAGCAGAGAAAAGATGATGAAAGAACTACAGAAACAACAGAGCAACAACTTGAAGAAACAGAAGAGAAGCAGTGTAAAAAAGAAAAACTCAGGAAAGTAGATTTTAAAACGTTATTTACTAAAATCAAAGACATTATTTTATCTGACAGTCAAATTTTAACAAAAATTGTGATGGTTGTTAATGAAATTTATACAGTGTGTAAACCTTTCATTATGAGTATTGTAAATGGAAATAGTTTGTTAGAACTCTTAATTGGTTTTTATAATGGATAGCTACAATAATACAGATAATATTGCGGTTAATATTTTGCAATGGAATTCCCAGAGCTTGCTCCCTAAATTGGGTAGTTTTGGTGCATTATTGATACAGGAAAAGATACATATAGCATTGGTTAGTGAGACCTGGTTAGATGTTGAAATGCCATTAAGTCTGAGCGGTTATAACATTTTTAGAAAAGATAGATTTGACTCATATGGTGGCGTCGCAATTTTAGTTCACAAATCCATTAAATCTCGTTTATACCCTATCTCCCTTTCGAACGCCGGTATAGAACTAGTCGGAATTAACTTGTTAAATTGTAAAAATATTGAATACATCTTTTCCATTTATTGCCCTTCTTCAGTGACTACCACAACATCGGATTGGGATGAACTATTTTCTCGTTTGAATAGAAAAGTAGTTATTGCTGGCGACTTCAACGGCCATCACACAAATTGGTCTTATAAAACAGATACCAGGGGTAGTCAAATCTTTGATTCGGCTTTACATTTTGGCTTTGTATCAATCAATAATGGGCAGGCCACGAGAATAGGAATAGTCAACGGAAATTTGAGAGAATCATCTCCTGACATTACTTTTACATCTGGAGATATTGCTATAGAATTTGATTGGCACATCTGTAACGAGAATTTAGGTAGTGACCACATAATTATTAAGTATTCTACAAATTATTCACGCGCTCTTCCTTTGATTAAAAAGAGAAATTATAAACTTGCAGACTGGGAAAATTATAGAACTGATCTAAAGTTGGTATTTGGCTCTGTGGTTGACAGCAATAATGTGGAAATACTATACAATTATTTTTATGACCAAGTCACTAAAGCTGCAAATAAAAATATTCCTTTTAAAAAATATAACACAGAACCAGAATGTAAATTTAAGCCTAAGGCATACTGGAATCCATCTTTATCACAGGTAGTTGCTCAGCGCAGACTAGCATTAAAGCAATTTCGGAGGAACCCCACTCCAGAAAATCTTACGAGATTACAGAATAAAGTATCTGAAAGTCACCAGCTCATAAAAAAGGCAAAGTCTAAGTCTTGGCAAGATTTTTGTTCAAGTCTCAATGAGACTACATCTGTTGCTAACATGTGGAATCGGATGAGATGGGTGAAAGGACGCCATCAAAGTAAATTCTATCCTCCCGAAAATCAGATCAAAGAGCTTTTATATTCTTTGACTCCCGATTCTAATTTGGAACCCAAACCTTTATTTAGATCCCATAATGATTTGTTGGAATCTGATTTTACATTGCAAGAATTAAAACATTGCCTTAAAAAGAAAGATTCGTGCCCCGGTGACGATGATATAACGTATTCTATGATCTATAATTTACCTGAACAAGGGAAAATGTTTCTTCTTAAGATATACAATTGTATTTTACACTCTGCACACATACCGGAACATTGGCGTGATATTTTGATAATACCTATCCCAAAGCCCAGTTCTCATCCGAATTCTACCGCAAAATTAAGACCGATCTCTCTTATTTCTTGTTTGTGCAAAATTTTTCATTCAATGATCAACAAACGGATTGAATGGTACATAGAAAAACATAAAATACTTTCACCTAATACAACAGGTTTTAGAAGAAGTCGCTCGTGCCTAGACAGTTTAGTACGGTTGATTACAAAAATTCAAATAGGTTATTCAGAAAATATGCCTACTTTGGCGTGTTTCCTGGATATAGAAAGTGCGTACAACAATGTATCTATTAATAGTATTGTAAGCATTTTGGATGAGCTAGGTGTAGGCTCTTCAGTTTGCGAATATTTGTGGTCATTTTTAAGCGAAAGACACCTAAAAATTAAATACTCTAATGAAAACAATACACTCATTAGGTGGACGACCAAGGGCTTGGCTCAAGGTGACCCTATATCTCCTTTGCTCTTTAATATAGTAACATATAAAATATGTAAATCGATTCAGGATTCACTTATATGTCAATACGCGGATGATTTTGTTATTTTTGTAAGTCATAGAAATATTAATGTATGTCAATTAAATATACAAAGAGCATTAGATGCAATAACCATGTTATTAAGTGAAATTGGCCTATCTCTTTCTTCTGCCAAATCTAAAATTTGTTTATTTAGTAGAGGTCGTCGTAGACAAAATATTGAAATTAGAATAGATGGCCATTTTCTTGAGCTATCGGAATCTGTTCGCTATCTTGGTATCTGGCTAGATAGGTCGCTTCTTTGGAAAAAACATATAAATGAAATCGTAGAGAAAGCTCAAAAATTCCTGAATTGTTTGAGAGTGCTAGCAGGCTCTGCTTGGGGTATTCACCCTCAGCATCTTCAAACATTGTACATAGCGTTAATAAGAAGCAGATTTGACTTTGGATGTTACTTGTACGATAATTGCGCCAAAACTCACTTATATAAAATTGAAAAGATTCAAAATCAAGCATTGCGAATAGTGGGAGGATTCATAAGAAGCACACCAATACATGTGATGCAAAGTGAGCTGGGAATTCCACCTTTATTTATAAGAAGAAAATATCTGGCATTTAAATATTGTCTTAAGTCGTGGTCGTGGCACAAGAACTTAACTGTAGAGTGGTTAATTGAACTTAATCAATGTTTTCATAACATGTACTGGAGAAACAAAACTAAGCCTTTACTCCCTTCACTTATAAATAGAACACAAGAAACTGAGATAGCTTCGGCAGACATTTTGGAGATGTTTACTTTAAGGGTATGGGTAACACAAATCAATGTATTCGATGTAATTCAATTTCATTTGGAATGTGTAAAGAGAGCCAAAAATTATTATGAACAAAATAAACTTAAATATAATGTAATAGAAGAATTATTTAAAAAATATCATGGTTGGGTTAGAATATACACTGATGGTTCGAAATCGGCAGATGGCCAAGGAGCAGCTTACGTATGCCCCACTCAGAATACTATCGGAAGTTTTAAGAATATTCCTGATGTGTCTATAATGTCATTAGAATTACTTGCAATATGTGAAGCCCTATTGTATGCGAGCCGTTCAAACTTTAAGAAAGTAGTAATAGTTACAGATAGTAAAAGTGCACTCCAACATATAGCTCGATGCGCCTCTGGCAACAGAGGTGTATCAACAGCTTATAAAATACTTGAGATAATTTATGAGCTTATTTCAAAAAATATTTGTTTGCGATTACAATGGATTCCTTCACATATTGGAATTTCTGGGAACGAAGAGGCTGACCGAATAGCAAAACTGGCAATAACTGAAGGTGAACATAGATATGTTAAATCATTTTATTCGGAAATTACATCAAAATATAAGCATATTTGTTTTGATAAATGGAGTGAATATTTCGATAAACGGTCAAAAGAAAAAGGCATTTGGTATAAAAGTATTCAGTGTCAGCCTCTACGTCACCCATGGTTTTACAACCTTAAATTAAGTAGAGAATATATAGTATTATTTAATAGATTACGTTCTGGACATTATCCATCCAACAAGTTTGGATATTTAATGAAAAAAATAGAATCTCCTAACTGTGAAATTTGTGGTACTATGGAAGATGTCCAACACTTGTTGGTGGAATGTGTCCGTTATCAAGATGCTAGGAGAGTACTAATCAACAGATTAAAAATTAATATTATGGATGTTGGTATGTTCCACAGTGTTTTGGCCCAGCCAACTTCCAAAGAGGCCCATATGTTATACAATGTACTGTGCCCGCCGCGACTACCTTGAGATTAACTGTGAATATGTTCCGTATTATGTATGATTATGTATATGTTCCGATAGGACTGACATATCCATTTGGATAAAAGTCCTTTTAAAATAAAGAGAAAAAAAAAAAAAAAAAAAAAATTCGATTCTATAACGGTGTCCTGTTAAACAGTCGTAGAAGCGATTGGGGGTACATCGCACTTTCTGGAAGGTTGTAGAAAGTTCAAGAAATTTGTGGAATATTCGAGATAGATTTTGAGTAGCGAAGTTAAAGATAAAAAATCTTTATAGAATCTCCTAGACTTCTACATTTGACTACACAAAGCGGAGCGTGTCGGTCGACAGGGACAGTATTCGATTACGAAGCTACAAGAGCCATCTATGAACTGATTAGTCAATGTTATTTGTTAATGAAGTAAATTGATTTAAAAGTGTATTTTTTGACAGAAAATCGCATTTTATTCATTGTAAAAACTCGTAACAATATGTTGCGTGTGTAGTTTTATATAACTAGAACGTAAAATTATAGTAACTGACACGTTTCCTATGCATTTAACTCTCCGTCAGTGCGTGTTCGTGGTTATTTAAAGCACGTTCCGTCCGGCCTATCTCTGGACTATAGACTATTAATAATATTCCGTTACTACTCGCTCAGATTACCGCAAAACGCGCCCGCGAGCCAGACTAGCGCGGCTCAGGCTAAAATGATGAAGCAAACCAGAAACGACATCGACGACAAGTTTTGCAAGTTCGAAATAAAGGTACACACAACTACATACCTAAGTTAAGTTAAGTCTGACTTAATTAATCCATGTTTTTCTCGCTTTTTAAATTCGGGGGCGGGAGGGAGTCGAGTCAAATCTCATCTAATCTTACGTTGGAGGGGGGGGGGGGCTTCGCGACAAATAACACGCAATTCTCTTTCTGATCTAAACAAAAACAAAACTATTTTGGTTTATTTAATCCAGATTGTTCATGCTTAAGATTTAATCTTAACGTAATACGTTTAACATCATTTACTAATTCGTTCGAAAGAAGTCGTAAATAAATGCATGAAACAATTTCATTTCTTTTTATAAAAACAATCCAACGCGTTTACGTTAGAAATCCACATTTTGAAAAATCTGACGTGTGATTCGGGAATGGGGTAGGGAGGAAAATTTAAAAAAACTCATCTCACGTAATTTCTAGCCGCCCCCATAGAGTATTTTACCGCGGGAAAATCTGTATATTCGATATTTCATTTAATTAAATCGATGTTATGCAAGTATGGGAATATTGTACACCTCTTGATAGTCGGCATGGATTGCCCTAGAGAAGTGCTCGCTAGACCCTGGAGGTACTTCTTCGTAGCACACAAGTGTCAAAGATGTGCAGACTATATATAAAATAATCTGAATTGTATAGTTGCAAAACCTAGGTACGTGCGAGAATATTCCAATCATACAGAGACGTTACACGACTATTGTCAAACATGAAGGAATCTCACTCGCGAAAATAGATTTCCGAACAGGAGCTGTCCAAAAACAATATTGTGCCTCTTGTAATTAAGAAACTTAAATAAACATTATAATTATTGTTATATGAAATAAATACTGTGGCTAATAGAAATTGACGCAGTTTCCCCGTTTGTTTTGAAATCGTAAAAATTTGTAATACTGTTCAAATTGCATTTTTTTTATGGGATAGGGCAGCAAACGCTACACCAGATGAGTCACAGATGCGTTGCCGGCCTTTTAAAAGGAATAAGGGGGAAGGGGGGATTGGGCCTCCGGTACCCTCGCTCACTCGGCGAAACACATCGCAAGCGCTATTTTACGCCGGTTTTCTGTGAGGCCGTGGTATCACTCCGGTCGAGCCGGCCCAATTCGTGCCGAAGCATGGCTTCCCCACGGCATTACATATTTTGCTTATTTCCAGAAATTATTGGAAGGCGACGAAACCATAAGCATAATGTCTGACACGTGGAGCACGGACGTGTTGGCCTCCGACTCGGAGACTATCGGCGATTCCTGTGAACAAACACAAATCGCCGCCAATCAAGGTGAGCACTTCTTATGCATTTCTCCGGACAACAATAGGGTAGACGACTACAACTGAATATGGCCGTTTTTATACTATAATTATCTAATTTTAATAATTTATATCTCATGAAAGTATTTCAATATAGAAATTGCAGATAAATTTTTTATTTGTATTTCTAAAAAAACCAATTATTATTTTACGTAGTTCTAATGAAACGAACACATTTCTAGCTCCGCTACTCAGTTTATAACTTTTGTGGCTGTCAGCACAAAATTGTATAATGTACCTGTCTTATGTTCCCAATAAATATTCTCACATTAAATGTAACATTTTTATATGGAAAGTATACCTATAGATGTACAAATAATAAAGTTATTTTGAATTTGGTTTATACGCTCATACAAATTAGGCGAGTTTACTCAATTATGACGTCACGATTGCAGTGTTGTTAGTATGAAGCGTTTTTGAGCAATCCGCGACAGCGCCGCAAATATGTTGATCTTCAAAAATTGATTCTACAATATTTGTCAGTCAAAAGAGTACCATTATTATAATATAGAATTAAAAAAAAAAAAAAGTCTACGCAATTTGTGTAGCCTGTTTTTTTTTGAGACAATTATACATAACTAGCTGACCCGGCGAACTTTGTTCCGCCTTAATGGCAATAAATAAGCAGTTTTTTTTTATTTTATTCGAAAATATACAAAAAAAAAAATTAAATAACTACATTAATCATTCATTATTATTTCTGTATTTTAGTACATAGGTTGCTCTTCACTTAAGCACCTTGTGATACACGACATTTTTTGTTTTATTATCAGGCGCAAAAACAAACAACGCAGATGGTCTTCCGACCCGTGAACATGCCACGTATAATTGACCATGGGAAAAACATGAATGTTCTAGATCCTTTCATTTGCAGTATTTTGTATTCTTCTTGCATTACGGCTTTGTCAGGAAAGATTCGATCGTCTTGGTCGCGGCATTATTAATTAAACTTCACTTCACTTCACTTGTTAATTATTTATTTAATAGAAATAGTTTTAATATTGATTTCTTACAAATATCAAATTGTCATCCATACGTCATTACATAGCTGTCATTTTACGTCAATTACATAGCTGTCATTTGCGTTTTGTTATTCCAAGTCTGATTCTTTTTTGTTATACCACGTTTTATAGTGACTGACGTTTCATGTCAAGTCACACAGGAACGCTGTCGAACGGGATAAAAAGTATCCTATGTCCGTCTCCTGGCTCTAAGCTACCTCCCTACCAATTTTCAGCCAAATCTGTTCTGCCGTTCTTGAGTTATAAGTGGTGTAACTAACACGACTTTCTTTTATATATATAGATAATATAATAAGTGGCAATCATCAGTGATTAAATTGTCAATTGCTAGTTTTCGTTTTGAGCATTTGTACTTTAGTCATGGTTGTTATTATATGTTTCCATCAAATATATATATATTATATGTATGTCTAACCGTTACCCTAGATCCCATAACAAGCCTTACAGAGCTTACTTTGGGCTAGACTTTTTTTTTGTTCCCCTGAGGAAAATGCATTAAATTGCACACCCCGGCTGTGGCAAGCCGGCGGATAGAGGGAGGCCTACCCACTAAAAATCTCAGGGATGGCCTTCTTCAGGCATGTAGGGAGCCCCCGGAACGCCAAACGACTTCCGGGAACCCCCAACCTTCGCTCCCCGGCCGATACAGGGGAGCCCTCCTCGGGGAGGCTACACTACCTTCCCCGATCTCCTTCACCGACGACGCCCCCCGGTCACGGGAGGGGCGTGGTTCCTCCCGGGTCGCCGTAGCAATCGCGACTTTCTTGCACCCGCCGGCGACCCACGGCGGCGCCGCAGCTGTGCTACTGAGCCCGGCGCCGCCTCCTTCGAGCGGGATCGGCCATCTCCCGACCCCGCTCGGCGGCCTCCTTCTGGAGCATCACTGCTTCACAGAAGGAGGCCACAGCCCTCCAACCTCCCTCGTCCGCCAGCATTGCCGCAATCAATGCCGGCGGAGACATATCTCGCCAGATCTCTGCGACCAAGACTCGATACTTTGGGCTAGACTAATTGGTGTAACTTCTTTTTTTTTTCCAAACGGTGGCAGACTAGCAAATGGCCCACCTGATGGTAAGTGCTAACCATCGCTCATGGACATCTACAGTGCCAGGGGCACAGCTGAGCCGCTGCCTACCTGGAGAGAAATACTCTTTTTAAGCCTCGTTTGAAGTTAGACATATCGTAGCGTTTGCATGTACGCGGAAGGAATGAACGCTGAAACCGAACTGTACTAGACAAGATCGGTTCCAGGTGATATGGATGAACTCTACTGCGGTGGCGGGTGGTGCGATGGTAAAAAGGTGACGAAGGCACCATTGCAAATAGTCCTTGAGAGCACTCTCCGTTAAAGAACCTATAAAGAACACACAGAGAGCCAAAGTCTCTCCGCTGCTCCAAGGTCTCTGTTGAGGCCGTAATATTGGGATCACCGGTGATACGGAAAGCACGCCTTTGCAGGGAGTCAAAAGGGTCGAGTTGATATTTGGGGGCTCCAGCCCAGAGGTGTGAGCAGTACTCCATATGCGGCCGTATTTGAGTTTTATAAAGCATCATACGCTGACTAGGCGTGAAGTACCGCTTCGCTCTGTTGAGAACACCCAATTTTTTACTTGCCATTTAACTGTAAGAAATTCTTATTTATTGTTTATTTTGAACTAGCGACCCGTCCCGGCTTCGCACGGTGCGTTGAAAAATGGTTATGGTGGGTTATCCCTAAGAGATAGACATATACGATCGCGGACTTTTTTGTGGATTTTTGTAAGTTGTACAATACTGTAGTACATTATTTTGGTCTATCTCGTAGGGTTCAGCCAGCGTTTGCAATATAAGCGCAAAAAAAACGTGCTTATTTACGACATCACATTAGAAACCTTTAAATTTATCAGTGTTTCTCTACTATATTATGCATTTATTATACATACAAACCTTCCTTAAGAATCACTCTATCTATTAAAAAAAACCGCGTCAAAATCCGTTGCGTAGTTTTGAAGATCTAAACATACATACGGACATACAGCGAAAGCGACTTTGTTTTATACTATGTATTGATTGATTTGATGATGTTGCATGAAACAGGTGCCAACACGAGTAACACCAACGCGCCGGACGCTTCCGAGACGGCCAGCGAGTCCGCGTGGAGCATGGACGTGCTGGCCTCCGACAGCGACCGCAACACCGAGGTACTCAACTAATTTGTCACTTTTATCAAAAGTGATAACAACATTTACAATAAATTATGTCGTTATCATACAATATGCATATGTGTTTACAATTTATACGGGAAAACAAATATTTACACTTTAGAATGTATCCTCAAATCAACACCAAGCATTGGCATCAGTTAAATAATCATTGACTTTGTAATAGCCCTTACTCATTAGCGTCTTTTCAACATGTACCTTGTACTTATCAAGAGGCAATTTAGCTACACTATGTGGAATGTTGTTATAAAAATTTATACATTTGCCCATAAACGAACCTCTAGTTTTTTGTAGCCTGTACGTTGGAATTATATATTTTTGCAATATTGTAAACACTTTATATTCTTATTCCAGACGTATAATAGTTTGTTTACTACACTCATATCAGGGTGATGGATAAATGTATGTGTTTTGTCTCTGGAACTTGACCTTTCTTGTCGATGCACATATGTACTTTCGGTCAACCGTTTTAACTTTCTACTTTTGTTTTATCTTTTGTTTTCTCGGATTTCATTCGAGTTTGTTTTGTATATGTTATATTTATTGGATATATTTATATGCTATAAACGATTTTATTTTTTATCTACATTTTACCTTTTAAATCTAGTAGTTACATGTAGTTATCAAAAACAATGTCATTGGCTATGTGGAAAAGATTTACAGGGGTAAATAACAGAATATTTTAAGACAGTTCTGTTTTACTGCTTCTTCTTTGCGGCCTTATATTGCTTTCGCTTATGCAGTGTGTTAATTGTTAGGTGGACACGGACGACTGCGTGTCAGTGGCGGCGCGATCTGACACGTCATGGCCACGACGTCCGTCCAACCACGACGATACACCCTCCAAGCATCACCATCGGGTGAGTTTTGTTATTGTTAGCTGGATGTGGACGACCGAGTGTCAGTGGCGGGCGCTTTGTTATTGTTAGCTGGACGTGGACGGCCGAGTGTCAGTGATGGGCGCTTTGTTATTATTGTTAGCTGGACGTGGACGGCTGAGTGTCATTGATGGGCGCTTTGTTATTGTTAGCTGAACGTGGACGGCCGAGTGTCAGTGGCGGGCGCTTTGTTATTGTTAGCTGGACGTGGACGACTGAGTGTCAGTGGTGGGCGCTTTGTTATTGTTAGCTGGACGTGGACGGCTAAGTGTCAGTGGTGGCGCTTTGTTATTGTTAGCTGGACGTGACGACCGAGTGTCAGTGGCGGGCGCTTTGTTATTGTTAGCTGGACGTGGACGACTGAAGTGTCAGTGGTGGGTGCTTTGTTATTGTTAGCTGGACGTGGACGACCGAGTGTCAGTGGCGGGCGCTTTGTTATTGTTAGCTGGACGTGGACGACTGAGTATCAGTGGTGGGCGCTTGTTATTGTTAGCTGGACGTGGACGGCTAAGTGTCAGTGGTGGGCGCTTTGTTATTGTTAGCTGGACGTGGACGACCGAGTGTCAGTGGCGGGCGCTTTGTTATTGTTAGCTGGACGTGGACGACCGAGTGTCAGTGGTGGGCGCTTTGTTATTGTTAGCTGGACGTGGACGGCCGAGTGTCAGTGGCGGGCGCTTTGTTATTGTTAGCTGGACGTGGACGACCGAGTGTCAGTGGCGGGCGCTTTGTTATTGTTAGCTGGACGTGGACGACTGAGTGTCAGTGGTGGGCGCTTTGTTATTGTTAGCTGGACGTGGACGGCTAAGTGTCAGTGGTGGGCGCTTTGTTATTGTTAGCTGAACGTGGACGACCGAGTGTCAGTGGCGGGCGCTTTGTTATTGTTAGCTGGACGTGGACGACTGAGTGTCAGTGGTGGGTGCTTTGTTATTGTTAGCTGGACGTGGACGACCGAGTGTCAGTGGCGGGCGCTTTGTTATTGTTAGCTGGACGTGGACGACCGAGTGTCAGTGGCGGGCGCTTTGTTATTGTTAGCTGGACGTGGACGACTGAGTGTCAGTGGTGGGTGCTTTGTTATTGTTAGCTGGACGTGGACGGCTAAGTGTCAGTGGTGGGCGCTTTGTTATTGTTAGCTGGACGTGGACGACCGAGTGTCAGTGGCGGGCGGTTTGTTATTGTTAGCTGGACGTGGACGACTGAGTGTCAGTGGTGGCGCTTTGTTATTGTTAGCTGGACGTGGACGACCGAGTGTCAGTGGCGGGTGCTTTGTTATTGTTAGCTGGACGTGGACGACTGAGTGTCAGTGGTGGGTGCTTTGTTATTGTTAGCTGGACGTGGACGGCTGAGTGTCAGTGGTGGGCGCTTTGTTATTGTTAGCTGGACGTGGACGGCCGAGTGTCAGTGGCGGGCGCTTTGTTATTGTTAGCTGGACGTGGACGGCTGAGTGTCAGTGGCGGGCGCTTTGTTATTGTTAGCTGGACGTGGACGGCCGAGTGTCAGTGGCGGGCGCTTTGTTATTGTTAGCTGGACGTGGACGACCGAGTGTCAGTGGTGGCCGCTTTGTTATTGTTAGCTGGATGTGGACGGCTAAGTGTCAGTGGTGGGCGCTTTGTTATTGTTAGCTGGACGTGGACGACCGAGTGTCAGTGGCGGGCGCTTTGTTATTGTTAGCTGGACGTGGACGGCCGAGTGTCAGTGGCGGGCGCTTTGTTATTGTTAGCTGGACGTGGACGACTGAGTGTCAGTGGTGGGCGCTTTGTTATTGTTAGCTGGACGTGGACGGCTAAGTGTCAGTGGTGGGCGCTTTGTTATTGTTAGCTGGACGTGGACGACCGAGTGTCAGTGGCGGGCGCTTTGTTATTGTTAGCTGGACGTGGACGACTGAGTGTCAGTGGTGGGCGCTTTGTTATTGTTAGCTGGACGTGGACGGCTAAGTGTCAGTGGTGGGCGCTTTGTTATTGTTAGCTGAACGTGGACGACCGAGTGTCAGTGGCGGCGCTTTGTTATTGTTAGCTGGACGTGGACGACCGAGTGTCAGTGGTGGGTGCTTTGTTATTGTTAGCTGGACGTGGACGACCGAGTGTCAGTGGCGGCGCTTTGTTATTGTTAGCTGGACGTGGACGACCGAGTGTCAGTGGCGGGCGCTTGTTATTGTTAGCTGGACGTGGACGACTGAGTGTCAGTGGTGGGCGCTTTGTTATTGTTAGCTGGACGTGGACGGCTAAGTGTCAGTGGTGGGCGCTTTGTTATTGTTAGCTGAACGTGGACGACCGAGTGTCAGTGGCGGGCGCTTTGTTATTGTTAGCTGGACGTGGACGACTGAGTGTCAGTGGTGGGTGCTTTGTTATTGTTAGCTGGACGTGACGACCGAGTGTCAGTGGCGGGCGCTTTGTTATTGTTAGCTGGACGTGGACGACCGAGTGTCAGTGGCGGGCGCTTTGTTATTGTTAGCTGGACGTGGACGACTGAGTGTCAGTGGTGGGTGCTTTGTTATTGTTAGCTGGACGTGGACGGCTAAGTGTCAGTGGTGGGCGCTTTGTTATTGTTAGCTGGACGTGGACGACGAGTGTCAGTGGCGGGCGCTTTGTTATTGTTAGCTGGACGTGGACGACTGAGTGTCAGTGGTGGGCGCTTTGTTATTGTTAGCTGGACGTGGACGACCGAGTGTCAGTGGCGGGTGCTTTGTTATTGTTAGCTGGACGTGGACGACTGAGTGTCAGTGGTGGGTGCTTTGTTATTGTTAGCTGGACGTGGACGGCTAAGTGTCAGTGGTGGGCGCTTTGTTATTGTTAGCTGGACGTGGACGACCGAGTGTCAGTGGGGGCGCTTTGTTATTGTTAGCTGGACGTGGACGACTGAGTGTCAGTGGCGGGCGCTTTGTTATTGTTAGCTGGACGTGGACGACTGAGTGTCAGTGGCGGGCGCTTTGTTATTGTTAGCTGGACGTGGACGACTGAGTGTCAGTGGTGGCCGCTTTGTTATTGTTAGCTGGATGTGGACGGCTAAGTGTCAGTGGTGGGCGCTTTGTTATTGTTAGCTGGACGTGACGACCGAGTGTCAGTGGCGGGCGCTTTGTTATTATTAGCTGGACGTGGACGACCGAGTGTCAGTGGCGGGCGCTTTGTTATTGTTAGCTGGACGTGGACGACTGAGTGTCAGTGGTGGGCGCTTTGTTATTGTTAGCTGGACGTGGACGGCTAAGTGTCAGTGGTGGGCGCTTTGTTATTGTTAGCTGGACGTGGACGACCGAGTGTCAGTGGCGGGCGCTTTGTTATTGTTAGCTGGACGTGGACGACCGAGTGTCAGTGGCGGGCGCTTTGTTATTGTTAGCTGGACGTGGACGACCGAGTGTCAGTGGCGGGCGCTTTGTTATTGTTAGCTGGACGTGACGACCGAGTGTCAGTGGCGGGTGCTTTGTTATTGTTAGCTGGACGTGGACGACTGAAGTGTCAGTGGTGGGCGCTTTGTTATTGTTAGCTGGACGTGGACGGCTGAGTGTCAGTGGTGGGCGCTTTGTTATTGTTAGCTGGACGTGGACGACCGAGTGTCAGTGGCGGGCGCTTTGTTATTGTTAGCTGGACGTGGACGGCTGAGTGTCAGTGGCGGGCGCTTTGTTATTGTTAGCTGGACGTGGACGACTGAGTGTCAGTGGCGGCGCTTTGTTATTGTTAGCTGGACGTGGACGACTGAGTGTCAGTGGTGGCCGCTTTGTTATTGTTAGCTGGATGTGGACGGCTAAGTGTCAGTGGTGGGCGCTTTGTTATTGTTAGCTGGACGTGGACGACCGAGTGTCAGTGGCGGGCGCTTTGTTATTTTTAGCTGGACGTGGACGACCTAGTGTCAGTGGCGGGCGCTTTGTTATTGTTAGCTGGACGTGGACGACTGAGTGTCAGTGGTGGGCGCTTTGTTATTGTTAGCTGGACGTGGACGGCCGAGTGTCAGTGGTGGGCGCTTTGTTATTGTTAGCTGGACGTGGACGACCGAGTGTCAGTGGCGGGCGCTTTGTTATTGTTAGCTGGACGTGGACGACCGAGTGTCAGTGGCGGGCGCTTTGTTATTGTTAGCTGGACGTGACGACCGAGTGTCAGTGGCGGGCGCTTTGTTATTGTTAGCTGGACGTGGACGACCGAGTGTCAGTGGCGGGCGCTTTGTTATTGTTAGCTGGACGTGGACGACCGAGTGTCAGTGGCGGGCGCTTTGTTATTGTTAGCTGGACGTGGACGACCGAGTGTCAGTGGTGGGCGCTTTGTTATTATTAGCTGGACGTGGACGACTGAGTGTCATTGGGAGTCAACAACCTCATGATCATCTGGCGAAGTCCTACAACGTTGTTTAGTTAAGACTTTGGCGATAGTCTTTCCTAAAGGGCCTGTTCGATGAACTGGGCCTCCGTCGGGCAGAGAGGTTCCGAAAGGAAGATTAGCCAGATAGTCGGAACACTATGGAATGTGCGCTGATGTAGTTAAGTCTAATGGCATGCCCTAAGGCCTCTCACAAAGTGGTTGGTGTGAAGATTCTTGTTGAAGGGTCAAATCCAGCAGTGGGTGCCTTTGGGTTATATAGATCGCTAGAATTATATAGTCTGATATTCAACGTAACTTATTCATAATCTAAGGAGTACGTCTTGGCAGGTGTCATCCCTTTAATTTATCTGTCAGAAGGTCTTATTATTGATAGCGATGACACCTTTCAAAACGACCTTAGATTGTAAAGACTTTAGCTTATGCAGTTCAATTTGAAAGTATTTGGCAAAGTAGCTAAGAAGGCAAAGTAGACGTTGTTTTCATTAAAATGGAGATTTTCACAATAAGAGACGCACTTTAATTACAAAAGTATAATCAACTAACACGTACATTTCTGCAATGTCAGAAAAATACATTTATGTTTGTCTTTCAATATTGTGAAATAATGTGTTAGTTAGCTCTTGACATGTTTATTGTTTCGGGTGAACACTGAATCAAAGGTATCCAAAGTACTTTTAAAGCAAGTTATTTAAAATTGGATAGAAATTTTGAATCTTAGGACGAAAAAACAGGGAATAATCGAGGAAATCTTTCCAGAATGGCAACCCCAAGAGAAATGACATTGGCAGTCCGAGGCATACCTCTCGACCGCATATGCCCAACAGGTAATTGTTTGCATTACTTAAAAATGAGTTTTTTGAATTCTAAAAATGAATAAAAATCAATTATTTCTAAATGGGCTTCTGTAATAACTATACATTAATCTCCAACTGTATACCAAGGCCAACTGCTTAGTAACGTAAAATAAGCGGTAAAGTAAAATTAATTGGTACTGTGACTAAATCTTATGTCACAATTTTTTTTCAAATCTTTCTGGTCTTCTGCGAAGTCATTGGTCCGCACTCTTTTTTGTTTGTGTTAGTATTATTACATTTCCTTATTTATTATCTATTCTACAAGTAACATATCAATTCTCGGTCAGGAGAAAGGCGTTTTTTCTCCGTTTTGTGGGGACAATTTAAAAATTGAATATTCTGAATCAGCTCGTCAAGGAGAACAATACATCCAAAAATCTGCTGATTCTACCGAAACCACGATTTTCTAATACAGACTTCAGAGCCCCCTAGCGGGAAAATGCGTCGTCAACTTTTTTTGCGACCATTACATTTTTTGCTCAGCTCGACCTGGACAACAACATATCGCACTAATAATACAATAGTGTATCAACTCAAAACGTCGTACTTGACATAATACTATAAACACACGCAAAATTTGATTCCTCACGCGTGATCAAGACCGTCGTTCGATTAGTGCAAAAACAGAATAAGGATAGATTAAAAAACTTATGTGACAGTTATTCAATTTGCAACTATTACATGAAGTGAGTAATAAGTTTTTTGTTGATTCTGAAAAATGTTCGATTTTGAGTTGATACACTATTGTATTATTAGTGCGATATCCAAAATTTAGACCCGAGTCCCGAAAACCACTTGGTCATATAAACAGTATCATCTACTTTAAATAGCTTCAGTGGTTTTGCCGTGAAAGCGCGACAGACCAACAGTTACCTTCGCATGTATAAAATGAAGTGTAGTAGCTATGAAGTTTCATGAAATTAGTCGCGCAATACATATGTTGTTGGGTGGGTTCGGTGCAGGAGCGGCGGCTACCTGAGCGCCACGGCGGCGCTGTCCCGCGGCGGCGAGCTGGACCTGCCGGCGCACCACCCGGGGCCGGGGCCCTACGTCGAGAACAGGAAGAGCATCCTCGTCAACGGGTACCCGGTGAGCCGGTCGCTTGCACTTCTCTTGTTGGGTGGGTTCGGTGCAGGAGCGGCGGCTACCTGAGCGCCACGGCGGCGCTGTCCCGCGGCGGCGAGCTGGACCTGCCGGCGCACCACCCGGGGCCGGGGCCCTACGTCGAGAACAGGAAGAGCATCCTCGTCAACGGGTACCCGGTGAGCCGGTCGCTTGCACTTCTCTTGTTGGGTGGGTTCGGTGCAGGAGCGGCGGCTACCTGAGCGCCACGGCGGCGCTGTCCCGCGGCGGCGAGCTGGACCTGCCGGCGCACCACCCGGGGCCGGGGCCCTACGTCGAGAACAGGAAGAGCATCCTCGTCAACGGGTACCCGGTGAGCCGGTCGCTTGCACTTCTCTTGTTGGGTGGGTTCGGTGCAGGAGCGGCGGCTACCTGAGCGCCACGGCGGCGCTGTCCCGCGGCGGCGAGCTGGACCTGCCGGCGCACCACCCGGGGCCGGGGCCCTACGTCGAGAACAGGAAGAGCATCCTCGTCAACGGGTACCCGGTGAGCCGGTCGCTTGCACTTCTCTTGTTGGGTGGGTTCGGTGCAGGAGCGGCGGCTACCTGAGCGCCACGGCGGCGCTGTCCCGCGGCGGCGAGCTGGACCTGCCGGCGCACCACCCGGGGCCGGGGCCCTACGTCGAGAACAGGAAGAGCATCCTCGTCAACGGGTACCCGGTGAGCCGGTCGCTTGCACTTCTCTTGTTGGGTGGGTTCGGTGCAGGAGCGGCGGCTACCTGAGCGCCACGGCGGCGCTGTCCCGCGGCGGCGAGCTGGACCTGCCGGCGCACCACCCGGGGCCGGGGCCCTACGTCGAGAACAGGAAGAGCATCCTCGTCAACGGGTACCCGGTGAGCCGGTCGCTTGCACTTCTCTTGTTGGGTGGGTTCGGTGCAGGAGCGGCGGCTACCTGAGCGCCACGGCGGCGCTGTCCCGCGGCGGCGAGCTGGACCTGCCGGCGCACCACCCGGGGCCGGGGCCCTACGTCGAGAACAGGAAGAGCATCCTCGTCAACGGGTACCCGGTGAGCCGGTCGCTTGCACTTCTCTTGTTGGTGGGTTCGGTGCAGGAGCGGCGGCTACCTGAGCGCCACGGCGGCGCTGTCCCGCGGCGGCGAGCTGGACCTGCCGGCGCACCACCCGGGGCCGGGGCCCTACGTCGAGAACAGGAAGAGCATCCTCGTCAACGGGTACCCGGTGAGCCGGTCGCTTGCACTTCTCTTGTTGGGTGGGTTCGGTGCAGGAGCGGCGGCTACCTGAGCGCCACGGCGGCGCTGTCCCGCGGCGGCGAGCTGGACCTGCCGGCGCACCACCCGGGGCCGGGGCCCTACGTCGAGAACAGGAAGAGCATCCTCGTCAACGGGTACCCGGTGAGCCGGTCGCTTGCACTTCTCTTGAACTTTAATGCTTTCTGCAGCGCCTCTGGAATGTTTGCAAACGCACGGGTGGACGGATTTCATGCAGTTATGCGCAAAAGGCGTCGTTTCTGTTGCGATGTATGAGACAGTGTTCTGCAGGCAATTGTTTTTTTTTATTTTCTCAGGAGAGAGAGACTAAGAATCTCTTACCGTGGCAGAGCCATGTTTCGGCACGAAATTGGGCCGGCTCGACCGGAGTGATACCACGGCCTCACAGAAAACCGGCGTAAAATAGCGCTTGCGCTGTGTTTCGCCGAGTGAGTGAGGGTACCGGAGGCCCAACTCCCCCTTCCCCCCTTGTTCCCTTTTAAAAGGCCGGCAACGCATCTGTGACTCTTCTGGTGTTGCGGGTATCCATGAGCAACGGCTATCGCTTACCATCAGGTGATCCGTTTGCTCGTTTGCTGCCCTATCCTATAAAAAAAATCCCCACAAGGAGCACGAAACGTGCCCAGGATCCCCCCGCCACGGCAAGTGTCACGGAGGTTATGTCGGACTGCACGCGGCCAGAGCGCTCTGACCACGTGACCTGCCGACTAAACGCAGCCTTATGCTTAAGTTTTAAGAACTGTCTAGGCTAATCATGAGAGCGATCGCCCCCTGAGGAGAAGAAGCGATGCTCCTCGTCCTGATTGTCTCATACAAAAACACTGGATTGAGACACTCATTGGGCACGTAGTATAGTGGAAATTGGATTTTAGATTATTTTATCACTAACATTACTAACAACTTGTAAAAAATTTGTTACTAACTTACTGATAAAAATATAAATGTAAAGTCTGAAATAAATATTATTATTATTGTCGCTTATATCACGCGTCTTTTCGTCGCGACCAGGAGAACAACATATCCAAAATTTAGGCCTGGGTCCCGAAAACCACTTAGCCATTTAAACAGTATCATCTACTTTATTAACAGTGTGTTGTAAGATGTTAAATATTTCCACATAAACGAAACTAATTTCTTGAAGCCTGAATGAATGAATGATAACTTTATTGTAATAAAAAACAACATTTACACATGTATTATACATACTATCTAAATTACTATAGTACAAAAGGCGGCCTTATTGCCAAAGCGGCAATCTCTTCCAGGCAACCTAAAAGTAATGGAAAGTTAACATAAAAAACTTGATTGACGGGAGATACAAAATTAAATATATATTTATAAAATGATGTAAAATACATATACTACATAAAAACTAATATACATCATATACTACATAAAATACATGTACTAAAACACTACAAACAGTAATGGAGAATACTAATTTTCCAGCTGCAAGAAATGTGTTTTGATCGCTCGCTTGAAAGAGTCATGCGAGTTTGCACGCCTTATTATTTCTGGAAGGGAATTCCAGAGCCTGACGGCTTTGACCGTAAATGATTTGTCATAGAATATTGAAGAGTGTAGTGGAAGAACAAGAGATAGATCATTCGAGGAACGAAGGGTTCTATTTAAAGTTGAGGAGTGGAGAACGAAACGGGATTGAGGTACTCCGGGGCATTTGGATTGGTAAGCAGAGAATGGAGAAGGGAAAGGATATGACAGCCTGAACGGTGGGCGCGGCTATTTTATTGTTAATTTGTGTATATGTCGATTGTTCAGGTGATGACGTGCTACGCGACGTCGGCCCCCGAGAGTCCGAGCACATCGGCGCCTGCGCAGTTGCCCAATGAAGTATTCGACTTCGTGCCGCAGAACAGGTAAATCGACCTACACTGGTACCAATCTGTAGATAGGTCAAAATATATTTCCAAAATAACTATCAGGGGGTGAATAGGGATCGATACTGATGCCAAAAATGCAATCAGTAAAATTTTTGTCTATCTGTATAACCGTTATTGAAACAAACGCTAATTCGACGCATTTTAACGAAACTTGTTACAATAGGGTAGACGACTACAACTGATTATGGCCGTTTTTATACTATAATTATCTGATTTGAGCAATTTATATCTCGTGAAAGTATGTCAATATAGAAATTTCTGTTTAATTATTAATTTATATTGTTTTTAGATTTCTAAAATTACAATACTTGTGAACGAGTGAGTAGGGACGGACGTCAAATGAGTGAGTGGGACAACCATATAACTTGGATTTTGAATTGAATGACGCTACGCCAATGACGGTCTAAATTTTATAACTATGATTATTTAAAGGTTCGGTTGGTATAAGTGACATTTACAGATAGACTCTCATAATATTATAAAATATTTTTTTTGCCCGTATTCTTTTTCAATTAGTTTATTTGTAACTAATAATGTCACAGTAAATTAACAGCTCATCTCTGTGTGTTTGTGAGTATGTCACAATAAGAGCTCAACTCGCGTTTGGAGTAGTAACGTCGCACTCAGTATACCTCTTCTCATAGTCCCCTTTTTTTTTTTGTTTCCCTGAGGAAAATGCATTAAATTGCATACCCCGGCTGTGGCGAGTGGAGACGTTATGTGGGGCTCTCCTCCGCAGAAGGGGGAGGCCTACCCACTAAAAACCTCAGGGATGGCCTTCCTCAGGCATGTAGGGAGCCCCCGGGAACATCAAGCAACTTCCAGGAACCCCCAGCCTCCGCTCCCCCGCCTAGAGGGGAGCCCTCCTGGGGGAGGCTACACTACCTCCCCCGGTCTCCTCCACCGACGACGCCCCCCGGCCACGGAAGGGGCGTGGTCCATCCCGGGTCGCCGAAGCAGTCGCGATTTCCTCGCGCCCGCCGGCGACCCGCGGCGGCGCCGCAGCTGTGCTACCGAGCCCGGCGCCGCCTTCTTCGAGCGGGATCGGCCATCTCCCGACCCCGCTCGGCGGCCTCCTTCTGGAGCATCACTGCTTCACATAAGGAGGCCACAGCCCTCCAACCTCCCTCGTCCGCCAGCATTGCCGCAATCAATGCCGGCGGAGACAGATCTCGCCCGATCTCTGTGACCAAGACTCGGCGCTCGGAGGCCCACGCGGGGCACTCCGCCAGCGTGTGCTGGGCCGAGTCAAGGTCGGATGCGCAGTGGTGACAATGTGTCGATCCCTCCCGTCCTATTCGACACAGATACTCACCGAAGCAGCCGTGCCCGGTGAGTATCTGAGTCAATCGGTAGGTGACCTCCTTCCCGTGGAGCCAAGCTTCGAGGTGCGGGAGTACGGCACCGACGGCCCGCTGGCGCGCGCAGATCCGTAATTGGAGCTGCGCACGCCAGGCCGCCACAATCCGTCGGTGCCACTCCCGCTTAGGCACTTCGCGCGCGGGTTCCGCGGCGCTCCCCCCATTGCCTCCCCGGTCGACACGCCGCGACGCATACGTCGCCGCGTACATGTCGGCCAGGATGTCGAATGGGGGGGAACGTCCCAGAACAGTCGCCGCCTCGTACGAGATTGTACGGTAGCCTCGCACGATCCGTATGGCCATTATCCGCTATGCGAGGTTCCATAGCAGGGGTCCCAACACCGACCCCTGCGGAACGCCGCATTCGACCCTCGTTGACGTTTCCATCCCGTCCCGTCCCATCACGTCGATCGTCCTGTCGCGCAGATAGTCCCCGACCACGGCCCGCAGGTAGGGAGGCAGCTCGTGGTATACGAGCGCCTCCTTAATGGCCTGCCAGGGGAGGGTGCCGAAGGCGTTGACGATGTCTAACGACACCGCCAACGCCACCCCCCCTTCTCATAGTCCCCTACAAGGTACTTCATTTTTTCTCACCTCATTTGAGATGGTACAATGTCCCACCTCACAATCAGGAACAGTGTGATAAGGGAGCGAAGCGGCGTAGTTGAAGATGTAGTGACAAAGATAGAGAAAGGGATGCTTCGATGGTTCGGCCATGTTGAAAGAATGAATGAAGGAAGTTTAACGAAAGAGATACACAAGGTAAGAATGATAGGACGAATCGGTGCAGATCGACCTAGGCGGACATATCTCGATCAAATCGAAGATGTCCTAAAGAAAGGCCGGGTCAGGAGTGCTCGCAACCGACGAGCATGCATGAAGACGCTCATGAAAGTGGAGGAAGCAAGAGAAGTGTGCCAGGATCGTAGCAAGTTGAGAGAGGTGGTCTCTGCCTACCCTATTGGGAACAAGGCGTGACATACATGTATGTATGTATCTAGTTCTTTTCGCAGACTAATAAAAACAAACCTAGTTCCATTGTCTCTAGGGCTATATTGCAGCTGACAGGTGCAGTATCCTCTCACGCAATACGTCTGCCTCTCTGAACTAGCTAGCTAAACTAACTAACTAGCGTATATAATATAGAAATGGATTAGATGTTAAAGCTTTATGTGTGTGTTCTCCGACAGCAACAGCGGGCAGTCAGAGTCGACGTTGGACGGCGGCAACAACAGCCAGTCGGACGCCACCAGCCAGTGGGTGGACGACAGCTTCCCCCCCGCGCAGCACTCCCCCGAGCGCGCCTACCCCTCCACCTCCAAGTACGACGCGCCTGCCAAGCCGGCCTACGACGACGCGGAGGTCGACCGCTCGCTCAACTCCAGCGAGAGCTCGTTCAACGCGCTGTCCGTGTCGCAGTACGACCGCCGGTGCGTACGCAGCCACTCCGAGCCAACCAACGCCTTGTCCCTAACACCATTCCACAAAACTACATAGAGGATTTTTTGAATCTCCTGAAAATATAATTATTATCCTGCGCCCTGGGTGCAGCTACAGACATAGACAAACGTCACATTTGAATCAAAATCAAAAATCAAAATAATATTTATTCAACATAGACCTTTACAGGCACTTATTGACGTCAACAAACAAAACAAAAAAAAAATCTTAAATAAAAAAAAATCAATAACCTTGTCCGTACGTACGAATAAGGAAAAAAAAAAGAAAAAAATATATTGACTCGACACCTGTTCGGAAATTGGGAGAGCCTTCTCGAGAAGAACAGGCAAGAAACTCTGAAGGTCTATTTTTTATCTCCTCTTTTCAATGTTAACAATCACAATAATACAATACAAAAATACAATATAGTACAAGATACAATCACACCTAACACGATTACAGCCATATGTATGTTTACATACACATTATAAAATAATACAATATTATAAATAATGTTGTTACCAAACATGGCTCTATGAATAGTGTCCCTATTCCCAAACAGTGTGATCATTAAGATAGTCACTTACTTTATAATAACCTTTACTCATGAGTGTCTTTTTGATATGGTTTTTTAAATTTATATAAAGGCAAATCAATGACACCTTGCGGAGAAGTTTGTTAAACATAGATATACATTTCCCAAGAACGAACAGCTAGTTTTATGGAGTCTGAACATTGGAACGGCAAGTTTGTTTTTGTTTCTAGTATTCACATTATGTAGATCACTGTTTTTATTGAATTTATTATAGTTTCTATATACAAAAACTAAATTATCATATATATATTGACTAGCTAAAGTTAAAATAACGCAGCGGTCTAATGATTGGCTATAACCACTCTTACGTTCGTGGATAGTTTAGTATCCAAACGTAAAATGGTACAATGTGTCTAGTAAACTGTATAAAACGCCACCTGTTGACCTGTGACGACAAGAATATGCTTTTAGAGTTAAATTCTATTAATCAATCTACCTAAAAAATCGTAGATGATAGATGTCACCACAGTATGCTTTGTAGACTGAATAATTAATTTTCAGAGGTGATTTCGTTTTGAGGAGAGGTAAGTTTGGAGTTTGTTAAGGAGAGGTAGGAGTGCTAAATATCTACATATTAGTATCAAACGAAGGAGATAAAAATTAATTGTAGGATATAAATTCAAATGAAATTGCGAATAAACTAAATTAAAATGAAACTTTCAAAAATTATTCCGCTTCTTTCAAGTTCCACATTTATTTTCTACATATACTCTGTCCATTATGTTATTTTCTTTTTGACAGATCGCGCGTATGAAATATTGTTTCTATTTTCAAATTTTAGTACTACAGTAATAATATACTTTCTAGACGGGTAACGCCCACATAGTGAAGTGCTCTGTGCATAACAAACTACCACAGACAATAAGCAGTTCTTGAAATCAAATAAATCGATAAATTGTCTTCAAATCAAATATTTGTAAATTTATTTATTTCCTTCTCGACAGCTACCTTACATTATTTATAGGTATGTGAATTTTAATATTAAAACGCATATGTAGTTAATAACATCTACGTCAAGTTTAAATCAAGAATTATGATCAAGAATACTTAGAAAATCACATACATACCATTTTTTTAACAAACTAGCTAGGTAATTGGTAATTCGCCAAAAATATAAAATTTTGCCTAATTTACTTGGCATGTGTAAAACTTTATTTTTTCATATATTTCTGATCCATTTAAGAGAGAAAAAGGAAAACTTTCTTAAATGGATCAGAAATATACGAAAAAATAAAGTTTTACACATGCCAAGAAATTAGGCAAAATTTTATATATTTGGCGAATTACCCCAATTGGGTAATTCGCCAAATATATAATATAAAATTAAACAAGTAAATTTATTTACATTATTTATTACATAGATTCATCAGATTCTTCTTCGTAAAACACTAGACTCGTCAGTTGAGTCCTTTGTTACATAAATAATGTTACGAGCTGGGGTCAGTAAATTAAACGGCGGTCTACCAAAACACTGAACTTTTATTAATTACCACACTAACTCACTAATCACTTCACTAAAAGCACTGAAAGTCGCTTCTTAGTTCTCCAATATCACTTAGATGTTTTCGCACTGTATCGCAATACAATAATGTTCCCGGCGGCCGGACACAGCCTTATATAGTCCCCTAAGATACTTGCCACTCTTGCCAGAACATTCGCGGACACACTCGAATGTGTAGTCCAATACGTCGCGCGTTCGAGACGTTTCGATTATAAATGTCTCGATACTCGAATATTCTCGATACACAATACTCGAATATTCCCGTACTATCTTTCTCGAATATTCCGTGTTTGTCTATCTCTTTCTAATTATGTTTTCTCATTCTAATACTTCTCGAATGTTCTAACTATCTCTGTCTCTTTCTACTGTTGCTATCTCTTTCACTCCTATTGAAATTTATGTCCTTTTACTGAAGTAGGCTTAATGGCTCATAAGGGGTCCTGAAAACGCCTGAAAACGGGTTTTCAGGTTATTGCGGCATTGGATAGAGGGTAGCCTGAAACGTACTGAAAACATGTTTCAGGCGCCTGAAAACTACTGTAACTTGGGTGTAATTTAGATTTTTTAGTATGTGAAAGAGCTACTTCTGAAACGGCCTGAAACGACGTTTCAGCCTGCTGAAAACGTTTCTAAGTCACAGAAAATCACTTTTGAAGTTTTACTAAGCCACCGGCGTAACACTACCCCCTCCTAAGACATGCTCGTCCCGAGCATCATTATTTCCGTGGTATTTCGCCAGTCGGTCAACGTGAACAATCTTACAGGGACTACGTGCATTCCGCTGTATCCGGTACGTGACGTCGTTGATCCTCTTCAAAACTCGATAGGGTCCTTCCATTTGGCTTGAAGCTTCGGAGATTTCCCTTTACTGCGGACTGGATTATGTAGCCACACCAACGAACCCTCTTCAAAGCCCTTGCTGTTTATATTTCGGTCGTAGCGGGTTTTCATCTTCTCAGACATCTGTTGGCTTGATTGTCTGACTTGCTCGTGTACGTCGTTCAATTTGTTGCGCAAATCATTCGCGTACTCGGTTATATTCCGCGGGGCGTCAGGTGGAATTCCAGTAAGTAGATCCGCAGGCACCGTAGTTCTCTACCAAAGTTTGCAAATGCTGGTGTCACCGAAGTACTTTCATGGACTGCGCTTCGATATGACATCAGGAATGGTTGGATGTGCTTGTCCCAATCCTTTTGCCTGTTTGACACAACCTTTGCAAGATACCTCTCCAATGTTTGGTTAAATCGTTCCACCATTCCATCAGATTGCGGATGGTAAGAAGTGGTCCTCGTTTTATGGGTACCCATAACTCGACACATCTCTTGAAATATTTGAGACTCAAAATTTCTTCCCTGATCACTATGAATTTCCAAGGGTACTCCAAAACGGCAGAAGACTTCATGGACTAATTTATCCGCAACTGTTGAAGCCTCTTGGTTAGGAATAGCGAAGACTTCCGGCCACTTAGTGAAATAATCCATCACAACCATGAAGTACTTGTTTCCGCATTCACTTTCCGGAAATGGTCCCGCAACGTCTATGGCAATCCTTTCCCATGGTGCACCAACGTTATACAGTTTCAATTAGCGATGGGCGATTGTTGCAAAAAAAGCAATCGACTAAATCGAAAATTGTATCACTGCGCATTCGATTGTCGATTTAGTAGTTCCTCATCATGATTATTCGAATAACAATCGACAAACTACTAATTCTATACTACTAACTGGGATTGCGATCCTCAATACATAGTATGTATTGAGTTAGTAGTATAGAATTAGTAGTTGTGCGACGCATGAGGAATTTTTGCGTATATTTTACTACTACTGAATTACTAAACTACTTTCTGATTGCGTATGGAATGGCAAACGGAGGGCATGCGGATGGTGTATTACTTAAAGTATTACTATATTACTTCAACATTTGGTTTTCTCATATAGGTACTTACATTATTAATAATTCAAACTGATATTTAAAGATATAATAAAATCAAGACGGTGCGCTTCTATTGTATTATGATTTCTTTGTATTAACTATTAATATAGAATCTTTTTTTATGATTGTGTAATGATTGTGTGTATGTTTGTAAACTCTTTATTGCAAATAATACACAGAAAAAAATCTATACACTTGAAATGTCATTGTGTTATTATAACAAATGAATATACTATAATATTTTTTTTATTTTATTATCTCCTGCAGTATATAGGTAGTTCCTATTCGGATAAAACGGCGGCTGCGGAAAGTTAAAAGCTTAACTACTCGTTATTTCTGTATGAAACTATGAAACCTATTGTGTAAATTAAATTGTTAGGTAGAATCAAATTTTAATAGTTGTAGTTATCTGTTCATGTTACTAAAACAATAATAAATAAAAAATAAATAAGCTAAATGCTGATAAAGTTGTAGATTTTTATTTTCTTACCATATTTTTTTATTTCATTAATATATTACCATGGTAACATATTAATGAAATAAAAAAAATATAGAATTATGAAGTTAGTAACTAGGTACCTAATGTAAATTTTTGATCACACAATTTAATAATTATATTTCATATAAAATGTTTCTAAAAACACATGAGTGTAACATACAATTACAAAATAAATATGAAATTGTTAATAAATTGGTGTCGAAAGTTACGAATTTCAATAAGTACTTTCATATTTACGAAGATTTAAACACGATTCACAACAGTTAAAACAATATAGTTGTATCTACAACACAGCGCTGAGCGCACCATCTTAGTATTTAAATTACTTATTTAGTAGTATACGAAATTAGTAATACGAGAATCAATAGTAATGGCGATGAACTACTAAATCGACAATCGAACGCGCACAGCGCAGTGGTACAATTTTCAATTCAGTCGATCACTTTTGCAACAATCGCCCATTGCGTGCGGTGTGTGCGCTACAGTTTAGTTACTTTAGTTATTCAGTCAGTTCTCGTCCGCTGCACGGCACGGGCGCACGCCGTTAGTAGATAACAACGGAGCGGCGTCGATTGTTATCGACTTTTATCGACTAAACTGAACAATCGACTAATTCGATTACTTTTAGTAGTTATCGCCCATCGCTAGTTTCAATGCACCTCTGCTGCGTGTATGAGGTCCCTTTACTGCAGCACAACTAGTACACTTGCGGCACCAATCTTCAACATCGTCACGGCAATTTATCCAGTAAAATCGTTCTCTTATTTTCAACAGAGTTCTCGTCACTCCCATATGACCTCCTGAACATCCGTTGTGGTACAGCTGTAGAACATCCGGTATCTTGGCTTTGGGTACAACCATTTGTAGATGACAACGGTCTCCTCGAGCGTTTTCCCATTTGCGGCACAAGACTTCATCTTGGATAACCAGGCTGTCCCATTGAGCCCAATAGCTCTTCGTGATGGAACTCATCGACGCAATATCACTCCAGGCAGGCTTAGGAGTACCGGCTTTGATCCATTCGAGAATCGGTTTGATGTCTACATCATACTGCTGAGCGTGCTGAAAGGTTTCTTTCCATTCATTGCTAAGATCCGTGTTTAGCATTCTCACAGGTAGGTCTGCTTTTGCCTCTTGTTTTACGCAGTGCTTGCAGTCTTCAGAGCAAGGTCTTCTTGACAAAGCATCTGCATTACCATGAGATCTTCCACTGCGATGTTCAATCACGAAGTCATATTCTTGAAGTAACTCGATCCATCTCGCAACTTGTCCTTCGGGATTCTTGAATTGTAATAGCCACTTCAATGCAGCATGGTCAGTACGCAGATGGAATTTTCGACCAAGCAAATATTTGTTGAAATGCTGCAATGTTTTCACCACTGCCAGTAATTCTCTTCTCGTGACACAGTAATTTCTCTCAGGTTTGGACAAAGATTTGCTGAAGTATGCTATAACAACTTCGCGATCTCCTTTCCGTTGCGACAATACACCACCTAGCCCAGTATCACTTGCGTCTGTATCCACTATGAATTCATTTTCATTATCAGGATACCCAGAATAGGTGTGTTACACAGATGTCGTTTCAGTGCTTGAAATGCGACGTCACAGTTTTCATCCCAGCAAAAACTTCTCTTTTCTTCTGTGAGTTTATGAAGAGGCTTGGCAATGTCGGCAAAGTTCTTCACAAATCGCCGGTAGTAGGAACACAAACCCAAAAATGCTCTTACTTGTGTCTTGTCTCTCGGAACTGGCCAATCCTTTACGGCGATGATCTTCTGCGGATCTGTCTGGACACCCGCTTCCGAAACCACGTATCCTAGGAAGCTTACTTGTCGTTTGAAGAAGGAACACTTTTTTTGGGCTTAACTTCAGGTTGGCGCTTCGAATTTTTGATAGCACCCGTTCTAGATTCTGAAGGTGTTCTTCAAACGTACGGCCCACGATGATGATGTCATCCAAATAGACCAGACAGGCTTCTCCAATCAATCCGCTGAGTACCAGCTCCATCAGCCTTTCGAAAGTCGCCGGCGCATTACACAGCCCGAACGGCATCACTTTGAACTGCCATAGTCCCTTTCCAGTAGAAAATGCAGTCTTCTCCTTGTCCTTAGGGTCGATTTCTACTTGCCAGTAGCCACTTTTTAAATCTAACGTGCTGAACCACTTCACTCCGGTTAGCATATCCAGCGTGTCATCAATCCTGGGTAATGGATAGCTGTCCTTCTTTGTGATGTCGTTCAGGCGGCGGTAGTCAACACAAAAACGCATGCTGCCATCCTTTTTCCTAACAAGTACCACAGGTGAAGACCATGGGCTGGACGAAGGCTCTATAACACCTTCCTTCACCATTCCTTCAATCATGGTCTCCACTTCCTTTTCCCGTGCTATCGGTAGTCTTCTTGGTCGCTGGCGGATAGGCAATTCGTTCCCAGTGTTAATTCTGTGTTGAACTAAACTCGTCTTCCCAATGTCCTCGTCGTTAGTAGAGAAAACATCAGCGTACTTGAGTAACATCTTCTTAGCCTTGTCTATCTGTTCTTTAGACAAAACGTCTCGACAGTCTTCCAAAAGTTTTGACACGCTGATTCCTTCATTTTTGTTGACATTTGTATGTGTCGTGTCTTGACAACGACGCAACCAGTCTACCTCCTCACTCGTACCAAGTAACATTCCCTTATCGATCACGTGTTCTTTATCGTCAAGATTCAGTACACGAACTGCTGCAAAGCCAGTGGTTCTTACCAGAGTTCGTGCCATCTTCCATGGCTGGTCATGATCTAATCTTTCAATGAGTACACATCGATGTATCTTCCCAGAATTGTAAGGGAGACTAACCGGCACAATGGTTTCTGATTTTGGGGGTAGAGCGGTTTTCTTTAAGCTATACACTTTCCCCGGTGTGGCTCCTTCCATGAACAATTCTTCTCGTCCACAATTCATAATTCCTTGCTTGACGTCGATCTCACAACCATTCTTCCTCATAAAGTCTAGTCCGAGAATGCAGTCATCGACAATATCAGCCACAATGACGTTGTGCAGGTAAACTTGATTACCCAACTTCAACTCCACCTTCTGTTCGCCTCGGGTATGTGCTGACCGGTGGCGGTTACTAATTTAATCGCTCCAGGCTGTTGTTTCTGAAGTCCCTCAGAAACCGATTCGCAAGTTGGGAACTGACAACCGTGCGAGAAGCTCCGGTATCGATTGTCAGCTTACATGGCCTTCCGTTAACCTCGCCATTGATGATCAGGCTGTTCCCATCGTGGGCTTGTGAGATCGAAATCCTTGGGGCTCTGCGAACACCAGCCAGCACTCGCCCCGCAGTCCTGGCGTTTACTCGTTTCCCTGCTGTTGTTGGACAGCGCTATTAGGTGCCCTGTTCTCCTGAGGCCCATCTTTATCAATCCCTGGGCTACGCTTAGGACAACTTGATCGGAGGTGTCCCTTTTCGCCACAAGTGTAGCATCTAGGGCTGTATCCCTTGAAGCGGTCACGCACAGGTGTTGCAACTACCTCCCTGACACGGTGAGCCCGATGGTCTTGCCTCACAGCTTCCACTTCTAGAGCATGGGCCAGGGCGTCTTTAAGGGTTTCGTGGTGCCCGAGTCTCACAGCAGCTCTCACTTCGAGGTCCCGAATGCCGTCGACAAAAGCCTGTACAAGGTTGCCCACGATTAACGTCGGTGCGGACTGGTACGCTTTACGTACCAGTTTTTCTACCTCTAGGGCCCATTGTTGCAGGTTTTCACCAACACGCTGAACCCGATCTTTTAGCTGGGCCCGAAACACATGTTCAAGGTGTGCGTCGCCGTATCTTGCCTCAAGCGCTTCCAATAGTTCCTCGTAGCTCACCTTCTTGTCAAGAGCTTCGAGGACTGTCAAGGCTTGATCTCGGAGGCCTAGCTTGAGTGCGGTCATGGCCTGGGCTTTAGTCCACCCATTTGCCTCCATTACAGCCTCAAACTGTATTTTATAGGCTGACCACGAGGAACTCCCATCAAAAGGTGGCACTTTGAATCCTCGCACCGAAGGAGCGGCACTGACGATAGTGGCTGTCCCATCTCCGACCTTCAGATTACCCAAAGCCTTCTTGACATCGGCAATCTCAGATTCAGCTTCGGTGAGACGGTTCTCGTGTTGCAGAACCTTATCTTCTATCACTTTGACCTTATTGCCGAAAGTCGCTTGGAGATCTTTGATCAGGACCATTTGTTCATCTTGGCCGAGCTGCAGTTGTTCCCTCAAAAGGCGAGTCTGCTCCTCCTGACGGCGGGCCTGCTCCTCCTTATCGCGCTGCAACTGCTCTTCCAGACGGCGTGCCTGCTCCTCCTGACGGCGGGCCTGCTCCTCCTTATCACGCTGCAACTGCTCTTCCAGACGGCGTGCTTGCTCCTCCTGACGGCGTGCTTGCTCCTCCTGACGGCGGGCCTGCTCCTGCATCATCGCCATGAAAGCCGCCCAATCTGGAGCGGCAGCCGACGTTGAGGGAGTGGCTTCCATAACTGACTGCTGGTCCTCGTCAGTTGGCGGCTGAGTAGCTCCGAAGCGTCTCTGGTCGGCTTCCTGTTGTCGCTGGCTTCTTGTCCGGATTCTTCCTTCTGTGTCTTCCTTTGGTAGAACCGGCATACTGATCCCACTTCTGACACCAAATGTTACGAGCTGGGGTCAGTAAATTAAACGGCGGTCTACCAAAACACTGAACTTTTATTAATTACCACACTAACTCACTAATCACTTCACTAAAAGCACTGAAAGTCGCTTCTTAGTTCTCCAATATCACTTAGATGTTTTCGCACTGTATCGCAATACAATAATCTTCCCGGCGGCCGGACACAGCCTTATATAGTCCCCTAAGATACTTGCCACTCTTGCCAGAACATTCGCGGACACACTCGAATGTGTAGTCCAATACGTCGCGCGTTCGAGACGTTTCGATATAAATGTCTCGATACTCGAATATTCTCGATACACAATACTCGAATATTCCCGTACTATCTTTCTCGAATATTCCGTGTTTGTCTATCTCTTTCTAATGATGTTTTCTCATTCTAATACTTCTCGAATGTTCTATCTCTGTCTCTTTCTACTGTTGCTATCTCTTTCACTCCTATTGAAATTATGTCCTTTTACTGAAGTAGGCTTAATGGCTCATAAGGGGTCCTGAAAACGCCTGAAAACGGGTTTTCAGGTTATTGCGGCGTTGGATAGAGGGTAGCCTGAAACGTACTGAAAACATGTTTCAGGCGCCTGAAAACTACTGTAACTTGGGTGTAATTTAGATTTTTTAGTATGTGAAAGAGCTACTTCTGAAACGGCCTGAAACGACGTTTCAGCCTGCTGAAAACGTTTCTAAGTCACAGAAAATCACTTTTGAAGTTTTACTAAGCCACCGGCGTAACAATAACCAATTCTTGTGCCATCATGTTATCAATTGCAACATCTCGATCCCAATCAGACATTATTAATTTTTTTTGTCCTCTGTACAACACTCGCCCAGTTTTCAGGCGTCACATCACCACACGCGCTAAGTTAATAACTGCAACATTTTATTTGCTGTAAACGGCGGCGTTGTGTTATTTCTTGCTGCCTTCCTTTAATTTGTGCCCATATCAATTCGATGGCATTATACTGACAGTGATACGGTGGGATTCTAATGAATGTGTATGTCCATATTCCGCAGCCATTTCATCGACGACGTATCTTTTAGGTATACGTTTCGAATTTAAAATTCTTATCAGCTCCGCTTTCAACAATGTATCAGTCACATCCTCACCATTATCACGAAGCCAGTTAACAATTTGGTCTTTGGTACTGCTTTGCGTTGGCTTTTTATTTATTTGCCGCGAATGATAGGGCGCGTTGTCTATAAATATAATTGAAGGTTCTTCTAGTAGCGTCAACATTTCCCTAAACCAACTTTCATATACTTCTGCATTCATCTCTTCGTGATAGTCACCAGATTTTTTGGATTTAAAAGTTAGCAAAGCATCTGTTACAAATCCTTTTGCACTGCCTGCGTGGCAAACTATAAGGCGTTCGCCCTTGTCTATAGGCACAGCCGAAGTAGATGCTGCAGTGTCGTCAGTCCACGATCTCGATATTGTATGATTAGCATTGAGCCAAGTTTCGTCAGTGAAAACCACATTCGACCAGTCTTCGATTTGTTTAGCTTTCCTTAGAAAATCACAGCGAGCCAGCGCTATATCATGGCGTTCCAATAAAATTTTTTCTCTTATCAGACTTTCTGTAAAAAAATCCAATTTTTCTTAGCACTTTACCTAGCGAAGATTTTTGGCCACGGTACAAACCACTGTCTCTCAGTGAAATTACCATTCTTCTTACAGTTGGGATTTCTTTACGTTGATAGTACGCGTATATATGACGACGAATAGCATCGGCATCGAAATCATCAATGTTTGTAACTTTACAGAGTCGGACCTTTTTTTTGGGTGAAGACAGTTTATTACTCTGCATACCACTACTGCCGTAGGCTTCTTTAGCAATTTTTGTGACTGTTGGAATACTAATTCCTAAGGCGGCAGCAACACGGTTGCGAACCTGCGATATTGGTAGTAGCGGTTCACCATTTTGACATTCCTTCTCAAAGTATTCATGAAGGCGTCTCACAAACTCCCTCGATTGCCTTTTAACACAGTTCCTTTCGGCATATTGAGAACTTAATTAAGCTCTACTGTAGACTGTACGTATTGATAAGGAGGAATATAAATACTCAACTCAACTTATTATATTGTAAAACAATACACAATGAAAGCAATGAATGTGATACAAGCGTTGTATGGCAAATGACAACCAAACGGCGTAGCCGTATTTAATGACACATACAATCTAACGTCACTCCTCACAACTCCCATTGCCTAGACAACCCCATAGACAATATATGACAATTTATTTCATGTATTTGAAAAAACCATATAAACGAATTTAATATTTATAATAAAAATAATATCGCTGCATTAAATCGATTAAAAGTTCTTCTTAAATAAAATCGATATTCTGTTTTAATCGAATCGGTAACTTGCGAGTTCATCACTGATTTCAAAATATCTTAAACTGTCAAAAAGAAAATAATATAATGGACAGAGTATAAATACAATGCTATCGAAAGTTAAATATATATAATATTTTTTGCGCTAGACTCTCCTCTATCCGTAGGTATTTTTTGTTGCGATATAGCTAGATAGAATTTCAACTGTTTTTATCCAGTTTTTGATAATCGTGCGCTCGGAAATGGCCGCTGACAGCGGAACGGTTGAGTCGATAAGGATATTATTTTTGATTGATTTTTTTCTGTCACATGCATACATACATGAAAGTTTTAGTCAGATAATATAATGTATTCATGAAGTAAATCTATAATACTAGATAAGGTTATATAAAGTTTATATAAGATTATTTGACTCTGCTATAACAAGCGGCTTTAATTGGCCTTTTCATAACGTTATTTGCTTTCGGCAAATAATATTACAATTTTTATTGGACGTTTCGCCAGATACGATTCCGGAATCGACACCGAGCAGCCCGAATCCCGCTCAACCATCACCGACCTAATGACCAGGATGAGCTCAGCCACGATCTCGACCTCCGCGAACCTCGTCAACAACATAACCTCTCGCATCGTCAAGTCGGAGATACGCACCAGCATCGTTAGCATCAGCTCGTCGCGAATAGAGAAGAGGGGGGGCAACGGCGAGATGTCCGCCTCGGCGAATAGCGAAGCTTCGTCTTCGAGTCAAGCCGCAAATAGTGATGGTGGGACAGAGAGGAGGGTCAGCCCCCCTCCCCCCAAGCCCTCCACCGGCGCCATTCCAAAGAGCATCAGCTTCGATTCCACAGCGGATAAGCAGAGGTACCTAACACCTACCTTATGGATTTCCAGATCAAGGAATTACCTATGTCGATCTGTTATTTGTCTCTTTGTATATTATTGGATATTACATTTTTATACCAGGACTCAATCAAAAACAAATCTATTCCGAAGTCGCATGTTTAGGTATTTTATTGTATCCGGTTTCTATAGCATAATAACAGTCATCGCATTGCTATCTTCTGTCGTGAAGGGTAAGATAAGCAAGGGTGACTTTAAATCATATGTCAACTATTGGCGACGTGCATTAATTTATTTAATCTTAATTTAAAAAGTAGATTTAATAACGTTAATATTTTTTCTAAAGAGTTCATTTGTGATATACACCTAAAAATTTTATTACCCGATGTAGAAGTTCCTTGTGAACCCATGAAGTAAGACAAACCATACATCTATGCATCTATGAAACGGTGGCTACTTTGGTGGCGCTGTGGTCGCGGCCCTGGTCTTCAAGGCAGGAGTTCAAATAGCGATCTGTACCAATGTGTTTTTAGAATTTCACATGTACATTTATCCGACGCTTTTACTGTGAAGAAAACATCTATATACACTTGTCAAGAAACTATAAATTATATAGGTATTAACAAACAAACAGACTGTCCAGTTAATGGTAAGTGATTACAGTCGCTTATGTGGTTCCTGTGGTATTTACAGCAAATCTGCAAACACAAAAACTACAGAGTATGTTGCCAACATGTGATATAAAATGAAAATTCACAGTACTCAGTAATTGTTCCACCCGTAGGGCCCTTAAAGCTAGGGCTGAGTTTAGTCGATAGGGCACACCGGTTGGACCGTTCCGACTAGTGTGGAGTTCGACATAGCACTTGCCGCTGCGGCGGTATCTTGGCACGTTTCGTGCTCCTTGTGAGAATTCTCAGCCTCTTTCTCCTGAAAGAAAAAATACCCAGAGAGTTCACTGCCCATCTTACCCACCACAGCGGAACAGGAATGCCAACAATGCTGTTCTACAGTAGAAATGAGACGGAGCTATCCAAGCCGTATCCAATTACAGTGGGGGAGCCATGCTTCGGCACGAATTGGGCCGGATCGACCGGAGTGATACCACGGCCTCACAGAAAACCGGCGTAAAATAGCGCTTGCGCTGTGTTTCGCCGAGTGAGGGTACCGCAGGACCAACCCCCCCCCCCTTCCCCCTTATTCCCGCGGGTGTCCATGGGCAACGGTTATCGCTTATCATCAGGTGATCCGTTTGCTCGTTTGCTGCCCTATCTTAAAAAGAAAAAGCAAACGACCCTGGTAAAGTTGACTTATAGGTTCATGCCCCCGAGTGGGGACGATATGAGCTGAGATAATGATAACGCCTACTTCACTTATAGACGCAGAGTAGCTGGGGAAGAGAGTTTGGTCGGCAATCTGGACGAGCTGAAAAATAATGTGAAACGCTCCGGGGGTAATTTGCTGCACAAAATCAAGATGTTCCGCCAGAAGGGTCGCTCGCAAACTCAGCCAAGTGGTAAGTTTGCGAAAGTATCCATACAGACGTTTCAGTGAGGGTAAAATATGTCTATTCACTGCATTTTTCGATTCAAATATTATTTTTTTTAGTAACAGCCGGATCGAGCATATTATTTTCGAAACAATGGGGTTGAACATACTTTCATAAACCTGATATGCTTAACTGCACGATTATGCAAAGCTGCGGCTATCTGTAATTTGTACGTTATATGTATTATTAGGTGTAAGCTATCAAATTTTGTATCTGTGAATCGTTCATTCCACAATCGAAGCTTGCGTGACCATTTACGCTCCGGCGTGTGAGAATAAACAGCCTGGTGATGACGAAAGGTGTGATGTCGCAATTAATATTTCTTTTGTTTTTTTTTTATAGTTATAGTATATAAACGGTCTATAATTTATGGAATTGCATAAGCTCTGTTTATAATCTATTAAGTGTGGCATGAAATTGGCTACAAACACAATTTGCTGCCACCTCAGAACAGTTTTGAAGTTCGCGCTTATTGATTGGCGAGAACTTCAAGCCTGTCAGTCGTTTTGTGTTAAGGATTAATTTTTAACTAATTTTTAAACTATTAATTCGACTGTATGTTTGTTGCTCGATTATTAAGCCTAATTTTATGAATTGATTTTAGTGATTTTTTTATTGGTTAGTAATATTTCAGTGGTAGTCCCATATTACTTACTAATTTAAATACCCCGACCCCTAATATAAAGGTTAAATATATTGTGCACGACGGCACACTTCGCTGCTGGGGTTGGTGAAGGATTCCGAACGGTGCGGCCCGGTGGTTGTTGCAGGAAGAAAATAAGAAGCCAGTTTCTTGTGTTCAGTCGGCCAGCAGGGTCTTCAGGAGCTTTCTGTTCTGGTGGTGGACAGTCGTCCGCTTCAGTATGTGGTCCCCGTCGTAATCCGTATCGAGCCGGGGGAGTCCCTCAATTTATTCCCGAAAAAATCCCTACCAAAAAATACGATTTTCGAGACCCCCCTGGCGAGGCTATACCGTACAGAAAGCACCTGTCGAACCTCTTTTGCCCTTTATTTTTCCCATTGTTTTTACAATAAATGCTTATTCTATAAGTGTTGTTTTATAATTTATTGTGCCCTAGCTATTCGTAATATTGTTCATTTAATACATTAATATATAGTATGCCCAAATTCAATAACAATTTTCATATATCTCTCATACTTTTTCCAATAAACTCATATGTTTATACACTTACGCTACTGTCTTTTTCTAAGGAATTTTAATCAATGTATATACCTATCTTACATACTATATGTAGTCTTATTGCTAAGGGAACCTATTCTATGTTATTTATTCATTTCCTAAGCTTATATTCATTTTATTTCCTTAACTATGCTTAGTACTATTCTTAATTATCTTATATGTAATACATTTCTATTAATTAATTATTATATTTACTTAATTAAATTATTCTATCCCGAACATATATGTTTGAATATCGACAATTTTATTGATTATCCTTTAAGGTTCCTGTTTTGAATTTAATTGAATTAAAATATTTCAAAGTTTGTGCATATAGACATAGTTAGTTTTATTATTGTTCATCCATTAAATATTGAAGTATGCCAAATGTGTTCGTAGCATTGCGTATTTGCACAGACATGAAGGTGTCGGAAGAGGAGATCCGCAGCGACGACGGGTGCCGCGACGGCGGCGGCGAGAGCTCCGAGGACATCTTGGCCAAGTACCGCCGCTCCAGCAGCGAGCCCAAGCGCCGCGCCAGCTGCGCGCCAGCAGCGCGCCGGCCCTCCGACGTGGACCCCGAGCTGGACAAGTAACTGTTAATGCTCGAGGACATCTTGGCCAAGTACCGCCGCTCCAGCAGCGAGCCCAAGCGCCGCGCCAGCTGCGCGCCAGCAGCGCGCCGGCCCTCCGACGTGGACCCCGAGCTGGACAAGTAACTGTTAATGCTCGAGGACATCTTGGCCAAGTACCGCCGCTCCAGCAGCGAGCCCAAGCGCCGCGCCAGCTGCGCGCCAGCAGCGCGCCGGCCCTCCGACGTGGACCCCGAGCTGGACAAGTAACTGTTAATGCTCGAGGACATCTTGGCCAAGTACCGCCGCTCCAGCAGCGAGCCCAAGCGCCGCGCCAGCTGCGCGCCAGCAGCGCGCCGGCCCTCCGACCTGGACCCCGAGCTGGACAAGTAACTGTTAATGCTCGAGGACATCTTGGCCAAGTACCGCCGCTCCAGCAGCGAGCCAAGCGCCGCGCCAGCTGCGCGCCAGCAGCGCGCCGGCCCTCCGACGTGGACCCCGAGCTGGACAAGTAACTGTTAATGCTCGAGGACATCTTGGCCAAGTACCGCCGCTCCAGCAGCGAGCCCAAGCGCCGCGCCAGCTGCGCGCCAGCAGCGCGCCGGCCCTCCGACCTGGACCCCGAGCTGGACAAGTAACTGTTAATGCTCGAGGACATCTTGGCCAAGTACCGCCGCTCCAGCAGCGAGCCCAAGCGCCGCGCCAGCTGCGCGCCAGCAGCGCGCCGGCCCTCCGACCTGGACCCCGAGCTGGACAAGTAACTGTTAATGCTCGAGGACATCTTGGCCAAGTACCGCCGCTCCAGCAGCGAGCCCAAGCGCCGCGCCAGCTGCGCGCCAGCAGCGCGCCGGCCCTCCGACGTGGACCCCGAGCTGGACAAGTAACTGTTAATGCTCGAGGACATCTTGGCCAAGTACCGCCGCTCCAGCAGCGAGCCCAAGCGCCGCGCCAGCTGCGCGCCAGCAGCGCGCCGGCCCTCCGACGTGGACCCCGAGCTGGACAAGTAACTGCCAATGCTCGAGGACATTCCAGCCCTTTGTCCCAATAGCTACGTTTCAACAGAGCCAAGCGTCACTTCACGCCTTTTTTTTTTTTTTTTGTTCCCCTGAGGAAAATGCATTAAAATAGCATACCCCGGCTGTGGCGAGCCGGGGTTATGTGGGGCTCTCCTCCCCAGAAGGGGGAGGCCTACCCACTAAAAACCTCAGGGATGGCCTTCCTCAGGCATGTAGGGAGCCCCCGGGAACACAAAGGCCACTTCCGGGAACCCCCAGCCTCCGCTCCCCTCTCTAGAGGGGAGCCCTCCTCGGGGGAAGCTACCACCTCCCCCGGTCCCCTCCACCGACGACGCCCCCCGGCCACGGAAGGGGCGTGGTCCATCCCGGGTCGCCGTAGCGGTCGCGACTTCCTCGCGCCCGCCGGCGACCCGCGGCGGCGCCGCAGCTGTGCTACCGCGCCCGGCGCCGCCTCCTTCGAGCGGGATCGGCCATCTGCCGACCCCGCTCGGCGGCCTCCTTCTAGAGCATTACTGCTTCACAGAAGGAGGCCACAGCCCTCCAACCTCCCTCGTCCGCCAGCATTGCCGCAATCACTGCCGGCGGAGACAGATCTCGCCCGATCTCTGCGACCAAGACTCGGCGCTCGGAGGCCCACGCGGGGCACTCCGCCAGCGTGTGCTGGGCCGAGTCAAGGTCGGATGCGCAGTGGTGGCAATGTGTCGATCCCTCCCGTCCTATTCGACACAGATACTCACCGAAGCAGCCGTGCCCGGTGTCACTTCACGCCTGCTCAACGGCTTGTACTTCACAAAGCGCAGGTTCGACCACACGCGGAGTACTGCTCGCATCTCTGGGCAGGCTCTCCCAAACACCAGCTCGACCCACTTGACTCCGTTCAGAGACGGGCTGTTGATGATCGCAATCTCACGGATACATTGGAGTCACTGTGTGTTCTATCGGCTCTTCAACCGGGAGTGCTCCGAAGAACTGTATGACTTGGTACCAGCGGCACCATTCTATCACCGTACCACTTGACGCCGCAATAGACTTCACCCTTGCTACCTGGATCCGTTCCCGTCTAGTACGGTGCGTTTCTAGCGATCATTTCTTCCACGAACATGTAAGCTGTGGAATGATCTTCCTGTTGCGGTGTTTCCTCTGCGCTATGACATGACCCTCTTCAAACGAGGCTTAGCTGTGTCCACCCCTGGAATTGCTGAAGTCCATGAGCAGTGGCTTAACAACAGGTGTGCCACTTGCTCGTCTGCCATCTACAGCAATAAAAAAAAAACACGGAAACATATTTACGTGTCATGACGTTGAGTGTGCACACAAACGTGTCATGTCGTGGCGTCCTCTAGCGTTATTTCTGAACAGTACTTAACGAATTTTTACAACGTTTAAACATTCGTAATGTTTTCTTATGATTCGGATAGTGATTTTGATTGAAGACCTTCAATTTCTCTTAGCGATGACACTTTGAGGGCAAGTAGAAAAGAAGATACTGGGTTTACCGTATAAACAGATGGAGGAGGACATTAAAAAGGGGAAATGCATAGTCTTGTAAAAGAAGCTGGAAGAAATGCTTGCAGGTACCAATTACCTTGGTACCTGCAAGTTTTTTTTTATTATAACTTTGTATTACTGTGTGCCATAAAGAGTTTATGTATAATTTATTATAGATACGTAATTATTAGCAGCGAATAAATACTATTTTAGCTTGACAAGGCATTATCATTAATAATCAAGTCATAAAGATACGTAATTATCTACTGTTGTATACCTGCCTTTCACTGAAATAAAGTTCTTGAAAGCTGAACATGTACATTTGTTTTTGCAGGTCGGAAGGTGTGGTCGACTTGAACGATCCCGAAGTGTTCAATAGCATGAAGAGGAAACTGCGCATTGTCCTGTCCAACCCGGAATTCTATTGTGTGGAATATGTACGAATGTGAGTGCTATTTAAAGTAACATTTTCTGTTGTTTACTCTCGGCGTGCAGCTCCAATGACTGCTACTAGCAATACAGCTCCAATTAGCGGTTTTGTTTCTGACGTGCTACATTTATTCAGTCTGTAAATGGGAATATTGTTTAAAATTGTGTATCCTAAAGTGAAATGGATGAAATCTGTAAAATAAAAAATATATCTTAATTTAATATATGACCTTAACTTCTAATTTTCGCACCGCACGATACGCTCCGCAATGTGAATTAGAGCGTTCAATGTCATTGTGGTTAATGAGCAATGAAGTATTGAATATTGTACTGCTTCTGTACGGGTACCGTACTGATCAAATGATACGAGAATGTTTGAACACTACTTTTATTAATTGATATTATATGCTATATGAGTGTACGCTACGAATGATGTAGGTGCACTGATTATGAAACCGCTCGGTGGCGTAAAGCGCTGACCGCGTGGAATGTACAGACATTGGCCCGTACAGCTTCTTTTACTTATGGTCGTGAGACAAGTTATGACAAATTACTGCTTAAGAATTCAAGAACGTATTCAGTTTTCTTTATATACGATAAACAATTAATCCGTCCTCGGCTCCTTAAGACCCTCGCCTGATGGCTCGGGCCTCAATGCGCCTCAGCGGTAATCACCAACATTACACACTTGTACCATAATGTACTATTAATTACATTACAAACTGTTGCCGTGCAGTCGTGCGCGGTGTCCCTGGTGGAGTGGGTGCGCGCGGCGGCGGTGGGCGCGGGCAGCGAGGCGGCCGGAGCGCTGGCCGGCGCTGTGGCGCGCGCGCTGCCCGCCGCCGCCGCGCCGCGCCTGGCCGCCGCACTGCGCGCCGACCGCGCCGCGCGCCGCCCCTACGCCGCCTACCTGGCGCGCTGCCGCGCCGCGCTGCTGGCCGCCGCGCGCCGCCTGGCCGCGTGAGTGTTTGCACCTGTACCCGCACCTGCACCTGCACCTGCACCTGCAGCCGCCCCTACGCCGCCTACCTGGCCACCAGCCGTAGCTTCAGCTGAATCTGTCATCGTTTGTATGGTTCTATCGTTTCGTTCCAGCCGCTCCTGTCGTGCGGACCACTACATATACCATCGCACCAATACGCGGGCCGTGACCAAGAAGAGTCGTCGACAATAAAGCTAATTTAAAATGGTGTCTGACGCATTTGGCAGGCAAATCAGCGCGGCGCGGTCGGAGGGCCAGTGGTGCGGGCGCGCGGCGGCGGCCACGCGCGTGCTGGAGCAGCTGGAGCGCGGCGCGGCGCTCAAGCGGCTGGCGCCACCACCACCACCACGCCGCCCGCCACCACGCGCAAGGTGCCGCCCTCCTCTTATTGCCATCCCCCATAATGACAACCTCGTCAAAGCTAAGAAGAACAAAGCGACAAATACCTTGACTTGGATAGGCCTACTGTATACAATAAGCCTGATATCTTGGTCTCAACGCTAAGCAGTACTCGTTGACATTACCATTCCTCATGACGATAATCTCGTGAAAACTGATAAGGACAAAGCCAAAAAGTACCACAACTTGGCATACGATGTAACCACCATGTAGAATCTTGATTCAAAGATCATTGTTCCGATAGTTGTGTCTGGGAATGCTTGACAGCGATGAGTCAGAAAACCGTGGTTCTGGACACGGCATGTATTGTCCGGAGATTCAACTCTCTGCAGCCCTCACCATCGGTGGCGTGGGCCTTGTTTCGCTGTCGCCACTCCCAAATAAATATTTCATCATGTCTCAATGTCTTCCTCCTCCACTCTCCTCCATCACTCGCCATTTTGACATTCAAAATATCATCATTCGCACAGTCCATCCATCTTTTCTTCGTCATCCACTTTCATGTCCATAACTTTCCTAGTAACATGATCATTCTCTCTTCTTAATACGTGACCACACCAGGGAAATCTCCTTTCTCTCAATTTTCAACAATAGTCGGTGGATGATCCACCGGTCGCGTCGAATCGCCTCGATCTATTTAGAATCCTAAATAATCACCGTAGCACTTTGTTGCGGCGGTATCCTTGAGGATTCTCAGCCAGTTCCAGAGGGGAACGACAATCCTTTTACGACGTGCTCGTATCCTCAAGTCATCATCTAACGTACACTTGCGGTTGTCCCAAAGAAATGGTCTTAAAATACTGAAATCCATATGTTTTTGTTGCTTACCAGATGGAGAGTTGATGGATGAGAAGGCTTCAAGACTGACTGCTAGTATTAAGGCGATCACGGTCGAGGTGAAAGCTGATCCGTCGTGGGAAGGTGAGCGCTCAGAATAAAGTTAAATCCATACTAATATTATAAATGGAGAAAGTTTGTAAGTATGAATGGATGTTTGTTATTCTTTCACGTAAGCTACAAAATATATATACAGTGATGGTCATATAATTAGAAACACTCCATACAATCGCATAAAAATATATATACAGTGATGGTCATAATAATTAGAAAACTCCATACAATCGCATAAAAATAATATACAGTGATGGTCATATAATTAGAAACACTCCATACAATCGCATAAAAATATATATATCAGTGATGGTCATATAATTAGAAACACTCCATACAATCGCATAAAAATATATATACAGTGATGGTCATATGATTAGAAACATTCCATACAATCGCAAAAAATATATATACAGTGATGGTCTATAATTAGAAACACTCCATACAATCGCATAAAAATATATATACAGTGAATGGTCATATAATTAGAAACACTCCATACAATCGCATAAAAATATATATACAGTGATGGTCATATAATTAGAAACACTCCATACAATCGCATAAAAATATAATTACAGTGATGGTCATATAATTAGAAACACTCCATACAATCGCATAAAAATATATATACAGTGATGGTCATATAATTAGAAACACTCCATACAATCGCATAAAAATATATATACAGTGATGGTCATATAATTAGAAACACTCCATTACAATCGCATAAAAATATATATACAGTGATGATCATATAATTAGAAAACACTCCATACAATCGCATAAAAATTATATATACAGTGATGATCATATAATTAGAAACATTCCATATAATCGCATAAAAATATATATACAGTGATGATCATATAATTAGAAACATTCCATATAATCGCCATAAAAATATATATATAGTGATGGTCATATAATTAGAAACACTCCATACAATCGCATAAAAATATATATACAGTGTATGGTCATATAATTAGAAACACTACATACAATCGCATAAAAATATATATACAGTGATGGTCATTATAATTAGGAAACACTCCATACAATCGCATAAGCATCAACTTGAACTAGTAACAATCATTAATAATATAGTAACTAATGATTTAATCATTGTTATGCAACAATGTTGCCACTACATTTAAATGTGCATACAATAAAAAATATATAATCTACTTATTATTTTGATTTTAAATGAAACTTTACTTCATTTGTTAAAAATTTTGATACTGACAGCTTGGACAAATAATTAGAAACATAATCTATTGTACGTTCTAATTTTGGATTAAAAAGAAATAAATTCCTTTCTTCGCATGTTTATGATTTAAATCGTGTTTTGGCGGCATTTTAATATCAACTTCAGTTTCGGGACGGTCTATTTTGTTTAAAATGGGAAAAAAATAAAATTTGTGATGCGTCAACTCGCCAAATAATTGTTTAATTTGCATTTGAAGCGACAGTGGTCTTACAAAAGAATCGCTGACCACTTAGAATGCTCCGTAAAGAAGGTATTTAATGCTATTGACCATTACAAAAGATATGGAACTACGGAAAACAAAATCAGAAAGCCACGTATAAGGAAAACGACGTCCCGGGAAGATCTGCATATTGTACGTCTTGCTAAACAAGACCCGTTTAGAGGATTCATTGAAATTAGAATGAGGTGTTTTCACCAAATGACCCCAGAAACGTATCATCAAGACTAATACGCAGGCGATTAGTTGAAGCGAAACTATTTGAGAGAGTTTCCCGAAAGGTCCCACTTCTTACCAAGCAACACAGAGACAAGAGATTATTGTTTGCAAAGAAGTACAGAAAGTGGACAGTACATGAATGGAAAAAAGTTTTATTCTCAGATGAAACTAAAAATAAATATGGTGAATTTCGATGGTAAACGCTACGCTAGACGTCCATTAACCATGCTTTTAATAATATGTACACAAGAAAAATAGCACGGTGGTGAAACATTAAAGTATGGGAATGTTTTTCTGGGTACGGAGTTGGACCGCGTTTCAACATGACAACGATCCCAAACACACGACCAGTGTTAAGTGTTTCCTTAGGGAACAACAAATTTCTGTCTTAGACTGGCCCGCGAACAGCCCGGACTTCGATCCGATTGAAAATCTATGGCATGATGTGAAGAAAAACTCTCAAGTAAAAGTCAAAATGAGCTGTATGAAGCTTTTGTAGAAGCATGCACGTCGATCTCGGGTGAAAAAATGTCTGATATTGATTAAGTCAATGCCTCGTCGCTGCAAAGCTGTTATAACAACAAAGGCTACGCAACTCAATACTTATTAAGCAATAAACAAAGTGTGTAACATCTAAATAAATATCCGTGAAAATAATTACACTCATTCATATTTTTTTTTTTATAAAATTTTAGTATTGTTTCTAATTAGTTGTCTATTACAGAAGATTCTATTAATATGCATAAGTTCTTTGACATGCAACAATATGCTTAAATGGTTTAAAGTTAGTGTTTAATTTTTAGGTTTTTTAATAAATTTTAGATCGAACGAACATAGTTTGTTCCATTTCATGAGTATTTTATTCATAATATAAATATTAATAAGAATTCTATCAAAACAATCCAGCCTACGTGAGGACTGTTTCTAATATATATGACCACTACTGTATGTAAATGTATACAAGTTGGCCTTTGGTATTTATACCAGGCTTGAAAACCCTAATACTTTCCGAGCTCATAATGAAAGTATAAGTAATCAAGTGACAACCCTAGTCTGCTGTTAACACGAAGGAAAAGTTGGCTAGCTGTATGTAGTATGTAGGGCTGTCGATACTTAGCGTCAAAAATAATTTATTTCATTTCTTTTTGTATTTTTAATTCTGATAGATACACACAAAATAAATCTTATACGAAAAATTATGTATCTTTATGAAAATAAGTAAACTCATCGTCTTAAGTGTGAAGGTCAAATCAGCGGACGGCGCGCGATGGCTTCGGGTTTAATTCGGTTCGCGTTCGTGCTCGCTTCGGGTATTATTAGTATTATGCCCAACGAAGTGGTCACGGGTCAGTTAGTTTACTATAATCGTTAACCAAAACTCGTTGTCTTCGTCGTCAGGAGCTTCGCCAGCGATGCTGGAGATGGTGGAGGTGACGGTGGAACGAGCGGCCTTCGCGAGGCTCTACTTGCACGTGCTGTTCCCCAACGGAGACGGAGACATCGCGCGGGACCAGTGAGTTATCATTGTGACGCAACTCTTATCATGTATCATTGACACACACAGATATGTGTGTGTAGAGTTGGCCAACTGTCATCATAGTAGATATATATAAAAAAGTAGAGATAACACTAACTTCTAAAAACCCCACTACTTTTCTGAATCATTTTATTTTTTTTAATTATCCTGTTTATTGTATATTTTGATGTGACTCTGTGTCCTCTGTAACGTGAACTCTCAAGCTAAAATCAATCGAGCCGTTCAGTCAGTCTGCTGCCTGATGATTTGATCACGAGGATTTTCCCCCATTGGTGCCTCATAGGAAATGATCAGTTAGTTTCAATAAAACAATAGTCTTCGCTCCCCTTAAATTAAGTCTAGGTGATGTTGTAAAAGCCATCTGTGGCTAGCAGCAAAGTTCATCATGTGAAGCGAAATTGGGCTGCGATTTGGAACGCTTATTAAACATATTACGGCTGTGAACATAAAGTATAGTTGTAAACATTTATATCGCTTAAAACTTTTTGATCGTAACATGTCATTGTCACGTAGCGGAAGGCTACGGAGCAAAATAGGAAAAGGTAAAAGAAGAAGATAAATACAAGAAACTAATATATTAAAAGAATTATTAAAACAGCATGGCCTAAACTTAACAATTAAAGTAAAATTACAAACAATAATAATAAAATGGTAGAGAAGGAAAAAGGAAGGCGCTACCCAGGTACTAAGCAGACAAGGTAGCTGTAGGGTGGCAAGTATACAGCAGCAGGCTGGCAGATATTCAGCGGCAGACTGGCAGGTATTCCGCAGCAGGCTGGTAGATACCCAGCAGCAGGTTGGCCGGTGTGGTCCCCGAGCCAAAAGGGTGGCGGGCGCATTGCATCGCCTGCTGCCCAATCTCGGGGGACCGAGGGATGGAGTTCGCCGCCTGTACGAGGGCGTCGTGCGATCCGTGGCCATGTATGGGGCTCCCGTGTGGTCGCAAGACTGCGCGAGGTCCCCCCGCTGCAGAGCTCTGCTACGGAGCCTGCAGCGGATAATGGCCATACGGATCGTACGAGGCTACCTTACAATCTCGTACGAGGCGGCGACGGTTCTGGGACGCTCCCCCCATTCGACATCCTGGCCGACATGTACGCGGCGACGTATGCGTCGCGGCGTGTCGACCGGGGAGGCAATGAGGGGAGCGCCCCGGAACTCGCGCACGAAGTGCCTAAGCGGGAGTGGCACCGACGGATTGCGGCGGCCTGGCGTGCGCAGCTCGAATTACGGATCTGCGCGCGCCAGCGGGCCGTCGGTGCCGTACTCCCGCACCTCGAAGCTTGGCTCCACGGGAAGGAGGAGCTCACCTACCGATTGACTCAGATACTCACCGGCACGGCTGCTTCGGTGAGTATCTGTGTCGAATAGGACGGGAGGGATCGACACATTGCGACCACTGCGCATCCGACCTCGACTCGGCCCAGCACACGCTGGCGGAGTGCCCCGCGTGGGCCTTCGAGCGCCGAGTCTTGGTCGCAGAGATCGGACGAGATCTGTCTCCGCCGGCATTGATTGCGGCAATGCTGGCGGACGAGCGAGGTTGGAGGGCTGTGGCTCCTTCTGTGAAGCAGTGATGCTCCAGAAGGAGGCTGCCGAGCGGGGTCGGGAGATGGCCGATCCCGCTCGAAGAAGGCGGCGCCGGGCTCGGTAGCACAGCTGCGGCGCCGCCGCGGGTCGCCGGCGGGCGCGAGGAAGTCGCGACGCTACGGCGACCCGGGATGGACCACGCCTTCCGTGGCCGGGGGCGTCGTCGGTGGAGGAGACCGGGGAGGTAGTGAGCATACCCCGAGGAGGGCTCCCCTGTATCGGCGGGGGAGCGAAGGCTGGGGGTTCCCGGAAGTGGCTTGATGTTCCCGGGGGCTCCCTACATGCCTGAGGAAAGCCATCCCTGAGGTTTTTAGTGGGTAGACCTCCCCCTTCTGGGGAGGAGGGCCCCACATAACCGCCGGCCCGCCACAGCCGGGGTATGCAATTTAATGCATTTTCCTCCTTTCAGAGTTGAAGTCTCTCATCTTCATAGAGAACTTAAGGTAGTATAGAAGGTTGTTTGTAGAATCAGAGTCAGAAGTAAAATGTCCGCCTAGAGACCCTGGACCGCCTTTTATATCAGCCAGATATGATGTTCCAAACTAAATACAAAAAATTTAAATTATGACATAAAATTCATAAAAAAGAGTCTAACATGGCACAAAAAATAATAAATAAATTTAAATTTAGACATTTGGAACTATGTGGCGTCACGCGTGACTGTTGTCATACATTGTTAAAATCGAGAATGTTCTTAACAACAACAAGTTGGGTTTTTAGATAGAAGCGTAACACGAACGGTTGGAATTTTTAGATAGAAGCGTAAACACGAACAGCTGTGTTTGCTTTAACCTTTGAAAATGCTGTAAAGCGAACCGGTCAGGTCGACAATAATTAAAATTAGTGGAACAGTACAAGTGTTTTAATCAACATGTATAATAAGTTCACCAAGAGCCAACAATCAACTCAATACAGAAAACAAGTTGGGTGTAGCGAGCAACTTTCCTAGGGCAATCCATGCCGACTATCTAGAGGTGTTCAATATTCCCATACTTGAACTCTATACATGCAAGACACGATTTATTATAGAAATTCAGATGCGTGAGCGTAGCTTGAAAACTAGCAGATGGGCAGATTTGCATTAAAAGATAACAATTTACTTATAATTGCGAGACCTGAGAAAAGTCTAGAACATTCTAATAATATAGACGTTAGAAGATTAAAACTTTACATATAATTGCAAGTACTGGGAAAATTCCAGAATATTCTAATAGTATTAACGTTACATCATTTAGTAAACGGTTTTTAATGTTGTAAAAAAACAATCACAAGACACTTTTAGCCTGATCTGTTACATCAGTGTGATAACACACTAGGGCGGAGTTAATAAGCAGTGTGTTTGCGTGCAGGGTGCTCAGCGACCACATCCGGCGGCTGGCGAGGTGCACGAGCGCGGCGCGCGTGGGCGTGCGGGCGCGCACGTGTGGGCGGCGCCCTACCCGCGGCGCCAGGCCGTGCTGCGCCACCTGCCCGCCGCCAGGGCGCCGCGCGACAAGGTCGTGCGGGGGGCACGTGTGGGCGCGCCCTACCGGCGCCCAGGCCGTGCTGGCGCCACCTGCCCGCCGCCAGGGCGCCGCGCGACAAGGTCAGTGCGGGCGCGGCACGTGTGGGCGCGCCCTACCCGCGCGCCCAGGCCGTGCTGCGCCACCTGCCCGCCCAGGGCGCCGCGCGACACAGGTCAGTGCGGGCGCGGCACGGTGGCGCGGCGCCCTACCCGCGCGCCCAGGCCGTGCGGCACCTGCCCGCCGCAGGCGCGCCGCGCGACAGCGTCCGTGCGGGCGCGGCACGTGTGGCGGCGCCCTACCCGCGCGCCCAGGCGTGCTGCGCCACCTGCCCGCCGCCAGGGCGCCGCGCGACAAGGTCAGTGGCGGCGCGGCACGTGTGGGCGGCGCCCTACCCGCGCGCCAGGCCGTGCTGCGCCACCTGCCCGCCGCCAGGGCGCCGCGCGACAAGGTCAGTGCGGGCGCGGCAACGTGTGGGCGGCGCCCTACCCGCGCGCCCAGGCCGTGCTGCGCCACCTGCCCGCCGCCAGGGCGCCGCGCGACAAGGTCAGTGCGGGCGCCGTGTGGGCGGCGCTACCCGGCGCCCCAAGGCCGTGCTGCGCCACCTGCCCGCCGCCGCGCCAGGGCGCCGCGCGACAAGGTCAGTGCGGGCGGCGGCACGTGTGGGCGGCGCCTACCCGCGCGCCGGCCGTGCTGCGCCACCTGCCCGCCGCCAGGGCGCCGCGCGACAAGGTCAGTGCGGGCGCGGCACGTGTGGGCGGCGCCCTACCCGCGCGCCAGGCCGTGCTGCGCCACCTGCCCGCCGCCAGGGCGCCGCGCGACAAGGTCAGTGCGGGCGCGGCACGTGTGGGCGGCGCCCTACCCGCCGCGCCAGGCCGTGCTGCGCCACCTGCCCGCCGCCAGGGCGCGCGCGCGACAAGGTCAGTGCGGGCGCGGCACGTGTGGGCGGCGCCCTACCCGCGCGCGCCCAGGCCGTGCTGCGCCACCTGCCCGCCGCCAGGGGCCGCGCGACAAGGTCAGTGCGGGCGCGGCACGTGTGGGCGGCGCCTACCCGCGCGCCCAGGCCGTGCTGCGCCACCTGCCCGCCGCCAGGGCGCCGCGCGACAAGGTCAGTGCGGGCGCGGCACGTGTGGGCGGCGCCCTACCCGCGCGCCCAGGCCGTGCTGCGCCACCTGCCCGCCGCCAGGGCGCCGCGACAAGGTCAGTGCGGCGCGGCACGTGTGGGCGGCGCCCTACCCGCGGCCCAGGCCGTGCTGCGCCACCTGCCCGCCGCCAGGGCGCCGCGCGACAAGGTCAGTGCGGGCGCGGCACGTGTGGGCGGCGCCCTACCCGCGCGCGCAGGCCGTGCTGCGCCACCTGCCCGCCGCCAGGGCGCCGCGCGACAAGGTCAGTGCGGGCGCGGCACGTGTGGGCGGCGCCCTACCCGCGCGCGCAGGCCGTGCTGCGCCACCTGCCCGCCGCCAGGGCGCCGCGCGACAAGGTCAGTGCGGGCGCGGCACGTGTGGGCGGCGCCCTACCCGCGCGCGCAGGCCGTGCTGCGCCACCTGCCCGCCGCCAGGGCGCCGCGCGACAAGGTCAGTGCGGGCGCGGCACGTGTGGGCGGCGCCCTACCCGCGCGCGCAGGCCGTGCTGCGCCACCTGCCCGCCGCCAGGGCGCCGCGCGACAAGGTCAGTGCGGGCGCGGCACGTGTGGGCGGCGCTCCCCGCGCGCGCAGGCCGTGCTGCGCCACCTGCCCGCCGCCAGGGCGCCGCGCGACAAGGTCAGTGCGGGCGCGGCACGTGTGGGCGGCGCCCTACCCGCGCGCGCAGGCCGTGCTGCGCCACCTGCCGCCGCCAGGGCGCCGCGCGACAAGGTCAGTGCGGGCGCGGCACGTGTGGGCGGCGCCCTACCCGCGCGCACAGGCCGTGCTGCGCCACCTGCCCGCCGCCAGGGCGCCGCGCGCGACAAGGTCAGTGCGGGCGCGGCACGTGTGGGCGGCGCCTACCCGCGCGCCCAGGCCGTGCTGCGCCACCTGCCCGCCGCCAGGGCGCCGCGACAAGGTCAGTGCGGGCGCGGCTCGTGTGGGCGGCGCCCTACCCGCGCGCACCAGGCCGTGCTGCGCCACCTGCCCGCCGCCAGGGCGCCGCGCGACAAGGTCAGTGCGGGGCGGCACGTGTGGGCGGCGCCCTACCCGCGCGCGCAGGCCGTGCTGCGCCACCTGCCCGCCGCCAGGGCGCCGCGCGACAAGGTCAGTGCGGGCGCGGCACGTGTGGGCGGCGCCCTACCCGCGCGCCAGGCCGTGCTGCGCCACCTGCCCGCCGCCAGGGCGCCGCGCGACAAGGTCAGTGCGGCGCGGCACGTGTGGGCGGCGCCCTACCCGCGCGCCCAGGCCGTGCTGCGCCACCTGCCCGCCGCCAGGGGCCGCGCGACAAGGTCAGTGCGGGCGCGGCACGTGTGGGCGGCGCCCTCCGCGCGCCAGGCCGTGCTGCGCCACCTGCCCGCCGCCAGGGCGCCGCGCGACAAGGTCAGTGCGGGCGCGGCACGTGTGGGCGGCGCCCTACCCGCGCGCGCAGGCCGTGCTGCGCCACCTGCCCGCCGCCAGGGCGCGCCGTCGATCGGAGTCGTACCCCCTTCTGGGGAGGAGAGCCTCACATAATTCTGTGCTTTTCCCGGGGTGCAGGGTATGCAATTCAACGCATTTCCCTCAGCGATAACTAAAAATAAGAAAAGGGAGCGACGGGGACCAAACGGAAGGATTGATCGATCAGTGTTGCTAAGTGGGGACGCGGTGCGTTTGGTTGCAGGTGTGGTGCATCGTGCGCTGCGTGACGGCCATCATGGCGGTGCTGGGGCTGACGGAGGGCGAGGCGCCGGCCGCCGACGACCTCACGCCCGTGCTCGTCTACGTCATCATCAAGGTTCCTCATCGTTACTCCTCAACCGTCCCAACGGTCTGCTTCCTAACAACTGGAAGCTCATTCACAGCGACATGTGTAACTTACCACAAAACACTTACTTTGCCTAATCAAATAATAAATTTAAAGCATTTGTTAAAAATACTGTTACGAGTTCTGGTTCTTGTCATAAAATACACTATTCAATTTATCAATTGTATTTGGAGATATATATCTGTGCTTTGGTAAGGTTTGAATTGATTGCACTGGTAGGACACACAGTAATACGTCTTTCTTGTAGCAATGCTTTATTTGGACTGACTGCTTGTTTACAAAATGTGAAATCAAGAATTTGTTTTTAATGACAACACTGAATTCGAGTGATTCAAAAATCTATAAAATTGTAAGCGGTGGAAAATAATTTCGCGCACGATTTGTATTCGTATTCGAATTCCAATTTCACGTCTAATGATTCAAAAATACGTCTCCCGTGCGCTGAGCAGGTGAACCCGGCGTCGCTGCTGTCCACCATCGAGCTGGTGAACGCGCTGGGCGGCGCGGCGCTGCAGGGCGAGGCGCTGTACTGGTGGACGCAGTTCTGCGCCGCCGTGGCCTACATCAAGACCATGGAGTACGCGCCCGCGCACGACTCCTAGCGCCGCGAGGTCAGTGTGCGCCAATCACTTAAGAGCAGGTGAACCCGGCGTCGCTGCTGTCCACCATCGAGCTGGTGAACGCGCTGGGCGGCGCGGCGCTGCAGGGCGAGGCGCTGTACTGGTGGACGCAGTTCTGCGCCGCCGTGGCCTACATCAAGACCATGGAGTACGCGCCCGCGCACGACTCCTAGCGCCGCGAGGTCAGTGTGCGCCAATCACTTAAGAGCAGGTGAACCCGGCGTCGCTGCTGTCCACAATGTAGAACCGACTAACAAGAAAACTAAATAACGATAACTTAACAGTAATTTAACAAGAAAACAAAACACAAACGTCTGCAGAAACTATTTCACTACGAACAAATTGACCGATCACTAGCGCATCCCGTTATGAAATGTCGTCCGATAAATTTTGATTTTTGAACAAGCGATAAAGCGTCGAGTGGGCGTTATAGGCTTGACTCAAGGTCAAAAAAATGCTAGCATACAAATATAAACCTTACGTAAGCACACAAAAGGTTTGTAACTCCTGATGCCCGCGGTCGACGCTACCGTGTGAGCGGGATGCAACTTATTCACGCGTGAGAGAGGGAGACAGGTAGAACCAGGTCAATGTACGAAATTCTTCCTGCTCGGCGACCGTGCTTTATCAATTTTGATTTAATGAATAATGCAGAGTAGCTGTTGTGACATAGTTCGTAGCGGCCTCGCTTTTTGTAAATTTTGCTTAACTTTTTAATAAAACTCAAAATTGTAGAGAAAGATTTTCATAAAATGCGCGAAGGCACTTTTTTAAGCTCCTAGATTGATCAATCTTACAAGTAAATTATTTGTTACCCCTGGAATAGAGTAGACGACTACAACTGATTATGGCCGTTTTTATTCTATAACTATTTGATTTGAGCAATTTATATCTAATGAAAGTATGTTAATATAGAAATTTCATTTTAATTTATATTGTTTTTAGATTTCAAAAAAATTTGCAATTATTATTTAAGTAATTATAATGAAGCGAACACATTTCTAGCATCTCCACGTTAAATGTAACATTTTTTTTATATAGAAAGTATACCTATAAACGTACAAATAACAAAGTTATTTTAAAATTTGTTTATACGCTCATACAAATTAGGCGAGTTTACTTAGTTATGACGTCACGATTGCAGTGTTTTTAGTATGTAGCGTTTTTGAGCGCCCCGCGACGGCGCCGCAAACATGGCGAAGTCCATGAGCAACGGTTAACATCAGGTGTGCCGCATGCTCGTCTGCCACGTACGATAATAAAAAAAATAGACACATTTATACACACACAAACATATGGGTACATTTGTGACTAGATCTCCTGAGCAAGTACACCTGTATATTAAGATTTGATACAGGATCTAAGCTATCCCTTTGCTTCCAGTGTCCAGCGTGTGTCCGCGACATACAACTGGAATCAAACGCCCGACGCGCAGCGTTCGGCCAGCGGCGTCACTCCGTGTGAAATATATATGGGAACGGATCCAAGCAACCATGCATGCACGGATGCATTAACTCGACGTGGATAAGTGAACATTATATATACATTAGTTAATCATGTTATGACCGTTATGTATGAGTGAACTAAACTTTTTCAGAAATCCTGTTACGATCCAGGCTCTATCCTAAATTGTCGCAACAACGTGATGGGAGTTGTACGAGCTACCAACGTTTCACTTTTTGTGTTGTTTTGCTTTCTCATTCTTACGAAACCGATTGAATCTTTGATAACAGGAATAGCTGTATATGATTAGTAAAATCGTCGTTAATCAAGGGTATTAAGGTTGTTAATGGTCTGTTTTAACAGTTCTCCCGCTGCCGCTCACCAAAGAATACCAGAATTAGCAATAAACATAACAGCTAAGGATGCTTTTATATCTTATTTTACATGTAATTTACAATGTCTATGAAACTGTTAGCTTTGAAGAAGGTTTATTCGAGGATTGAATGCACACAAAATATTTTAAAAAGCGAAGTGACATCTGGTACTTTATTTGGTATAATTTATTTAATGTGTCTAACGCGTTTCGTGTGAATATATCTCAAACAGAATATACCAGATAGTGCCAACTCAGACTTCGAAGATGATCATTTCGGTTAGGCGTCATCCGAACGAAAGATTCCGTTGAAAGCGCTCATCTAGATTATAATGAACCTATTGAAGAATATATTGGAACTACGTGAAGTAATTTTGTAACTTTCCATCAATATGTAATTTAAAATAAGATAATATAAAGAAATTAGTTGATTATGTAACGGTGTAAAAAACATTTAACTGGTTGTCTTCTTCGAGTAACAATAAAATGAAATAAATGCAATGCAATAATTGTGTGTCTTAAAAGGACTCAAATAGTTGCTTATACATTATACTAAGCTGCAAAATAATTCATCGTCAAAATGTTGTGGGTCGCTTATGCTTTCTCTAGTTATACGCAGCTGTGTAAATTAACCGTGGCAACGAATTAGTGAATCTATTATATAAATTAATTTATCTATGTAAACGTAATCTTTAATATTATAGCCTATTTGAGTTTAGTGGTTAACGGTAGTGTATTTACAGGGTGTATCTAATGTGTTACATTGTAAATTGTCCGTTCTCAAAGTTGTCTTATACGCTGTCACCTAGCTATCGTGGAAATCCTATATATTTTTAATACAATATTAATTATTATGTGTAGCTAATTAAGAAATATAATTATTATTCTCGTAGACGTTTGGATTACTATAGCGAACAGCCTTAATTCTTATATGTCTCGTCTGTCAGCTCGTCCTGTATATTGCAAGTGTAAAAAATATTATTATGTATTGTGAAGTAATAAAATGTAGTTGTGAAACTCGTGGATGTACAGTAGACGATATATAAATATAATAAAATAAAAAATATATCAGACGCTACGTCTAAGTGAAGTTTGTGCCTACGGTTGAATGACAATGGATTGAGGACCGTATTTGATATATATATATATGTTTACTATTCTGTTATTTAATTATCTGTGAGTGAAAATTTTACACTGCAAAGCTAAAGGTGCAGTCCAAAATGTTTGTGTGCTTTATTTACTTGCAAACAATAGATAAAGCATTTTAAAGTGAGATATTAACTACTTTTCCAAGCTTATTCAATAATGGCGTTACGTTTGGAAACAAGATTTATACACATACTTTGTAATATTCTATTTATTTACGCTACAATCAATTGGTTCAAGAATATTTAGTGCACTGTCTCCAGAACTGTCAATTATAGAGAACGTTCACGCACAGGAAATTTTGCACCACACAATCAACAATAGCATCTATGAAATCCCTAGTAGCAATTTAAGTTGGCTAACAGATGGGCCTCCGTCCACTTTTGAGTTGGCCAACGGTGTGGTTTGTCACCCCTAAAAGTTGTAGGTCCGATAGTAGAGGCAACTGTTGGCTGGCCATCGTTGGCCCGTTGTTACTAATTTGTAGTTGGCCCAATGTTGGGGCAACAGTGGCGCGGTTGGGACAATGTTGGCGGTTTTGTTCGGCTCCAACAAAATCCCAACAGTTGGCATCGACACCCCAACGATAATTGCTACTAGGGATATTACTATTTTTCTTTATAATCGTTTACGGGTTTGTTCAGCTTGCTATGGAAATTTTGAAAAGACTTTCTTATTGGCTTTTACATGTTAAAAAGTATTCATACGTCTTATTTCATGCTTCCAGCTCTAGTAGTTCTATGGTTTTCAGTCAAATACTATTACCAATACTCTTTAAAAAGGTACAAGTGTTTTAAGATATCTAAAGACTCTAAAAATATTTTTTTTTTGTTTATATTCAAAGCACTTGTTAAACAGTTAAACTTTTCACGTACCATAAAACATTTTATTATACCTTGAGATTTCCTACAATTTCTTTTTAGATATTGCTCTAAATCCTAGTATTTGTTTGCTTGGTATAATTAACATTTAAATATGCTGTCGTGTTCAAAGCAAGTACATTTGTCATTCGCCTGACCGCCGCGGTCTGTCGGATCACCAGCCAGGTTGTTGGGACTGTGATGTCAATGGGTGTACGCTCTGAGAGGTGCGCCTGTACCTAGAGACGGTGTGATATTTTACTGTGAGAGTTGAGTGGAAACGGATGTATAAGGCAGATGATATAATTAATTTCTTAGCGTGTATTTATAATTATATGCTAACTGTTAAGGTACACAACCCTAATTGTAAGACTTATTTCGAATAACGCTGTTGTAGTGTTGTCTAAAGTAAACAGGTCACTTAGTGTACGTTCGCCTTTATTTAATCTGTGGAATACACGAACTAATGTGATGAATTAATACTACTGCACAATATCACGATAGAAATGAGAAAATTATTTCTGTCTGTTTACTTAGTTATGTATGAATATATGAAACTCGTTAATTATTGTCCATTTTGTATGCTAAAGACATGTTTGTGTGCATTGGCCTAAAGTTTTCACAGTCTATGGAAGCCTGAACAAGTTTTATAGAGTATGTACAATTGTCATAACTGACAGGTGTCATGTCCATAGCTTATCTGTCAAATTTCAGTTTTGATCAGAGGCTATTGCAATGACACCTGTAGAAATAAGCTCAGTGTAAAGACTTCGTTTTCTGATTGCTGTGGTTCTTTTTTAATTTTATCTACACAGATCTAATGGTGAATGTTGATACTGTGCATGGAATAATTTAGTGTAATCCTAGATTGTGGAATCTCACGAACAAAATGGTTATTTGTAGTTTTTTTTTCTACAACGATAATATAATACAAAGCGCATAATAAATATTGTATTTTTTAATTACGAAATGATATTTTTGTATCGTCACTCACTTTACTATAAGCGTAACAATTTTGATGGCGTATAACAGGTTCGGATATGTGTGCAACGGTGTCGTGACTTGTGAACTTTACAATGATTGGATACCGAAACTTGTTATAGACTAAATTATGTGCAAATATATTGTGTGTCGAATCGATAAATAAAATGTGTTATTACGTTAATCAAAAATGTAAACGTGCTTGCGGTAATAGGCTATTTGACAATACGAAAAATAAAGTGTCAATTACTGTTAACAGTATAAATTACGAGTTAAAAAATGATTATTTATTAACATAAGTTGAAAATAATGATTAATTTATTTTAAAATCCGTAAATAAAAAATTGCATTTTTTAAACGTTTGTCACGTGACACAAAACGCTCCTGATTGGTCGAATTTATCATGACGTCACTTGCTTGTAAACTTCGTTTGCCTACTTGTGTTGCGCCTAGTTGTGGTAGATTATCTCCGTTATATTAAGATTTTTTTTATTACGCATTGTTTTTTTTTTGTTATTTGCACTATTTTACAAGTACTTTCAACCATGGACAACGATTTTGTAAAAGCAGACAGCAGAAACCTGCCACAAGTCGCCGCAATCATGGTCGGATTATTTTTCAAAAATAATTCTGACTTTTATGCTTCGGAGCTAAAAAATGTAAAAACAGCAAAGTAAGTATAATTACACTTTACTGGTAACTTAAATTATATCATAAGAAAGTGAAATAATGATGAACTTCCACAAGAACTTATATAGGTTATAAATAATTAAGTTTTTTTGGCACAATTTCGTGAACATCTATACTAATATAATAAAGCTGAAGAGTTTGTTTGTTTGTTTGTTTGAACGCGCTAATCTCCGAAACTACTGGTGCGATTTGAATAATTCTTTTTTTGTTGGATAGTCCATTTATCGAGGAAGGCTATAGGCTAAATAACATTACGCTATGACCAATAGGAGCAAAGACAGAGCGGTAAATGTGTAAAAAACGGGGAAAATTATTCATTTTTGAAGGCTTTCTTTGCGTGCGCTGCGAAAACGGTTCAAGATACACAAAAAATATGTATGAAAGAATTATTCCTCTATACATGATCTAAAAAAAAGTCCGCGACGGCATATGTCTATCTTTTAAGGTTTAGTCACAATGACCGTTTTTATGGTACCAAATTTGGTCGAAATAATTTGTTTAAGTTGTATCAACATAATAATACTAAAAATTCTGCGGAAACTCGACCATTCCGAAAATCCGCAAGAACGGGAACTATGTGGGAAAAACCAAAAATCTGCCGGAAGTCACTATTCCACGCGGACGAAGTCGCGGGCAAAAGCTAGTAAACGATAATTTGTTCACGTTACGTCGGTTATTGAATGTCTTCACATTGTTTAACAAGTTCCATTCTTTGCCGTTTGATAAATGCAGATCGGGAAGTAGCAGCATCACACACTCTTTTAATGCGATCTGGCTGGCAATGAAATTTAAAAGGCAGAACTTTATCTTTTAAAATTATTTTCTGACTGAAACCTATTTTGTACTGATAATAATTTGCCATGTCATTTTCCATCCGTAACGAACAAACAAGTTTTAGTCGGGATCTTTTAGTGTACTGCTTATTGAAATCATAAGAGTCTGTAGCTACAAATTTTAACAAATCTTTTTATGGAAAACAGCGGAAATATTCGAAGTGAGTTGCAAGAGACATTCTGTTAAAAACATTAGAGGTATTATAACCTCAAATCAATAACGAAAATATTAACATACTGAATGTAATTAATTATTACAAAATATAAATATTATGTTTACTTACATCGAAATAGTCTTCACAAAAGAAAATATTTGTACTATTCGCTATGTCATTATGATCCCTCCGAGAAAGTAGCAACCACTTTCGGCGCACTTCGATTTCTTTGGAATACTTACAAATAGTTTTTCCGGAGTTTTACATTAGAGGTATTATACCTCAAATCAATAACGAAAATATTAACATACTGAATGTAATTAATTATTACAAAATATAAATATTATGTTTACTTACATCGAAATAGTCTTCACAAAAGAAAATATTTGTACTATTCGTTATGTCATTATGATCCCTCCGAGAAAGTAGCAACCACTTTCGGCGCACTTCGATTTCTTTGGAATACTTACAAATAGTTTTTCCGGAGTTTTTAACGACGTATTTGTACATTTTGGAACTGCACACCATTTGTAACTCATTTTGTTACATAAATCACTGATAAAAAGTAAATCCAATCGCTCTTTCGTTTTTTGTTTACAACAAACAAATATATATGCCAGTTGTCACAGATCAGAATACAGGCAAGTGACGTCACCGACCTCATTGCAGCGCCATATTGTCAAAGTAGCGTTTTGGCACACTATTTAAATATTGAATTTTTAATTCGATGTTTTTCAGCTAATATATACCAGAATTAAAAATAACAACTTTTACTGGGTTCCTTAGACTCTACTGCATAATATAAAATGGATTTTAAAAAACCTGTCAAATAGCCTATTACGTGAGCAAGAACCACTATCATTTTATGATAATTGTGTCCAATTGTCTTTGTCAGTGTTTGTTTGAATTTTTGTCTATGACGTAATGCGGTCCGCGTCACATAATTTATAATGTAATATGAGCGTATCAATAATTATGAAATCGTATGTTATTATTATTTGAATGATTTAATGCAAATGCTAGGACCGATAATATATTAGAAATTTTCAAGACACCTGTATTATAATACACAGAGTTTTAAATAATGAACTTGTTAAGATCGCACGGAACTCACAAGGTCCGTATTAACGGACTAACCTTACAAACTAAAACAATTTATTTAAAGTACAAATATTTATAGTAATTGCTAAGATCAAAGTTCTTGGGAATGTTTTTTGTTAATATTACATAAAACGAGGCTTCCTGTGGTACTGATTTTTCAAGTTATTCGTTTATTAACTTTAGGTTGAATGGTTGTTAATCAAAATTATTTATCTATATAGTATAGTTAATATATATCTGGAAAAGGAATCTCCCATATAAAAATGATACTAAATTGTGACCCCGTAAATCCGTAATATGGACCTTGTCTACTGTTTAAGTTTGCTAAGTTTATTTTTACACATTAGTAGTTGAAGGTTAATCGTAAAATCTATCCTCTATATTCACAAATAAATGTTACTCTTCCACTATCTTGCCTAGAATCATTATTTATTAGACTCGTTTAGATAATGTATCGAATATAAAACTAGATCTATCACCGTTAGTTGCTACGTACTATTATTATGCGAATTGTGTATCTACTTATACGTAATCAGAGCAATGAATATATATTATTTAGTAATAAAGTAATTCTGGTTTAGAAATATCTTTTTTTTTTAGTTTCTGAGTTTCCTACTTATCCTCTATTTTTGGTTAAAACATCTAAGGTAAGGAATTAAAAGATTTTCTACATTTGGTACCATCTCCCGACAGTTGCGTATCTATTGATGCAAGCAACCAAGCATATGCATGGCATGTATTTTTTTCAAAAATAACCATTCTACACCGGGCAAATTTTTTGAGATACAGTCAAAGCTCCTTATTCGCGCTTCCTTCATTCGCGTTTTCACTATTCGCGGATCAAAAAAATGCGACGCAATTCCTTTATTCGCGGCTAAAAAATTTATTATTCGCGGATCTACTAAAAAGTACATACATAAAAATAAAAGAATTCCAATTTGCGATTTCTTTATCAACATTGATTGATATGTGACGATGCCTATGGGACGAAGTCTTATTTTTAAGAGGCTAATTGAAAATGCGACTGCTGAATTGAAGAAGCTTTTAAAAACTGCCAAGCAAGAGAATATTACATAATTCTTCAAACCATTACTTAAGCCTTAAGATAATGAATCAAAATATTCAAAAACTTCAATTAAATTGATTTTTTTATATATATTTTTATTTTGTCACCTAAGAACGTATCTCTTATAGTTCCATACAAATTACTATTCTGTATTCACGGTTTCTGTATTCGCGGCATATTTATGGAACGTATTCCCCGCGAATAAGGAACTTTTACTGTACTATCAACTCGTGCTAGAAAAAAACAGTAATTTAAATAGAGGAAAGTTTTATTTTTCGTTTGTTCCGAAATAGTCATATTGGCGTTTCATTTACTTGTTAAAGTTGTGTTTGGGTTAATCACGAGCCACGTCATTGAAAACAGTTTTAGTGCCTCGACTCGGTAAGCGTAAGATTAATTTTATACCTTCTAAAAGATTTTCATTTTCTCAGGCGAGACAGAGAATCCTCACAAGGAATACGAAACTTACCCAAATTATCAAAGTAACGGCAAGTGCCACGGTGATTATGTCGGACGCCAGAACAGCCGGAGCAATACAACCGGCTATACTCGGCCTTATGCCTATGTTACAAGAACCATGTAGACAAAAAATGAGTGTTACCGGCCACTCAGAAGGGAGCGCTGCAATGCGAACCCATAGAGGTAAAATATAGAGAATTGGTATAAGTCGCGAACCGGTTAGTCAGTATTTCCACAACTTATGGGCGATATTACAGATGTGAATACTACAATTATTCCCATTCTCGAAACGCCTGTTATTTGCCACGCATACATCCAATTATATGACCGTTTTTTTCCTCCTGGAGAGGGGAGGCTGAGAATCCTCATGGATACCACCGCAATCAAGCACCGATTGAGGCTGTATACTTACTATCATATTTATTGCACATACGTAACCAACTATGTTCTGTGGTGCGTTAGGTGGGGGGGTCTTACTTAGACAGCCGTGAGGGGAATAACAGACTGTAACTTTAAATTTGGTAAATAATACACTTTGCTTAAGTAAGTTCTGAATGTTACACTCGCTATAAGGAAAAAGCCAATTTTATCCTTATTGCCCTAAACAGTTAATTAACAGCAAGTAGTATTTTAATCATTAATCTCAACGGACATCCACTAAAGGGGTATTAAAATTAAAAAATGTTTCGATATGTGACAAATATTTACAAGCGACTAGAATTATATCTCTAGTCTGTTATTATCACAAAAAGATTCAAAATAAAATGTATAAGTGTGCACACAAAGGTACTCATAAATTTTAGAAGTATTTTTGCCACTATCATGTGTTGGCAAATGTCACTCAGAAAGTCATACCATAGACCTTCATTGGTACAATTATCATACTACACATGTATACCTACGTATTTACTAAATACATAAACAATGAAAAATATTCTATCCATAGCATATTAAAATTTAAGGAAAATAGAAGCTGGAGGTAGGAGGCAGTAGGTAAAAAAAGTGTTCGGGGCTCCTTACTACATTTGTCAATAAGCCCACAATTTTTTCAACAATACAATTGAATTTATATATTGCAGAAGATATAATACTGAATATAGCTGAAGAGCAAATCTCTCTCAAATTTACAAGCAGCGTTTTTACTTACATTTAGACTTACAATTTCAATCTAATGTCACGACTTCCAAATTACAATTTAGATAGGAAGTAAGTTTCAATTTAAGCTAACATATACTTTTATAATAAATACTATAGGTATGACAGCCCTTAATTCATTATATATAAAATAAAGAGATTTTCAACAAAACATTCAAGAGATTCTGGTTTAATAGTACTCATTTTTAAATGTCCAATATTTTTCTGTGCAATTTATCCCAATTTCCATTAGAAAATCAGACTACTTCTTCGTTCCACATTGTCTATGAATTTCCCAAAATTTAACATATCCCTTTTGATAAAGTGACTTCTAAATTAAATAATTAGTGTGATTTGATAAAATTAATTATAGTGATATATAAACACCTAACCATTTAAAATATCATGTAAATAATGAGATGTTTGGTAAATGTATGCTATAAATAAAAAGTTATATTTTCATTGATATAGAAGAATTTACCCGAGTCGATTAAATAGATCCCACAAAACCAGTAGAAAATACTCCCAACACCTATTCTTAATCCATCACAATAGGTATGTATATTATTTACTTAATTAGGTAGATACTTGCAGACCATATTTGCAGTTAAAATTTTATCAAATCTTGCCTACCTACATCTAGTAGTTGGGAATATAAGCAGTATTTATTATTATTGAAAATAGTCAATATTTAGAAATACTTGTCACTTATGAAACATTTAAAAACTTTGAAAGAGTTTTGAATGTTTGTACTAACCTGAACAGAATGAAACTAGTTTTATTATAACAATTGAAAAAAAATTTGAATCTACTCTTAATAAGAGGTTTGATAAAGTAAAAGAAGATCTTGGCATACATATTTATTATGTACTTTGATTTTACATTATTTTAGAGTGATCACTTATAAACAACAGCATTTTGCAGCAGTAGAGAACTGAAACAAACAAGTTTTATCAATTACATAAAATACATAACTACAATATATAAATATCACATTCAATAGATAAGTCAGGTCAGTTAATATCTTTACGTCATGGCACTCAGAAGTAGCAAATTAAAAATTTTACATCATTTTACAACATGATGCAGCTTAACTGAAAATTATATTATATTTTATTACCTTATCACAGTGAAGTTGTCTAAGATCGTGGTCGCTCTTTCTTTTCTTTATACAGGGCTAGGAGTGACACATTTGCTACTTTCACCACCTATAATAAATAAAAACTGCATAAATAAAAGGCTAAGGATAATTATGATAAATGGCCAAATTTTCAGTTATTGGTTGTAAAATAAGGAACAAATTTTGTTACTATTTTTCAGATAAAGGTTGTGCATTCTTTCACCCATTTAAAATACATCAAATGTAATATCACTCCTATTCAAGTAACAGCTAATGTTGATGCTAAAATTGTTATAACTAATTGGCATGGAAGTATTTCATAGAAATTTTATAAAATTCAAACCTTGAATCTGACTCCAGGAATGTCACCCACGGCATGACCTTTACGACCAAAACCTGCAACTAACACTTCATCGTTTTCTTCAATATGGTTTAAACACCCATCTCTAGGCACGAAGGCAGTAACCTTCTTGCCATTCTTGATGAGTTGCACACGGACACACTTTCTGATAGCAGAGTTAGGCTGTTTAGCTTCAACACCCCTGAAAACAGAAAAAAAAATACTACTATAATAAATTGATAATGTTCAATTAATAAAATTTAATAATGCACAAACTACTAACACAAATCATAACCAATAACACAAATTGAGTACATAGAAAGAAGAGTAAACACGACATAATCCCAAATAACCTCATTTAAAGTTCATTGACCTCACGTGCTAGTGGTGATATTTACTTCCGTTTTCCACGACGTAGTAGGGAATGTCGCCGCCTCTCGCAGTATTATCCTGTGATTGTAATCTGAACACATTCACAGGAATAATACCGCGCGAGGAAGCGACGCAACTCTCCCGCCCCTCTAATGACTGCGCCGCGCTTCCTCCACTTTGCGCACGTAGTACTCACGTAGTCTACTCATTAATTCATTAACATATAACAGTAATTCATTAACATATATCACTTCAAATGAGAATACAGTGAACTCGTTAAACACTAAAAAACTGGAGAAACGTACTTACACTTTCTCCAAAACGATGCCCTTAGCGTGAGATGCACCACCGAAAGGATTAGCCTTCCACCTCGTACCCATGTGGGCTTTTTTGTAATCCTTGTCCGCCCATCGCTGTTCACGGCGATGGTTCACGTGCTTTCGCGCCGTGCGAATACCACGGGGTTTACCTGAAATTATTGATGCCGCCGGTTAACACTTATTGCGCACAAGTATCACTAAAATCCAAAATATACTCGCGATAATCCATTCTACAAATACGCGAAGATTCATCGCACCTCACAAAGGACGCACGGTAGTCATGATGGAAATAGATTAATTTTACACCACGAGAAAAACATGTCTCCGCCATGGCCGACAACTACTAGGTGTGAATACTATTTTTACATAAGGAATTTATTATACGTATATTTCCACTATAATAAATAATGAACTTTTTAAACACTAAAACACTTTTATTGACTATAATTTCAATAAAATCACAATATTAAACACAAAGCTATTCCTTACCCATTGGGATAGCACGACACCAATCGGCTACGGATGGGAAAAGAAATTATCAACTAGCCAACCACACCACACCGGCTACAGTCAAACATTTTACCAACTTAAAGAATTAAATTTCAATGTTACCATTAACATAAATAAAAAAATCGATTAACCGAATAAAGAATATCGATGAAAAGCCTATTATAGTAAGCAGTAAACATAATTATTAACTTAAGGGTGTACAACCAAGCACCAGAAGTAATAAATCTATTACATATATTTATACTTTCAACAAAGTCGTACTAGTTCATCATCACATCTCATATCCGTCGCCACCGTGGCCATAGCACTTATTCAATTATATTACCGTAATGTAACCGTCAAACTTGATGGCAAAGTGCAAGTGATGGCAAGTGGCCTTAAACTTATATAAGTATTTTATTATCTTTATACTTATAGTGACGACCTCCATAGTCGAGTGGATAATACACCGGTTTCAAGGTGTCGCCATCTCTGAGGTCCCGGGTTCGAATCCCGGTGGGGGCAGATGTTTGTCTGATGAATGCGAGCATTTGTATCTTAGTCATGGTTGTTGATATATATTTCTATAAAAATTATTTACATATGTATAATATATGTATGTCTATCCGTTACCCTAGATCCCATAGCACAAGCCTTACAGAGCTTAGTTTGGGCTAGGCTAATTGGTGTAAGTGTAAAAAATATTTATATTTACATATTTATATTATATAGTCTTATAGTCTTTAAACTTATATATAAGTATGAGGTTCATTTTATTCCATTTCCATCATTCCTCAAGAAAATGCTTCGCACTAAAAATCCTCAAGTGCATTCTATACATAGGCCATCTTTTCGCCACTAGCGCGTATCGCACTAACTCCGATCTGCGCGTGCCACTTCGATGAATACTGCACAATCATAACGAATTTCTTTATTATTTGTTTGTTTTGTGGTAAGGTTATTGATTAAAAAATCTATTTTCATAGGTTATTGATTAACTGGCTGATCAATTAATCTTTGGTAAATATATCAGGCAATTGTTGAATATAACTCCAATTGAGATACATTTTATTGTATTCTATTATATTTTCATGATGAGTACCAATGTATAGTATATATATTTTTCTTCTATAAGCTGCGTAACTTAAGTCAATGACAATTAATTAAAGGTTTGTCTATTATGTACTTTAGATGTTTCTGTTTATTATTTTAGATGTGTGTAAAATAAACCGAATGACATTATGTCATTAATACTGTCTGTACATCAAGAGATATTGGACTCACATAATTTCGCTCAAATCACTTTCAACATTTTGCTGGGCCTTGTTTAAACAAAATGTCTTATTTTACCCAACAGCTGCTTTATAAATAATGTTTTTTTTATTTTGACAGTTGTATTTCAGAATACAACTCGATAGTCTAGTAATCGATTCAGATCACAAATGAGTTTTAAACCGAAATTTCTCAATCTCAACGTCTCCTCAATTCAAGCCTTAGGGCCTGTATGACCAAGGCTAAAGTTGAGTTTAGTTGGTAGGTCACGCTGGTCAGACTGCTCTAGCCAGCGTTGAGTCCGACATAATCACCGAGATCCTTGCTGTTGCTATGGAATCCTGAGCACATTTCGTGCTCCCTCCTGAGGAAAAAAAATCTCAACGTCACTATTCTTTTGAAATACTTTCTTTAAAGAGCTTGTGTAGTAATTCACAATAAGAGTAATGCGAATTTCAGATCCATAAAAAAAATTGTCTTAACTAATTTCATGTGTTCGGTTAAGTTACCGTCACATTTATCGATCAAAATCTGTGAAAATACCTTTATTTATTTGAAATTTCAACCTTTCCTCTTATACAACTTCTTTGAAAAATTTGGTGCAAGTTCAGTTAGAAATGAAGAATATTTAATATTTATCTTAATTTAAGTATTGAAATTGAAACGATTGCTTTCAACTTGCTATGTAAGTAGATTTTTGCATAGTAATAGCGAAATATCACATCATTATATGAAATATCATATTATTTATTTGCATATCTATAAAACTGTACTATAAAAATAGTTTTTAACCAGATTTTAGAAAGTCTTCTTTATAAACCTAAAAATATGTCAACGTATATTGTAAAACATACAATATGCAACAAATTGCTCTATACTTTTTTGAATATACTTTTTCGAGGTTTTCTGTTTATGTAAAATGTATTATTGTATTATATAGTACTCGATTTCTTATTATAGCATTATGTGAGTGATAGCTGTCACCTGAGTACAACTTTAACCTTCTAAAGTAAATTTTATTTTATACTAGCTTTCTGCCCGCGCTTCGCCCGCGTGGATTTCGGGATGGGTGTATAGAGGGTTAAGGGTCATAGCTTTTGCCCACGGCTACATATACGCGGAAGTCGTTTATCGTGCGAAGATTTTATCGCGCTTCCCGTGTGGACTATCCGTTTTTTTCCGAGATAAAAAATGCCGCAAAACTCCTCAAGAATCACTCTATCTATTGATGAAAAACCGCATAAAAATCTGTGCAGTAGTTTTTGAGCGAAGCCTTTATTGCGCATCCCGTGGATCTGTCGATTTTTCCGGGATAAAAAGTAGCCTATGTTACTCGGGGAGAATGTAGCTTTCCAGGTGAAAGAATTTTTGAAATCGGTCCAGTAGTTTAAGCGTGAGAGGTAACAAACAAACAAACAAACACACTCGCATTTATAATATTAGTTGGGATAGTTGGATTAGTTGGATATCTAGATGGATTTACTATACTAACAATTTTTTTCTACATAAGTAGAATAGTATAGCGCAGATTATTGATTACTTTAATATATAATGTAGTAAGTACATTTTATTCGAAAAGTAAATTATATTTGATAGAAATATAATCTAACAATGTTGGTAATTTATTTAAATACCCATGAATATGGTTTTTTAAAAAATAATAAGATTAGTATTATTGATAAAATTATATTATTTTAATCTGTTGATTGTTTATTGCCAGCGACAAAGTAATATTACCTATAGTCCTTAAAATGTAGCTTGATCTCTGCCTCTATTTAAGTATATAGTAAACACTGTAGGAAAAATCTAAAATAATTCTAGGATAACTATCATATTATTATAAGTTAACTTACGTTTTGTTAATTTCTAATGTTAAAATGTATACGACTGAAGGACTCTGTATCCAAGGTTAAGATTAAAAAATATTAAAAAAATGCTTGATCTCTGTGACAGCTGTCACTAAAATCACGCCCATGAAGTACTGAGTTTCGTACTAGCACACACAGCTTCGCCTGTCCCTATGGACGAAATTGACAACAACAACAACAACTAGCACACACAGAACCTGTCAATGTCATTCTTTATGGACATGTCAACCTAATTAGTGATGTGATGAATCATCGTGAACGCAAAACCAAACCAAATACATTAATATATAAAACATAAACAAAATAACAAGTTAAGAGTACAAGTGACGTCTTGTATACGCTACGTGTTTTCCGTTCTCATTACTTTGTTATTGTTGTTGTTATTGTTAGTATCTGTTGGCACAATGCCGAAGAGAGCGAAGAAAACTGTTTTGAACAGTCAAAGTCATGAATTTGTAGTTCGCTTACATGAATATTTTGAGTGCCAGAACCAAAATGGCAGGCCACTATTACCCAAGTTGCATATGCTCTTGGCATAGGACGTGCGACAGTAATACGAATAAGTAAAGAAAAATATAGCGAATCTTCAACTGCTGCATTATCGGAAGACAAAAACAAAAAACGTCAAATAAAAAAAGGAAAAGAATTGAAACATTGACGACTTTGACGCCGCTGCGATTCGTAATCATGAACAAATGAAAAATCGTTATGGAAAGAACCGATATTGCCCTTGCTCGAGTGGATCTGCGAAAAGTTAAAGTAATATCAAATTGGAACAAAGTAGTCTTTCTTGACGAGACAAGAAAGACTACTTTGTTCCAATTGAACTGAAAACCAATCATACTGTATCTAAAGCTTGGAACAATGATACTGTAAAATCAACAACAAAAGTATCCGAAGGCAAAGGTCAAAGATTGATTATCACTAATGCTGGAACTACATTTAGTTTTGTGCCTAATTGCTTATTGGCTTTACCATTTTATAAAAACGACTGAATATCACGAGAAAATGAATTTTAAAAAGTTTAAGGAATGGTTTTTAAATTTGTTAGTTAATTTAAAGTAGCCACATTATATTACTATGGATAGCGGTTTAAACCCAAAAACCACCAACTTCAGCAAACAGAAAGTTAGAAATTATTGCATGGCTGCAAGAACAAGGAATAGAAGCTAACGAATCAATGCTCCAAAACGAATTGTTAAGACTCGTTGGAATGTATAAACTAAATACTTCAACATATATTTTAGATGGTATAGCCCACGAAAATGGTCACACCGTCATAAGACTTACCCCCTTACCACTGTCACTATAATCCAATTAAGCTTATCTGGGCACAAGTCAAAGGTTACGCTGCCAAACCCAACACAACACCACAGTTCACAGCAAATAAAATGTTGCTGGACTGGAAAAAGGTGATAAATAAATGCAGAAAATTAATGGACGTCGATTGGGAACGAGACGTTCGATTTGATAATATTAGTGAAAAAGATTTAATCATACATTTAAAAGATTGTTCAAGTAATTCGTAAACTGATTCCGATGTGGATTTAGAGTGTACTCCTTTGAGAGAATAAATGGATTTTATAGAAATAATTCGTTACATTTAGTACCGTATGTAATTTAATCAGACCCTATGATATTAAGAAACATTAATAATAGTAAGAAACATCGATAATTCATTCATTTCATATGAAAAGAGAAGAAACGTAGATTAACTATGTCAAACTTAAAGTAACATCATTAATAGGGCCTATAATAAAGAATCTTTATTATTATTTTACTTGTCATTTGAGTTACATGAATACATAATAGGTGTAACCTCAGAGAGAGTATGAAAATCATTTTCGGTTGCATTATTTGGATCCCCGTAACGTATCCTCCTGGAACACGCGTTAATACGCCATATGCTGCTATATGTCAGTGTCAAGCTAACTTGGTTACTTACTAGTCTGTGGTCAAGCTTTACTGTCAACCACAGATTAGTATACTATTCTGTCAACAAAAGTCAAAACAACCGAAAAGAAAGTTGTCGTAAAAAGCGATTGTTGTTGTATAAAAATTAAAGTCGTAAAGTTATTTTATTTTAACAGATATGACATTAAATCTGGGTAGAAAAGATGGTGGCCCAGGATATGTAGGAATTCAATTTTGCCAGGAATGTAACAATATGCTTTATCCGCGGGAAGATAAAAATAATAAGGTATTACTTTACGCATGCAGAAACTGTGACTATAAGCAACTAGCTGATTCAAATTGCGTATATGTTAATAAGATTATGCACGAAGTTGACGAACTGACCCATATAAACCCAGACGTCGTCAGTGATCCGACATTACCTCGAACAAAGGACCACATGTGCCCGAAATGTAATCACAGGGAAGCTGTGTTCTTTCAAGGCCAAACACGTCGTGCTGAAGAGGAGATGAGATTATATTATGTTTGTACCAGCTGTAAACATCGTTGGACGGAATGATTGCTACTCGATATTGCTGTCTTTTTATTTTATGTGTAAATATATGAAGAAAAGAAGAATGAATTGTTTATCTATTTTTACCTCATAAATTTTCAACTTCTTATGTTTTAGTTATCTTTCATAATTCTTGCAATAGTCATAACCATGTAAAATATCTCTGAAATACTGGGATGTCAGGAATTGATTGTTGATTTTCTGCTACCTTTAATAACTGTTATCATCCAACTATAGGACAGTTTTATTAAATAAATTATCCAACTATGTATATGAAATATTTATGTAATTATAGTTATTATTTAGACTACTATCAGTTGTGAATTGGACGTAGGCTGTATCACCAAAATATTATTAATATATTGAATGAATGGTGTTTGTTACTTTTTCACATAAAAAGTACTGAATGGATTTTAATGAAACTTTACAATAAAATAGCTTGCACATTAGAATAACTCATAGGTTCATTGTTAAAGATATATGCCATGCTTATACTCAAGATACCAATCCTGTGCAGACGAAGTCACGGACACTAGCTAGTATAATCAAAGGTGACTCAATGATTTGACTCATATTTCTTTGTGAAAATTCTTAAAACTTGTGTTGATGTAATCATTAAAAAGCACTAATAATATTAAGAGGAAATGTTTGTAATGAGTAAAGACAAAAATTATCCAAACTGATTTTTATGTGATTTGTTATGAGAAGTATGCCAGGATCGTAGCAAATGGAGAGAGGTGGAAAATTGAAACTTCGTAAAGGTCACAGGTAAAGTTTTACCTTGAGAAAATATCTCTTTTCTATGCAACATAAAGTGAGCAAAGCTGCAGCAGAAATATATAAAGTTCTACAGAATGATTAATAAAATACTTTTAAATTTACTAATTTATTTTACTACAATATTGCAAAGCCATTTTTACATAATCTAATAAACAACAGTTAACAATTCACAGCCATATATTTAACAATTGAAGTTTCTGTACTAGTTTCTAATATATTTAAATTAAAAGTGACCTGGGATCAACAATTCTGTCCAAAAGGATTGTTCCTGTTTGGCACATTATATTCTACTTTCATACCTAGACACTACAGGATCAGGAAGATCCATCAATCAATAAAATGTTCCTTTACAAGTTTTATATGGAAAATCAATTCAGTATATTTATCACAGAACATATTAAATAAGTGGATTTTGAAAACACTTATAATACTCAAGTAATGGATCACAAATATAAAGTAACCATCATTATTATTGTTAAAAAATTTAAAAATAATTATCACAGACCAAATTACAAAAATATCAATATTGTAAATAACAATTTAAAATTAAATTTTAATACTGCATATAACATGGAATTATAGATACATCTTAATCGAATTTGAATTTATAAAAATACTGTTGATATTTTATCATATTATGAAAATAAGTATTTATATAAAAGAAAACTTAATTTGTCAATTATAGATCATATTCTTTTTTAATCTATAGAGTTATAATTTGTATTTTTTCTACTATTTTCCCTCACATATACAGCTCATGGACATATTCATTCTTTTTGTTTATATGTTCTTGTCAATTTAATTTCAGTAGGCCAAGAAATACATTACATACATTAATTAATAAAAGTTTACAAACATAATGGACAACCTCCATAGTCGAGTGGATAATACACCGGTTTCAAGGTGTCGCCATTGAGGTTCCGGGTTCGAATCCCGGTGGGGGCAGATGTTTGTGTGATGAATGCGAGCATTTGTACGTTAGTCATGGTTGTTGATATATATTTCAATAAAAATTATTTATATATGTATAATATATGTATGTCTATCCGTTACCCCAGATCCCATTGCACAAGCCTTATAGAGCTTAGTTTGGGCTAGGCTAATTGGTGTAAGTGTAACAAATATTTATTTATTTATTATTTATAATTAACATGATCTAATGTTGGAAATAAATATAAATGTGTATATTTTTAAATCATCAACCATTTGGGTACACGAAGAGTTAATATAACAGATAATATGCCATAACTGATGCTTCAAAACTGTTGTCTTATCTCGAACATCCACTTCAAATACATATACTGAATTCGCATTTTACGTATTATGTTTTTAGAATTGTCTTGTGTTTAGCTTATTATTCCTAATGCACATAAAACAGTAACACTTCTAGAGTATAAGTTAGTGTTAAAATTGACTTTAGTGGGCCCTTCAAAAAACGTAATATAACTATAGTTCATCGTATTCGATATGTCATAACAATACCTACAAAAACCAACATATTATTTTTATTAATACTCATTATGGACAAAATTTGTTATTGAATAGATTTCGTTGCATCGTATTTTTTTATGTTGGTCAATTATATCTTCCGAAAAGCAACAAAACGGGCAACACCCCGTCACGCTACCTACCTGAAAAGAAATGTTTAATTCGCCTTTGAAGGCCATAACATAGCGTTTCGTTTTCAGAATGGACCCACTGAAACAAACAAACATACATACAGAATTTAATAGCCTTTAAAATTACTACTATTTTAATACTGTCGGGTATATAGGCGCGTTATCTAAATATAATCAATGAATCAGTATAATTTAATTGGAATCTATATCTAAGCTTTGGCCGGCATTAAAACCTACTTAACTATACAAATATCTCTCTCTAAAATGTGTAATATTCGTGTGCGTGTGTTAAACATTGCATAAAAATTCGGAATATAATATCTATCAAATACAAGCTCAGGCAAAAACAACCGACATTACATTGGAGTACCTAATTGACTAAGTTCGCGTGAAGCCTAATGGACAAGAGACAACCTTGAACATTTTTAATTTCTAATATCTACATAAGTGCGTTCACTTACTAAGAAAAACCCCTTCGTTAGCCATGTTACTATGAGTTAAAAATCGTCCCGTGTAGGTAGTGCGACAAAAAATACAAAGTTACAATTAGTAACGAATAACGGTGGCAATGGGATAAAAATCCTTACAGATTATAATACTCTCAAACATTTACGACGAAATAATTGAACGCATCTTTTGACTCCTCTGGTGTTGCGGGTGTTTATGGGCAGCGGTTATCGCTTACCATCAGGTGATCCGCTTAACCGTTTGCTGCCCTATCCTATAAAAAAAATGAGAGCTTAAAGTTTTCCTTTCTTTGTACTTATGTAAAACAATACTAGCTTTACATATCAATTTACCTGATAACTAATCAAAGACAGCATGATATATAAATTGGCTTAAGAGCACTCACATACTCAGCGAAAGTTTCAATCAAACCTTCGCTCATAAGCTTAGTTTCAATGCGCGTTCGCTTTAAGACGTCTGAACAGTTTGCCATTTGTTTTCCTCAATTCCAGAATAATTGCTAATAGCTACTTTATTTTATAAATTAATAGCCTGCGGTATTCCTTTTTAGAATTATTTTTTACTCCGGTAGGAATTTAACAAGGCCCTACGAAAGTATCTTGCCAGTGCCACTATAGACTACATCCTCAAATCTGGCAGTTTTCTTCTTTAGTTCTTCTCTAGTTTGGCAGGAGATATTGCAGACACCGAGAGAATGCATTTTTAAAAGTGTGTGTCAGTTTCTTATGTATCGTATAATTAAAGTTCACTTTCGATAATCGTGTTTAGCATAATTAAAAAATGACCGTTATTCCATGTACGAGTATGTAAAGAAATGACGGTACCTGTAAAAAAACATTCTGACAGCGGCCAAAACATTGGTAATTCTACCAATGTAACTAAAACGAAATTACAGTTCTTCTCCTGTCCATCTAAGACCGCCCTCTATTCTTAATTGTCAGAATACGAAATTGATTCAGAAAGACACCCCGACAAACTTATGTGTGTTACAACAACAAGTGATTATATTCCGATATTTCAGAATAGTGGCCTTATCTCAAATGTCGGAAATAAACACTATAATCACATAGTCGTAAGCGAATTACTATGCGGATTCGGGCTTAATTATTTCGAAAAATCGTCACTTACGAATGACATGAGCTCATTAAAGCAATTGTTAAGTTATCATTGCTAATTAAGGAATAGTCTTTATTATTTTATATTAAGATTTTTAAAATCTTAGGGAAACTTTGAACTAGCGAAACTACCAAGTGTGACGTTGCAGTGTCGTCATTTTTGATTAACATTATAAGTTTTTATTTTCATACTTTATTTGTTATGTCGATTATGTCTATTGGGGGCTACCGCATTTAATTGACTCAGCTAGAGAAACTGATGGATCGAAATCAAAAAGAAGTTGACAAGTTTGATAAAATATTTTAAATTATACATATTTTATTTATCATTTTACCATTAAATACCAAAATAATATTTGTAACTTTTTACAATTTTTATCAATGAATATTTCAGTAATATATCAGTTTACTTGTTATATTACAAATAAATTCAACTTATAAACATACTGTCAACTCGCGGATTATGACAGTGATCTATTATTGTAACTTTGTTTTAAGAAAGTAAACTGGACAATATTTTAAATTTAGAAGACAAGATAATACTCGTGAGTCAAATGTCAATCGCGTCAATTGATGACAAATGCGGTAGCACCCATTTCATCGTGTGAAAGAGTTTGCTCTAGTACAAGGCTCAGAGTCGCTACACCACCTACTTAGCAACAACCTCGAGTACAGTGATACCGATTTAACTATGAAATGGCGAAAATTGGAACTGAAGCCACAAATTAGACTTTACATTTCAGTCTCGAGACGCATTACGAAGCTGCCCTCTATCATTATGTTAATAATTATTTTAGGAATATTATTGTAAGAACCAACTATTTCTATTTAATTCACAGTTGGTAGCGCCATACACGACGTTGATGCGTATGCGAATTTGTCCCTTAGACAAAAGCCACACGCTTTATTTACCGCAAGAATGGCATTAAAGCTATATGATTATGTCGTTAAGTCAAATTACTATCACGTTACTGCTCCACAGATAATGATACGAATTTAATATTCTATTATATTGTAGTAATAAAGATTATTCAAGTCCTAGTTTAATTAATGTATATTGATGTCTCGTTTCACCTTTTAATAAATGTCATAAATTAGAAAAAAACATATTCTTAATCCAAGTTAGACTTAAATAAACTTAAAATAATACGAGCTCAATAATTCAAAACTACCCTGTGTCTTACTTATTGACAAATAATATGTTTTTCTAGAATTCCTCATAAATGATAATTATTACGACGAAAAAAACAAATTTAAACGGTTATTAAGATATTTTCTTTGAAATTTTGGTTAGTATTGCTATTTGAAGCTTTATATACCTATAAGGCGAAACTCAACTGTATTGTTTTTCATTAAAATTTTGTATTACCCTCGCTTTGTGAACTAATAAATAATTATTAAATTATATATTTCTTCTGCGAAGTGGCTTGCGTGTAGCTTGAGTCTAGAGAACAGGGCCGAACTGTCACCACAATGGGTACAGGGCCCAGCTTCTTGATTATGTAACTTAACATGGACAAAAAGTGGGCCTCAATCATGTGCAAAGACGTAAGATATATCAATCGATAGGTAATTTTATGTTCATCAATTTACAATTTATTATATTATTTTAAATCCCCCGTTTTTCTGTAAATGATGTTTCAAAGTACCTAGATATTCAAGTAATCACATCCTAAAACGTGGTTAAAAGGTAATTAAGTATATAAAATGATAATAAAATTTATTTAAACGCTATTGAAAAATGGTTATATAGTCAACAAAAGAAATGTAATTTAGTAATTATAAATTCATGAAGTTCTAGTCTAGTCTGTGACTAATGATGACACTCGTCCGCTGTCAATGCGACTTTGACAGTATGTCTTGCGCAAATTAATAAAAAGAAGAAGAAAACTTAAAAAAAAAGATTCCATCAACTTGCTAGTATTAAATAATTTAAATTATTAATTACAAAAAAAACGGGAGATATTTAAAATCTAATCTTTATCCAGATGATCTACCATAATTTATACTCTTCTCTGGTAAAGTTTCGTCGCTGCACATTACTCAGGCCCACCTTCCATATAAATTTTGGATCACCTTTGATTGATATTGATTGATAGTGCACATATATTGCTGGTTTGTGTAGATTATTGTCACATTGAATCTTAATAAAGCAGCAATGTAATTGCTCTATATTCATCCATCAAGTCATAAGGATCTTAAGACTAAGGCTTTTAGAGTGTTTTTAGCTCGTAGGTCATTTCGGTCGGGCCGCGTGGCCTGCACGAAACAACATAACACCGTATTCTGTGCATGTTTCGTGCTCCTTGTTCTCCAGATGGAAAAAAACACTATTTATCGATAACATTTGATATAACGTAATCAGCATACAAGAGCCCTGGACAAAGTATCAGCCACGTTCGTTTCGTGTTTGATTCGGTAATAAATTGTATCGTATGGGATCGATTCCAAATTGCGGAACCGGTCCTATACATTCTGTTTGAGTGAAACGAAAGTGAGAAGTGGTGCTTTGTGTAGGGCCCAGGAGACGTATTTTTGAATCATTAAACGTGAATTTGGAATACGAATACAAATCGTACGCGAAATTATTTTCTACTGCTTACAATTTTATAGATTTTTGAATCACTCGATTTCAGTGTTGTCATTAAAAACAAATTCTTAGTTAAATTCCGTTTCACGCAGAAAAATTCAAAACCACAACAACAAAAATCTGGCGATGTCTCACACGTGAAACGGATCACTGTCAAGGTCACGTCAGCGTTGGATATTCTACTATAGTAGAAATCAAAAACGAGTGGGTTGAACCACTCGTAGCACAACGCACGAAATGAAAGTTCAGAAATAGTGAATGCGGTAATTCGTATAGGAATCTCACGATTTCGAATTGGTTTTGTATTGTTTGAAAGATTCGTGTCCAGGGCCGCTAGCGCAGGTAGGTGGCGTCGATGCGCAGCCGGCGGCCCTGGATGGTGCACCGGCGTCAGCGCGGCGCGGCGGGCGCGGAGGGCGCGTCGCCCGCGTCCGGCAGCGGCGGCGGCACGTTGGCCTCGAACTGCCCCGACAGGTTGCCCGGCGGCGAGTAGTTGGCCACCACGATCACCTTCCCCGCCCGCGACCGCGCCTTCCCCACCCCGAAGTATTGCGTCGACAGCCACACCATCTGCGTGAAGTGACCTGCCGGCGAATGTTCGAACAACTGACAGTGACACACATGTATAATAATAGGGTAGACGACTACAACTGATTATGGCCGTTTTTATACTTTTTTGACGTGACAACGTCTATTAAATTGGTACGGCGTGGAGTCATTCTCGAAAACACCGTAACAACCGAATCTGACGCCACACGGAGTCCACGAACGGCGTAACGGCCGATCTGACAGCTCCGCGATCTTAGCACCTCATGTGCGGAATTTCGATTGACCAATTATACCATCTGAAAGGTCAGAAATTGGCCATAAAAGGTCAGTTGGTCTCATTAATTGGTCAGCATCAGAATTTTTTTCATTAAGGATTAAAGTTTTTCAAGGTCAATTATTAATGATGAGGTGCTAAGATCGCGGAGCTCGATCTGACGCCACACGGCAACGTAATAAAAATATAAATGTTATACATTACTTTATATTAAATAATTTTTCCTGTAAGTTAACATTTTGAATTAATATTCGAATTAATTTTGTGTATTAAATATTGTTAGGGTTCATAGATAAAATTGTTAAATAAGTCATTTGACATATTGCTATTAATTATTAATTCATTTTGTCCTTAAGATTTTGAATTAACATTTGGATTATTCAAATTAATTTTGTTTATTTGATATTATTTTTGACGTGACAACGTCTATTAAATTGGTACGGCGTGGAGTCATTCTCGAAAACACCGTAACAGCCGAATCTGACGCCACACGGAGTCCACGAACGGCGTAACGGCCGATCTGACGCCACACGGCAACGTAATAAAAATATAAATGTTATACATTACTTTATATTAAATAATTGTTCCTGTAAGTTAACATTTTGAATTAATATTCGGAATATTCGAATTAATTTTGTGTATTAAATATTGTTAGGGTTCATAGATAAAATTGTTAAATAAGTCATTTGACATATTGCTATTAATTATTAATTCATTTTGTCCTTAAGATTTTGAATTAACATTTTGAATTATTCAAATTAATTTTGTTTATTTGATGTTATTTTTGACGTGACAACGTCTATTAAATTGGTACGGCGTGGAGTCATTCTCGAAAACACCGAATGGCCGAATCTGACGCCACACGGAGCCACGCACATTACTCATAATAATTAATTTATGTATAACTTCAGAAGCAGAAAATTTAAACAAACTATTAAATAAAAATATAAATGTTATACATTACTTTATTTTAAATAATTTCATTGCACCCAGAAAAAAATACCATGTAATAGACGTTGTCACGTTCAAATATCGGCAGTAGACGGAGTTCTACAGACAACCAATTTTTTTTTTATTATTATATATGTCTACTCCACGGACTCGTAGTCCGTGCCTTTTTTAAACTGTCCTCGTTTGGGTCTACTACGTACTGTACGTACAGCGTCATATTATCTTATAATACTATTCCGTGACTTAACATTAACGTGAGTTGCGCAGCACTTACCGTTTTTATACTATAATTATCTGATTTGAGCAATTTATATCTAATGAAAGTATGTCAATATAGAAATTTCAGTTTAATTATTAATTTATATTGTTTTTAGATTTCTAAAAAATGAGCAATTATTATTTACGTAATTATAATGAAACGAACACATTTCTAGCATTCTCACATTAAATGTAACATTTTTTTATATAGAAAGTATACTTATAGACGTACAAATAACAAAATTATTTTAAAATTTGTTTATACGCTCATACAAATTAGACGAGTTTTCTGAGCTATGACGTCACGATTGCAGTGTTTTTAGTATGGAGCGTTTTTGAGCGACCCGCTAGGCAGCTCAATTTCCGGGCTCATGTCAACAGGGTGACGCGTAATGCCAACGGTTACATATCCCGTCTCAACTCTATGTTAGGTAGACTCAGTCCCATGTCCCTTAGGAACAAGCGTACCCTCTATAAGGTATGTACTCGGCCCGTCTTCTCTTACGCGAGCTCGGTATTTGCACATGCCGAGCCGCAAGTCCTTCAACAAATCCAGGTTATTCAGAGCAAGCTCTTGCATAGAATGGCCAACGCCCCCTGGTACGTCCGAAACGCTGATCTCCACAGGGACTTCCCACCATACAACAACACTTTAGGGAGTGCTCCAAGCGGTTCTTTAGAGCTGCGGACGAGCACGTCAACCCGTTGATTCGCGAGTCAGCAAATTACCCTTCAACACCGCCTTCAGCGGATCCATTCCGGGATATCAGTCCATATTGGCAGAGGACACGTAGACCACGACATGTCCTAACTCCTAAGCGACCCCCCCAATCAATTAACGCAGGACCTCTAGACCTGCAAGCGGCGGCGTCTGAGCCGTCGTCTCCTTTGTCTCCCTTATTCGGCAGCCTTCTGCTTAGCCACGTGTAGGTTCCCGTCAATACTTTTTTTTTTTTTTTTAATTGTTAACTCCACGGACTCTTGGTCCATGCTCTTTTTACTTACTTAATGATTAATTACTTAGTGATCTTTACAATACAACAATTGTCTTAAAATAACTTATAGGTACTCATATAGAGTTGCGCAGCTCCTAACCTATTATGTATACAATTATTTATGAATTTATATAATATGGTTTAGTAAGTTGGATATACATACATACACATACACACACACACACGTATAAACACTCTTATAATACACACATAGAATTTAAGCAGCATCTAGACCGCTGCCGCGTTGTTTTGGTCTTTGAACATCATCTGCGTGTTATAGTCAGCGAGGTCTTTATCTGTTGCCATATCACTGAGGGCGATAAAATGTCTAATGGCGTCGTCCTCCCTTTGCCCCTATAAAAGTACGTCAAGGACTCAGTATGTCTAGATATTGCGACAACTGCATGAGGAACACTGTCATGGACCGGATTTCTGGGTTCATTCCCTCTCAATACTATTACCCTGGTGTATGTGAGTCCCTGAGCCTCATGTATCGTCAGCAGGCTGGAATTATGTCCGGTTCCATACCCTTCCGTTTGGAAAGTCTTCTTATCCTCCTGTGTGAAGGTCAGGAATAATGTATGAGAATCGAACTTTCCGTCAATACTGGCCGGTCCCACTTTGGTGAACCGTGCCTACTTCTAGCGCTTATGCCCTCCCCATGGGGCAGTGCTAACCGTACCTCTCCTGAGGTGCGGCCCTCGTCAATAAAGCCAGTAGGGTCATTAGGACCAAAGGCTTAGGCTGAGTTTATTCGGTAGGTCTGGTGGGTCGAGCCACCTCGATTCACCAGGAGTCCGACATAATCAACGCATCCCTGCTTGCCTGTTGCGTTGGTATCCATGATGGATTCTCAGCCTCCTCTCCTGAAGAAAAAAAAAAAAAAAAAAAGAGTGACCCGCGACAGCGCCGTAAACATGTCGACGTATCTTCAAAAGTAATAGGTGCAGGTGTACTGTTGGTTCTACAATATTTCTCACTTATTATATATTAAGTACTCTTATTATATATTGAATTTAAAAATTGTCGTCTACCCAATTATCATGTATTGTGTAACGGAAACACCGTTATAGGTCGCATTGTTTGCTTTATGGTTTTTGAAAAATACTTTGAACGGTGTTCCTAACATGACAAGAGTTGTCGTAGAGACTTTGTTTTGGGTTGGTATAATTTTTAATTTGTAAAAATATATGTAATATTCTGGATTTTGATTTCTTTTGGAAGAGCTAGTCGGAGGCTCACAGGCTTACGGTGACAGTATTTATTTATATAAACAGGTTTTTTTTACGCTGAGCAAAAATGCATTAAATTGCATACCCCGGCTTCGGTGAGCCGGCAGTTATGTGGGTCTCTTCTCCCCAGTAGGGGTCTAACCACTAAAAACCTCAGCGATATTCTTCCTCAGGCATGTAGGGGGCATGGCATCAGGCATGTATATTTTTATATTTTTCTAGATGTATACATCTAAAAAAATATAAATACACTAACCGATAAAGTCTCCATTAAAAAACACACAATTATAAACTGTAATTATTGCTTTCCGCAGATATTAATGGCGGTGTACTTAATATAATTAATGTGTAACTTTAATAAATACATACACACTTATAATCACGCCTCTTTCCCATGGGGGAAAGATCACCGTTTTCCACTTGGTACCATTTAAAGATGCCTCCCTAGCTTCCTTGGCTTTCCTTAATACTTTCATGCATGCTCGTTGGTTACGGGTACTCTTACGTATAATATCTTATCCAAATATGTTATTTATTTAACTGCGTTATTTATTAATAACTAGCGGACCCAATAGACTTAGTCCTGTCAAAAAGATTTGTACAGTGGCAGTTTTTTGTTCCTAATTATTTTATAGATAATGTCGCATAGCCAAAAAAGTCTAAATGACCTATTATATTTTGTGGCTATTCAATTTTGGAACGTGACCTCCTTAAATCCTCCAACGATGTATTCTGTGCTGCAACGCACGCACGCACACTGTTTTGATAGATATGATTGAATTTCAACTATATGTAGCGTTAATAAAGCGCAAATTGACTCTTTGATGTTAGGAACACACCTTCATTGCTTAGACAACAGTGAGTGCTTGCAATATGAACTTTATACAATAACAATAAAGCTCAATTCGAATGTACGTTTTAGTTAGAAAACGTTTGCATTGGAAAATAAAAGGGCTGTTTTTAGGGTATTTTCGATAATTATTCGAATTTTCTTCATTGTAAAAACCCTCCTTGAACTTCAACGAACATTAACAAAAAAGAATTGGCCAAATTGGTCCAGGCGTTGTTGAGTTATGAGCTTACCAATACATTTTGGCGATTCATTTTTATATATAAGAAGATTAATATTATTTCGAATACCAATCCCCAAGAGTGCACAATACACGATGTACAAATGCTCTTACCGAAAACTAAAGCCTCGCATTCTTTCCATCATAATGAAGATGTTTTCATAATTATTGTAGGGAAAATATAGATGTAGATAAAATTCTAGTTCATGCGTCTGATAAATAATTTATTGTACATCAATAAAATGTATATTGTAAGTATATAAAAATGCAGATGTAGAAATATCATAGAGCTATAAAATCATTTATGTAGCTAGATATTTAAAAAGTAATGATATAAAAGACTCGCCAACAATGAATGATTGTCTTCTAAAATTGCAAATCGACTTGCATACAAAGAAATACTCTTTTTCTTACCCGCATTTACATTAGCATGGAGAACATCGGGCTCTTGGAAGAAGTTGTACTGGCGGATGGCTGCGTACCAATATGACGACACTTCCTGGCCTGTGAAAGGTTGTAGTAAAAATATAGCGTTAGTCTACTATATAAAAATAAGTCGGGTTTTCCTTCCTCACGCTATAACTCCAGAACGCACGAACCGATTTCCACGGTTTTGTATTCGTTGGAAAGGTCTCGGGCTCCGTGAGGTTTATAGCAAAGAAAATACAGGAAAAATTTCAACAGAAAAGCACGTAAATCTTTTTTACACACAGCGAGACAACATGACATTTGAGACATTGTCTATCGGGTCAGCTAGTTTAGACAAGACAATGTCTATCGGGTCAGCTAGTTTACAATACAAATCTTTCGTTTATTTATGCTTCCCTTGTGATAATATTTTGTATCGCACCTCTGATAGCTTGTACAGTGTGTGTGCGTATTGTCCGTACAGAGGGGCGATCGCACTAATTAATCGCAAGCGAAACGCAACCGAACCGTTCGGCTTAACCAATCCGAACGCCACAATATCACGTCATCTGTTCGATGACGTGATATTCTAGCTCTCGGATTGGTTGAGTGGAACGATTTGGTTTCGTTTCAGCTGCGATTTGTTAGTGCGATTGCCCCCCTGTTACATCTGGGGATTGTTCCCCTTTTTGCCGAAATAGCCTTTTTATGCTAACTCAGCACTACTAAACCTTTGTAAGGTTCCAGACTGCCTCTAGTGAGCCAGTCTACCCATATCTTCCAGCGCCTGAACTTCGTAAGTTAATCCTATAGTATCATTTCACTGTATCTAATGGTGTAACAAATATATTTTCTTTTTTTAAAAGTCTTTTGGAATTCTGTAATAGGAACACCGTTTTAGGTCGCATTTTGTACTTTATGGTTTTTGAAAAATGCTTTGAACGGGGTTCCTGACATGACAAGAGTTTGCCGTAAAGAAGAGCTAGTCAGAGGCTCACAAGCTTACGGTGACAATTCCAAATATAATATTACGCTATTTTTACGTTTGATGCTACTGTACTTGAGACATGTTAGTACGTTACTTGGGTTTGTTGCGGTACCTGAGACGTGTGGTTAGTACGATACTGTCACTTGTGGTTGGTACATTATCTATGACATGTAGTTGGTACTTCTCTCGACACGGGTACTGTACTTGTGGCATGCGGCATTCACGGGACCTGTGACGTATGGTTGATGCGGTCTGTGATGTGTAGGTTGTACTTTTACCGAGACGCGTGGGTGGTACGGTATCTGTGACGTGTACTTGGTATTTTTATCGATATGTGTAGATGGTATGGTATTTGTGCGTGTTTAACATGGTACCTGTGACATGTGGTTGGGCAAGTACCTGTAATGGGTGGTATTGTACTTAAGATGTACGAGTGGTACAGTACCTGCTGTGTGTGGTTGGTATGGTTCGTGTGACATGTGGACGGGTACCTGTGACGGATGGTTACTATGGTATCCGATGCGTGTGGTGGGTATTTATACTTGACACTTGTGAATGGTGTACCTGTGGTTTGTGGTTGGTGTTGTACATTGTAACGTAATTGGTACGTGTGATTAGTTTGGTACTTGTGTCATATGATTGGTACTGTACCTGTGACGTCGGGTTGGAGGGCGCTCACAGGCCGCTGGTACAGGTTCTGACCCACGTCACGATCGTTGCGGTAGTGGAACTTGTTTGTGTGGGCTAGGTGGTTGGCCCATGCCTGCGCATAGTCACACAGCTGGACAAACAAAATTTAGAGGTAGAATTATTTAGTATATTAATTTCTATATTATTCTTATACAAAAAATTGACTTAGATTTTTTTAGTGATGTGTTATTAATTAAGCTTTAATTTATTGTTTGTAATGCTTTCAATAAGAACACATTATCTTTAACGCTAGTTGCAGTTTATATTTCAATAAAATCTTTATTTACAAAACATCTTCATCACACACGAGCATAGGAACACAAAGAAGCTAAAATCAAATTTTCTTAAAACAATAACCCAGTACAAACCAAGCCGCGTATAAGTGAGAGCTTTCATTAATTCAACTCTAGGTTTCCGTTCAATTCATGCGAGCGTCTCTTTACGTGCGCACACGTTACGTACATAATCTATATATATAAAAATGAAACCCGTTTCGCGTTGTCACGGCATCACGTGTGAACGGCTGAACCGATTTCGGTAATTCTTTTTTTTAAATGTTTGTGGAAGTCCAAGGATGGTTCTTACGGAAAAAAATATTAAGAAAATCTCTCAGAAATATTGAAAAGTATACATTTAATTTTGCATATTTTAAAAAACGCGCGTTACGAATGTCAATTTTTTTTATACGAATGTCAACGTCATTCACAGCCATAGACTATATTAAAAGAGCATCGTTTCAACTATACAAAATAAAGTAGTGCATCAAAGCTACGCTAAGGCGGTACGAAGTTCGCCGGGTCAGCTAGTGTTTATTAAAATACATTGTCAGTTTGACGTATACTTTGCAAACGTCGCGTCAGATACATTCAACATGGAGTTCAGATTTAAGCAACATCGTCTTAATTCGACTAAGTAATATATATATACATATGTATGTATGAGTATATTCATAATACTGCAATAAAAAAATTAAGTTTAAGTAAATATACAACGCCGTGATTAATTTTAATTTGATTTGTTTTTTAATATAATTAATTTATTCAAGCCCCAAAGACAGATTACAATACTTAAACCAGTTACATTAAAATAGAAATGGCTTATAACTTATCGCAGTGGTTTAGACTTTTATGCTAGGTCAAGCCTGTATTACAGAAGTCAGTGGTTCGGTAATAGAAGTAGCATTTAAACTCATGTACGGTGATAAAAACATGACACGGAACATCTGAGACGTAAGACTTAAACAATAATACTAGAGAAAAAAAAATAAAGTTCTAATGGAAAATATTGTAAATAGATATTCTTTTCACTTACAATACTTTCGTGTGTCAATATCTAATGTAGATGTTACATTTTGTGTTTCTGTGTTGCGTGCAGGGACGTAGCTAGGGGGGGCGGGCGGGGCGGCTGCCCCCGGGCGCCAAAATTGTAGGGGCGCCAAACGGGCAAAAAAGTGATATTTTTTCCTAGTTCTCTAAAATATCATGACCGATTGAAGTACATTTGTCTTTGCAAATTTTAGTAAAAAACAAAGAAAAAACTTAATAATAATATAAATTATAAATGAAATAGATCTACAAAAATAACAAACTGAAGTTAATAAAAAACTACATCAGGAACTTGACAGGACAACAACGACTAACCAACTTGGCCATCATATCAATAGAGCACAAAATAGCTTCAGCAATATCTTTTGATGACATTGCTAAAACGTTTGCAGCAAAAAAAGCCCGAAAAATTTCATTTTAAAGTTTGTTTAGGGCTTTCATTTTGTACAAAAATGTAATTATCATCTGTTTAAGTAATTAAATAATTACTATTTAATATCTTACATTGAGCAGTTATTTACCATACCTTTCTCCTTTTAGACGAAGACTTCATAAATAATTCTAAAAAATAATTTATTACTTTTTTTGTGGTTCATTGGTATTTAGGGTGGTTGAGTCTTTGTATGACTCATGAGGCATCTGGCCGGGGGTCATTTCTTGCCCCGGGTGAAATACGACCTAGTTACGTCCCTGGTTGCGTGTGTGTATGCCTATTAAATTACAAAGTTACAAACTCACAGTGAGACCGAGAAAACTATAATGTAGTACATTATGAATTTCTCAGTCTCACCGTAGATTTGCGCCTGTAATTACGGTGTCAAAACTAAATTCAGTAAGGTTTATGTTTTCTCGTTGAGGTAGAGTGATAGAAAATCCCCAACCTCCGGCGCCATGTAGAGCTGCGGCGCGCCGTGCCGCTGCCGGTACACGTTGTGCCAGCACAGGCACTCGGTGATGAAGTCGCTGTCCTGCCACGCTGTGCGCACCTCGCTCCACTGCACCACCATACTCACCGGCTTAGACAGCAGCACCTGGTGTGTTAAGTGCCCAATGAGTGCTTTATTTTTAACTAGCTGACCCGGTGAACTTCGTACCGCCTAATTATAATTATGTTCTGATCGAATCAGATTTGTCCGAGTCGCCTAGTACTTCCACCATATCATCATGTCCTGGCGAGCCAAGTGGTTCCCAAGTAGATGGAGCCAAGTTGATGGAAATAAAGAGTTACTAATACATCGCTTTTTATTATTCATTCATTGAACATTTATTATCAAAATGTACGAGGTTTGCGTACAAAGTCGCATACTTTCTTTTCTAATGTTTCTCATTCTGATTATGACATAATCTGTGTAACTGAGAGCTGGTTGACACCGAGTTTTTACGATCGAGAGTATTTTGACGGTAGGTACGAGGTGTTTAGGTGCGATAGGTCGGAAGCGGAGAGCGGTGCCGGGCGCGGGGGCGGCGTGGCTGTGGCGGTGCGCGCCGAGTACCGGCCGCTCCGCCGCGGCTGGCCGCTTCCCCCTCCCGCCTCATCGGAGTGTGTCTGGCTATCGTTGCCATTGAATAATCACAACAAAAACACACAGTTTTTAAATATCGGTTGTGTTTATATTCCTCACGGACCCGGATATACAGATAGTTTAATTTCATTCTTCGACATTGCTAGTAATTTGATTTCCGAACGACCTAATGACAAGTTTTTATTAATAGGGGATTTTAATATTTCTGACGCTCAATGGGAAATTCATACATGTACCAACTTGTCATTAAAACCTAACAAATCTTATTCTGTTCAATTACTCACTGATTTTATGGCATTTACAAACCTTAAACAATTTAATAAATATATTAACATTAATAACCGAATTCTTGATTTAGTGTTAAGCGATGCCGATTGTCGTGTAAACAGCTGTGATGCTGATGATCTTCTCACTGCAGAGGATTTTCACCATAAAGCTATTTTATTACAATTAAAAATATTATTTACACCCCTTCTCGAAACAAATCCTACCAAAGTTTTTAATTATAATGCTGGCCACTATAATATTATAAACACAGATTTATTAAAATTTGATTGGATTAATTTATTTCAAGGCTTAAGTACCGATGATATGACAACAAAGTTTTATAACATTTTAAATGATCTCATGTTAAAACACATTCCACGACGTACCTTAAGATCTGGTCATTCTCGTCCAACATGGTATACTCGGCCACTTATAAAGTTATTAAACGAAAAACGTAAATACCATAAGATTTGGAAAGTCTTTGGTAATCCATTAGACTACAATACCTTTAAGTTATTAAGAACCAGATCAATTAAAATGGAATCGCAATGTTATGAAAATTATGTTAAGTATTCTGAAGATAAAATGAAATCATATCCTAAATTTTTCTGGACTTATGTCAATTCTATTCGCTCTAACAATGGACTTCCAAAGTCAATGTTCTATAAAAATATTTCAACTACAGACGCTCAACGTATTTGTAATTTATTTAACGAGCACTTCCACTCTGTGTTTGAAAATTCCAATTCTTGTCAATATGATATAAATAACTTATCTCCACCTTCGGAACCGGTTATAGATATAAATTCAATAGAAATTACTAAAGAGATAGTTTATAGACAACTTAAGACTATAAACACGAATAAAGGGGCAGGACCTGATGGTATTCATCCTATCTTCATTAAACAATGTGCTTCCGCTTTGACTTTTCCGCTCACACTAATTTTTATGAGTTCTCTGAAAACAGGATGTGTTCCAGCTGTATGGAAGAAAGCTTGGATCACTCCTATTCCTAAAGGGATTACAAGTAATGACATAGAAAAGTACCGTCCTATATCAAAACTATGCCAGTTTGGCAAAATATTGGAAAAAATTGTTACTGCTGAATTGTCAGAGATAGTAAGTAGACATATTTCTCCTAGTCAGCACGGTTTTTATAGAGGCAGAAGCGTAGATTCAAACTTGTTAATTTTTTCAAATTTTATTTTAAATGCTTTAAATAAAAAACTACAAGTCGATGCCATATATACGGATTTTGCTAAAGCTTTCGATAAAATATGTCACTATACACTGCTGTCAAAGCTTTGGAATCTCGGCATAAGTGGTGACTTATTTAGGTGGATAAAGTCCTATGTTGAAAACAGATGTCAAGCTGTAGTCTTGGGTGGTTTTTGCTCTGAATACAAAAGTGTCCCCTCAGGTGTACCTCAAGGATCGCACCTAGGTCCTTTGTTATTCATACTTTATATTAATGACCTTGCGAAAACCATTAAGAGCTCAAATACTCTTCTTTATGCTGATGACACTAAGATTTTTCGTATTATTCGTGATGAAGTTGATTGTGCAACTCTTCAAAATGACCTAACTGATTTTGAAAATTTCTGTAAAACAAATAAGTTATTTTTAAACCCTGACAAATGTTGCGTGATAAGTTTTACAAGAACACAAAATCCAACTGAAATTAACTATACTTTATGTAACACAAGTCTTAAAAGAGTATCCCAGATTCGAGATCTTGGCGTTATAATTGATTCGCAACTAACTTTTGTACCTCACCTTGATGTTGCATTAAAAAAAGCATATAAACAGTTAGTTTCATTTTAAGAGTTGGTAAACCCTTTAAGAACGCCTCAACCTATAAACTACTTTATAATAGTTATGTCAGAAGCCACCTTGATTTTGCTTGTACGGTTTGGCACCCATTTTTCAAGATTCATATTGATAGAATAGAAACATTACAACGAAAATTTATAAAATCTTTAGAGTATAAGACTGGTAATTTGTACTTCGATTATGATGTATCCCTTCGACGACAAAAAATGATTCAACTTTCCGATCGTCGTGATTTAATGGATATTACTTTTCTGTATAAAATACTGCAAAATAAAATTGATGCGCCTGCATTATTGCAGGAAATATCCTTCCGCATTCCTCGAAATCGTGAGCGTAGTTGTCGTACAAAAAACCTGTTTTCAATTGCGGAGAGTACCAGCTGTTATGTTGCTAATAGTTTTCTGAGACGAAGCTGCAAACTGTATAATGAAAAATTTTGTGATGTGGACATATTTAGTAATAGTTTAAATCGATTTAAGAATCATTTGTTACAAATTATAAAAAAAAAAAAAAATCTAATTTAGTATCTAAGTAAGTACCAACTATGTTATAGCTCTGTACAAGAATAACACATGACGAAGTGTAATTTTATTTAGTTTTTAAGTGGGTATAGACCGCTGTTTGTATTTAGATTAAGGGAACTGTAAGTCTTATTTATGTATGTGCATTTTATTTATAATATAAGAGATGTGACTGTTTGTTCCTAAATAAAAAAAAAAAAAAAATTTTTTTAAAGGCTTATAACCTGGTCTATATGGACAAAACAATGGAACGTTCGGATACACGGTTCTTTTTACATGAGATGACAAAACAATATAATAAAAATATTTTTGACAGTTAGTAACACTGTAAGGTTGGCACCCATCAAATATGTCAACACATTAATTATTTTTATATTTTGAAATTTAAATACACGATGTTATAAGCAAAGTTGATATTATGTTGTCGATTCAAAAGTCTTTTTTAATGCGTTCTTCAATTCGAGTGGAACTGAGAGTACAAATACCGTCAAATGTTTGACAGAAAGTAAGTGATCAACTTTTATATGGGAAAATGAAATTGTCGTCTTACTCTATCTTACTCGCAATTTTTCCTTATTTGCTCACCGTTTAGACCTACCCTGGACTACGACAAACATTTTAAAACCAAAATCAGCTCAATCGGCCCAGCCGTTCTCGAGTTTTAAGCAGACTAACGAACAACAATTCATTTTTATTTATATTGATGTAGGTACTAAATTCCAGATTTCTTTCAAGACGTCCATTTTGATTGGCTGCAAGAGATCTCTATTAGAGATAAGTCCACCATTGTACATATTCTTTCCTGTATATTTTACATTATATCTAATTGTGCAATATATGAGATTTTGTTTTATTTATAAGTTGGTAGTAGTGCTCTGTATTTTTAACAGTTCAATTGCTATTACATAAAGATTTGCAACACGAAATTTTATTTTGTCACCCTATTGTAGCAGGTGTTATTTTGCGGAAGTCCATTGTATTACAAAGGATATTTATTACGTTTGCTGATTCCGCGCAGTTGATGATGACTTGTCCAACAAGCAGACAAGGTCGACACGTGTTTCGTCTCTCAGCGAGACATCTTCAGGATCTGTTGCCCGCTCGGTGTCTCGTTCGACCAGCCGATCGTGAGACCCCGCTCGGTGTCTCGTTCGACCAGCCGCTCGTGAGACACCGAGCGGGCAACAGATCCTGAAGATGTCTCGCTGAGAGACGAAACACGTGTCGACATTGTCTGCTTGTTGGACAAGTCATCATCAACTGCGCGGAATCAGCAAACGTAATCAATATCCTTTGTAATTTATTTTTTGTCAATCAAACAAACATATTTAGATAACGGTGACTCACATTTTTATTGTATTAAAAAATAAATATTGGACAATTATGAAAAAGAGCGTCGCTGGCGCTGTGGTCATGGCGCTGGTCTACAAATCGGATTATTCGGGGTGCCCGGGATCGCTCCTGCCATGTAACAATCTGACGCTCCTATGGTGAAGAGAAACATCGAACAGGCAACACACATACACCTGCGATGAAGTTCAAATGTGTATATAGTAATGATGGAAAAAAAAACGTATCTTTGTTGAGGTTGGATACAATACAATTGTCCCGCAGTACTCGAGAGCTGAATAAAGTGAGAAGGAAATATCATATTATATCTAATAACTGTATTTGTATAAAATAATCATCAGCTCTATATCTGTATATACGAGTTTTTTTACTCCATAAGAAGTGTGAGTCATCTGTAAAATTTATTCTGTACAGCTACAATTCAGGAGCTGGTAGATAAGCAAAACTTCTACGAACGATAAATTTATGCAAGAATTGCGTGACTATGTAACCCCGAAGTTACATATAAACGTGGTTAGGTATCTTAAATGGCTAAAGAAAATAGCAGTATCATCGTGCCTATTCTCCCCGTCATCATTCGCTTCGGCCCTGACGACAGCATGATTGATCTAACAAATGTGTTGCTACGTAGGCAATATTTAAATGATGGCAAATTCCTCGATAAATATTCATTGTTCATTAATTTTATTGATGGCAACAATTTCACATTTCGAAAATTTCAGATATAAAGCTTAATCTGAACTATGATTTGATTTTTGAATTCCTTAAAGTATTAGGGTATTTATCGATTTATCATGTTCATTGGTCCGGTCGGTGAATTTTGTATTACCTACATTTCCTTCACTTCCTCAAAATTTTTCCATTATTTTTTCATCGTTTAAACCATACTAGGATTACGACAAATATTTCAGGACCTAATTATCTGAATCGTTCCAACTGTTCTCAAATTTCAGCGTTTTTTTTTTAATTTGAAACAGGAATAACCCAACCGGATCCAGTAATAGATAATTGTCTATACGTAATTGCCGAGTAAATTGGCATTCTCAAATGTGTATTTTTACAAATCGAATATTGTTTTATATTCATTTAAATGCCTACCGCGTTATAATGTAGGTACACTACGAGTCACTATATCAAATATTACTAAATACATTCAATCACATATGGTCTTCCGGAGAGAGATAATCCTCTGATATTTGTTTATGAGTCCTAATGTTATCGGCGCGAATCTGTTTTCCATTGTCCAGGTACTTTGCAGATATCATCAATCCTTCATCACAGCTCATATTTGTCTTCACTGAAGGGCACGAGCTTACCCCAACTACGAGTTTGTTAATGCAAAAGCCTAAGTCAACCACACTGATCAACTTCACGAACACCTTTGAATTTCTTTTCAAGCGTATACAGGTTGCCTCGCGATGTTTCACCGTAGAGCGTTATATAAATGTGAAATTCGGAAAAGGAAACATACATTGCCATTTGGCAACTTCGACTTTGATATTCTTGATTTGTGCGACATATTAAACCGAAACTTGGCCGCTTATACCATGGACGTAATAAAGAGGTCAAAAGTCTTCTAAATACCACTACAGAGGGCTATGAGATTCTCTGTATCATTGAATCACAGGTGATACAATCAGCGTAAGAACCAGGGTCACGGACATAGCCCGAATAATTGCATACCTTAAAACGCTATTGGTAGGGTATAAATTGTCTGCAGAAGTTAAGGCGGAAGGTTCTTCAAGCGGTACGCATATGCCAGGAAACATAACGGTGGTATGAAAACGTACGCAGAATATGATGAAAATTCTCAATAGTGACACAATTCTTAATGCAATATTTGCATCTAAACGTATTTGACGTAAGAGTAATTTTCCATACAATAATGACAAATCCTATTTACATCCTAATTTTACATAGAGTAAAATCAGTCTGCGCATAGTGATAATTCCATCATACATAGAATTTTTGGAAAAATAAAAAGATCCAACATAAGTTTTTTTTTCCATTCGATCCAGTAATTTCTGAGATTAACCCATTCAAACAAACAAACACAAAAAACTCTTACAAGTAAACGTTGTGGCACTTACATACTATTTTTTATGCTATGAACCACTTTGATCTAAAAGTACTATAAATAATCATATTTCATTGTTCAACATTTGATTGATGTGAACGGTAATTTTTCATTTCGTGTTTTGAATCGTTATGGTGCGTGAAACCTTTTAGAATAAATGCGAGCAGAATCGTACAACGTGCATTAGCATAATGATAACTTGACTAATTGCTTAACGTAAATCGAAATCAAACTGCGTAGCACGAAATTAAACTAGAGTTGTTATAGGACATGATTATTTTGATATATTGTTTGTCTTATATAAGAATATACTTTGGGTAATTTGTCATACCGTTGCTTATATAAAAAAATCAAATATTTATTTATTAAATTACATGTTATTTTTCTTGCTTCCGTTTCTCTATCTTTAAAATTTGGCATTGGCTAATGCACTTGCCGCATAAGCCAGAAGAAAGAAAAAGAAAATACATGTCTGATATATTATAGTTGGTCTCAAAACATACTCTGGCTAATATCCCATACCGTTTCTATAAAAAAAAATATTAAATTACAATTATCGTTTATTTGAGGTGGAAATTATCTCTTTAAGTTCGTAATACCTATGTTAGGAGAGAACTTTTATTCTTAAGTAATACTATATAATATTGTCTAAATAATTAATTAAACAATATTATACTACGCTACTATTTGCTATTTCTATTCTTTTTGAATGTACTTTAGTACAGATAATACGTATCATTAACAAAGCGAAATAAATTTTCACTTATTTCATAACTTACGATAATTATGTATTATCTTCCTCATTGTATAAATTCCAATATTGTAAAATATGCAACAAAGAAAATGTTCAGTATTTATATAGGTAATACCACTGCCATCGACTGAATAAGGGGCCCTGCCTAAATGTTACACATATCGTAGAAGCAATAAATATAAAGTTGGAAACGGCACCGTGCAGCCTCATTATTTCAATAGCTTTCAAGTACCACTAGACCGCTACTACTAGACCACTTCTCCGGACTAGTTTCAAACATAGAAAGAATTGAGACTTGCTCGCAAAACCTCGCATAAAAAGACAACTCAACTAAGCTATTATGTAAGAACTAGTTTGCCTGAGCGATATGTTGACCATCCTTTTAGATAACTTGTATAATTAAAAATTTAAAGTATCTGCCTTATTATTTTATTCCCTTAAAGGGTTTTGGCAGAATATCAACGCTTCGCGTTATGTGAAGCATAATGCTGAACCAGGGCCAGTTGGATGCTAATGCACGTAATATTACGGTTACAACTGGCGCCCAACGTGGGGCCAGTAGCCAGTAAGCTTGTAAGCCTCCGACTAGCTCTTTTTTATGGCAAAACGAAATCCAGGAAAATGTGATATATATTATAGTATAATTCAAATATTCTTTAAAAATTATACCAACCTAAAAAACACTTTTTATACATGACAACTTTTGTCATGTCAGGAACACCGTTCAAAGTATTTTTCAAAAACCATAAAGCTCAAAATGCGGCCTATAACGGTGTTCCTGTTACAATATAAAAATGTATTAGTAATAATGTGTTATTTATGTGTCATGATTGCAAATATAGAGTATAAGTGTAGTTGTATATGTATAGAAAAACTGTGTACTTTCATCTACTTCGTACTTTTGCGTGAGTTTTATCTTTACTTCGTGTGACTATATAAACTAGTAGGCAATGTTATAGACGTCCTAAAACCTTTACTATTGAAGTCTATCAGGACAACATCATTATTAATAATTTTAAAGATACAATGATTACCTTATAAATTATGACCAAATATACTAAAGTGTTATAAAAAGTAATATGCACATGCATATGTACACTTTTGTACTTATTGGTTGATTTTTACTTACCCTTATGGATACTACATAACATATAATCGTAAAGAGACCAGATGCTATTACTGAATTCGCAGAATACAACAAATTTTTTAGGCAAAATATTTGAAAACTATATACCATAAGGTGACATCGCCAATTCTCTAGCGCTAAAATGTCAAGGGTATGATGACAGGAAAAAACAATTCTGTGGGAGGGGCGAAGGTCGACGGAGCCCTTCCGCGTCCCGGCGCGGGTCAAGGCCAGGCCTATCTTCGCGAACATCTCTATCAAACGAGTGTCTGCCCTTTGCGACTAATCTCACTTTTGTCCACAGTTATATGAAGATCGATTCTGATGAAAATTTTGATGATGCGAAGTTTTCGGATAGAATGTAGATATCTATTTAAAGCATCGTAAACATATAATGTGTTGCACCGTAATCTATAGGGGTTATAATTAGAGATCGGATAATCGGATGCATATTTACCTAAAGTTAGTTTAAGGCAAAAGTATGGAAACGGCTTTTTATTGTTTTGTTAAATAAAAATCCCGGGATTGCGGAATTGGATAGCCGGATGTTTATTTATTTACCTAATTTAGTTTTTGACAAAGTATGGAACTGTCTTTTTATTTTATTTCCATAAATAAAAATCCCGGAATTCCGGTACTGTAGAACATTTTGGTAAAATACGTATGCATAGTTGTATAAATGAACCCGGAGTCTCGGTCTTTTGAAAATAAATATTACGTGCTAATTTAGTAATTTTCAAACAATATCACTACATTAAATTTGCAGTCCCGTATTTTTCCGGGATTTTTATTTAACAAAATGTATTTTAAAAAGCCGCTTCCATAATTTGTGAGCCAAAAATTAACTTTAGGTAAATATGCATCCGATTATCCGATCTCTAGTTATAATGTATTTAATTCTCAAATTCACAAACAAGAAATCATAACGTGAAAGGTGGATTAAAAAATTTTACTATGATCTATTACTACTATTACTATAATATAATTTAAAAAAAGTTTTAACTCTTATAAGGTAAAAACTAAAAAAAGTGAAAAATATATTTTTCAAAAATGCGCGGAAATATTGCCATTATATTCAAAGAAGATTATTTCCGAATTATCGTTTTTACCTTCACAAATAAGCTAAATTCAAAGCTGAATAAAAAACAAACTTTGAAGAAAAAACTTCGCGAATCGTGTCATCTTGTACAATATCACGATTTAAGAAAACAGCAATATTAAATATTTTATACTTGAAATTGACAATCGTTTTCTTTCATACTTTACTATACAACTGGGCGAACATCATATAATGGGCTACATCTACACTAATATTATAAAGAGGGAAGATTTGTATTTTTGTATGTAAGTATGTAAGGAATAGACTCAAAAAGTACTGGACCGATTTTTAATAATTCTTTTTTCATTAGAAAGCTACATTATCACTGAGTAAGATAGGCTGTATTTAGTACTAGATTACTATAGATAGAAATATATAAACAATGCAAATCGTCCGCGGGTGAAACCGCGGGACACAGCTAGTATTGTATAAATAAGCTTACTTAATATAAGTATCAACTGCTGGAAATAGCTAAACTGACGTTACAATAAATTAATGGTTTTTTCGTAATATCTTTATCTAATTTTGATAATTGCACACTATTTATTTGCGGATACGAACCAAATAAATAGAAATTATTTAAATCTGATCCGTTCTTCACCGAGCCGTCATGTAACTGACTTTGTTTTATGAATACTTCTACTGCAATAAAAATGCATCCTCTTATTAGCCTTATTCTTATATATAAAAATGAATCGCAAAATGTGTTGGTAAGCGCATAACTCAACAATGCCTTTACCGATTTGGCTAATTTTGGTCTTGAATTATTCGTAGAAGTCCAGAGAAGGTTTGTACGTAGAGAAAATAAAAAAATAAAATTTGAAAAAGTGTAAAGTCAACATTTTTATACAAACAATTTGTATTAATACTTAAAAGCCAATTTGAACCTTTGGCAAGACAAAAAAGTGACGTTAGTTCTGTCAAACAAATTTAATGTCATCATATGTCATTTCAAGTAGGAACAAAAAACTGCCACTTTACAAATCTTTTTGACAGGACGAAGTCTGTCGGGTCCGCTAGTTATTATTATGAAATTGTTAATTAGTATGTCGCTTACATCACGCATCTTTAAAAGATACGGTCCTTTGTGAGGCGTGCTGCCGGATCATAGATCCAACGCGTAGAGGTCATTTAAGCGAAATTTGTAAACGTGTGCATGGAATGTACCATCTGGGTCTAATCTCTATCTGCACCATGAAAAATGCAGCTAAAGACTATACCCAGTTAGCCATTACTGACCGAAACGTTTGTGGACGATTTACATTTCGATTATGGTGGTAATGAGAACCGGGTTATGGAAGAGACTGCCTTATTAATCTTATTATTAGTATTTTTATATTATATACAAACTAACTAGTATTATTATTGAAAGCATATATTATTATGCTTCAGTAATAAATAAATTTTATAATGTTTTAACTTTGTTTTTAAAGAATCCGTAAGTATTTCCGTAAATAATAAACAACATATTTTCTCGCAACTTTAAAAACTCGTAGTTCGTAGTAGACATTGTTGTCAACTTTCTACACGCTACGTTTCTTCGTCGTAACGACTACGTAGACACTACGTAGGGGGCGAATAAAAGTTATTGGGAACCTACGTCGTAGCAACTACTACGAATGTAGCTTATCCGTAGAACGGATCAAACAATCTTCTCACCGGAAATTACAGTAACTTATTACGTAGTTTACTCACCTTCTGTAATAATCTTGGTCGGTTATCTAACTGTTCTACTTCGTTGTCATTTTTGTTGTGTTGTTCGTTGTTATTTTTGTTGGAAGACTTTCTAGAATAGTAGAAAAGCATATAAATGATTAAGGAATGAATTCAGTGGACTAGGTTTGTTAGCATAATATTAATATTCAACGTTATTTTTATTACCAGAATAATAACTTCCAGCTATTCTAAATAATATTGACGTTTCTTTTTATGTAAATCTTTTTGTTTGTTTTTAGCTAAAATATCTTTAGCAATACCATTCGAAGTATACTCGAGGCATAGCCATTTATTAAATGATGGCCACCTAACGGTTCTCGAGAAGGGTATCATTAAATTAATGGCTATGATGAAAAGGTCCCTCAAGTTTCATATTCGCGTGTTTCAACACCATTTGTAAGGTTCTACAGACCAGTAATTTAGGAGACTTGAAATGTTACTTGTATCGATGAAAGGTAACAGTTACTATATCACTTTTTTACGATTCTTATAATTTTAATATAAATTACACATAAATAATGTTTTAAATTACCACAAAATAGTAAAATTTAATTTCAGTATCATTTTAAACAACAATCGATTATTCGATGATTATTTGGTGTCGGTTTCGAACATAGCTCGACGAATTGCGAACGTTCAGTGGCAGTGGACATGACACAAGACTGAGCCATCAGGACGGGAAAATCTTGTCTAGTGGCAGACACGTGCCGGACACTGATACTTAGTTAGGCCTCCCACAAAATAGGCCGATGATTTTGCGAAAATGGCAGGAAGACGCTAATAGAACCGATCTGTATGGAAATCCTTCAGTTAGGTCAATATCCAGTGGCTGAAATAAGATTATATGAATATTATACCATTTTCAAGATCAAGTGGTTGAGACCACCGACTGATAAATAGGAGATACGTAATTCCGTTCAAAGTAGGTACCTGCAAACCGTACAAAGTAGGTACGATCTGTAGAACAGCTGCTGGGTAACTAACACGAACTTACCTAAGGTTGTTGCCATAACATCTTTGTTAATAGCATTATTGTGCTCCGAAAATATGAGAGTTAAAAGTGAGAGTTAGTTCCACAGTTGCTAAGTTGATTTACCATCAGATTAAATGAAGATCAAAAGTTCTCCTCTCAAACGTTCAAAAATATTGTGTAATAAATTAAATGCATATATCATTTACTAGTATCTCCTTCTCTCTATGACATCTAAAGTCCGTGCCTTTCGTGGGCTGAACTTATACCTTTCAGGCAACAACGCAGGCGCCACCTTCTTGCGAAGGTTTGCAAGAGCTGCTAACTCCTCGCGTTTTCTCGACGGCGGCGGCGCACCGCACAGCGTCACCAATGGCGTAGGCGAAGGCTGCGTTTGCCGCGACAGCAACCTACATTGTATACAAGTTTAGATAGAAGAAATATTCAGAAATCTTAGAAAATATGTATAATCTTAATATAAATTTCATAATAATATAATCATAATATAAAGTTCTATAAACAGTTATATTGTAATCAATCATATAGAATTCATTACGACATCAAGTTCACCATTGTATATGTACAGTACATTAAGTATAAATAAATAATAAAGCGTTAGAAAAATTTAACTCATTCAGAGTTCCGATATCTATAGAACATCTGTCGCCTTAATTCGTGCTTCATAACGGTTCTATTCGACTCAAGATTAGCTGCCACGGCAGAAAGAACGAATTAAGTATTTCGAATTTTATGACATTCACGAAAACAAACAATTTTGACATTTATCACTGTACATTAAGAGTCAAGTTGACCGCAAACCGGCCGAGTCCTGAACTGAGTATTTATTTAGATTAATACAGTTATTTAAATGTACGAATTACACTTTTAGCTTAACGGCTGATTTATTATACACGCGTGATTTAACTTTTTATTGTTACGACTACTTATATTTCAGTAATTCATGATTCAAGTATCAATAATTACTTATAACCCTCATCATATATGAAAAAATGTAAAACATAATTCTACTGCATTGCGAAACGCAGCACTTGATGTCATCTTGCGATAATGTATGGTTGTCAAGTGCATTCCACATTATGCAACACCTGAAATTTCTGGGAAACGACCCGACACAATCGAGTTAAGACATATTATCCGAATTTCAAATATTTCATAGAAAAGTAGACTGTTTTTTTTTATTTATTATAATATAAAGTCAAGGGATTCTTTAGATTCTGACAATCTTCATATAGTTAGGTACATGCAATGAGCTTACTTATAAAGTTCACTACGTATTCTACAAAATATGCCATATTCAAAACTCAATTTAGTTGTTTTAATCACTTTTTACTTTAATTTATTCTTAGACTATATACACGTGTAGTTGAATATATAATAATACTTACTAAATTAATAATTTTTTGAACATGAAATATACAAATGCACTAAGTAAGAAAACGGTTAACTTGTAACTCATTCATATTATAGAATTGCACACGCGAGATAAAACATACCTTTTCGAAGCAGGCGTCCTCTTTGAAAGTAGCGTGTAGTCATACAGGTTGGAGCTGGACGGGTTGTTGTTGAGCGGCGGCGGCGAGTACAGCTCATCGCGGTAGCTGTTGACCAGCGCCGACTTAAGGGGGAGCAGCTCGACCGTGTCGCGCTCGCGTGGCGTGCTCATAGCGCGCGTCGCATCGTGTGGCGCCGCCCGCCTCGCCGGCCGCATGCAGCCCACTGAGAGATGTGACCTTGAAAATGCTGCAGCGTAGTACTGGGGCAATGTCGATAACTAAGATTATACATTTTCTACACTACAATACTTAAAATAAACGTCATTATTTTATACCAACCAATAAAAGAGCCAATAAACATGTCAATGCTAAAGCAACATGTCTATGTTGACAACCTCCATAGTCGAGTGGATAATACACCGGTTTCAAGGTGTCCCCATCTCTGAGGTCCCGGGTTCGAATCCCGGTGGGAGCAGATGTTTGTGTGATGAATGCGAGCTTTTGTACCTTAGTCATGGTTGTCGATATATATTTCAATAAAAATTATTTATATATGTATAATATATGTATTTCTATCCGTTACCCTAGATCCCATTGCACAAGCCTTATAGAGCTTAGTTTGGCTAGCTAGGTAGGAGCTAGGCTAATTGGTGTAAGTGTAACAAATATTTATTTATTTATCTGTCTACTTATACAGGAAGTTTTTGACGAAATATTTTTTACGACAGGTTGCAAAAGTCAGTAGCTACGGCAGCCGAAAGCAACTTCAAACTCTACTAAAACTAAGCCCAACTGAGAATGTCGAATTTTTTAACGTGAAATGATGATGAGGTCTTGTGGACGTTCACCGTCGGTTGTTTACATCATATTCCCGATGGTCTATGGGTGATGTACCGTAACTTTTAAGCAATATTTAATGATTTACGAAACTGAGAAGTTGGGCATTCTCTACGTAACGAACGGAAAGGATGGAAATAAAATAGAGATCCTGGTACAACAAAGCTCTCAATAGTTCCAAAGGAGCGATAAGCCGGCTGAACGAAAGTGATGAGGTGAGTATAAATCTAGAGTATAACGTTGGTATAGATGGTCTTAATGTGGAATAAATATTCGGTGAGTACTGTGGTTGTGCGCTGGAGGTCTCATTGAGAGGAGGAAGGCCTATAGTCAAAACTTTGTACTCACATGAATAATATCGATAAACAGCGTTCCATCACTAGTCTATTACGGGTCCGGAGGCAGCCCAGGGCCGCGCATGCGCGTAGCTTTGCGCTGTTTGACACTTACGGTTAGCGCTTCGTCATTATAACACGAGTACTTCAGACGTCTGCATCGCTAACTACTTATACATAGGTTACATTTCATTCACAGCTATTAATGACATGTTGTACCTACACAGTGATGGCGTAAATGTAGACGCGGGCAAAATACAATTTGCATTTTTACAGGGTCACCAGTTAACGAAACTCATATTGTAATATTTGTAAAATAAAAGAGAGATTACAACTATAATAATGTAATGGAATCATTATATCTATTGTGTCTTGCTAACAGATTGTATCTATATGATATCTTTGGAGTTCCATATCGAGTAGGATAAAAAAAATAATCCGAATATATTTTTTTTACAGTAAACTATTTTTATACTTACTGAAAATATATTACATATACTTTAAATAATATTTACTATTACTGTTTCAATTTTTACCTTTACGAACGGTATTTTAATTTCGTGAATCGATTTTTCAATTATACACCTTTAAATTTTTAACATATTGTCTTTGAAAAAACGTCCACAGACGTCATGGTAGTACGTAACGTACATATAAATATAGCTTTGCTAGTAATATTTTTATTTTGTCTTTACAGTTCATTCATAATTCCTAAACATTGGCCCACTAAAGGTTCCAGATAGGGAGAGACAACTGACCAAAGGTTGACAAAGCATTTGTGATGCCCTTGATGTTATAGACGTCCATAGATTACGGTGAGTGCTTACCATCAGGCCTTAAGCATTTTTACCACTATAGTGATATAAAAATCGCAATGGGAATAGCTCTACAGCCACGGATCCTTACATGGGGAATATTACCTCTGCAGGGGTAATTCTGATATACTTCGTAGGTAATCATTGTATAATACATGACAAATCGTTGCGTAATATAACTTAAGGTTTGTTTCACGTAAAATAAAATGGTAATATTCATAAATATGTATATAATACCATATTTGACAATATTATTTTCCGAGTTTAGTAAATGCTAGAGATTACCAAATCAGTGCCAGGAGCATGACCAATGAAACAAGATATGATTAAGCACTTATCGTGCGATATAACTGACAACTTAAAAATTATCTGTTGTATTTTGATAGTTTAATTGGCTCTTTCATATTATTTCCTTAGGCAAGCTTATGTCATAACGGCGAAGAGGCGAAAAGAAACCACTGCATAACAAAGTAAAGTGGCATGCCACACGGACTCATCTCTTCAATCCCTCTTACGCTATTGTAAGCATGTCGAATGTAAAGCATTTTTCGTACATCAAAAATATATAAGCACCCTTTGATTCTTGACGAAATGAACATATGAAAATGGGTGAAACTAGACTTATTTTTATCGACAGAAAACATTTAAAAAAACTTTTTTTAGAAGTTATGTTTTTTTTTATTTTTCACGTCGCAATTGGGTACCCCATGCAAAGAAATTCTTATAACTTTAGTTCTATAAAAAGTAGCAAGCCAAAACAAAGACTATTAGACTCTATATAATATTTTTGTCAAGTTAGTCTGGAACCCAAATTGTAAATGAAATTTCAGAACCATTGAAATGAGGTCAATGGTTCTGAAATCATCTACATAAATTCAAATTTTATCAAAATTTTTAACTTATCGTCATCATCAATACGAGAGAATAAAAAACTTATGTAAAGAAAACAAACTATTTATTAAACAAAATTAGTACAAAATGTTTTAAACTTTATTTATGATCATTACATGTTCATTACATTACTTAAATATACAGGTTACAGGAAAAGTCGTGCTAGCTCCGTTAAAGGCGTGGAGTACCCATCATTTTTGACTCATTTTACTATGAAACACGCTACCCTAAACTTAACTTGTGTCAAAACTTGATTAAATAAATGACATTTCATGCTAACCTATTGTTTTATTTTACTTTTTAGGGAAGAAAATTAATACTTAGGTATTAATTTTCTTCGCCACTGTCGCCTAATAAGCTAAGTTTTTTAAATACATTTAATTAAAACTCTAGATTGTTATACCTCGTTGGATAGCTGATGAAACGTAGATATTTTTAAACACATCTGCCGAACAACTGCCATACTATTTTTTTGTAATATCTATAGGGTAGGGTGTTTCATAGTGAAATAAGTCACAAATGATGGGTACTCCACGCCCTTAACGGATCTAGCACGACTTTTCGTGTAACCCTGTATAGTATAAGCATATGCAGCGTATTAATGTATACGGTTGAGCCAAGAAAACTGCGTTGGGAATAGAGGCGATTTTCAGATCAACAGTGGTACTTAATGAAGGATTCACAGACAATTTACAAAAATAAACTTGATAACTTACTAGAATACAGGTAGCCAAGATTAAACAATAGTATATTGATTTTGTTCAATCATATTCATAATACATATACCTATTATAATAAAATATACTCATCAATATAATTTTATATACAAACTTGATGTATGAAATGTGGCTTGCAAACATAATGCCATCTATGAACTAGCTTAGATTCATTAATCTGTGTCTTAGAAAATCCATCATTACCGTTTGGTAGACATATCTTTTGAAAACAAGTACATGATTATAATGAAAGACAAAATTAATTAAACAAATAAAATACAATGTAAAAAGTAAAGATATATTAAACACTTTTACACCTACCTACAAACATTTATAATTAAATTTAAAAAGTTTATGATTATATATAACTTAAAGAAATATTAAGTAATTGTAGATATTACTAACTTTTTAATTTGATCTATTTGTTTATATTTAAAGTAATCTATCTATTGTAGTGTGCAGTTGCACGCACCAGTAATCCTAGAAGTAAATTTACATATTTGCAGAATACTACTCTTATTAAAAACAGACAATTACACATGAAGTGTTAGGCGAAATTTTGTGGTTAGCACTATTTGATTTTCTTAGATTTATATTATTACAATTACTTTTCTATTTTAATACTTGAACTAATGATATCTGCAATATTTACAAACATTACAAACTTACTTCCTCATTTTTTAATGCTTAAAGCAAGATGCTTATTTGATTCTGACATTATCACCTTTTATTTATTAACATTGTGCCATCCCTACTGAGGTAGTAGGTTATTAAGTAGTCTGTGACTGAGTGATTTAAATCTATTTTATGTGAGGGTGATTTGATCTCAGAAAACCAAGTTAACCCATTGCTGCAATGCAGTTTTAGTCTTTGATAGTAACAATTTTTAGATATATACTTTGGTCATTTATTTACACAAAAACAAAATGGTTAAAGCTTTTAATATAACAAATAACTTTTTAACAAACCATTATTCAATATAGTTTTTTTTTTAATAAAAAAAGACAAACACTAAATCATTTTAAAAAACTTTTAGGCGTTTAATTATACAATACAATCTACATTTTATTGACTTTGAAATCAATATTTGCTTTTAATTTTTCTGCTTATATTAAACAATTTACTATTACATATGTCGTTAGCAACATTCATCTTCATTATAAAACATTTTTAAGACTTAGACATCAGCAGTATGCATACTCAAAGTGCAGGTCAAAAAATAATAGACCTGCACTGTGAGCGCTCCCAGGGTCATACACCCACTTGATAAATGTGTTGAATCAACTGCTTAGCTAAGGTTACATCTTTGAGATTTTTCCAGCCATCAGTTGTTAACACTTTAGGATTATTTTTGATAAAACTCAATGCAGTGGCCATAAGTTTTTCCAATTTAAACTTCTGTGCTAGCAGAGCAATCTCTACAGCATTTTCAATATAAATTTGTTCAGCAATATAGGCTATTTGACAGGTTTTTAAAATCCATTTTATATTATGCAGTAGAGTCTAAGGAACCCAGTAAAAGTTTTATTATTAATTCTGGTATATATTAGCTGAAAAACATCGAATTAAAAATTCAATAATTTTAATAGTGTGCCAAAACGCTACTTTGACAATATGGCGCTGCAATGAGGTCGGTGACGTCACTTGCCTGTATTCTGATCTGTGACAACTGGCATATATATTTGTTTGTTGTAAACAAAAAACGAAAGAGCGATTGGATTTACTTTTTATCTGTGATTTATGTAACAAAATGAGTTACAAATGGTGTGCAGTTCCAAAATGTAGGTACAAATACGTCGTTAAAAACTCCGGAAAAACTATTTGTAAGTATTCCAAAGAATATCGAAGTGCGCCGAAAGTGGTTGCTACTTTCTCGGAGGGATCATAATGACATAGCGAATAGTACAAATATTTTCTTTTTGGAAGACCATTTCGATGTAAGTAAACATAATATTTACATTTTGTAATAATTAATTACATTCAGAATGTTAATATTTTCGTTATTGATTTGAGGTTATAATACCTCTAATGTTTTTAACAGAATGTCTCTTGCAACTCACTTCGAATATTTCAGCTATTTTCCATAATATTTGTTAAAATTTGTAGCTACAGAGTCCTATGATTTCAATAAACAGTACACTAATAGATCCCGACTAAAACTTGTTTGTTCGTTACAGATGGAAAATGACATGGCAAATTACTATCAGTACAAAATGGGTTTCAGTCAGAAAATAATTTTAAAAGATAAAGTTCTGCCTTTCAAATTTCATTGCCAGCCAGATCGCATTAAAAGAATGTGTGATGCTGGTACTTCCCGATCTGCATTTGTCAAACGGCAAAGAATGGAACTTGTTAAACAATGTGAAGACATTCAATAACCGACGTAACGTGAACAAATTATCGTTATGTTCACGAAATTGTGCCAAACAAACTTAATTATTTATAACCTATATAAGTTCTTGTGGAAGTTCATCATTATTTCACTTTCTTATGATATAATTTAAGTTACCAGTAAAGTGTAATTATACTTACTTTGCTGTTTTTTACATTTTTTAGCTCCGAAGCATAAAAGTCAGAATTATTTTTGAATAAGGTATCTGCTGTCTGCTTTTACAAAATCGTTGTCCATGGTTGAAAGTACTTGTAAAATAGTGCAAATAAACAAAAAAAACAATGCATAATAAAGAAAATCTTAATATAACGGAGATAATCTACCACAACTAGGCGCAACACAAGTAGGCAAACGAAGTTTACAAGCAAGTGACGTCATGATAAATTCGACCAATCAGGAGCGTTTTGTGTCACGTGACAAACGTTTAAAAAATGCAATTTTTATTTACGGATTTTAAAATAAATTAATCATTATTTTCAACTTACGTTATAAATAATAATTTTTTAACTCTTAATTTATACTGTTAACAGTAATTGACACTTTATTTTTCGCATTGTCAAATAGCCTATTGCATGCTGGACAAGCAGAAATAAGTTATTCAACTGAAACTTACTTGCGATGTGCAGCAGATTCATACACTCTAGATTGAACACATTTTTAATTGTACCAGTATATATAAACTCAATCAACAGCTGAATATCTTCATCACAAACATCAAGAACAAGGGAGCTCATAGATGCTTCTGATTTTTTTATTAAATTTCTAAGAATTGGACAGTGAGCAGCCACAACTAGTTTATGGACTGGAAATTTCTTTTTGCTTTTTGATTCCAATGCAAAATCATAAGGTTCATTTTTACTTAACAGTTCACTTAAGTTATGCTTAAGTTTTATTGCTTTTATAATACTATTATTCAGAATAGGACTTGAATTCATTTTAATTGAAATTGGTATAAAAAGAATATTGTTTTTTAGGTCATTAATATTTTTTTCAGTAAAACAAAATGTTGTTATATGGTAATGGTGTTCTGGTTTACTACTTTTAAAAGTAGACCAAGTAAGTGTTCGAGGCATAATAGACCAACCGGCACTTTCATGTGACCTATCCTTGTTTCTTACTTCATTAGAATTACTAACCCCAATGGAAAAAGTGCCTTGTCTGCGATGACATACAAACAAATTTAGCAAATAATTATGATTTGGCCATGTGGATGTTGTGAAATAAAACCACAAATCAGCTTCATTATCTGAATATGTACCTCCGATGTCAAAATTATTGTCAGTCTTCCATTTGAATTTCAGATCATAAATACATAGTTTTTTAGCATCTACTGATTGGCATTTATGAATTGAAGAAACTGATCCATTCTGTAACAATTTAATAAGTAGTTATGTTACAAGTTGGAAATATACATCATATATATCTAGTAAGGGCTGCATATTTGCAAGTGTTACAGGCACCATAACTAGTGCATTTAATAAAAAAAACTTAACATTGCAATTATAAATCTTATTTCTAAAATATAAATGAATACTTACATCAAGAAAATCTGCATCATTGGTTCGTTGTAGGATGATTTGCTGTTCGTTTCTGGCGTCAACATGGTCTACATTCACCAGTTCGCCATCATCATCCACAAGCATCATAATGATTTCTTAAAATCAGTATTTGGTAACTGTTGTTTCGTTTGTACTAAAATTTATTAAAAAATCCCGAGTAATCATTTTACAATACATCCATAATTGAGCACCATTATTTATCATTACCAACCTCTTATCTTAGTGCTATTGTCACAAACTAACTAGAAATAATATGCTATGATGTTACAGTAAATTACAAAGTTAGAACTTAACAAATTAGAAATATTTTCATTTTGTAGAACAATTTCCTTTTTTTTTAATCTTCGCTCGTATCGAGCAGGCAAAGAGCAGAGCCCATACAGCCTATTCAGTGGTAAATCTTTATCTTAGAACAATTTACCTATCAGTAAATAACAATCAAACAAAACACGAATAATCACTACTAGGTAAATTAAGATAACATTTATGATTACCATCCTACTTTAAAGAGCATCCTGTGAATTATATTCGTAAACAACACGCACAACCTCACAGCACACTACCTCACACTGAAAAAAATATAACGAAAGTACTGCAAAATTCTAATTATATATACCTACCCACCTGTGCACAACATTAACTAAATTAACTAAGTTCTTGCTGCTATTATGTGGGTACCACCAGGTATTAGTTGCTAAGTACTAGTTTTATAAAAGCTATTATGTATGAATTTTTTGATTTTTGTATATGTACGCGTGAAAAATCCATCGGATTTATGTTACATTCGCCGAAATCAATTATATAATTATGTAATGTTTATTTTAAAATAAATAAAAAAATAATAAGTAAGACTTTTATTTTTAAATAAAAGTTTTACGGCTTTGGTTTTATCAGTAAGACTGTACACAACATAGATAAGTATACACCACAGATGTAGTATACACAGACTATTTAGAGATACCTACTTCGTATATGAGTAATAAATAGAATACACACATAGATTTTTTTTTCTTCAATGTACAGAAACATTTTTGAAATTGAGTTGAATATGACCACTTTTCGCGATGCGCCAAGAATAATTTCGAATCACAAATGCTAACTCAATGTTCCAAAGTTGAAAGACTCGGGAAGGAGAGCTCATAGGGCGTTTGAATGCGGTACGGGAGGGTATTTAGTAATGGGCTTGAAAACATTACAACCCTTCGCTAAAATAAACACGGCGATATCAAATCTTTTCCTTCCATTGAAGCCCTTATAGCCAAGGCTCAAGCTAAGTTTATTCAATAGGTCATCCCGGTCGACCCGCCTTGAGCGGTTTGGAGTCCGACATCATGACCGTGGCACTTGTTTGCGATGGTATCCATGAGGCTTCTCAACCTCTCCTCTCTAGAGAAGAAAAATCGATGAAAACGTCTCCTTTGAGAAAAAGAGACAATATAATTCTCGTTTCTTGGTGTAACTAACTTTGTCCCAGTAGGAAACCTAAGTAAAATTACAATTCATATTTTAACTGCTCTTGTACGTAAGTTACAATGGAGATGCCTTTCAGCTAGCTTGGCAATATACACTACTAAACGAGAAATAACAGTCAAAATGAAATTTTATGATATTTAATTTATTCACAATTATTTAGTTCTATTCCAATCTAAATGTATACCCGGTATTTTAAATTTGTACAACGTAAAAACTACGGGGCCAATTTCTACCCACTAAGATCGTAATTCTGTCTTTTAAGTCTACACGTCGTTGTCTCGTTTCATCTTCACAATTAATATCAAAAGTTAGAAAGAGAAAAAAACATAGTTTAGTCAGGTTTAATTATATTAATACCGACCTTATATTATACAGGGTGAAATGGAAATCAATCGACAAAATTATCTAGGACATTTTGACCGTTGTAATGAAGGTTTTAATAATAATTAGAATCGTTATGAAACATTATGTAAGAAAATACAATAACGGCAATTATTACTAGCAACCTTATCATTTTGCGCGCGATGGTACCTACAGCTTTGCTATTGGTCGACCGGACAGGATGCGCGCGGGGAATACCGGCTGTTCGAATGGTCGGTCTCGTAGCGCGTAAGAACTTTATTACTTTGGTTTTTAAGTTGATGTTTCTTTGTTTCGTTTCGAAGCGGTCTCTTCACAAGCGTCTTTGTGGGGTTGCGCTGACGCCGCTCCGTACGCGCAAACTACCTAAATGCCTAGTGCTGACTTATGAATGAAACACCTGTACGTTTGTAAACAAAAGTGTCTATCGAATATTAATGTAATATTTTTCTTATATACTTTTTACATGTAATTTTTATTGTTTACGTTTTCTTATGTATACTTTACCCGTTTCGAGTAGTAGTATCTAAAAATCGTGGTTTATTTTTTTGACAACTTAGATTGGTTTTTTGCCCTCACAAATATGATGTCTATTAGCACTAGAACCCCCCTTAAAGTTTGTCGATTAATTTCAATTTCAACCCTGTAGTATTGGGGATGTTTAACTATATTAATACCGACCCTGTAGTATAGTGTAGAGGACGTCTACAATATATTTAGATAACAAACAATAATTTATCATATTTTTAAAACTTATAATCAGTCGCTTGGTTTGTCTTTTTTTGAAAAAGCAAGCAATTCATGAATAATGAAACTACCTCGTTTTAAACCTGAATCAATTTTTTGCGCCACTCAATGGAATATTATATATTACGTCAGTGTAAAGAAAAGTGTGGAACGAATAACATTAATATTAAGACTCTTAATATTTAGTAGCTATGACATAATTCGCCTAAAGTATTATCACTATACCGATGAAAACTATTAAATTTTATGCCTGTATGGAACTAGATCTTCTTACTTTCTCATAATAGGAACAAATATTTAAAAAATCGTTTGTCATTTTCATTTATAGTCTGTACGTGAGGGTGGCTACAACTTGGTTACTTACTAGTCTGTGGTGGCTACCAAAGGCACAAAAAGGTGCAAAAAGTTTTTCTACACATAGTTTTTGATTATAAATAATTGGTTTGTATTGTAATGTTACATATTTCGTAGAGGATATAAAATATACGTATTATAGAACAATTATAATTATTTTTGTATATTGTTCGCATTCGTTGTGTTGAATAAGCCATTTGATTTAGTATATTTCCCCTTTAAATCGTAGGAAAATGAGCAGCTCTGAAGAGGTGTCTTGGATCTCTTGGTTTTGTTCATTGCGCGGTAATGAATTTTTTTGCGAAGTAAGTATTTTTGCAATGTTCTTATACCATTACAGTGTTATGACAACAAACTTATTACCTATCGTTTTTATAGGTAGATGAAGATTACATAAATGATAAATTCAATTTAACTGGTCTCAATGAACAAGTTCCACACTACAGACAAGCGCTTGATATGATTTTGGATCTAGAACCAGGTACAGTTTTAAATCATTAATGACTAATATATACATAGAATGAAGCATAACAACAGTTTCTTTTATGTCATATTGGCACCATTAATATAATCTATTGTAGATATTAAAAACAAAACGAAAAATTGACAATCAAATTTTTACATTTATAGGGAAACAATATTTTCAAAATGATATGTTGAAATTGTTATTGAATTTTACCACCAAAGTAAGTTGAGTGTTAACTTTGTGTAGTCAAGTTTTTCTCATATTGTACTGACTAAAAATAACTATGATTCTATGAACTAATAATGTGCTTAATGGCTGTTAAAAGAGTATTAATTTTTCACTGCAATTTTAGATGATGACCTTGATGACAATCCTAATCAATCAGAATTGGTAGAACAAGCATCTGAAATTTTATATGGGTTAATTCATGCCCGGTATATTCTCACTAACAGGTACAGTCATATAAATGATAATATATAGGATAAAATTATGTTATACTTTTATTTCTGACTTTAAAAATACATATTGCAATAATTGTAGTTTTTTTATGCTACAATTTTATAATTTAATAAGTACTTTATATTTTCTATAGTCTGACTACTACTACTTCATATTTGTAATTAAGTAATTTTGCTAGTAATCTTAAAACAAAATTTAAAAAATCTTGTGTGGCACACATTTTAAAAAAAATATTAATTTCTATTCCAGAGGAATTGGACAAATGTTAGAAAAATTTCAAGCTGGTGAATTTGGACACTGTCCTCGTGTGTACTGCGAGTGCCAACCTATGCTTCCTCTTGGTACTGTAAAGAATGTGCATTAAATATTATGAAATGATATTTTGAAATGGCTGTTCCTACTTTATGATTTTTATTTATTTTCACACATTTGATTGATCCATTGATTTGTTTATAAATTTAGATAATTTTGAAATAAAACTTAAGAATCTATTGAAGCTCTATGAACATCTAAGAGTTACTAGATTGTATATAATTCAATAGTGATTGATGATATTACATCTGTCCCTAAAGAAAAAGTTCAATGTTATTTTTTGTGGGCTTCTAACTTTGCTGATAATGGCATCTGATGATTTTCTATTAGTCGGGTATCTTCATAGAGCTGTCTTCAAAACTAAGTTGAACCATCAACCATCAGATAAAATGGGGTGGTTGACTTTGTTTTTGGGTATTTATCAACGTGTTATGTCAATATTTTAGTTATCAAGAAATTGCTCAGATCTGCTAATATCAGACAGATGCAGGCAGCAGAGATTCACATTTGATCAGATGCCCTTACATAAGTTTTTCATGGTTATTTTTATGATAACAGGTCTATCAGATGTGCCTGGAGAAGCAATGGTGAAGCTATATTGCCCACGTTGCATGGATGTTTATACACCCAAGTCCTCGCGCCACCACCACACTGACGGCGCCTACTTCGGCACTGGTTTCCCACACATGGTGTTCATGGTACACCCAGAGTGCCGCCCCAAGCGTCCCGCTTCTCAATTTGTACCCAGGTATATTTTTTACTTATGTTATATTGGTTTGGAAGTTTCTCCTTTCAACTGTTTTTGGTCAAGGTCTATTATAAGATGGATAAAAAGGGGTTGGTTGGTTTTGTTGCTTTCCACCAACATGCTATTGACGTTAGTATTGGCAGATGGCCCAATACCCTCTGGAAAAGCCGACTACCCAGTGGTCCAGGAGGTAATGCCTACAGCGACAGACATTGGTGGAATGCTGGTGCTAGAGGTACTAAAAATCCCCGGGCAGCAACACCTTCCATCAAATTACTGACTACGGCAACCTATGACATTCCTTTTTAGATGGTATAGAACACATGCTCACCTGCCCCAACTAGAAAGTGGTAGCAATGTGGAAATTTTTTGAGCAATACATGCTTTCACACCTCAACTTATTATACCATTGTAATGGGTGACTTCAATGGCTTTAAAAAAACGGGGTTGTGATGAGCTGATAGTGCAATTTGGAGCTGGAATTGGGAACTACCATGGTCTAATGTTAGTCGATTACGTGGAAAGAGAGATTGACTTCATCACATGGACTAAGCTTCAGCTGTCTTAATCAATGATATCTCAATTAATAAGAGACATTTTGAATCTTAATTATGGTTGATCCGTGTCGATTGATGAAGTCTACTCTGTGACCAGTAGTCAACCAAAACCAAAACCCTGAACTAGTGCAAAACCAATAGTGATATCACTTTGACAGCCTGGAGGACTGCACTGATATAGACATGGATTTTGACACTTCACTGTACCAAGAACCAGCAAATCTAGTCAATTAAGAAATGCTGTGTGATGGATCAGATGGACAAGACCTATGAAAATATTCATCTGGGACTCAACAAAATGAAAGTCGCTGCCTCGCGATATATACCAAATTAAAACTGTTATTTTAACTTAACAATGGCAAACCTTTATACATTTTTTTGTTATATAAAAATAGAATTACATTTATTGATGTTTTACATTTAAAATTGTTTCCGCAAAATAACACCGTGATTTTTGTATTCGTACAACTCGCGCACGTTGCTCTCCTATAAATTGTCCCGTATCTTCTAATTTCCCAATGATCGGGCGTAGGATCAATTTACTTCCTAGAGCCATCCAGCTGGTTGCGTTTGCACAGTAGGTGAAACAAATTAAAAAATATATTTGGATTTTAACGACACGGCGGTAATTTATATACTTTTAGCCTCGTCAACGAATTGTGCGTAAGGACTGTGACTCGCTTTCGTAAATACTTTGATGTATAGAAATGATAATATTATGTTTAAGGTGATAGATAAGATGTAGATATATACTACTACATCTAGGCGAGCTAAAGGTACTTTCACAAAGACATCGAAATCGATATATTAACGCGTCTTAGTATAAGACGCTACCAGTGTATGACGTCTTTACCACCTGTAATTCTAGACTTACTCCCTAGAGCTAAATTAATTTGTAACTTCACCGTAGACTGAAACATGTATGACATTGGTGCGGCCACTACTCAGATCAAAAACAAAGCGCCGGGGAGACAAACAAACAGGCCGAAAGGCTCTCCAGCGACTTTTCAACTTCGTTGTATTCAAGGACAAATCGCCTAAAGCATGACAAATGGAGGTGGTGCCACTGTTCTGCAGAATGGCAGATATAAATTAACTAAACAACTACAGACCCATAAGGCTCCTGAGTCATCATGTTAATAAGTTGTTTTCTAGACGCATCACGAATTGTCTCACGCGCAGGTTTGACGACTCTCAACTTTCCGAGCATGAATGGATCTTTTCGGAATCCGAAAAAGCTACAGTACAATAATCCACATATCTACTGACAACAAGTTGTATAGAAGTCAGAAAAACTATACCGTACTATGACATGACGTCACTGTAAACGCTCGTTATGCAATTCGCATACAATAATGTTTTGCAAGAAAGAGTTATCATGCGGTTTTCAATAACTAATAACTTTTTCATTCGCCTCTGTTATTAGTCTGTATAATGTAATTAATTATCGGAGCTAAAAATATTGTGAACCGCAATAAACTGTCGATATCAAAAAATACAATGTGCACATCATTGAAAACAGTAATTTTATTGTCTTACCCATGTCCTATTAAACTGCAATTTAATAAATATTGGCGTAGTGTGGGTGCTTATTAATGTATTTATGCGATTGTATGTATGAACGTTTTAATTTTCAGGTTATATGGATTCAAAATCCATTCACTGGCATATCAAATTCAACAACAGGCAGCTGTGGACTTCAAAGCACCAACACGAGGTGCAACATATAACAATGGGAAACGATAAATTCTAAACATTGGATATGAAGTTCCTTCGTTATTATTTATATTATATTCAATATAAGCTATTATTTTTATCCTACATATTATATAACGTATGGTTTGTGAAGTCATTAGTAAAATTAAATGAATTCCAAAATTATAACTTAATTGTTTTATTATCTTACTTTAAATAGTTTGTTATTAGTGCATGCTGACTTCCTTGTGTTTATTGGATTTTATAACAATTTGATCTTGTATAGTGTTTTACTATTAACAATCTAAGCAAATGTTGGTAAATCTTAAGAATTATACAAATTTGACATTCAGAAATTAATATCTTCTTCCCAACAAAAGTATAACAGACTAGCGGCCCGTCCCGGATTCGCACTAGTAGACATAAATAGGTACAGATATTTAAGTTATAAGCATGCTAATTAAAACGACCAAGAATCACTAAATTAGAAAAAAAATGTATGCTTATCTTAAAGTACACTACGTTGGCTGTGGTATATAGTTCATAATGGTGCATCCCCTTCTCCCGCACTACCCTGAGTTAGTTATTGGATGTAGTATCTCTAACTAGTCTGTGATTGGATGCGCTGAGTGGCGGCCGCCGCCGGCATGTATTTTTATTTCATGATATCTTTTGAATGGAATATCCGATTTCAATAATTCTAAAAGAAATCATCAGGTATTGAGACAGTCTTGAATATTAAATTATTTGGATAAAAATTTATAAATATGAATACATAGGTATGGATATATTCATATTTATAAATTAGTCTGATTTTGATCGACATTTCTATCAATTTGTTAAATGTAAAAAAGTAGTTATAGTGATTTAATTACAATAGTTAGATATATCTGATATATTCTATAATATTGTCGAACTTTTTTTTGTTCTATCATTAATACTCTTCGCAGTATGCGATGAAAGACATTGTATGGCTAATTTTTATACACCGGTTGGTTTTAATAAGAATTTCTAAAGATTTCTTTAGTAATCTAATACTAAATATCTTCGATCATATATTTCTATAGATACACAGTTACCGTCTAAAAAGTGGCACCGGCGAAACAAGGCACAAACAGTAAATGTGCCTTGTTTCGCTCTCATTCATTCGGTGGCCGCGCGCGATTGATAACGTCAGCGATGCCGAAATGCGTAGTTTATACTTGTAAAAATGACACACGTAAAGTGCAAAAGAAGGATGGAATGTCATACTTCCAATAAGTATATCTTTATCTTAATTTATTAGCGCATTTTTTATGAGTAAAACACTTTTATTCATATTATGTATTACTAAAATATCAATTTAAAACGCTTGCGTACCATGCCACGATGCGCAACGCATCGCATCTATCTCTTTCTGTCTCGAGTGGCTCACTCATAGGAAAAAATAGCACAGAGCTAATGTTTCAGAAAAAGGTCAGATGGAGTCGCCTATACATTTTTTGTGATTTTATTTCTTTTTTTTAGTTTTTCGCTTTCTTTGTTTGTAAGGCTCGGCAAAAATAAAGGTTGAGAAACCCTGTCTTAATAAAGTCTGTACTTTCCTTAGCACCTAATTCTACATACTTGTACACGGCACAGTTTAATAATGCTCTAAAAATGGCGGACACTGGCTTTTATAATTTTACACAAGCAACTTTATTATCGATTTATAACAATATTAATACAATGCAATACAACAATAGTTATTAATTTGCATCAAAATTATTACTAAGCAGTATAATTATATAATTAAACATTGTATAGATTTTTAAAATTAAATTAGGTTCCGTAAACCGGAAGTGGCATTTTCAGTAATATTAGATTATGATTAAAAATTTGATTACGGCTGTCAGTATTGGCTTTAGATTAGTTTTATAATTTATTAATAATTTATAATAAAATAATTATGTGATAATTGATTAATATATGGAGGAATATTGATTAATATAGATACAATTTTTGATTTAGCGGGGCGGCGTGCCGGAAGCTGAACTTGTAACAATACTTCTTGGTTTATGTTTAAAATTTAAAAAAGTTTCCGTACTGTTAAGATAAGTGTAAAAAAAAACTAAGCATCTCCACTGCTGTCTATGTTCAAGTAGGATGCGATAAGACGCGAGCACAATATTCGGAGTCAAATGGAACGTAGGAGCATTATTATATGAAATGAATTTGTGCTTAATTGCAACAGACTAAGGGCTTATTATCCAATATATTTGTTTTCAAATATGTATTGTTCATTTCTGATTTCACGGCATCATTATATCATCGAAACCAGAAGATAATATGTAACGACCTTAACAAGGATTTATTTTCATACTTCATTACGTTACTTAAGATTTAAATTGGCTTAAATTATATGAACTTTAGAACTTTTTTCAAAATTGGTACTATAATATACATCTATTCTTCTATGTATAGACGCGGGGTCGATATTTTGTTTGATTTTCTATGGAATTGTGTATCTACAGAAATATATGATCGAAGCTAAATATATATAGCCTATGTTAGTCAGTGATAATAAAACTTTCTAATGACAAAAGAATGATAAAAATCGGTCCAATACTTTTTGGGTTGATTCGTTACATACAAAAATACAAATCATTCCTCTTTATAATATTAGTGTAGATGTACTACAGTTGTTCTTAAAATATCTATTTCTAGTAACTTTAAAAATTTACCTGTCTTCGAAAACTACAAGTAACATGAACTTTTGGTATGGCTGTATTTTACCTATTAGAGGTCCTCTGGACTGGACTGGACTCATTTTGATAATGGTGCCCTCATGACCATAATAAAGCACTATATTATTAGAATAGAATAAAACACGTTAATAGTTTTATTTTTACAGTTACATTCGATACGATGAATATGTAATCACTCATGGTGCAGTCTTTCCAAACGACAACTTTGTTGTTCTTTAACACACTGTCATCAATATCATCGCCAATCGGAACGTACCAAATCATCCTTATCATCCATCTCTGTGTGACACAGACCATTTGACGACGTTTTTAACGTCACTGTCAAGTTGTTTTAATAATCTGTCCGTGGCCCAATCAAAGCGTGGCTAATCAAGGGACAAAAAGGTATTTATATCATTTTATATTACCATCAGAATATATTTTATTTAATAGTGCTTGATAATTTGGTATAATTAATTTACATAACTCGATAGTACCCTGAAATAGTAATACCACGTTAATCTGTTGCATTCGTCGCAGGGACCTTTCCACTTGCCACTCTTTCGATTTACGAGGAACATTGCAATCTGCCGCATATACTCGTACGAGTAGTATCCGTTGTTGGCACCGGTATGAACTTATTTCAAAATAGTACTAGTAGTGCGGTAGATACATTGCTTATATTAGCGTTGCTTATGAAAAAGTTAAGTAATAAAACCATCTGTTTTAAAGATACTCATGTATTGTAGTCTAATTAAATGATACACAAAAGACCATAGCTCTAGAAAATGATTTGTCATGCAGAACTATAGTGGAATCTTTATATGTCTAACCGTCAAAGTAAATCTCTGAGCAATGGCAGTACAAGTAATTATAATACCAGAATTTATATACCACATTATTTACTCTTTTGGAATTAAGTTTAAATTTATGATGTGGTCCTAAAAATGGTTTTACATTTCTTTTGAAACCCTTACATTAATTCAAACTTATACAAATCTGTCCAATCTTTTAAAATTTAAAATTTGTATTAATCAGATTAGACCATTAAGACTTTAAATTTAAACCATTATAATTTTTTAGTTCAAAAAATAATTCGCCTATGTGAAATTTTAAAGCCTGAATTTGATGTTAAATTGAATAGTAGGTAGTAAACAATTAGCTCCAAAAGTTAATCATACATTGTGCTAAAAATGTGTTATCTGGAATGCACTCATATTCCATTCATAATTTTTTTTTGTTTAAAATTATAATCATGGAAATTCTTATTGTAGAAAAATGAGTAGCTCGGAGGAGGTATCTTGGATTTCATGGTTCTGTGGATTGCGTGGAAATGAATTTTTCTGTGAGGTATGTATAACAAAATGCAAGACTATAAAAAAGTACCTATATTTAATTATAAATATTTCAGTAAATACATATTATACTTTGTTTCAGGTGGATGAAGACTATATCAATGACAAATTCAACTTAACTGGTCTTAATGAACAAGTACCACATTATAGACAAGCCCTAGACATGATTCTGGATCTTGAAGCTGGTAAGTCATTTGGAATTGTAAATTATGAATGTTAATTTATAAGGAGAAAACTGACAAAATATTTGTATTTCAACATAAATTTGACTCAAAATTGCCATGAAGCTTGAATTTAATCATGTTATTTAAATTTCTCTAGATTCAAAGTTTTTATTTGAAATACCATACAGTAGACACTTTTACACTTGTTTTGTAAAAGTAGATGCATGTAGAAAAGTTTATCCTTTTATATTAATGTTATGTCATTGTATTTTTCCAACTTGCAATTATATTAATGTTTTCAGATGACGATCTCGATGACAATATAAATCAATCTGACCTTGTTGAACAAGCATCAGAGATTTTGTATGGACTCATTCATGCTCGCTACATTTTAACTAATAGGTAAAAATGAAAATATTTTTATTATTTATATTCTTCTCTGTTTTATATTTTGTTTACATAATATCTATGCTTTTATTTCATCTAATGGCTAAAGATATCATCACTATTGACTCAAAACTCATAGACAACGCCAACTGAGACTGAGGGTAATAGAGAGAGAGAGCTAAGAAAAAAAAATATGAAAATATTTTTTTTATTTCCCTATTTGAAGACTTGCTGAAGGAATCTTAATTCTCGCACATACACTTGTATTTCTCCCTATTCTTCTTTTATTAGTGACAATATATCATTATTGTCAACAATGAATTTGCCAGACAAGTGTCTTAACACATTTTCATGAATTACAGAATTTTTAAGATATTGTAACTCACTTGTATGATTAATTTGGTTAGCATACGAGTAAGGTCAAGGTATAAGGTCAAACGGGCTGGTTTCCGCAACTCGACGTCTAAGCGCCTATTTTGCGTGTGTGGGAATGATGTTGCTATTCTCGCCAGCCTAGCTCGTTCAGAAATTTCAATAAGTTTTTTAACTTACCGAAAACCTCCGGCAGTGAGCTCGGCTGTCCGAGATGTCTTACCCGGTAGTCCACCACACCTGGACACTCCATGATCACATGTGCGGCCGTTTCTTCTGCCTCCAAACATGCTCTGCATATGGGGCTGTCAGTGAAACCTAGGTTGAAGAGGTGTTTGTTAAAAGGTCCGTGGCCAGTTATTGCCGCGGTTACCTGATTGGGTTGTTTCCTGTTTAGTTTAAGGATGTTCTTTGACAGTTTTGTGTTTATTTCTGGTAATGCAGCCTTTGTTTGCTTGCAGTCTTCAGTGTTTCTCCAGGTCTCGCTATGGAGCTGCTTAGTTTTGTTTCTTATTTGGTTTTTAGACCATTGTTTGGGGAGAGGCACTAATGGTTCCGGTCCGTAGACCTTCATTCCTGATCCTCTTCGAGCTAACTCGTCCGCTTTGTCGTTGCCGCATGAGTTGCTGTGACCTTTTATCCATTGTAGGGTGATGCGGTTATCCCTCCCTGCCATCATCAAGGCGTGGTGACATTCGTGGATTAATGTAGAGTAGCATTGGTTGTTTGACAGTGATTGTAATACAGATTTACTGTCCGTTAAGATTCTTATGTGTTGTCCTTTTATGTTCCTTCTCAGTATTTCTTTGGCGGCGGTAATGATTCCCACGCATTCAGCCTGATATACGGTGTTATGAATTCCCATGGGTATGGAGATGTTCATGTTAAAGTCATATGAGAAAACACCACATCCTGATCCCGAATCTGTTTTGGATCCGTCTGTGAAGATTCTCAGATCTTTTATGTTGAGGCCTTCCTTTCCGTCATCACGGAGCTGGATTTTGTACTTCTTGTCAAAGAAGTATCGGATGTACATTCCGTCGTTTGGGGCTTCCATCAAAGGGAGTTCAATCATGGCTTCCTTCAGGGAGCGCGTGTGTGGGGTAGGGGTCTTGCTGAGAAGATCTAGTTCCTTTAGCCTAATCATTGTGAGTGTGGCTTCCTGTTGTATGAAGAGGTGAAGTGGTGTTAGATTGAGTAAGGCTTCTAGTGCAGTAGAGGGGGTTGTTCTCATACAACCCGTGATTGCCATGCTTATCAATCTTTGCCAACTTTGTAGTTTCTGTTTTACGGTGGACAGTTCTGTTCTACGCCACCAGACCAGTGCTCCGTAGCTTATCATTGGTCGGATGATGGCGGTATACAGCCAGAGGGTGAGCTTGGGGTTCAGACCCCATCTTTTGCCTAGCATCCTTCTGCATTGCCAGAAGGTGTTGCTGGCCTTTTCAAGTTTGGAGTCTATGTGTTTTGACCATGATAATTTATTATCAAGTATTATACCGAGATATTTAACTTCCGTTTTGAGTGGGAGTTCGGTGTTAAGGAGTTTCGGTAGTCTGTAGTTTCCGAATACACGTTTTTTTGTGAACAATACGAGTTCTGTTTTCGATGGGTTGACATTTAATTTATATTCAGCGCACCAGTTTTCTACTATGAGGAAGGCTCTTCGCATCAGGTCGCAGGCCATGTTTGTCGATTTGCTGTAAATCAGTATAGCCAGGTCGTCAGCATAACCTATTGTGAAGTAACTTTTCCTGTTTAGCTTTTCTATGAGTTCGTTGGCAACCAAGTTCCAGAGTAGTGGTGAAAGTACTCCCCCCTGTGGGCAACCTCTGGCCACTATTGCCCCCTGTGTTTGGTTGTTGTCTAATCTAACTACTCTGAATCTAAGCATGTTCTGAATCCATCTTATTATGGTGTGATTTACCTTGTGTCTTTCGAGGGCTGTATTTATACTGTTAAAGTTCGTTTTATCGAAGGCACCTTCAATGTCTATAAAGGCTCCCAAGCATACGTCTTTGTTCTCTATTGCCGATTCTATCCTGGTGACTACGGCATGGAGAGCTGTTTCAGTTGATTTGCCTGAGCTGTAGGCATGTTGATTGTGATGAAGCGGGAGGTGTCTCAGCGCTCCGTCCCTTAAGTATCTATCACATAGTCTTTCCAAAGTTTTTAGGAGGAAAGACGTTAAGCTTATAGGTCTGTACGATTTTGCCTCGGAGTAACTTGATTTACCGGGTTTTGGGATGAAGATGGCTCTGACTTCTCTCCAGTGTTCTGGGATATATCCTTGAGCCAAGCTTGATATTAGTATGGTGTGGATTAACATCAATAGTTTTGGTCCTCCATTTTGTAAAAGAGCTGGAAAGATTTCATCATAGCCAGCCGCTTTGTAGGGTTGGAAGCTTTTTATAGCCCATTTGATTCTATCTGGGGTGACGACCTGTTTTGCTAACTCCCAGTGTTCATTATTTGTGGTGTAGTCTGATACGGGCCATTTTAGGTCCTTTGTGATTATGCAGTCCGGGAAGTGGGTCTCTAGTAGTACTCTATCCGCTTCCTCTGGTGATTTGGTGTGGGTGTTGTCAGGTTTCAGCAGTGATCCCATTCTCAGCGACGGGCCACTGCTTAATAATTTCCTGACCCTGTTGGCTTGTTGAAAGGATTCTATGTCTCCACAGAACTTCTTCCAGGCTTCCGATTTTCGGTATCGTATGCGTTTCTTGTACAAGGATTTTACCTCGTAGTATTTGTCCCAGTCATGGTGTTGGACGTGTTCATAGCTCTGTTAGCATACGAGTATAACCAACTATTATAGTATTCCATCATATCTCAGAAACCTGGAAAAACATTAATACAAATCTAAGCTTAAGAAAATTATAATCTTGTATCTGCATACAAACATGGCAAAAAGAAATATACTTGTGTGTAGTAAAACGATGCATTGGAGAACTAAGTAAAGATGTTAATAATAAAAACAATTACAACTTAGACACATGATAGCTAGAAACACTGCATTGAGAATTCCATTATACTTGTTCACTTTCGTTATCTAACAAATGCTTGTATTTCTACAGAGGTATATGCCAGATGATGGAGAAATGTCAAAGTGGTGATTTCGGTCACTGCCCCCGTGTTTATTGTGAATGTCAACCAATGTTACCACTTGGTAAGTTATAAGGTGTAGTGAAGTAAGTTGTAAGTGTGTATAGCACTTACTAACAGCTGGTCAGATTAACATTCAAATTCAAATACAAAATCTTTATTAGGGATCAAATTTAAATGCTTATTACATAAATTATGTACGATAATAATTGCTTTAGTTTAGTAACTAACTGTGTTGCAGTTATTAGCGCCCACTTCGGGAGTTTTGAAAAATACAAATAAAAATATGTAACAAGATCTCAAAAATATAAAATAGTATCAAAGTATGTATATGTGTGAGTGCGTGTGTGTGTATGTGTGTTAGTGTGTGTGCGTGCGTGAGTGATAGCTGTATTCGGTTTATATAAACTTAGGCTGAAATCAATTTCTCGGTGTCCCTATATGAGAGGGTCAAAACCATTTAGTAACCAATAACTTGCACTCACGATAAGTGCAGGAGTATATACTAAGAATTTTATTAAGGCAATTATAAATGCGGGGAGCAAGAAAGCAAAAATGTTGGCTTGAGATAACAGTTTTGCACGTTTCCATGTGACAAACTAAATCAGTTCTTCGTTGAGATAAGGAAGTAAAAGGTAATTGTAGATGTTTACAAAGAATACATTGAAGAATAAAAAATTTGTCTTACAGTGAACACCACTGCCAGGGAATAAAGTTCAACAGTAGGAAACACTATTGGTTTATAAAGCATAACCTTTAGTATGGCTCTTTGTGCTCTTTCCAGTGTTAACATTTTAACCTTACCAGTACCACCCCATGCTGTAATGCAATATGAGATAATAGACTGTGCTAAGGACATGTATACTATTTTAAGTGTTTTAATGTCGAGTACAGATCTAAGGTTTTTGAAAATATATATTAATTTACGGATTCTAGCTTTAGTTGCCCTTATATGGTCATTCCATGTCAAAAGATTATCAACCATAACTCCAAGATATTTGATCTTTGAAGTAGAAGTAATTGGCATACAAGTGCAGTTTTGTATATTATTATTACATGTACTATGGGCGTACAGCTTAAAAAGAAGAACTTGGAAACGATGAAGATTTGGATGCAAAGCAAATGTACTGCGTTTTCTTTATATTAAGAGTTACTAAATTATGGGATAGCCGATTCATAACAACAAAAATTATTCTTTCTGCATGTAGTTTTGTCTCCTGCCAATTTTGTCCATGTATCACCAAGACTGTATCATCAGCATACGTTAAAATCCTACAGTTCGCAAAAGATAATTCACATAAATGATTAATGTAGATATTAAATAAAGTGGGTCTAAGGACGCTACCTTGAGGAGTCCCACAATTTATGGGTATGTCATCGCTCACTGTGTTACCAATTTTAACGCATTGCACTCGATTACTAAGATAACTTTTAAAAATATTTAAAGCAATGCCCCTAATACCAACGCGATCCAGTTTACTTATTAAGATGGGTAGAGAAACTATATCAAAAGCCTTTGATAAATCTAAAAATATGCCAACTGTTTTTTGTTTATTATCTATATTTTTAAGTATGGTTTCAGTAAGATTCAAAACTGCGTCTTCCGTGGATTTACCCTGTCTAAAACCAAATTGATTAGTGGAAATGATGTTATTTTTGTTTATAAAATTTATTAGTCTATTATTTAATAATTTTTCTAGTATCTTTGATAATGTTGCCAAGACAGAAATCGGCCTATAATTATCAACAATTGATTTTTCTCCATTTTTATATATGGGTCCACTTTTTTAAATACATCTGGAAAAACACCTTCATTCAACAGTACAGTTTGCTTCTGTAAAGTCAGGTTTTTCAACTACAAGGTTTAAGGCATCTCTTGTATACACGACTACACCGTCATTTTGATTTGTATAATCAGACATAGTTGAAGTATAACCTGTCATTATTGGCAAGAAAGGACACTTACTAAGCCAGCATTCTGATAAAATAATAACATCTATGTGTACTTCAATTTTTGCCAATAAAATTAATAAATTATCAAAATTATGTCTTATACTTCTGATGTTGACATGTAATAACTTCAAGGCACCAAGAGTTTTAGGTATGAACTGCTGACTATTCTCCGGGGAGCAAGTATAAGCTCTGGAAACTTGTACTTGCTCGATTTCATTTATCAAATAAACATTATTCATATTGAGATAATATCAAAAAGAAAAGGTCCATGCAAGAGTATACTCGTAAGACATTTTTGCATGTAAAACTAATTAGGGAGTGCTTAAAGTTTACTGTATTTAAATTGATTTCAAGCGATATAATTGTTGATATTGAAATATTATAATATAGGAAATCAGTTGTGCAGCAGAGTATTTGTTTATATATGTATGAGTGTGCTTGTATATGTAATTGTGTATATATGTGTGAATGTTTTTTGGTGAGGTTGTATTTATAATTAGAGTATATAAATTTATTAAAACTTAGGCCTACATCACAATTTAACATCAAATAGATATTTCTTCTTAGGCATAATGAGATCTTACGCTTACTAACTATTGAAGGCAATATAAAATTGAACATCAAAAGGTAATAAATTAACGTTAAATACCTTGTTGCCTGATAGTTAAAATATAACAAGAAATTATTATTATAAGTATTTATACCAAAACACCGGCGATTGTTTAGTAATTTCTGGTTGATTAATTTGGTTATGTCAGATTCACAATTTATTGTAGAAATCGTGGAACCATCATATTTACGTAAATAAATCTTTCCGTGTGATACCCAGCAATATTTATATTCATTGGATTTCGCGTAGTCACGCGCCAAGAAAAATAATCTTTTCATTTTCGGTGTTAGATTTTCTGAAATGTAGATAGGTTTGCTGGGTCCGCCGATTTTGATGCTATCAGTGGTCAGTTTCGACTTTTCTTTGTTTTATTTTTTATACATATTCAGAAAATTTTCTTTCAGGAGAACGGTGGTGAAATTTACAATAACTGGTTTATAATGTAAACCACATTTAACATCATAATAAAATTATAATGAAATCATGATTTATTGAGCATATAGAGCTTCAGTAAATTTAGAGATAGCTTCCAAGGCTTAGTCTTGCCTTAACCAATATGCATGTAATATTACAGTGATGAAGTCTTATTATATAATATCAATATCCTTCAACTTAAACCTAAGAAAATTTGCAAACAGTTTTCTCTCTAGCAAACTCTTTTGCAATTTACTAATACAGTGATGTCAAACTTCTAAAATTAATGACGAGTGCATTTCTTACTTTATGTCCAGATTTGAATCTATCATTCATGTATCTTTAGTTTGTATACTCATACTATCAGCCATCTTTTATATCCGAAAAAAAAAATAATTAAATAACATTTAGTAGTGGACATACAGAATATATTTTATCAAAATCAGTCAGCTATTTGGAAGTTCAATCATTTTCCCACACTTACAAGGATTATATATACAAAGTGGTATATGGAATATTTCATTAATATCCTAACAATAGAGAATTGAATGTATGGTGTTAACGATAAAAAAATATTATCTGTTTCTTGCAAGTATGCCATTTAATAAGGTGCTATAAACTTGATCAAACTTAGATTCTTATAACATAACTGCCAGTTTAGATATTTGGTGTTGTTTCATAATTTCTCTTTTTCATGTAATGTTGTACAACTATTGACTATCTAAATAAACTATCCAGGTCTGTCAGACGTGCCCGGCGAAGCGATGGTGAAGCTGTATTGTCCGCGCTGTATGGATGTGTACACACCCAAGTCTTCGCGTCACCACCACACTGACGGCGCCTACTTCGGCACTGGTTTCCCGCACATGGTGTTCATGGTGAACCCCGAGTGTCGCCCCAAGCGACCGGCCTCGCAATTTGTACCCAGGTATTTCCATTGATGTGCATTTTTAACTTATCCGTACAATAGTATTTACTAGTATGTAAAAACAGCAAAAGCATCACACCACCTTTTAGTATTCTATCTATATTTCTTACATTTCCATAAATCTGTATAATAATAATAATAATAAGGGACAAAGAGTTGCACGGAAGGTTTATCGGGCCTTAATGGGCCGTGATGTAGATCTTCCCGCGTCGGTGAACTGGCTGCGCTTCGGTGACCTCTTTGGGGAAACTGAGGGTTTTGTCTGTGCAATGCGGACGAAGTAATGATGACGAACAACTAGAAAATATATCCTAAAGGACGGTACCGTCGACATATGTCGAGCATGCCGCCGTCCCGGAGAGTCACTTAGGCATGTTATCTCTGGTTGTTCTCATCTTGCAAACGGTGAGTATTTGCATAGACACAACCTAGTAGCCAGGATCATCCATCAACAACTTGCCCTTCAATACGGCCTTGTTGAGCATGAGACACCGTACTATAAGTACGCACCAGCGCCAGTTCTTGAAAATGGCCGTGTGTTGCTCTATTGGGATCTCTATCATCACGGATAGGACTATTGCGTGCAATAAACCTGATATCGTGGTGGTCGAGCGCTCCCAACGCCGTGCAATGCTCGTCGATATTACCATCCCTCATGACGAGAACCTCGTAAAAGCCGAGAAGGACAAAGCCAGTAAGTACCTTGACTTGGCATACGAGGTAACCGCCATGTGGGATGTTGATTCGACAATCATTGTTCCGATAGTTGTGTCTGCGAATGCTTGATAGCAAAGAGTCTCGATCAACATCTTAAGAGGCTCTCGCTTGACGGATGGATCAAGGGGGTCGGATACAAAAAGCAGTGATTCTCGACACGGCACGTATTGTCCGGAGATTTCTCTGTCTGCAGCCCTAACCACCGGTTTGTTTGGGCCTTGCCTCGCTACCGGCGGCATACTAGGTTTAAGTTTTTTATAGTATTTATATTTATTTTATATATCTATATTGTAAAAAACTTAAATTTAAGATTATTAATTAAATATATGAATAATAATAATAACTTTATTTCATTGCCACAGAACACACACACAAAGCAAACGGGTATAACAAAGACATCACATTAAACAAAAGCAGTAAACGCAATATATACAATAACATGAAAACATAGACACACAAAGTATAAAATTCAACATAAAACACAGTATAGTACACAGACAATGACTTAAACTATATGTTATACTTATAATGATGTAAAGACAAGTGCTGGTGTGTGTGCGCCGCAGCAGGCGAAATAAGGCGACAGCTCAGCATGGTATTTGCTTGCAGTTACAAGCAAATTGCTGATTTTCAGCTGTAACCTTAGTGTTTGAATATATTTACTCAGAGTGCTCAAATAGTGGACCACCTACATAACAGCAAAAAGCAATAAAAATGAATATTTAAAATATAATCGTTAAAATAATTTTACATATTTGATTAGATAATGTAATTATCATAATAATAAAAGGTAATGTAATATTATATGTCATATATATGTATATATTCTAAAATCTGAGACTTAAGATATTGAAATTAATAAATGTATAATAATAATATAAAAATTAATTACATTATAATCATATATTCGATACCTACTCTAGGAACATTGCCCATTTTTTGTATTGTTAAAATATGTAACTTGTACTGTTTTTTTAAAATTGAACTTGGACATGTATCATGAATAGTGCTACTAATCATTGAAACTAGTAAACATATAATTAATTAAAAAGAGCTTGTTAACTATACTACTATTTGGAGGTTTTATTTATGTCCTGAGAAGAGATAGGGCCAATGTCTCACTTTTGAAAATGATCACTCGATAACAATGTGTTTAATGGTTTTCAGATTGTACGGTTTCAAGATTCACCCGGTAGCATATCAAATTCAGCAGCAGGCAGCAGCTAACTACAAAGCGCCACTCCGGTGCGTCACATATAACAACGGTAAACGCTAATGCCGGCGTTGTCGGCGCGTCTTCGCCAGGCTGCAATCCAATTGTATATCATTTCTTAATACGTGTCTAGGCCAGGGGTCGGCAACCTTTTGAGTCGGGAGAGTCAATAATAATAATTTATCTAATTTCAAAGATTTTAAAGAGCCACAATTTAGGGTACCAATGTGCTTCGGGGGGGCACCCGCCTCTGTCTGACAGAGTGGAGTCACAAGAGCAGATGTTCGATGGGTGGAAGTGTAATAATGTTATAACGCCGATTGTGTCTCGATCGTTGTCCGAAACACACTTCTCTTTTTTTTTCATCGAGGCAAATGCATTGACGCACCGTCCAAGCCACGGCTACGCTCGCTTAAGCCGCTCGGCCTAGCCTGCACCGCTTTGATGTGGAACAACACGGGCTTCCGTCTCCGGTAGAGGCATGGGGGTAGCTAGTGTTTCGTAGCTACCCTCACCATCGCAGGAGTCGTGTGCGCATCGCAGGACCCGCCAACCCCCACTAGGACGGCGGAATCAGGGCATTGTAGCCCCTCCGACGCCTCCTCGCGCTTACGAGGGTATCAAGCTCGCGTTCTTGCTAAAGTCTCGAAGCCTTCGAAGAGACACACTTCTTTACAGCTTTAGCCGTTCACACCAATGTGTTTTGGGGGGCCCATATAGACAATCGACACTACATTTTATTTATATGTATTTTTAATATTTTTTTATTTAGCAATTTTATTCATAATATTTGCGTAATAAATTAAAGAGCCGCAGTTTCGTATCCAAAGAGACACGTGGCTCGCGAGCCACAGGTTGCCGACCCCTGGGCTAGGCCATTCACTTGAATTTAGTTTCGGATCTTGCTCCACGGTGAAGCTACGATAGAAACATGCTGTTGTTTTAAGATTCCATGTCAATCAAAAATATTGATTACTCGTTAACATAAAGAATGTTCAGTACCAGCACTAGTGCCTTTGTTTAAACCACAGTGTATTGTAATCTGTAGTTGGAAGCATTTGGGATAACGCTCCCATGATTTTATTATAAATACAAATGTTAATTTATCTATTGCAGAGTTTATATTGAATCTGTGGCTGCGACTAGTTATTTTATATTTTTGTGAATGTATACATTATGAGATTTATATTTTATGAATAGATTTAGTTGCTGCCACAGTTATGTTTGGGTGTGTTTAGATCGTAAATATGTTATCACTGTGCGAAGTGTTATGGCTGAAAAGTTACTGCCATTTAGGCTTGGTATCGGGGTCGTATGTGTCTATGGCGGTGAAGACGCATTAGTAATATATATATTTATGCACGATACCTTTAGCCCTGAAATCATAATAAATACTTCTTTTTTAAAAGTTAAGCATACAGCATTAGCTGTTATTTGTATATTCGAACAATAAAGCAGTTTCAACCTTTATGGTTCTGCTTAAATAACAATGATTGTTTTCACTTTTAGCTTAGTACATAAAAGCTGAAGTGACTGTTAATTTAATAATTACAATTTTGTTATTTCTATATTTGTCAATGTAATGTTTCGCTGTGCCTGGCTCTATATTACACTAATATCAAAATCAAAAAATAGTACATATGTAATTGTTTTTGACACTTCGTTTAATCAATTGTGTTGGGTTCTGGTTTCACTCATAGTTACAGATAATATATTCAAATTATATAATTTAGTTGACACAGAAAATCGCTTACAGCCTCCCTCTACTACATAATCGTACTTTATCCATTAAGTATTACTTCTACACAAATTAAGACTAAAACAACCTTAGATTATCGTAATTAGATAATATTGATACATTGGCACTCCACGGTCAATGTTAGACTAGATTGATAATGTTAGTATAAGACGAAAACGTAAGTTTTTATTTTTATATAAAAGTAAAAATGTCGGTAGTTTCATATCGCCGTTGCATTGTTAACGATAGAAATTTACCTCACCCCTGTGTCTAATGATTATAAATAAATAATATGACAACTTGAACATAGTTTTTTTTAAGGTATTTACGGTTTCAAACCGGTTTGTTTTTAAGAAAATATTAGCATTCCTAAGTTTCATAATTAAGATTGTAGTTAGTAATTCACTATTTGATTTATTTTGCTTTCAGAAGGTCAAAGATGAAGTCATTCTGATTCAATTTTTAACACAGTTATCCAATATTCTCAATCACCAATGGCAAAATGATTTAGTTTGTAGTTTTAAATGTTTTTTACCGTAGAGCAACTGACACATTCTGGTTTGTCAGAAATTTCGATCTCCGGGGCACTGTATTTACTTACTTGCAACTGCTTCAAGCAATTTTTCAAAACCATTGAAGAGCATTCTTACAATAGCAACCTAATCATTAATGAACCGGCATACACTTTTAATACATTTGTTGAAAAAAATACCTACATACTAGTAAACTTAACTACCCGCACGTTAATATTATGGAGTCATAGAAAAATATGATATTCGATAATTACGCTGCAGCAATAAATATGTTCCTTCAATAATCCAATATAGAAGACATTGTGTTTTCACGTAGCAGCAATGTAAATGCACCGTTAGTTTCAAGTATAATTTTAAGCATAATCTTAAGCTTGTGAGAACAAAAGAATACAATAGCGGAAATGCGGAGCACTCCCCGCTTAACGTAATGGACTTGATTTTGTCTCTTTCTACCGCATTCAAACTATCAATTAGCAATAAATCGGTTTATTCATTCACTTACCTTGGTTCGTCGAATTCGCTCATTTGTTTCCTATTGTGTGTTAAGAGCCATATTACATCTCGAGCGCGATTTTTGCGTAAATGGTCAATTTTGACGTTCTTGATCTCAGAAACAAAGATACATAAACAATTTTGACTTGATGAATAATACAGAATAGCTATTGACATAGTTCGCGGCCCTGCTTTTTGTAAATTTTGCTTAACTTTTTAATAAAACCCAAAATTGTAGAGAAAGATTTTCATAAAATGTGCGAAGGCAGCTTTTGAGCTCCTGGATTGAACTGTTCTACATAAATGAAATTTAAAAAATGATAATTTTATCTCTTGTATATAGTTCGTAGCTGACACATCTGTCATTGGATGCCGAGCAACGGTGTTGTTAATTTTATAATAAATAATTACCTATAAGTAAAATGTGAATTTATTATTCAACTGTAGCGGCCTCTTAATTTTTATAAATCATTGATTTAATATAGAAAAAAAATCTTATTCTAAGCGAAAAAACTTCGAAAATCGCCTTAAGTTACCTGTGAATAACTTCTATCTACGATGGTATTTATCAATAAAATTTATAACAGAATAAATGTCACTTTATGTTCTTAAATGATAGCATATCATGGACGGCAACTATTTAATTTCAAATGGAAAAACAGCAAAGTAAAAAGTTATATTTATTTTAACATTATAATACAGAATGACTTAGGCATAAATATAAATTTACTTATAAACATAAAAAATTCTATGCTCAAACTATGTCACATAAATCTTTCTCTATCATAGATGTGTATGTTCAATTCGTTTGCTTCAACAAGTTCACATTATCTGCTAGTCTAACTAAGTGCACTTCTTAGAACATTCAAAATAAATTACTCAAGATCATGAATCGCATTATGTGAAGAATAAATTGTTTTCTGTATATGTATTATGTGTGGAAACCAATTCAACCACTCAAACATTCAAGTCCGATAGCTGGGAACAGGCTGTACTTTTGCAACTTAAATGTTAATAGTTCAATAACTATACTGGTTACACAAAATTTAAAAAGATTTACCGTTTTCTTTATCATATATTAAGTCAATACAATCTGTTCACCTTATTATTACTGAAATGATAATATAATCTCTTCAAAAAATTACACTGTTGTAGCTTTGAGGCAGCCCCTCAGGTTATTGATCTCAGATTCGAAAAATATTGAATAGAAGCAAAAACATTTTTATTTCTCAGGTTTGTAAAACCTAATAATCTCTGTCATGCATTTGTAGGTTTGGATGTGTACACTAGTCTCGTGAAATTATGAATTGAAATTGGTGATCAGGAAACAGGATGTGGCCAGGCATATCTGCCATGAGTCTTATGTTATCTAGTATGAAATTATATAAGCTTACGTAAAATTGTTTAAAATTCATAAAAAAGAGAACAAGTAAATGAGGCCAGCAAAATCACTTTAATGCTCAACATTAAAAATTTTAGGCCAATATGTTTTGAGTGGTTTACATATTGAATAACAACAATATATTGAATGCGTGTGCATTAAAATATACAACATATATACCTTTAAACTAAAATCTTAACATTGTTTTTAAATTGAAAGTATGGTGGCATAACTAAAAGTGTTAAGACATGAATTTGTAATTTCAAGTGGTATTGCTCTTTAATTATCTTTCTATTAATGTTTAATTACTAATGAAATAAAAAAAGCTAATGTTTTTAGTGTGATATTCAACTTAGTATATTATTTATTTAAATATACTTAAAAATATTATTTATATTGAATTAATGATACATCAAGCTACCCGAATCTGTCAAATTTCTTTAATCGTTTTTCAACTTAATGTCAAAAGTAAGTTACATATTTTATTTAAAAGAAATAATAGCAGAACTTTACAGTACTATGAATAATAGAACTCAACAAAACCAGTGTTCTGATTTCCCCATTTGAGACTTATGTTGGAGAATAAAATTGATGTTATCTTTTTTACAAATTGTAAGAAAATTAGATTTCAATTTCATATAAAATTTTGTTAAGGTAAAATATTCATATTATAATCAACTGTGAATTACTTAGGAACTAAGTATTCACAAAGCTCCCGGACCAATTCTACATTATTAATTTCTTTGAATGTACTAGAATGAATAACAGACTTATTTTTCTTAATAAATTTTAAAGCTGCAACCTTAAGAACTCCAGAGTTATACATATCTGCTACAGTTAGCAGCTCCAATGCATTATCAAAAGATAGTTGCTGGCTCAGCACATATTGCACTAGCTCCTTTAACCCTCGCAAGTCATACCTGTCAGCTAACATTAACAGATTGATGCAATTGCAATTATTTAAGTCAGTAACTGTTCCAGTATAAATAGACTCCAAAATACAATACAAGTCCTCTTTAGTTACATCTACTAGTTTAACATAACTGTTTTGACTTTCAGCTGTATCACTCTTAAGCATAGCCTTAAATACTTCACTTTGCACTGACAAAATAGATTTGTGGACCTGAAATTTACCACCATCAGCAGATTCTATAGTGAAATCTGACCCTAAAGGGTCTTTCAACAAATCTCTAAAATCGTGTTGTAACTTCACCTGATTTATAAGGTTCTGGTGGGCTAACTTAGTGTCTTCAAAAGAGACAGCAATATAAACTGTTTTGTCCCGTACAAAATCTAAATCTACACAGGAAAAGCTATATGTTATTATATAGTTTTGGGACATTTCTCTGGTCTTTTTGAATTTATATTCTTTTAAGGACAATGTGAAGTATACAGAATTACTTTTTTTGTTAAGATACATATCCTCAATACTATGACTAACAGCAATATTAAATGCACCCTCTTGGCGGTTGCATACGAACAAATGGATGAGGGAGATACCAGATATTTGTTCTGTTTTGAATAAGAACCAGTAATCGGGTACGTTGTTGACGTAAGTGCCGCCGATATCGTAAAAATTTGGCCGCTGTGCCTTTTCATAAATATTATCAATGCAAAGCCATTTTGCAGCTCGAGTTTGGCAAACTTTATGTCCATGGATTACAGTACCATTATCCTAAGTAAAAAAAAAGAATTATATTAATTTAATTGTATAGGAACTGATTAATTAACATTATTAATAACAAGTACAAGTCGTACATACGGCTATGTGATTAACTAAATTAATTTCGTGATCCATTAGATTAGATCATTTAAATTTCGAGAATTACAAATAAATCGAGATCCACATATATCAAAAACAAAATGTGTCAATAGTATACTAATCTGTGGTCAGTGTCACAGACCAACACAGACTAGTAAGTAACCAAGTTTAGAGAACAAGTTCCGAATAGCGATACCAGTAATAACCATAACTGTTCATTGGGAGATTCCATTGTCACCTCAATATCAATTTAATCGATCGTTATAATAATGCGATAACGCTTCAACTATTAAAAAGTGAACAACTAGTGCTAAAAAAATTTAACTTCACTGAAAACCATCTAAAACTGAACAAGTAAAATATGTAATCCTTATTAAAAGAATTCATCAATATATTTATTATTAGTCCTCCCATTTTCATGATGATATTTTCTCAATGATATGACAAATCCTCATGCGTGTAAATATCGACATTAGTTAAATGACTGATTATTTTATATAATTCGTGCACAACCAAAATATATATTTTAGTTCCATATCACAACGTTATATTCATTGTTAAGAAAACCAAATTATTAAAAAATGCACGATATATGGACTATGGATATTTAGGAGTAGGATATATAAGTTGCCACTATGCATTATAATATATACATTATAATACACACAAATGATGTAAGCGTCAAGTAATAACACGCATACCCCAAAAGATATGACTGGCAAGAAAGTGGAAAATTGGAAAAACCAAATGTTATGTGGAATATATTCGTTTGTCTATCATAGTAGGGTAATTAACCTAGAAAAATTACCTGTCGCTGACATATTAACGTCAATTGGCAGCACTACATATATTCTTTGATTGGCAGTATGGCTTAGTACCTTCGCCTGTCCCTATGGACGAAATTGACAACAACATATTAACGTCAAATTTTGTGACAGTGACATATGATGTGCATATCATATGGATTTATTGTTTTTCCTTGTTCGTTTTTATTTTATTTAAATTATATTTAATATTCTTTCATTGCTTAAACTAATGATATGACAAATATTGAGGCTATTAGCCTCTTTCAATATGGTACTAAACGAAGCTGTGCAGATGTTAAGGTTGGTAAAAATGTAATAATTTTGACGAACATGTTAAAGCCAATATTTAAATTATTTTGTTATGTATTAGTAATTTCGGTATTATTTTTTGTAAACGTTATTGCCGTCGACAATTCGATATTTAGACGAAATTAGTCGACTATCCAACAAACTACTACTTGATTTTAATCGAAAACATACTTTATCTTTTGTGGGTGCACTTCAAATTGTATTTGTGTGTATATAATTTATAATATCTTTATAACATTATTGTAATACCTATATTCACAAATAAATATTCATTTCATTTCAAATATTGTAGCAATTGATACTACATAGAAAGTAAAAGTGACATTTGGTATTGGCACTGAAAGATAGTACACATTTCGATATGATGGTTTCACTTATAAAATTTTTCAGTCTATTCTACGCATACACCTGGAGTATATATCAACGGTCCCTATGTATAAGAGGATAAGTCTAAAACTAAGGTTTACTGGAGAGTGAAATGAAAGATCAAATCGCTCTAGAAATAAAAATACTTTCAGCGTTGAATATATTGTTTGCGTAATGTGTTATTATAGTTAGACATTTTTTAAATGTTTTAAAGATATTTAATTTATGTACATTTTCTATAAAAAACAGACAGATGACCATTTTTACACCGTTATTGAAATAAAGCCACATCAGACAAATCTTAGATAACCGTTTGTACATAGGAAGAAATAATGCAATTTTTTATGATAAAATGCTAGTATTACCTGTATCAAAAGAAAAAAATATAATTATTTGTTTACAATGGTACCTTAAACATCTCTAGATCTTTAAGCAATAATATAAAAAATAAATTAATGAAGACCGTGAATGATGTTAAGTTTGACAAGACTGTGCTTGCAGCGAGTGGCGCGCATTTTAAAACATAGTACAAAATGAGTATACATATCCCCGCCTACAGCACCAATTCCGTAAAATTATAATACGGTTTGTGTATGTAGTAAAATACATACGATTTTAAAAAAAATCATGTATTGATATGAGCATATGGACAATCTAAAGCCATATGTGTAATAAAAAAAATTGATTATATTCGACATGACCTTTTATACGTAGGAGCCTTCAATATTATTAGATCTCTTTGTAAAGGCATATTTTAAAGGTGCTTGATATAAAGAGTCTCTAGGTATTTAGCGAGCTTTAAAAACCTTTAGATCAAAGGTATTTGCAACATTAAAAGTCTCTACCGATTAGGTATTCATGAAGAAGCTGGGCATTTATTTTATATAACTGAATAAACTTTTATATCTGCTTAGCATGCAACAAGAGGACATAAAGCAGATTTGAAAGTTATCAATTGTAAATAAGTAGCCTTCTTTGGTGGAATACCATTGGTGATATTTAATTACCAGAGCTGTTATCTGCCATTTTGAATGTACAGGTAAAGCTCATGAAGAAACTACCATACACCCCAAAGTTTCTGAGCTCTTAGTCAAATTGGAAGTAGATGATATGTACATTTGTGATTTTACTCATGAAATGATGAGAGATGATAAGATGAAAAATAATATTACTAACCATATATTTGAAAGTATTTTTGTACTATTGCCAATTAATTATTTGCAAATTTTTATATTTTAGAGAGGCAGATGAACTGAAACAAAAAATCCTGAAATTTAAAAATGGGACATCAATGTTGCAGGAGAGAAGCTTATGGGTGACTCAGCAGCAATTACAAAAGGTATGTAGCTATTTAGTGTGGCAATGGCATTCCATAGTATTAGTCATACCAAAATCTAATTATGACATACATTTATTTTTATTAACTTATTAAGGAAAATGCCTTATTGATATCTCTAGGGCCTAATTGGCTGTATATTTCAAGAAGTATTTGTCATTAAATAGGTCTTTTTATGATAATAAAACTAGTTGAAACTGTCTAATTTAAATCTGGGGACTCCTATTAAACTCTTATTTTGCCAGAATTGCATTTTTTTGCTCAGTTTTCATGTTTAGAATGGATGGTATTGCCCTTGTAAGATAAGAAAGCATTCTTGACATGGATTGTGAAAGTATAATGATTAGGTGTATTTTATTACATTCTTTTTATGAATAAAAACTAGTTTGCCAGTCTATACCTACTAAAAAGATACACAATGTATCACACAGTGTTAGTAAGCATTTGATTTGATTTTATAATAATTTGGCTCCATTATTTACACATTTATACTCGTCGCCACTTTTATGTCCATTAAAACACCAAATAATAGTAATCAGATTTATTGTGTTGTGTAGCAAAACCAACAATGCAATATGGAGGAGAAGTTTTTTATAATACCCTACATGTATTAACCTTATATTAATTTACAAGATAACCTGTATGGAACTACCTACATAACAATTAGAAAATCAAATTGTGTTTGTTGAATATTTTGAAAGATCCAATAATTTCCTATTGTTTCTAAATATAGACAACATGATTAACTTTTAATAATTAATAGGCCGGCAACGCGCTTGTGACTCCTCTGGTGTTGCGGGCGTTCATGGGCGGCGGTAATTGCTTACCATCGGGTGATCCGTCTGCTCGTTTGCCCCCTAACACATAAAAAAAAATAAAAACTAGTTTGCCAGTCTATACCTACTAAAAAGATACACAATGTATCACACAGTGTTAGTAAGCATTTGATTTGATTTTATAATAATTTACATACATACATACATTACATACATACACTCACTCACGCCTTTTTCCCACGGGGGTAGGCAGAGATTACGTCCTTCCACTTGCTACGGTCCTTACATATCTCTTTCGCTTCATCTACTTTCATAACATTCCTCATACATGCTCGACGATTGCGGTTACTTCTGACCTGGCCTTTTTAAGGACACTTTCGATTTGTTGGAAATATATTCGCCTAGGTTTTCCTCGTCCCGTGTCTCCACTCACTCCAGCTTCATAAATCATTTTGGTCAGTCTACTTTCATCCATCCGTTCCACATGCCCAAACCACCCAAGCATCCCTTTCTCTATTTTTGTCACGATATCCTCTTTCAAACCACATTTCTTTCTAATCACTTCATTATACAATCTGTCACTCAGTTTTACTCCTGCCATACTCCGCAAAGCTCTCATTTCTACTGCATTTATTCTGCTTTCATGTCGTTTCTCCCATACCCCTTTTATGTCCATTAAAACACCAAATAATAGTAATCAGATTTATTGTGTTGTGTAGCAAAACCAACAATGCAATATGGAGGAGAAGATTTTTATAATACCCTACATGTATTAACCTTATATTAATTTACAAGATAACCTGTATGGAACTACCTACATAACAATTAGAAAATCAAATTGTGTTTGTTGAATATTTTGAAAGATCCAATAATTTCCTATTGTTTCTAAATATAGACAACATGATTAACTTTTAATAATTAATAGATATTAGTCAATATTATGTATTAAATTTAATATTATGTCGGTGGTCTTAAAAAAAATATGTGTTCATTTATCATTGTAACTACCATAATTTCAAAGGTATGGGTATATTAATAAAGAAATTTTAATATTTTTTAACAAGATCATTAAATAAAATCATACATTTTGTGTTACAATTAAGATTTGTTGTCATTGTCACACTGCTGATATCACTTGACATATTTTTGATTTTAATACACAAGAACAGGAAACAGGTTACACATTAAACATGTCATGTTAGGCCAGGGTTATTTTTCCAACATAGTTTCCACTAAATATATCAAGAAAACTCGTAAACAGGCTAGCAGCACATCATTATTGCATTAACTGATGGTGCTCATTAAATTAAGATTATAAAATAATTGTAGACGAAGTAATACTTAGTCCAAAGTATAGGCAAACGACATATTGACACCAATCTAGAGTTGCCATTCTACAAAATATTTAATTAGTCCTGTCACCAATACAAACTCTGCCAGCTATATATATGAAACATAAAAACTTAAAATGGTAACTGGTACATGGCAGAATAGAGATCGGGACTGTTGATTAAAAGACTAAATAATCCAACACAAATATTCTTTTTTCAACACCAACAACTTTTTTTCACTCCAACATCACCAACAATTATATTGCGCACCTCAAAGATTAAAATTTTTGGTTTCTGCACTATGTTATCATAATGTACTGCAATGCCATGTTACCTACAAAGTTCTGGGATACGGTATTCAGTTTATGGTTGAACTAACTCATAGATGGTAAAGTCAAAGAAGGCAAAAAAATTAAAGGAATAGGTTTTATGATGAGAACAAACAATATGACAGTTTTCATTGTATCAAAATTAATTTTACAAATTTAATTTTAAATTGTGTAAAGTTAAATATTATGAATTTATAAGCAAATTTTTTATTTCAGGTTTATCAAAAAGTTTTGGTACTGGACCTAGATTATGCATTGGAAAAGAAAGTTGAACAAGACCTATGGAATGTTGGTTTCAAGCAACAGATTGAAGCTTTACAGTCAATATCAAAAGATAGAAAGGTAGTTTATTACAATATACATATTACTAAAATTATTTTCAAGAGGATAAAAAATAGTTTGAATTAAATCACCTTCATAGCTATAGACAAGAGGAGTAGAGGTACCAATTAAATGACCCTGATATAGTCATATCTTTTTCTGTCACGTAGCAGCAGCAGCTACATTTCATATAACATCTTTGCAATATACACTGTGGTTCTTGTAGGCGTTAGAAATTTGCTGCGAATGTCACACAAACCATACGTATTTGTCAGTGTAACATAAAAAATATTTGCCAACAGAATCCTCTCCGCAGTGACGGGCAAGCAATGCTGTCGTGGGTGCTGCAAGCGGCTGCCGGATTCTACCTGTGTTTGCTTCACCAAATCTGCTCTACGTTCAAATTGGACTTACCATTCCGGTAAGTTTTATTTAGATTCAAAGTGATCAGTTAATTATATGACTTCTATTATCATCTCCATATGTACCCTTTTTTTGTTATAAATAGTTATATAAAGGAAATATAAATGTACAGGAAGATCCAGATTATCTGGAATGTATATCCTATATATAAATACCACTTAGAGATACAGTTAAGAGTTTTCTCTAATTTTTATTGAGGAAAGTATTTAAATCGGTTTTGTTTTAGAGGAATTAACAGAGGACAATGAAACGTTATCTTATGATTTACCCGAGCTACAGTGGTCCTTAGCAAGTTTCATAACTAGATAGCTTGTGCTGCTAAATGCTTGTTCTTCAATTCAATTTATATACGAACCAATAAACATTATTTTAAATGTAACTAAACAATGTAACTGTGTAGTCAGACTGTGGTAAAAAGCATCTAATTATGTGACTTACCTTTTTTTTTTTCCCCTGAGGAAAGTGCATTAAGTTGCATACCCCGGCTGTGTGGTTGTTAAGTTGCGAGCCGGCGGTTATGAGGGGCTCTCCTCCCCAGAAGGGGGAGGCCTACCCAATAAAAACCTCAGGCATGGCCTTCCTCAGGCGTGTAGGGAGCCCCCGGGAACATCAAGCTACTTCCGGGAACCCCCAGCCTCCGCTCCCCCGCCGATACAGGGAAGCCCTCCTCGAGAGAGGCTACAATACCTTCCCCGATCTCCACCACCGACGACGCCCCCCGGCCACGGAAGGGGCGTGGTCCCTCCCGGGTCACCGCATCCGCTGGCGCGATTTCCTCTCGCCCGCCGGCGACCCACGGCGGCGCCGCAGCTGTGCTATCGAGCCCGGCGCCCGCCGCCTCGAGCGGGATCGACCATCTCCCGACCCCGCTCGGCGGCCTCCTTCTGGACCATCACTGCTTCACAGAAGGAGGCTACAGCCCTCCAACCTCCCTCGTCCGCCAGCATTGCCGCAATCAATGCCGGCGGGGACAGATCTCGCCCGATCTCTGCGACCAAGACTCGGTGCTCGGAAGTCCACGCGGGGCACTCCGCCAGCGTGTGCTGGGCCGAGTCGAGGTCGGATGCGCAGTGGTGGCAATGTGTCGATCCCTTGCGTCCTATTCGACACAGATACTCACCGAAGCAGCCGTGTCCGGTGAGTATCTGAGTCAATCGGTAGGTGACCTTGTCCTTCCCGTGGAGCCAAGCTTCGAGGTGCGGGAGTACGGCACCGACGGCCCGCTGGCGCGCGCAGATCCGTAATTCGAGTTGCCGGAATCCAAATTGGCAGTCCGATAGGTCGGGACCCGCGCGCGACAGGTGCTCGCTGATACGAGCGGAGATAACCCTCTCGAAGAGCTTCCCCGCCTCGTTCAGCAAGCAGATCGGACGGAACGAAGACGAAACGTCGCCGGTCCTTCCCTCCTTCCTGAGGAGCACCAGCCTGGCCGACTTCCAGTCGATGGGGAACACGCCCTCGCAGAGACAGCTCATGAAGAGCTGCCTCACCGTGCTCCCGAACGCCCTGGGCGTCAGCGCTAGCACCTTTCCCGGGACCCCATCCGGTCCCGGGGCAGTGTTGCGCGCAGAGAGCCGCGAGACGGCCCCGGCGAGCTCGCTCTCCGTCACCCGGAGGTCGTCCGACCAAGGGCCAGTCGACGGGGCGGCGGGGGGACTGTCCCGGACCCTCGGGAAGAGGGTCCAAGGTCTCCGTCAGTGGAGGGACCCACGGTCGGAGTTTGCCCAGTACCATCCGGTACCGGCGCCCCCATGGGTCCCTCACCAGTCCCCCCAGCAGCTCGCGCCAGGACCGCGCCTTGGCGTCGGCGATGGCGACACCGAGCGGCTTGGCCGCGGCTCCGTACGCGCTTCTGGCGCTCAGGGCTTCGTTGACTGACGCTTGCCGTCTTCGACGGGCTCTGAGGTACTGGCGGCGCGCGGCTACTACAACGACCCGTAGCCGCGCGATCTCCTCGTTCCACCAGTACGCAGAGCACCGCCGGGGCGGCCTGACTCGGGGCATGGAGACGTCGCAGATCGACGTCATCGTGTCCCGGAGCCAGGCGGCCCGCGCATGCACATCGAGGTCGGGCAAAATCCGTGCCTCCTCCGCCCAGTCCGCGACGTGGGCAGCGGCTAGGGCCGCATCCCGGTCCAGCCGCTTGATGGACCAACGTCGCGGACGGCTGTCCTCCTGGAGTGTGCGGGAAGGGCGGCGGTGGGCCACCGACACGTCGAACACGATGTGCCGGTGGTTGGAGAGTGTAACCACCTCCGCCGCCACCCTCCAACCTGACACCATGTGGTGCGCAGAGGGAGTCGCCCATGACAGGTCGACGATCGACTCCCCCTGCCACCGCACGCAGGTGCTGACCGACTCCCGATTTAAAAGCCGGAGGTCTAGTCCCGCCGCCCACTCCAGGAGTGTCTCCCCTCTTACGTCGTCCCGGGTGTCGCCCCACTCTCGTGAGTGGGCGTTGAAATCACCCAGGACGAAGACTGGACGGGGATCGCAAAAGCGAACGCAGTTCGCTACCCCGTCCAGAAATGACTCGAATGCGGCGAGGCCGCAGTTCGTGGAGATGTAACAGCCTATCGTTACGTTAACCACGTAACGTGGCCGTGGACCCCCATTCCACGGCCACGTAACCCGGCCCCGTAGTTCAAAGATTTTATATTCATAATTGGACTTTGTATGTCTGATTTGGAAAACTATTCCAATTACGCCATCAGCTATTTAAAGGACTAAATTTTGTGACAAAAAATATTGTGATGTGATAGGGAGCGTCGGTGGAGGTGTGATCTCGGTCTGGTCTGCGAATCAGATAATTTGGGGGTCCTGCGGTCAACCCTGTAAAGTACTAATGTATTTTTAGTTTTTCAAATTTCATATGCACATTTATCTGTAACTTCTATATACGGTGAAAGACAATATCGTGAGGCAACTTGTATCAACCTGTGATGAAATTCAAAGAGCGTGTAGGATTTTATATATATACAGCATAGACATTTCGGGTTTCTTACCTGTTTTTCTCGATAAGGCGAACAGATGGTAGAGTCAACCTATATTTGACGTCTACAAAGGCCTATGTTGAACAGTTTTTTGACTGACTTAGACGGCGCGCGTCGCTACTGGGCTGGGTGGAAGGCTGGGGCGCGGGAGGCGCGGCGGCTGGCGCCCGCCTTCCGCCGCCGGCCGCCGCTCGCTACATCTGCCAGCACTGCCTCGTGCACCTCGGCGACCTGGCGCGCTACCGGCACCAGCTGACCGTGGCGCACTCCTTCTACAGGTACAGTATCTGAAGGCAGGGTGAAGGGTGGGCCATCATAAAATTCGCCAACACTAAATACCCTGTGAAAAATAATTGTAATATTATGAGATAAGGTAGTTTTCAAGTTAACCGCTATTTCTATTAGTATATGAGTTCTGTATGGGTACTTAACAGCATACACTAACGTTATTTCGAATAGGTAAAGTAAATTTACACTATACACCCTTAAAACGCAGCGTATTCGTTGAATAACATTTTTGATTTTCTTATAATCCACTGTATGGTTCTAGATTTTGAAGCTAAGTCCGGGTTGTATACAGATAGTGAATATTTCTTTCATTCTATTAGTGGGACATATCGTAATTACACTACTGAACTAAGTATAAATACATAAGATACAAAATATACAATTTCCATCGATCTCCATGTAACATCTAAAAAAAATGTAACATTTAATGTGAGAATGCTAGAAATGTGTTCGTTTCATTAAAATTACGTAAATAATAACTGCTCATTTTTTAGAAATCTAAAAACAATATAAATTAATAATTAAACTGAAATTTCTATATTGACATACTTTCATTAGATATAAATTGTTCAAATCAGATAATTATAGTATAAAAACGGTCACAATCAGTTGTAGTCGTCTACCCTTTTCCTGGTAGATCTGGTTCCATATCTGTTATGAAATGAAACGCATGTGGCATTCGGTTATGCAATGTCCCTAAAACAGTACAGACAGCACATTTGTCTCGGTGACATAAGACAGAGCTTAGTGTTAGTAAGATTAGAAAACTTATCGACGACGAAATACTTATAAACTCACGTCTCCAGAGTCTAGAACACCGTCGAAGAGTTGCTTGCCTTTCGGTTTTCTATAGGTTGCATTTCGGAGAGTGTGCGTTGGAATTACATGAATTAATTCCACCCGCTCCTTTCCACCAGCAGTCAACCAGACGTAGGCTTAACTACCATCCTTACGTGGTGGACTATCCTCGTACACGTACAAAACAGTTCCAGTCTTCGTTTTTAATAAGCTAAGATGTGGAACTCTTTGCCGACGTCTGTGTTCCCGGAACAATATAATCTTACGGTCTTCAAGTCACGAGTGAATAGGCATTTGCTAGGTAAGCGTGTTCCATCCTAGTCCTCATCGTCACTTACCATCAGGTGAGATTGTGGACAAACGCAAACCTATTTAGAATAAAAAAAAAAGTGTTGAGCGGCGGGGCTGTCGGCAGGCACGCGCTGGTGGTGTCGGTGCACTCGGGGCAGCCGTACAACCAGCTGGCGCTGGTGGCGTGGCGGCGCGGGCGGCGGCTGGCGGCGCTGTACTGGCACGTGCGCTCGCTGCTCGTGCGCGCGCCCTTCCCCCCCGCGCCCGCCAACCTCGCGCGCACCCTGCACGTCGCCGCCAGGTTTGTTTTTGTCTCTTATTTTCTCTCCGCAGAGAGAGCTGAGAATCCTCACTAAGGAGCACGAAGCGTGCCCAGTTTACCACCGTAACGGCAAATGCTACGGCGATTTGTAATTCCTCAAGACCCTCGACTTCGCACCAGAAAGCCTTACATTAAAATTCAATTCTGTGAAACAGCAATGCTCAGAAAAAGTGTAGTGACTATGGCTCCCAGGTTGTTCAATAGATTACCTGAAAATGTAAAAAATCTATGTAGACATAAATTTAAAATTGTTCTGACTAATTTATTGATTGACAAATGCTATTATAATGTAACTGAATTATTGAATGATAATAATATACATATTGACATTTAATCTTGACAATTCTATTAATAGTGATCAGTATGTAAATTTTTATATCCAAATGTTATAATTATTCATATCTTATTTAGACTCAATTAATATAAAATATTCATATGCCTAATATTCGGCCAAACATAGAGGTCTATGTATTAAAAAAACAACAATCAGTGTAAACTATAAGTACCTATGTTTATGAATAAATGATTCTGATTCTGATTGTCGGACTCCACGCTAGCCGGAGTGGACTATACTCAGCCTGAGCCGTGACCGTAAGGGCCTCACAGGGCTTGGATGGGTCCGGCAGGTATTCTACGTTTCAATCTAAACACAGTAGGTATTAACTCCATATAACGAACTGCTATTTAATGACACTCTTTAAAACGTAGAATTTGCTATAGTTGTTTGGTTAACATTTTTGTTTTGGTATTGAAACGCTTTTTTTTAGCGTAGCAACCTCTCTCAATAGCGAAATAATACATCGCTATTTAGACCCCAATAAACATTTATTTCACTGACCTTTAAACACGTTACTGATACAGACTGGTAAATATTTCATACGGTACAATTCTTAGAAATGTGTTCTTTTATTGCTTAGCACTTGATTAATTACTGGACTTACTACTATCGTCCTATTGCTTTCGTTTTGTATTGTTAGTTGCGTTTGAATTGTCGAATTGTTAACGAACCAAGGATACAGTTAAAATACCGGCACAGCAAAATACGACAGACGAAAATATTTGATTTTAACATTGTTATGTAATTTTATTTAACTTCATTAAAATATTACTTAATTATTATTATATCTTTTTTATAACGAAAACTCTTTATAACACTGCATTTAGAGTTTACACTGAAGTTATTATACCAAAATCGGTCTTTACCTCGATAAGTACCATTTATCGAGGTAAAGACCAGTCAATAAAAATATAAATATAACAGAACGTTATATTCCTTTTCCTGGAACGTGCATATATACGTAAAATTTTCGTAGAGGAACTTTTTTAAATTTCGATGTTGATCAATGAGCATTTTAATTGAGATTATTTTGCTGCAATTATAGGCTCTTAACAGGATGTCAATCATATATCCACATCATAATAACGTCACTTTACAGTGAGTTTAAACCCCATGCAAAATTTTCAGACCCTTAAATTGGTAGACAACAATTTTTTAAATTCTGTATATAATAAGAGTACTCTTTTAAGTGAGAAATATTGTAGAATCAACAGTACACCTGCACCTATTACTTTTGAAGATACATCGACATGTTGGCGGCGCTGTCGCGGGACACTCAAAAACGCTCCATACTAAAAACACTGCAGTTGTGACGTCATAACTCAGTAAATTCGCCTAATTTGTATGAGAGTATAAACAATTTTAAAATAACTTTGTTATTTGTACGTTTATAGGTATACTTTCTATATAAAAATGTTACATTTAATGTGAAAATGCTAGAAATGTGTTCGTTTCATTAAAATTACGTAAATAATAATTGATCATTTTTTAGAAATCTAAAAACAATATAAATTAATATTAAACTGAAATTTCTATATTGACATATTTTCATTAGATATAAATTGCTCAAATCAGATAATTATAGTATAAAAATGGCGATAATCAGTTGTAGTCGTCTTCCCTATTAAGATTCTTTATTACATGTAATTCGAAACACCTAATACCTATGGTCAAAAAGTGAATATTTCTCTTACGATTCTATCGATATGCATGTTGAAGAAAAAATGTAAATCACTACAGGAAAATTCGATTGCGGTCTATGCTATTAAATAATATAGCTAGACTTGTTATTATGTTTCCCCCAGTGGTGGACTGTCATCCGAGGGCTCCTTGCCCGTACTGCCCGGGTTGGACACACCCGCTGCTACGCCGCCCGTAGTACCCTCGCGGTAAACTGGACGCCCACAGCTACGTCACCGAACTCATCCGCGCCATTCACATGATACACACCGTGGACCAGTAAGTATACCGCTGGGTCTTCAGCCGATAACATATGTTATCAACATCATAATTTGTTTAAAGCTTCATTGTTGATTCTAGTGCGAAAATTTGTCAATTTCCAACGAGCATCGATATTTTAAAATAGGAGCGAAACAAATGTTTTAAACACGAGTTAGGTATTAAAAAAAAACAGGCATTAGTAACTTCATATTTTACATTTTTATTTTATTTATTGAAATTAAAATTCAAGTCTCCTTCTTAATATCAATTAAATTCGGACCATTAGACAAATTCAAATTCGGACATTTGATAAGTAAAAGTTACTTTTCTGCACGTGTAAGGCGAAAGATATTCATACCTTTATAATGCATACGTGTATAAACGACAACACGCTTTTTTGGATATGTTGACCCGAGTTGTAAAACGAGGTCAGTTTCCAGCTATCTGAATTATAAATAATATTTATTTAAAAGTTCTTGTCCATGTGCATGACTTTTGCGTTTCTGACCGCATGATTGTATGGTACTTCATAATGCAATTATGCAACGAAGCCATATGATGTGTTCTTACATAATAACATATAAGTAATTTAATTGCTGTTATTCAAAATGTCAATTATTTTTGTTAAGCACATCCTGACCGTCATGAAGTGAAACTAAATTTTTTATGTTGCATATCATATATCGTATAGGCTTGAAACCGCTGAAGGCATCGTGAATCGGCTCAATGCAGCTCTGCCCTCGCTTATCGTTGCCGACGCCTTCGAAGCCATGACCTTAGTAAAGGTACGTTGTGAATGTATTAATATTATTTGGGACACAAACAGTTTATATTTATTTACAGATTACAAATTTGCACTTAATTATTGGAACATATTGTAAGATATAGATTTTGTAGGTTCACTTTAAGATAGCTCTTATACTTGTAATATTGGGTGATTTCGTAGTGAACGTGTAAGTCTACAAGGCCCTAGAGGTACACTTGTATATCAAAAAATCGAGTGTTACTTTTTTTTGATAGCCAGAGGATTTTGCAGTGCAATGTTTTGTTGTGTTTAGCTAGCGTGCGTGCTGATGTGGGTAGTGGAGTCGGCGACGGAGGGTCTCGGGGAGGCGGCAGCAGCGCTGAGCGACGGCGAGGCCACGGCCGCACGTCTGGCCGCGGCGCTAGCCGCCGCCGCACTGCGCGCCGCGCTGCTGGCCGCCGCCGTGCCCGTGCCCCGCGCCCTCCCCGCGCGTGAGTATACTCTCCTATCGCCGCCGCCAGACACCGCGTAGAAGGTATTCACTCCTCTCCCCGCGCTATACGAGCCGGCGTCCCTCAAGGATCCGTTCTAGTTCCTTTACTGTTTCTACTTTACTTTCTCTACGTGAGTGACATCCCTAAGCTGCCTACTGGCACCCATCTCTCACTCTTCGCGGACGACACCGCGATTTATACGTCTGGCCACAGTATTCACAAACTAGCAAATTCCTGCAACTGACCGCCGACTCGCTCAGCGACTGGTTCACTAAATGGCAAATTGAAGTAAACCTCGATAAGAGTAACCCCGAGTAGCCACCTCCGACTTCCTGTCTATCCCCTGGCAAGCCCAGGCCAAAAATCTAGACGTTATCCTCAATAAGCAATTAACGTTCAGACCTGATATAGACATAGTTCGCAATCGTCGATATTTCGTCCTAGGCCGGCTCTTTCACCTTATTAGAAAGCGAAGTGAAATATGTCTTAGAAATAAACTAACATTGTACAAAGCCTGCATCCGCCCCCATTCTAATCTACATTTCCGTAGTTTTCGCTCACATCCCCAACTTCTTTTCATTATTTTCACACGTTCGTACTTGCACGAGCGTGTATGATTCTAGGCAGAGAGATTTCATTTAACTTTACGACGGCGGCCTTGACAAAGGCTGTCCCTTTCACTAAAGACCACACCTTACTTGGTATTCAAAAGAGATATCAAGAATATTAATTTCAGTTTCACATTCTAATCAAAATCAAAAGATTTTATCTGTTTCACCAACTTTGTAACACGCTTCATCTATATACATAAGTCCTCTCGTAAATACTCCTTAATTCATTCTAAAGAATCCGTGAACTTGTCGCCATTTCTTTCACTCTTTTTGTTCAAAGCACGACGTTCTTGATTTAGTTTTGGCATTCTTCCTCCGTCTTGTTGTCGAAAAAATAATACTAGTAAACTAAACTACCCGCACGTTAATATTATGGAGTTATCGAAAAATATGATATTCGACAATTACGCTGCAGCGACAAATACGTTTTTACTGACAAACACCCAATTGTGAGGCAACTGTAAAGTCGTGTTATAAAGGTATTTCGATGGAGTTATTTATCGAGCTTGCTTTCCGTCTGCAGTTAAGGTGTGGCTGCAGTGGTGCGCGTGCCGGCCGCGGCTGTGGCGCGCGCCGCCCTGGGCGGCCGCGGGCTGGGCGGCGCTGCGCCGCCTGCCGCGCCCCGCCCCCGTCAGCGTCGAGCCCTGTGAGTGTATCACTGCTTACACAGCACAAAGGTGTGGCTGCAGCGGTGCGCGTGCCGGCCGCGGCTGTGGCGCGCGCCGCCCTGGGCGGCCGCGGGCTGGGCGGCGCAGCGCCGCCTGCCGCGCCCCGCCCCCGTCAGCGTCGAGCCCTGTGAGTGTATCACTGCTTCACAGCACAAAGGTGTGGCTGCAGCGGTGCGCGTGCCGGCCGCGGCTGGGCGGCGCGCGCCGCCCTGGGCGGCGCGGGCTGGGCGGCGCTGCGCCGCCTGCCGCGCCCCGCCCCCGTCAGCGTCGAGCCCTGTGAGTGTATCACTGCTTACACAGCACAAAGGTGTGGCTGCAGCGGTGCGCGTGCCGGCCGCGGCTGTGGCGCGCGCCGCCCTGGGCGGCCGCGGGCTGGGCGGCGCTGCGCGCCTGCCGCGCCCCGCCCCCGTCAGCGTCGAGCCCTGTGAGTGTATCACTGCTTCCACAGCACAAAGGTGTGGCTGCAGCGGTGCGCGTGCCGGCCGCGGCTGTGGCGCGCGCCGCCCTGGGCGGCCGCGGCTGGGCGGCGCTGCGCGCCTGCCGCGCCCCGCCCCCGTCAGCGTCGAGCCCTGTGAGTGTATCACTGCTTCCCAGCACAAAGGTGTGGCTGCAGCGGTGCGCGTGCCGGCCGCGGCTGTGGCGCGCGCCGCCCTGGGCGGCCGCGGGCTGGGCGGCGCTGCGCCGCCTGCCGCGCCCCGCCCCCGTCAGCGTCGAGCCCTGTGAGTGTATCACTGCTTACACAGCACAAAGGTGTGGCTGCAGCGGTGCGCGTGCCGGCCGCGGCTGTGGCGCGCGCCGCCCTGGGCGGCCGCGGGCTGGGCGGCGCTGCGCCGCCTGCCGCGCCCCGCCCCCGTCAGCGTCGAGCCCTGTGAGTGTATCACTGCTTCCACAGCACAAAGGTGTGGCTGCAGCGGGTGCGCTGCCGGCCGCGGCTGTGGCGCGCGCCGCCCTGGGCGGCCGCGGGCTGGGCGGCGCTGCGCCGCCTGCCGCGCCCCGCCCCCGTCAGCGTCGAGCCCTGTGAGTGTATCACTGCTTCCACAGCACAAAGGTGTGGCTGCAGCGGTGCGCGTGCCGGCCGCGGCTGTGGCGCGCGCCGCCCTGGGCGGCCGCGGGCTGGGCGGCGCTGCGCCGCCTGCCGCGCCCCGCCCCCGTCAGCGTCGAGCCCTGTGAGTGTATCACTGCTTCCACAGCACAAAGTGTGGCTGCAGCGGTGCGCGTGCCGGCCGCGGCTGTGGCGCGCGCCGCCCTGGGCGGCCGCGGCTGGCGGCGCTGCGCCGCCTGCCGCGCCCCGCCCCCGTCAGCGTCGAGCCCTGTGAGTGTATCACTGCTTACACAGCACAAAGGTGTGGTGCAGCGGTGCGCGTGCCGGCCGCGGCTGTGGCGCGCGCCGCCCTGGGCGGCCGCGGGCTGGCGGCGCTGCGCCGCCTGCCGCGCCCCGCCCCCGTCAGCGTCGAGCCCTGTGAGTGTATCACTGCTTACACAGCACAAAGGTGTGGCTGCAGCGGTGCGCGTGCCGGCCGCGGCTGGGCGCGCGCCGCCCTGGGCGGCCGCGGGCTGGGCGGCGCTGCGCCGCCTGCCGCGCCCCGCCCCCGTCAGCGTCGAGCCCTGTGAGTGTATCACTGCTTACACAGCACAAAGGTGTGGCTGCAGCGGTGCGCGTGCCGGCCGCGGCTGTGGCGCGCGCCGCCCTGGGCGCGGCGCGGCTGGGCGGCGCTGCGCCCTGCCGCGCCCCCCCCGTCAGCGTCGAGCCCTGTGAGTGTATCACTGCTTACACAGCACAAAGGTGTGGCTGCAGCGGTGCGCGTGCCGGCCGCGGCTGTGCGCGCGCCGCCCTGGGCGCCGCGGGCTGGGCGGCGCTGCGCCGCCTGCCGCGCCCCCCCCGTCAGCGTCGAGCCCTGTGAGTGTATCACTGCTTCCACAGCACAAAGGTGTGGCTGCAGCGGTGCGCGTGCCGGCCGCGGCTGTGGCGCGCCGCCCTGGGCGGCCGCGGGCTGGGCGGCGCTGCGCCGCCTGCCGCGCCCCGCCCCCGTCAGCGTCGAGCCCTGTGAGTGTATCACTGCTTACACAGCACAAAGGTGTGGCTGCAGCGGTGCGCGTGCCGGCCGCGGCTGTGGCGCGCGCCGCCCTGGGCGGCCGCGGGCTGGGCGGCGCTGCGCCGCCTGCCGCGCCCCGCCCCCGTCAGCGTCGAGCCCTGTGAGTGTATCACTGCTTACACAGCACAAAGGTGTGGCTGCAGCGGTGCGCGTGCCGGCCGCGGCTGTGGCGCGCGCCGCCCTGGGCGGCCGCGGGCTGGGCGGCGCTGCGCCGCCTGCCGCGCCCCGCCCCCGTCAGCGTCGAGCCCTGTGAGTGTATCACTGCTTACACAGCACAAAGGTGTGGCTTGCAGCGGTGCGCGTGCCGGCCGCGGCTGTGGCGCGCGCCGCCCTGGGCGGCCGCGGGCTGGGCGGCGCTGCGCCGCCTGCCGCGCCCCGCCCCCGTCAGCGTCGAGCCCTGTGAGTGTATCACTGCTTACACAGCACAAAGGTGTGGCTGCAGCGGTGCGCGTGCCGGCCGCGGCTGTGGCGCGCGCCGCCCTGGGCGGCCGCGGGCTGGGCGGCGCTGCGCCGCCTGCCGCGCCCCGCCCCCGTCAGCGTCGAGCCCTGTGAGTGTATCACTGCTTACACAGCACAAAGGTGTGGCTGCAGCGGTGCGCGTGCCGGCCGCGGCTGTGGCGCGCGCCGCCCTGGGCGGCCGCGGGCTGGGCGGCGCTGCGCCGCCTGCCGCGCCCCGCCCCCGTCAGCGTCGAGCCCTGTGAGTGTATCACTGCTTACACAGCACAAAGGTGTGGCTGCAGCGGTGCGCGTGCCGGCCGCGGCTGTGGCGCGCGCCGCCCTGGGCGGCCGCGGGCTGGGCGGCGCTGCGCCGCCTGCCGCGCCCCGCCCCCGTCAGCGTCGAGCCCTGTGAGTGTACCACTGCTTACACAGCACAAAGGTGTGGCTGCAGCGGTGCGCGTGCCGGCCGCGGCTGTGGCGCGCGCCGCCCTGGGCGGCCGCGGGCTGGGCGGCGCTGCGCCGCCTGCCGCGCCCCCGTCAGCGTCGAGCCCTGTGAGTGTATCACTGCTTACACAGCACAAAGGTGTGGCTGCAGCGGTGCGCGTGCCGGCCGCGGCTGTGGCGCGCGCCGCCCTGTCATTGTTATCATTAAAGTAATCCTTAACGGAATACGTGTGCAGAAAGCGTGTTACAAAACGTGTAACACGCGATAATTGACTGCATTAAACCAATGGATAACGTTCTGTGCAGACAGCAAGTGCCCGCTACCTGAAGACGAGGAGCTGCACGGGTTCTTGCCGCTGGAGGGTGCGTTGGAAGGTCTGCGGTTCCAGTCGCACGCCGCCTGGGACACCTACGGGGGACGCCTGCCCTCCACTGAAGATGCTGACGAACAGTGAGTTACGTTAATGCAGGCGTTTTACAGGCGTCGCGATTTGAGGTGCAAAAGTAACGAAAAATCACGTATTCATTACTATAACAATCAGTACTCGTTACTTTGTATAGTTACTCGTTACTTCTAATACCTCATAACATGCAATGTTATGTTAGAAAAATGAATCGTAACCGACGTTCAGAATTACGTCCGGGCACACCGCACCATACGCATATATATTATGTATACGTATTATTTCTACAAATTCAAATTACGAATGTTGCGATAAAACATACGATCAGCAAGATTTCGTATGTTTCAATACACACATCAACGGTACATTGCGTGACTGAAACAGTGTATATTGCCATGATACGAAACATGCGAGTAACGAAATGTATTCGTAACGTTTCGTTACTTGGTACTAGATGGCGTACCCGTTACTCGGTAACGAATACATACGGTTTGCGACAGCTTTAGTCGCGACGGGACGCGCTGGTGAATTTGGTCCCGGCTGATAGCTACCAACCTACACAGGAGATGAAAAGACTACAGCATTCAATATGTGGCTAATCATTCTCGACTTGAAAATGTCTCTTCATAAGTTCAAGGTACATGTTAAAAAGACGCTAATGAGTAAGGGCTATTACAAAGTCAATGATTATTTAAATGATGCCAATGCTTGGTGTTGATTTGAGGATGCATTCTAAAGTGTAAATATTTGTTTTCCCGTATAAATTGTAAACACATATGTACATTGTATGATAACGACATAATTTATTGTAAATGTTGTTATTACTTTTGATAAAGCTGATAAGTTTCTTGCGCCCATTCTTCTTATCAGCTAAAAAATACGTCCTGAATGGGTGGTAGGAAAAAAAATTTGGACGATTCAAAAGAGCTTTCTATAGTCATATTTGAATAAAGTTGATTTCGATCGAATTTCCTACGTGTGAAATCGGGCGTCGTTGCAGGTTGTGCGACGCGAGCGTCCGCCTCACGGACGAAGACACGCAGCAGAAGGTGAGGGCCGCGCGCATAGTGGCGCTGGCGCGCCGAGTGGCCGACATAAGGCCCGACCTCATCTCCTACACGTGAGTGAGCCTCACCGGCTCTTGCTGTGGACTCATATAAACATTTACATTCGCCTCGCTCCCGTAGGAATAGGCAGATATCACAGTTTTCCCACTTGATTTCTGATTATCCTTGTTACATGCTTCTAAATGTTTATGTTTTAACAACTTTCATCTTATGTGTATTGTTCTCTTTTACAACAATATTTAAATTCTACTACAATGTTTATTCTATTATTCTTAAATAATTCTTAAATAATCCTACCTTAAACAAGTTGAGTTACCACAAGCCATATTCAAGTGTCCTTACTACAAACATTAGTTGATTATACATTTAAGTAGGTTGGAGAAGGGCCCTTTCCATTACCTACGCCTTAATTACCATTCTATTTAAGCTAGTTTCAACATTACACTCACAATGCTTCATAAATGTTCTAAAACACAATAATGTTCAGTTGCACAATTGTCACCGACGAAGACCTAAAGTCTTCGTAGTCAGGTGGATGTAGTCAATACATAATGAGTCACTTACTAGAGAACGGAGCTACATTACCCAAGTAATGGTCACAATAGTGTGGGCCCTAGATTAAGCCTGGCATCCGCGTAAATCTCTAAGAAACGTACCCAAAACGGGAAGACACTTTTGTTAGACAATATCCCCAACTATCAACTCATTTCTCAAATGATTTATATAAAAAATCACTAGACGAAAATAACATGCAACACCTTACTATGCGGAAAGTGAGTTTGTTTGTTCCGCTTTCACGCCGTAACTACTGAACCGATTGCTTTGAAATTTTGTAGACGTAAAGATAAAAGTCCGGATTAAATAATAGGGTACTTTTTATCCCGGAAAAATAGACAGATCGCACGGGATGAGCAATAAAGACTTCGCTCAAAAACTACTGCACAGATTTTCATCATCAATTATATTTTTATCTCGGAAAAACAGATAGTCCCACGGGAAGCGCGATAAAACCTTCGCGCCATAAACCGACTTCCGCGCATATGTAGCCGTGGCAAAAGCTATAACCCTAAACCCTCTATAGACCCAATCCCGTAATCCACGCAGGCGAAGCCGCGGGCAGAAAGCTAGTGTTATATAATTGGTCATCTGTTTGTTAACCGTTTGAGTGCTAAGCAATTTTTGTAAAAATCTATTGGAAAATGCTATGCATATTTTGATTACTCTAAACTTTAGAGTAATTTTAGAGTCTAAAGGAAAAAATTATGGTGTTAAATAAAATACTCTCATTTAGACAAATATTAATCAATGTTAATAAATCTTTTTAGGTTATACAGAAAAAAGTGCGTCGCACTTTTCGATACAAATCGCCGCAGCGCAAAATCGCTACTTAGCACTCTAACGGTTAATAAGTTTAATATGTTGTTAAAATAAAAGCTGTTTATCTTACTTATACATATGTACATACACTGACGTCTCTTTCCCATTGGGATAGGCAGAGCTCATAGTTTCCCACTTGCTACGATCCAAACACAATTGCCCAGCTTCCGCGACTTTTATTAATACTGTTATGCACGCTTTAATAATTCTTTTGACCGAGCCTTATTTCAATATTGTTACGCCGGTGGCTTAGTAAAACTTCAAAAGTGATTTTCTGTGACTTAGAAACGTTTTCAGCAGGCTGAAACGTCGTTTCAGGCCGTTTCAGAAGTAGCTCTTTCACATACTAAAACATCTAAATTACACCCAAGTTACAGTAGTTTTCAGGCGCCTGAAACATGTTTTCAGTACGTTTCAGGCTACCCTCTATCCAACGCCGTAATAACCTTTATATATATATATATATAATAACCTAAGGCGTTTTCAGGACCCCTTATGAGCCATTAAGCCTACTTCACTAAAAGGACATAAATTTCAATAGGAGTGAAAGAGATAGCAATAGTAGAAAGAGACAGATATAGTTACGCGCGACGTCATTCCTACGCGCTTATGTATTGGACTACACATTCGAGTGTGTCCGCGTATGTTCTGGCAAGAGTGGCAAGTGCCTTAGGGGACTATATAAGGCTGTGTCCGGCCGCCGGGAGGCGAGTATTGTTTTGCGATACAGTGCGAAAACATCTAAGAAGTGATATTGGAGAACTAAGAAGCGACTTTCAGTGCTCTCAGTGAAGTGATTAGTGACTGTTAGTGTGCTAATTAATAAAAGTTCAGTATTTTGGTAGACCGCCGTTTGATTTACTGACCCCAGCTCGTAACAATATATTACCTATTCGATCCAATCACCTTCGTCTATCTAGGTCTTCTCCTACCAACTGACATTCCCCTTTCCCCCACATTTCCCTTATCACACTATTTCGCAATTTATCCTTCATCGTCACTTCATAACAATTTGATGGAAATATTTTAGTAAACACTAAGATTCATACGATACGGTGCAGTTGTGTTATAACACATATTATGTGTATATATTTGTTTTTGCTGTCTTCTATAAACGTTTCGAATCATTTCTGATTAACTTATATTGTAACCCTGAAATATGACCTATCAAAGTAACAAAAAGGATCATAATGAATGCTTAAAGTATAAAAGAAACTAATTCAATCTAATTAATAAAAAAAAAGAACACTCGTGCTTCCATACAGCGAGGATGAAGAGGGTAACGTGCAATTCACGGCGGCCGGCGAGGAGCAAGTGGCGGCGGCGTTGGCCGAGCTGACGGCCGGCGCCGGACGCGGCCCCGGCGCCGAGCCCAGCGCCGACGGCGACAGCGACGACGAGCCGCCGCCGCCGCCGCCGCCCGTCGTCATCTCCGAGGCCGACTTCCGCGAGAAAGGTACCCATACACACACACACACCCTCACACACACTCGCAGCACTCTCTGCCCGACACAGACCTGGCGCCGACGGCGCCAGTGGTCACGAACCAGGTACGATACGACACACACACTCACTGCAATCACTGCCCGACACATAAGTTTTTTTTTATGACATTTGTACTTTACGTACTAGTAATCCATGCCCTTTATAATTCTTAATTAAAATATTTTGTTCCAATTCTCTTAACTAACATGTACTCAATATTATTTCGTGTGTAAGTCGGGGCTGATATGCATCACTGCGACCTATTAAGATCTATTGTGACCAGCCTCCTATGTAGGTTCTATGTAGGCCGTACAGTAATAAATAAATAAATAAATATTTGTTACACTTACACCAATTAGCCTAGCCCAAACTAAGCTCTGTAAGGCTTGTGCTATGGGATCTAGGGTAACGGATAGACATACATATATTATACATATATTAATAATTTTTATAGAAATATATATCAACAACCATGACTAAGGTACAAATGCTCGCATTCATCACACAAACATCTGCCCCCACCGGGACTCGAACCCGGGACCTCAGAGATGGCGACACCTTGAAACCGGTGTACTATCCACTCGACTATGGAAGTAGCTCCCTTAACTGGGCACTGACCAAGAAAGATAGGATGTTCCCAGTTCGGATTGTTTTTATTTCATCTGGGTCAAGGATGTGTTTCCCCAGGTGTTTGTTTCTTTTGTGAATCAGCGGTTCACAGTAGCACAAGAGGTGTATTGGTGTGTCACGCTCTTGTTCGCAGACTCTGCATGTGTCAGTGTCCTTAAGTTTCATGTTGTAAAGGTGTCTATTCAACTTGCAGTGACCGGTCAAAGCCCTAACCATCACGCTCAAGTTACTCCTGTTAAGCTTTAATAGCTCGTCAGTGCGTTTGCGAGAGTATGGTTCGATTAGTGCTTTTGAGTGTGTCATCCCGGACGTACTGTGCCAGTCTGCTTTCTCCTCGTTAAGAAGGCGAGTTTTTAAGTATTGCATGGCCTGGTTCTTTGAGATACCACAGATGTTAATATTGTAACAAAACCTTATTTTAAGTATGTACCTATCAGCATCAACTGTCACATCTAATGTGCAATTTATTTGACAATAAAAGTTATGTCTATTGAAAACGCCACTGCGTATCATTTACAGGTTATGGGCTTACGTAATTAGAAAATTGTTTTAATAGAAAAAACGCATAGTACAATTTTGGTTTCGTGAAAAAATGTCGACAAACTATATTGCTAACATTCCAAAGTTAAAAGGGCGCGAAAATTATGAAGATTGGTGTTTTGCAATGCAAAATGTGTTGGTGTTGGAAAATATGGCGTCCGCTATCGCTGTGAGGTTACCGGCTACACCTACGGAAATGCAAATAATTGAAGATTCAAAAGCTAAAGCGAAGTTAGTGTTGACGATAGATCCATCACTTTATGTACATATTAAGCATGCAGAAACAACTTATGATTTATGGATCAAGTTAAAAAATATGTTTGATGATACCGGCTACACAAGAAAAATTGGATTGCTGCGTAAGCTTATCAACATACGACTTGATAATTGTGATTCGATGACCCAGTATGTAACTGAAATTGTAGAAACGAGCCAGAGATTACAAGGAACGGGCTTTAAAATTACAGATGAATGGATTGGAGCATTAATGTTAGCAGGATTACCCGAAAAATATGGTCCCATGCTTATGGCCATTGAACATTCGGGTATAGATATAAGTGCCGACGTCATAAAAACGAAGTTGATGGATATGTGTGCTGATGTTGGTACTACTTCCGGTTCGGAAAGTGCTTTTGCTGCGAAAAATACGCAAAGTACGAAATATGGCAATCATAAATATGACCAGAGTCAATCGAGAGGAGAAACGTCAAAAGCTGTCAAGGTCATAAAATGCTTTAGATGTAAACAAACAGGTCATTACAAGAATCAGTGCCCGAGTTTAGAAACCAGCAAAAGAAAACAGTCCAACGCCTTTAATGCTATTTTCTTGAGTGGAAAGTTCAACTGCCATAGTTGGTACATAGATAGCGGGGCAAGTAAACACATGACAGCGAAAAAGGAATACATTGTGAATCCATCATATGACCGTCATGAAACCAAGGAAATAATTGTTGCAAATAAAACATGCGTCCCGGTGCTGTGTTCTGGGGATGTAAGCATCACTACAGTTGTGAATGGTGTAGAATACGACATCACAGTGTTAGATGTATTGTGCATACCGAGCTTAACTACAAATTTGCTTTCTGTGAGTAAGTTAATTGAGAATGGCAATGATGTAATTTTCAAAGAAAATTTTTGCTATATTTACAATAAACAGAGAACTCTCATTGGAAAGGCAGAACTGGTAGAAGGTGTGTACAGATTATACACTAAGAGACCAGAACAGTTATTGGCAGCCACAGCCAAGGTATCAAGTGAAACTTGGCATCGCCGATTGGGGCACATAAACTGCACCAGCCTCAACAAAATGAAGAATGGAGCTGTAGAAGGTATTAACACAAATAAGGCAGATTTAGACGAATCAAATTGTTCTGTTTGTTGCCAGGGGAAGCAAGCTAGACTACCATTTCAGCCTAGCTCGTCAACACTCAGAACATTTTAGAAATTGTACACTCGGATGTGTGTGGTCCAATGGAAGATATATCTATAGGAGGATCCAGATACTATGTTTTATTTGTTGATGACTACAGCAGAATGGCTTTTGTATACTTCATGAAAACGAAGTCTGAGGTATTTACGTTGTTTAGAGAATTCCAGTCAATGGTAGAAAAACAGACAGATAGGAAAATTAAAATTCTCAGAACAGATAATGGCGGTGAGTTCTGCAATCAAGACTTTGAACGGCATCTGAAACAACAAGGAATAATTCATCAGAAAAGTAATCCCTACACGCCACAACAAAATGGTGTATGTGAAAGGATGAATAGGTCATTAGTTGAAAAAGCTAGATGTCTAATTTTTGATGCTGATTTACAAAAAAAGTTTTGGGCAGAAGCCATAAACACCTCTGTATATCTCAGAAATCGGTCAGTTGTTACCGGGTTAAAAGATATGACTCCGTATGAAATTTGGACAGGGAAAAAGCCAGATTTAAGTCATGCACGTATTTTTGGTAGTAAGGTCATGATGCACGTACCGAAAGAAAAACGCCAAAAATGGGATATGAAGGCAAAAGAACATATTTTGGTCGGTTACGCAGACAATGTGAAAGGCTATAGGGTTTATAATCCAGAAAATAAGTCTGTCACGACTAGCAGAGATATCATTATAATGGAACCAATTAAAAATACAGTTGATATTCCTATTGAGAGCAAGGATTCAGCGGAGGAACAGAGTAATGAAGAGGAAAGTAGAAATGGAGATAGTACAAACTCTGAATGTGATAATAATGATGTCACATATATTCCAGAAGCTTCTTCAGAAAGTTCTTCAGAAAGCGACTCATGTTTTTCTGAAACAGCATCACAACCAGAAGTTTTATTATCAAACTTGAATCAGAACGTTCCAAGCAAGCGAGTGAGAAAAATACCTGATAGACTTACCTATAATAATTTATGTATTGCAGAATCAGATGATCAAAATGTTATGGATATTACACTCAAGGAAGCTTTAAACGGACCTGAAAGTGAATTTTGGAAAGCAAGCATGGTAGAAGAATTAGAATCGTTTAAGAAGAATGATGCGTGGGAACTTGTGGATAAGCCTCGTGACTCCACAATAGTGCAAAGCAAGTGGGTGTTTAAGAAGAAGTATGATAGTGTTGGAAATGTTCGTTATCGTGCTCGGCTAGTGGCAAAAGGTTTTTCACAAAAAGCTGGTATAGACTATCATGAAACCTTCTCACCTGTGCTTCGTTATACTACCTTAAGATTGTTATTTTCTTTATCAGTAAAACTAGGTTTATATACACGACATCTTGATGTCACTACAGCTTTTTTAAATGGTTTTTTGAATGAATCTGTATATATGCAAAAACCTGCATTTTATAAAGATTGTAATGATGACAGAAAAGTATTAAAGCTTAAACGTGCCATCTATGGTCTTAAACAGTCATCACGTGCTTGGTACCAGAGAGTCAATGATTACTTAGTGTCTTTAGGATATTCAAAATCTAAGTATGAACCTTGTTTATTTACTAAATTTGTAGGAAATGTTAAAGTAGGCTCTGGGCCGAACTGTATTCCTTGAGCCCCAGCCCTGGCTCATCGGCCTTCTCATTGCCAGTTATTCCAGAATGACCTGGCACCCATTTGAGAGTGATCTTGTTCTTTTCTCCCAGGTCATTGAGTTTTTTTCACACAGTCTTTTACTAGCTTTGATTTAAGTGTGATATTGTTTATTGCTAGTAAAGCTGCCTGACTGTCTGAATTAATCACGATTTTTTGGTTTTCGTAGTTTCGTTGGCGGTTCGCTTGTACACATTCAATTATGGCACAGACTTCCGCCTGGAATATAGTAGCATACTTTCCCAGGTTTATGCTTTTGCTAACCCTGGGTCTGCCCCCATATATGCCACATCCTACGTTAGCCCCTTTTGGAGCCATCGATGAACCACACCAGACACCCGTCATTTAAGGGATCACTATGTCGGCCTTGCGCCCAGTCTTCCCTCTTGGAGATTTCCACAGTGAAATTCTTGTGGAAGTTAACTTCTGGAAGCAAGACGTCTGTCGTCATTGCAAGAAGTGGACATTCAAACACTTAATACTCATTAATAAGTTCAAGGTATTAAGAAAAGTTCCGAAATTTACCAAAACAATGACAAAATTAAAGCTACGAGTTGCTTCGCTCGATATGGTCGGTTAGTTTAAGTTTGTGTAAAATTCAATTTTGTGTCAATTATTCACTAGGGATATATAGTTAAAATTGTAGGTTATTATATTTATGTATAAAGGTAAGAGCGTATTTCGCCCATAATCATAATGTTTGGCGAGAGTACATATTCTTTTGGATATGTGGAACCTATAATGTGGAAATAAATAAAAAGACCCTAGTTACTTTTTATATCGCTAATATAAAAAGTCGTTGTTCTTGTTATCTCCTCGTTACACCGCCGAAAATTCGTATTGGAAATTCCGTAATAAAAAAAACGAATATTAGCATCACCAGTGTATTCAGATAAAAATATCTTAAGTTAGTCCGAGTCTTATTGTCTGAGAAAAGTAAATTGTTTCAGTGCGCGAGAAAACGTGTTGGAATCCTCAAGCCTCAAGGTTCCCTGGAGCGTGCCCGGGAGGAGCGAGCGCTCGCCACCACGCAAGATGAACAGGCATGCACCCGCTTATGCTACAATTGTTCCCATTTTATCTAGAAACTACACTCTACAAATATATTTCTCCTACAGGACAGTGACGGCGCAGAGGATAACAATAAAAGCGAAGAGAAGAAAGACTCGCGTAAGCCTCGTGTCAATATCGCAATGGCGGCTATCATGCGCAAGCAAGAAGAGAGCAACAAGCAAGTGAGTCTTTCAAGTCTACAGATTTATCGTACTTATCATGGTTTGCTAATTCTGTACAATTTTTGTCAGGTAAAATTCGTAACACCTCCACCCACGCCCGAATCTTCGGCGGACACCGCAGAGAAAGAGGAGAAACCGAAAATAGTTCAACCCAAACCCATCAAAAGCCTCAGCAACTTACCAATCGGAAGAAAAACCGGCGGAATATTGTCTCTCAAGGACAAGTCCGCAGGATACCCGCACTTGGTAAATACAGACACAGATTCGAAAAAGACGGAGAAAGAGGACAAGAAAGAGTCGAAACCAAGTCAAAACCCACAGAATCAGAACCATCAACAAAAGTGGCAGGATTCTTCTAAATGGAGTGGCAGTCAGTCTCAAACTGCTGCGTACAGTGACACCACACCGCGGACATTCCAGAAGAATTACGGTATCCTGAACACAGGCAACACGTTCAACCCAAATTATACCTTGCCTGTAAACAATCAAGGCATCAAATTGCCCGTGGTTAATCCGAAAGAGATCGATGTTAGGACCGCTGCGCTTCAAAAGCAGACGTCACGAGCAGAACTATTTGAAGGGAATAAATTCCACGGCTATCACGTTTCAGGCGACAAGAAGAACTTCCTGAATGACCTGCCGCCAAGGTTTGCTAATCAACAACGTTACTGGCAAAGCGCACAGGACAGCCAACTGGAGAACAAGTTCCGCGACGACAGTTTCAAACAGAACAACGCGTTCAACGCGCAGTGGACTGGACAGCGGCCAGACAACCATCAGCCCGTGTCCTGGTGGAAACCAGAAAACCCACCCAATTACAATGCCAATTTCAACCAAAACATTCCCAATTTCTACTCCCCTCAAATGAACGTTTCGAATCCTTACCAGAATATACCGTCTTTCAACCCAATGCAAGGCGCGGTCGGGCAGCAGAAACCGGAGAATGTATACCCGTCGGCTATAGGTCAGAATCTGTCTCTCCAGAATATGGCCACAAATTTTACGTCGCCGTTGAACAGCTTCGGTACGTACACGCCCAGCGTGGGCTACGATGCTGCCATGTACCCGCAGTTCGGCAACAAGCTGGGCTACCAAACGTTAAAGACTGACTTCCAGAAGGACCTGATGGCAGGCTTCGGTGGCAGCGCCATAGATCCGCACCAACGGAACGCGAACGTGAATTTCAACGAACGACTCGGCGGCGGTATGGGTCCGATGAAGAATGTGGACGTAATCGGGGTGAGTGTTCTCTTACAGTAGACTAGTTTTCTTTTTTCACAATATTCGTAAACATGGAATTAATATGGAAAATACAGGACATTCAAATTTTCTTGTCTGTCCTCGTCATTATGATGTCACCCGTAAGACAGCCGCTGCAGCATCGTTCACTCCTGAGCTGCTGGTGTACACCGTCTTCCTACGAAACTTACCAATATGTCAGCGTACCTTATGGAAGATCCGGCTCGAAGGACCAAGAAGAGGTTTTTTTGTATCAACGATATTTTTTCAATTGTGGCATATTCTATCGTATAATACACTAATTAATTGTCTTTACTAATAACGACGCATAGTTAAAGATTGCGCCAGTAACGTGTTTGTTTATTTTACACACAACGCTTTACAAGGCCTTTTGCGAATATAGTTTAATATTAAGTGAAGTATTTCGTCAAGATCTTGGTTGAATTAATGATGTTCATAAAGAAAGCTACAGTCACCTATGTGAACAATGGTGTCTGTGAGATTCGCAGCAAAATTGCAATCGCCACAAGAACCACACTGTACGTAGCCAACTTGTGATGAAAAAGTAAAGTTAAAGTTCTTAGTAATTTCACGACCATTGGTGCTTTGCGCCAGAAATAGATGACGTAGGTACCCAAGCAGATGATCCTGGTACACTCCGATCCCACTCCGGTATTTTGCAATAATTAAATGTAGAAACGTAGTAAATATTGAATATTTAACCGGAGTTAACCAGAGGTCCTGACGTGATTCAGGGCATGCAGGTCAAGCCGGGCGACCCAGCCGCAAACACGTACTCGCTGTTCAGCGGCGCCCCCGAAGCTGCCTGGGCCGCCGCCGCGCCCCACCTTCCGCACCAGGTAACTGCCATTGGATATTGACCGTTCATCATGCCTTTGAAAGTCCATTACTATTAATTAGTGATGTGCCGGATCGTCGAAAATTTAGATCCGCGGATACAGATCTGAATACGGTGTCAATTGGTGTCAAGATCCGCAGATACGAATACGGATCTTAACTTTCTTACACAATCGGTGTCGGTGTGCGCGATCTTCAGTAATAATAATAATAATAGATTTATTTCACATTTTACATACATACAGCTTACATCACATATATAATTCTTGTTTACAATAAACGTTCTTATAGCTACTACATAAGCTCGCTGGCTTCCAAGCTAGGTACAACCTGTGGTTTGGAAGACAGTGGTTCAGTCTCCGAGCAACAGAACAAATCAGACCAGAGCAAGCACCCGCACATACTAATGTACCTACTATATTTGTGTGGAACTAAACAATTATCCTATATGTGTATGCATTTATGTGTGTGTGTGTGTGTGTGTGTGTGTGTGCGCGTGTGTGAGAGTGCGTGTGCGTGTGTGTGTATGAGTGCGTGTGTGTGTGTGTGCCTTTACGATTACGCGTATGTCACATATGTGTATCATGGTCTTGAGTACTTCCTATACAATTAGAGCTTCTGTCTTTGTAATTTAATTTTAAAAGCCAGTTGCATTGCGCGGCGGGTCATTTTTTTGTTTTATTTTCCTTTAATGTGCACCGGGCAACATATATAATGCTTGTATTTGGTATTGGTACATGATTTAAAATGTCTACAAAGAAGTTTAGTAGTGTAATATGCAATTATTATGTGATAATAAATGTTGAATGTGCAAAGTGTAAAACTTGTGATAGAAAGTATTCTCGTAAGGGTATAGAATCAACTTCCTTAAAAATCATTTACAAAGAAAACATCCTCAAGAACATGATTTGATGATCCGCCAAAAAGTAACGGATACGAATCTTTCTTCTGCCTCGGATATCCGCGGATCCGGCACATCACTACTATTAATACAGGCTAATAGAGTATCCAAAATTGGTTGTATCCACTCAAACATAAAGGACGTTTTCACCAATTACAATGGTAAAAAACCAGTCTATAGACGTTCACTGCTGGACATAGGCCTTCCCCAAGGATCTCCACAGCGGTCATCCTGCGTTGCTAGCTTCTGTATTCTAGTCTGCCTATTAGTATTAATCTATTTTTTCAAGTTCCGAGAGGAATTCGACATTTGACCGTATCTGTATACGGTCCAAAATGTATTATTAGCGTGTCTGTGAATAACGAATCCTAACTTAAAACTGTTGTTGTACTTCAAGGGTATCCAGAATAGTCGATTTGTCTTTCTAAATACATGAGTATGAGTGTAAGCAAGACAGCTATTGTTTTGTTTTTACTATTGAATATAAATATAAGTAAGTATTGTTTACCTATATCGAGATTTTGAAAAGAATTCCCTTGGGAATATCAGAACAATCTCTTGAAATATTTTTAATTACTCGTACTAGTTTATTACTGAAAGAAAATCCGACAAATACTACTGTCATATTGCAAAATTATTGCCTTTCTTCATACTGTTGTTTATTTTCTTCATACTGTTCAGTGAAATTGTCTTAATATGAACTATGAACGAGCCATCTTTTTTAACTATGTAATTAATGACGTCATCAATTAAAGATATTACTTCAAACCGAAAATAGGTAGGTTCTGCCGAGAACTGTCAATTGAGTACTAGAGCACGTGTATACCATATTTTGGACCGCACCCTTCACATTAACATGCGTCACACAAATAAAAAAAACTGTATAATCACAACATTCTTTTATATAAACGTTGGTATCCATAGTTGCGTAATAAATTTAAATTACTGATAATTACAAGAATCAAATGCCGCTCTATGTTTTTTTCGGCAGTCTCTATGGTCAGGGCCTGGCCCCTCGCCGCTGGAGCGTCTCCTGGAGCAGCAGAAACTAATGAAGCCTTCGCCTCCGCAGTGACGTGCAGCTCATTTGACATACTCCCGTACCGCAATCACGGAACGGATCATTAGAACTACTGAGTTTATACGGGTTTGTCTAAGATTATAGTTTGCCTAAAATAGGATGATAATTTTGACAGGTCACAGTAACTATCATAATGATAAATCTTTAAAGAAGGTTTATAAAAATATTACTCCTAAAATGATTAATTATTTAGCTACTCAGTCTTTTGTCTTTTTTTGTTGTACATATGTTTATATTCAAATACACAAGACAAAATGGTTACCGTATGTTAAGTGAAATATTATTCTTTATCAATACTGCTATAAGTTGTACACCTTCAAAGCAACATGATTGCAAAATGATAAAATCAATGGAAGATACATGTATCAAAATCGATTTTTGGTAATCTATGTACTTTTTATATCCTTTGTCCTTTTGACTGGGATATTATCTGTGGTGTATACACCACCGATATACATAATTTAGAAGGGACGAAACTTCATGGCCTGTCGACGTTGTCATCGTATTTTAAAATAAATGTTTTCATAAAGACTAAAAGATTTGGATTTCGTATTGATTTATTTTTGAGATAAATGAATTATAAACTGGACGTGTGTCATTTTGTAAGTTACCACTGTAAGGCCTCTTGTATACATCCTAATTATTCCCATTTGTATAAGCAACTTGTATATAATGTTAATCATCTATATAACGATGATTACTGGGGTTCAAAATAGACAATTGTTTTCTGTCAGAACTAGCACGATAAATATCCTATTGAATTTCAGTCTCATATAATGAGCGATTTTCTGAAATTAAATTAAAAATTACATAACTTATCAGACCGCGTTGTCGATGACATCATTAACGTCGAAATCTTCCGTTTACAGTGACCATAGACCGAATCGTAATCCGCGTGAGCGTTCTGTTAAACGACTGTTGATTGTCAATGTCATTTTTAATTGTCATTTAATGATTGTGACATAATGACAATATTATTGAAGTAGTGCTTTCCGTCGTTCCACATGAGGTGGAAAGAGCGAAAAATAATTGGTTCATTGTAATACATTTGTCCTGGTAATGAACGTCGACATCGTTGTAAGCGCTACAAATTGCGTTCCAAATGACCAACTGTCTATTTATAAAATTCGGAACAGCTAAGAGCGCTCAGAGTGCTATAAACGCTGCAATCTATATCATATCGTACCCCGAGGAATTTTTGTAATGGATCGATTTTTCAAAAATGTTTTATCTGTGAAATAAATATGGCGGTTAGACAGACATTTTATTTGAAAGTTATCGTAACTAACATATTATCCAGGTAAAAGTTGCTCAACTATTGAAAAATTGGTCTTGTAATGTAACTGTGAAATGTCAGTTGCAAAAGCAAATGCGAGCATTAATCTGTAATTTGAAAATCTTTGCTTAAAATAACCAAAAAAATATGTTATATTTGAACCCTGGTAATTAGTATAAACGGCTGTGCAACAAATGTTTGTAAATTGTATATACTATCTGGGTGCTGTTCTCGTAAGTTTTGAAATGTAGACGATATTATGATCTTGAATCGATTATCTGCACCTTTTGAAGTGCGACTCAAAAAGTGAAATTATGAATCGTCCGCACTTAGCCATGGGTAATTCGTTTCTTATATCTTTCTTTAAAAGAAGAACCATAGACATTGTATAATTTCACATTATACGATCCTACCGTGCAATTTTACATTTCTGTTGCGGATTTTCATCGTTTAAATTAAAAACATATCCAATCACGAAAATATTTTTAATTTATATTTGAGTACCAAGATTACTTAACGGCTCACTAGTTTTTTAATATAGTAATCTAACTATAGACAATAAAAGACAATTAATTAACAACTACAAGTGTTGCCAAGTATGAAAGATATCAGTCCGTAATTAAAGCGATGTTTAGATTCCTTTTTGTTAATCTGTGTTTATGATCTTTTTATCCTTTTTTTGTGAAAAGCAGATGTAGTAACCAATTTTGACAATATATGGTTGCTTTTGATATATATAATTTAAAAACGCGTTAGTTAAATCATTTACGAAAAACACGAAAAATTTAAATATTTGTTTAAATTTCCTGACGGCAACCTAAACGAAAATGGCTGCTATACCAAAATTATTGAAGTGGGATCAAAGTCCACGGACTCGAGTTGATAATGATTATTATATCTTTCTTTAATATCTTCGTATTTTTTAAATGTTAAATTTGATGTTTATTTTATTTAAAATATGTAACTGGAAATAAATCTAATTTAAAAACTTGGGTCTTAATTTAATAATATCCAGTCTGATCTAATATCGCTTTTTAACCTTTTTCATGCAATTGCAAGGTTCATTCTTTTTTTTAGTAGTTCAATTTACGAGTAATAATACCAATTTATACTTCGACTATTATTATATTGAATAAGACACAAAAAAAGTGAAATGTGTTTAGTTTTGAATGCAAAATATGCAGTTTACAATATTAGCCATTAATCTGTGTGTATATTTGTACTTATTCGAGAATATTGCCGATTCAACTGAAAAATGTTTCTTTAGAAGTACTTCAACAATATTTGCAAGTATAAATGCGGCTGAACATTATTTTAAGCGAGTTTGATTTTAAGTGAAATTAAAGTACCTATTTGTGAAACAATATTTTTAATACAACTATTGTTGTTGAATATAACCTTGTTTTAATTTTAATCCCTATACTTCACTACGTAGGCAATGAAATAATAACACTCTAAACTCAGTCAGTCAATAATTTATTATTTATGCACAATGTGACAAAACATTTTTCTTTTTATTAATAAGTCTAATTAATTAAAGGGCATACAATTTCACTAATCGCATTCTGTATAAATTATTTACAATAATACTATCGATAACAAATATTAAAATACACGGAACAAATCAATTTGTGAACTTTACCAACTTAAATAACTAATCTAAAAATTTGTTCATCAATATATAAGTAAAGCGTGTGTGTCAGTGCTAATAATAATATACGCAACGCAGCGCTATAAATTTTGTTCAACTTATAAAAAAAAAGACATAATTTATAACATTTTAATAGCCATTGTAATAAGTTACAAATCTTGTTTAAATAAGTAAATACACGTTTTTATAGTTTAACAAATAAAGACTTTCTTAAGGGCAATACACTTTTTACGCTAGAAAATAAAACATAAGGATAATACAATAAATCTATTATTCTATGGTGAAAGGCGTCTTGTTTACTTTATTAGCTAGCTATTCGTCTGACTAAATATCTGGCAGATCCGGTAACAGTAACGCAATAAATTGGCACAAATCACCCAACACATAGCACAAAACTCCATCTACGAGGGTAAGGTGAATAGTTCTCGGCCTGGCACAGAAATGGCGTGCCAATCAGTAAAAAATTATGTTTCCTGCCTTGGTGCATGTGTCATTAGTTCGTATGACAAGTTTCAACTTGTTCTTTCAAGTAGTTTGTTTACACGAATTTTTGTAGTAGACGTCTTGCGTGTTTTTCATTAAAATGGATAAACTTGAATATCGTGCGGTCATAAAATTCTTCGTTTTGGATGGATTAACTCCTAAGGAAATTCATCCGAAGTTGACAATAGTTTACGGGCTCTGCTCCTTCCATGTCAACCGTTAAAAAGAGGGCAGCTGAATTTAAACGTGGTCGAACGGCCCTCGAAGATGACCCACGTGAAGGACGGCCCAAAACCGCAACCACACCGGAAACCATCGAAAAAGTTCATGATATCGTGTTGGACGATAGGCGAGTGAAGGTTAATGAGATAGCTGAGGCTGTGGGGATATCAGAAGAAAGGGTGCGAAACATCTTGCACAAAGAATTAGGGATGCGAAAGCTCTGCTAAGATGGGTGCCGCATTTGCTGAATGCCGATCAAAAGCAAATGCGCAAACGATTATCGCAGCAATGTTTGGACCGATTCAATAAGGATCCGATCGATTTTGTACAGCGATTTGTCACCATGGATGAGACGTGGGTCCACCACTACACGCCAGTAATGAAACAGCAGTCGTAGTCGGGTGGAAGCCGGTGGTTCAGCGTCAAAGAAAGCAAAGTCGATCGCATCTGCCGGAAAGGTTATGGCCAGCGTGTTTTGGGGTGTGAGAGGGATCCTGTTAATTGATTACCTTGAAAAAGGCAGAACAATTACTGGCGAATATTACTCCAACCTTCTGCTTCGGCCTGGCTTAAAGAAGAAAAAAATCGTCTTTCACCAGGACAACGCTCCTGTACACAAGAGTGCGTTGGCGATGGGAAAACTGTGAGATTTTGGGTACGATTTGCTCGACCATTCCCCCTATTCTCCTGATTTGGCACTCTCAGACTTCCATGTTCCCAAATTTGAAGAAATTTGTTTCTGGGAAGCGCTTCGCGTCCAATGAAGAAGTTGAGATGGCCGTAAATGAATATTTTCTCAGCCACCCAGACTCTCACTTCCGGGAAGGAATACTGATGTTGGAGAAACGCTGGAACAAGTGTGTTAAAGTAAAGGGAGATTATGTAGAAAAATAAAATATTTTTTTAACTGAAAATCGCAGTCTTTCATTGTCAGGCCGAGAACTTTTCACCTTATATATTAACTTTATGTATAAAAATCATATAACACTACTCTAATAATAATTGATATGCCTCAGTCTAAGAAGACACTATATTTAGTACATCACTATCGGTTGTTTCACAATTTTATGAATAACCTTCAAAAATGTCATTTGAGATTATTGTAAAGTACGTAGAAAATAAAAAAAGTCGTGAAAGTGTAAATTGGTTAAATTATTAATTAACAATTTCCTAAAATCATCACATCCCGCAAATTGTATTTATAAACAAGAAAAGAAACAATAAAACGAGAACATTTGAACAATCGATCATAATTCTATTTTGTATCAAAAAGTGATCTTGGAATTGGCAGTGTAATTCATACAATTAGCTATAAGTACAAGGAAACTATGCAAAGATGAATGTGTAAATCTATATACAAATGAACGGCTTAAATATCAACCAACATGCGTATTTTCTCAGTCTCAACAATATATTGCTTTTCAATATCTTTTAAGGACACTACGGGACATTTACATGAGTACTAGCATAGAAATAGAACTCACGAATACAAATGCATAGATAATGTCATTTACTTTCGTCTCAGCCCCTGGTCTACCTTAATAGAACTACAATTTTATATAGCTTCCGAACAATTCATTCGGCGTTCGGATACCAATTCTGTTACATACAAATATATTGTGCAGCTTAGTTTATCGCGAGATTTCTAATTTGACAACTCATTCGTTCAGTTTAATAATAACATAATTCTGATTGACACAGTTATATAACAGTTATTTTTGTTGCAGAATGCAGAGAGAAAAAGAATGTTCCACAGCCAACGAACACAATATAAAAGTTTTTCACTTCATCAGAACTAAATGAGATAATTAGTGGGAATGATTCAGTTGGCGAAGTCAATAGTGAAACATTTAGAATTGCCTTCATTAAACAAATAATTTTACATTTTTTTATTAAAAATATTATTAAGTGCTTTTCAATTTTTCGGTTTTTTAACTCACGAATATATAATGTCACTTTGACAGGTTTTATACAGAAAAATTATCGAACGCCATATTTATTAATATATCGCATAGGACGCATTTGAAATAAGTATATTAAACATATAAGTCGTGACATTTTTGTTGTACAGAGAAGATACTTTTTACAAGTTCAATTTCCTATTTACGTAATCGCTTCCTAGTTAGTAATTCCTTAACCCATTACCCTTGTATCCTTTCACAGTCTCTCTGTAAATTCGTAACTTATTTTTCTTTTAAATCAAGATATTGGTAGGTCCTTCGCACTGCGACTTACATTGATTTATTAAATATTTAAAAATATGAACAGGACGAATTTTGTATTTGCTACGTTGCACTTAAAATTTAAATGTCCAATATGTTACTTACATATTTTTGTCATTATTTGAGACAAACTATTCGGTTCCAACACGTCTTGCCGCTTGGCCTTATCTTCAATTCCAACTGAGCACATGTTATTAAAATGTCAAATATTTTATTTAAGAGGCACAACCATTCTACATAAGATTATTATTTCAATACATTTAGTGACGAACATAATGTTTTATTTACATTTATAATTTTTTTCGATAAATGGAAACAGACATACATACATTTAAAATAACATACATAAATGTAAAAATATCAGATACAGCACGTGCTGCTACAAGATTAATTTTGTGGGAGGGGTAAGAATATGTGGCAACACTCCATCGGCTGTTATAACATCTATGGAAGAATAATGACCACTTTCGTAAGAGCAAACATGGTGTTGCAAAGCGCCCAAACACAGTGGCAATAGGCTTGTCCCTATAAAAAGAAGTGGTTTTCAGATAGTTACAACCTATACAGTAGTTTTACAAACTTATTATAACACGCAAAGACAAATAGTTTCCATAAGTCTGAAATTTAAAAAGTATAAAATTTCTAACAGATTATAAACTGCGGCAATTATCTATACCTTTATCACGAAATGATTCCAAAAAATTACTATTTAATTCTCTCAGTCTCACCCTTACAGTTCGTACTGTGCGACCGCCAAGATACAGGAAATTTAAATTTAATGAATACAGAACTTAGAATTATGTACGTATTAAATGTATATTCCGTTAACGAACTATACAGGGTGTCTCATTCAAATCGGTCAGTATGGGAAATTCTGAAACTATAAGACATACGAAGATCTGTCCTGAGGAACCATGTCATCGATTTTAATAACAAGAAAAACTGCATTCATACATTTTAAAAATCATCTGTACTCCGTTCGGGAATCGAACCCGATTGTTTTGAAAAAAAATACCTACACTATTTCTATTTAGATATCGATTGTGTAGGTCTTAAGCAGTAAATGTCTCTATGAAACATGATGTCTAAAATGAATAAAATGCATTGTTTTCACATACTTTATTTTATTTTAGTAGGTGCTCGAAGTGACCGCCGCCTTTTTCAATACAATATTCAACACGTTTAGTTAACGATCTTATGATTGCATTTTGTATCTTCATGTCGTGAATTTGCGTTAAAATTGTCTCTATGGCAACTTTTAGGTCTTCAACGGTATCATAACTTGTTTTGTATACTTCATCCTTAACGTATCTCCACAAGAAATAGTCCAGAGGCGTTAAATCGGGCGACCTTGCGGGCCATTTGGTAGGGCAAAAATGGCAATGTCTCTTGGCAACAATGCATTTTATTCATTTTAGACATCATGTTTCATAGAGACATTTACTGCTTAAGACCTACACAATCGATATCTAAATAGAAATAGTGTAGGTTTTTTTTCAAAACAATCGGGTTCGATTCCCGAACGGAGTACAGATGATTTTTAAAATGTATGAATGCAGTTTTTCTTGTTATTAAAATCGATGACATGGTTCCTCAGAACAGATCTTCGTATGTCTTATAGTTTCAGACTTTCCCATACTGACCGATTTGAATGAGACACCCGGTATAATACTGATACTAGAAAGAAAAAGGCAACATTAAATCTGAAATCTGACTAAAATACTAAATGTAATTCTTTCTTTTCTTTTACGAGCTATAATATTTAACTATAAATGATGCATATCCATATCGAGTGACGTTTAAAAACTCACCTGCTCTTAATGTGTAGTCTTATCGTTCAATGTTTCACAAGACTACTAGTGAGAACAGATCACACGTTCTGTAAGATAGAAAGAGATAGCCGTCGTTTGTCTTTCCGCGAACTAAACATAGCTTCGGAGAGACAAACGACGTCTTCACTCACTTGCTATTGTTATGAGATTTGATTAGATTACACCAATTGCCCGAATTCGAACGCCTTAGTTTTAACGCGTCAGCGTGATATCTACCATTTATTTGAGCATAATATTTGCAATTTTGTGCCACTGATGTCCGGTTTTACGCGTATTTATATGGAGAACGGTTATTAATAATATAAATGAATTATACACAGATTGATTATTATAAATTTAATGATAACTGACGTAACCAAAATTCAATCTGATAAAATTATGTATATCGTCTAAGTTCTTTTGTATAACTAGAAAAATTCTATAAAACCATAACTTCTCAGATTTAGACTTTTGATTTAATAAGTATAATTTAAATTTAGAACATGCAACATACCTTTGTTGCATGTTCTAAATTACTATACTCTTAACAATTTAAATGTAAGGGTAATTTTTAAGAAAATAACAACCGAAACAACCTATATACGATTTACCGAACTGAAATCAATTAGAACACGGAATGGTTAATTATCTATAGGACACCAATCGCACGTCCGTTGCGCACGAACCCGTAGCAAAAAGTGGCGGTCGAGGCGAGCTATTGTCTGGCGGGGCTTGCGATTGCGCCACCGGTTGTGACGTCACTGAGTAGAGGGGCCGGGCAATGGAGAATTCTCTAACACGGCCTCTCCTGACAGCTGAACGTCCTCGTCAGCCAGGTTCTCTCCGGTCTGGGCATCTCTGTTCACCGCAGCCTGGTCTTCTTGTTCCATTGTTTATTTTTTTTTTGTTACTTTGTAGCCCATCCACTCTAACCAGATCGCAAGCGTATCGGAGCGTAGAACAAGCCGCATTATCGAGGCGCGCGCGCGGGGTTCGCCACAATGTCGGGGCGAAACAATAGCCACAATGTCGGGGCTAAACTATGGCCACAATGTCGGAGCGAAACAATAGCCACAATGTCGGGGCTAAACAATAGCCACAATGTCGGGGCTAAACTATGGCCACAATGTCGGGGCGAAACAATAGCCACAATGTCGGGGCTAAACAATAGCCACAATGTCGGGGCTAAACTATGGCCACAATGTCGGGGCGAAACAATAGCCACAATGTCGGGGCTAAACAATAGCCACAATGTCGGGGCTAAACTATGGCCACAATGTCGGGGCGAAACAATAGCCACAATGTCGGGGCTAAACAATAGCCACAATGTCGGGGCTAAACAATAGCCACAATGTCGGGGCTAAACTATGGCCACAATGTCGGGGGAAACAATAGCCACAATGTCGGGGCTAAACAATAGCCACAATGTCGCGGCGACACAATAGCCACAATGTCGGGGCTAAACAATAGCCACAATGTCGCGGCGACACAATAGCCACAATGTCGGGGCTAAACAATAGCCACAATGTCGCGGCGACACAATAGCCACAATGTCGGGGCTAAACAATAGCCACAATGTCGGGGCTAAACAATAGCCACAATGTCGGGGCTAAACAATAGCCACAATGTCGCGGCGACACAATAGCCACAATGTCGGAGCTAAACAATAGCCACAATGTCGGGGCTAAACTATGGCCACAATGTCGCCGGCGCAGGCCAGCGCGTGCAGCAGCTGGTCGCGCTGCGCGGCCACGTTGTTGCGCCAGCACGAAGCGCCAGTGCCGCACGCCGCCGCGCCTCTGAATCATATGTTCTGCGGCCGTTTGCGTCAACAACTATAAGAACATGGCGGTAGCCATTCGATTCCGGCAATGGACCCAAAACGTCCATATGAGGGGTATCAAACGGTGCATCCGTTAGGGCCTTTACTTTAGCATGGCTCGGTCTAACCTGACCTTCGCTAATGCTTCTGCCAAGGTATTCAATTTTCGTACACAGAAAAGCACACCTTTTTAAATTAATCGAAAAGCCCACAATTCAATTGATAGCGTCACGTATGCTTTCAAGTTCCTGACTACCCAAGCCCTTAAGTACGCGGAAAGCAGGTTTACGTACACAATTGAAATGCCTAAGTAAATTAGACGAAATAAGCGATATGGTCGAGCCACTATCGATTAAAACATCAACAGGTACCCCCTGTATAACGGCTACAACTCCATCACTACTCAGGGTAGATTCATTTTCGCGACAAAAATTCACGTTATTTTTATTATGGACCTCAGATCAGATCAGAGATTTTTGTTTAGCAAAACATGTGTCAACTTTGTGACCAATCTTTTTGCAAAAAGAACAAGGTTCAGACTTAGTCGGCACAAAGACAGGTTTGGAATTTGAACTGGCACTAGTATTGGCGGTAGTTTCATTCGCTACTCTCTTAGTACAATTAGCTTGCCTATGCCCCGATAACCCACACGTAAAACACTTGCCGTCCTCAAACTTACCTTTTCTCGGAGTAAAATTAGAAATCGACTTACTCTTCGAATAATGAGTTAGGTGAGCATTAGTACGCAGTACACTTTTATTTGCGTTCGGTTTTACGTAAACAGAGAAAAACTCGACCAAATCATTGGGCAAAAGCTTAGCGTTTGTAGCCGACGCCCGTATTTGGGGGTCTGTTACACCACGTATTACTATCGCTGAAATCAATTCATCAGAAAGACCCCGCACTATACGCAATCGCAGCAGTGAGCGACGAGCATAATAGGCATAAGTAGGGTAATTGTCCGAGTTTGTACTTATTACTTCGAACAAAATGTTAGCGATACCCGGAGTCTAGGACACAAAGGCTTAAACTCCTTTTTAAAGTTGGTCCAAGTGCGTTCGCTCGTCACCCACTCGTTCAACCACGTACGTGCATCGCCCCTTAAATAGTTACCTATACGAGATAGACACTCATGATCGCTCCAATTGTTTAATTGCTTTGCGCGATCTACCTCCTCACACCAAGTCTCGATATTATGTAAACTGGGGTCAAAGTCCGAGCCTCCAATACTCTGAGGCGGGCGAGCATCGCGTCCATCTCGCGCCGCAGCCGACTGTCGAGGATCGGGATGCGGTTACGGCGCGAAACGTGACGTGGCTTGCGACTCCTGCTACGAGTAGTCTCACGTCTTTCACTATCCACCATTTCTGCAATAAAATTCAACCAACACCAAAAACCAGATAGAATCACGCAGATCCTATCCCGCTTCTGATCTTAACAATTTAAATGTAAGGGTAATTTTTAAGAAAATAACAACCGAAACAACCTATATACGATTTACCGAACTGAAATCAATTAGAACACGGAATGGTTAATTATCTATAGGACACCAATCGCACGTCCGTTGCGCACGAACCCGTAGCAAAGAGTGGCGGTCGAGGCGAGCTGTTGTCTGGCGGGGCTTGCGATTGCGCCACCGGTTGTGACGTCACTGAGTAGAGGGGCCGGGCAATGGAGAATTCTCTAACAATACTATATTTCATGGTGAACATACCGTTAGCAAATATCCGGGAACATTTTTAATAATTTTATCATGGCAACCGTATTGAGCCATCCCTATAAGGAGAGAGAATTTTTAAATACAACCTATTATCGCGGTTATCAGCCGATACTAGCTTGCGCATACAGAATGACAATCACTTAAATTTAATATTGCTATTTGCGGAAATTCTTGACGTACACACTTTTTCAGAATCGTAATATTATCAAACGTAGATTTTACAATTTAAAATGAGGGAATTTCTTAGTAGCGTATATGTATTTATTTCCTCTTAGCACGATTTTACATATATGTACGTGATTAATAACAATTACTATTACTTGATGATTTTCTTTAAATTCTTAACAAAACAATCCAAAGTTATCATCTACACAAGCGGGCATTTATTCTATTTTGTTTTTTTTTTTTCTATAAGCGGCACCGGCTTGTTCCCAGCATTTATTTTATGTTTTAGTTAGCAAATAAATTATACTATTGACTGAGTATGTAAGACATGCTCAGTGGTTTCGTTAAGGTTATCTTTTCACTGTGTATTTTGTAACATTTTAAAATATTTACGAACAACATATTATGTGCTATAGTAAATTTTTATATTATTTTGTGATAAATCACAGCTTGTTTGCTCTATTATGTCAATGTTTTTAATATGCATATTTTCAAGTTTGCTGTCAATTACATCCCTCATTTTGAGATGCTAAAATAGGAACGGTTATCTTTTTGCAATCAATTCAAAAATTTTGAAAGATGAGGCAATGTTTACAATCGATGGTTTAGGAATCATTATTTTGGTAAATACTTACTCGTCGTACACAGCCTTGGTCTATGTCAAACTATAATAAAATTAAATTCTCTAAAAGAAATATGTCAAACTCAAAAGAGTTGCATTTTCTAGTCAAATCAGAAACATAAAATTAACTAATACTATAGAATAACTATACTAGCAAAACAGATACAATTAGTTATTTATTATTAGCACGAATAAAACCAAGTTATTTATATAAGTAAATTATTACATATATGTATCAAATATACGTAGATACTATCAAAATCACATTGCGAGTTAAATTATTGATATTCAAAAAAAATATATATTAGTTTTTATGTTATACGTATTCGATACTGACATTTATGTCGAGATACTACGTGTAGACTTTTAACGCACTGCTCGATAACACAGCAACTGCGATTCGATTATGTTAATATCGAATACTGTATTACTATACTTGCGTTATACCATATGTAATCGCTTATTTTATAACCATCGACTGGTAATACTAAATAAAATGGCTTTTTAAATTAATCTATAATTAGTTATACAAGACAATTTGGCATTCAGCTATTGTAGGAATGTAGGCTTGTTCTTTTCCATATAGCTGAATAATAATCCTACAAAATATTAACCCAATGAACGGATAAGTTGGTAGCTCTGCTAATATAAAGAGCTCTATCCGCAGAGGACCTATCAAATACTCGACACATATGTCAAACCAGCTTGAATCACTCTCCTTTGTACATAAATAATTTCTTGTTTCCATTAAAAGAACGTTATTATCAACAAATTAAACGTCCATTACCACGGCTGTATCTTTTTAAACAATACTAGTTGATAGGAATCGCTCCACTGCGAAGTTATACGCGTACTCATGATCCAGCTCGAAGCGCGTACGTTTCTTTATCACGGGCAATTGAGCCTGCAAGGAGAAGTTGCTGTTTATTTCGATCATAAATTGTAAGAACATCGAAAGTTCAGGTAATTTAAATTCCTTGTTATTTCGACCGACTACAATAATACTATTCAAAGTCCTTTGACGTCCTTTTTTTAGAGGGGAAATGCGACCTTATGCACCATGACACCCCGCTGGCAAGGCGCGGCCGTGTGTGGGGCTCTCCGGTCATAGAGGACCGGGCTACCCACTAAAACCCCCCCGAGTCCTCTAGGCCCATGTGGGGCACATGGCGGGGTGCGCTCTCGCGATTTGACCAAGAATTGGTCGAGCCACCGCCAAAGGAGGGACTGTCCGAGAACCCCTGGACAGTCCCCTAGATAGAGAGACTTCACCACGGCGTGCGCGCTTAAAGCCCCGGTGCGACACTGTCACTTTTGCAAAAAATTAAAAAATGAGTTAAGTATGTAATAATTATCCTAGAGCACTCCTTTACTTGATAATTATTTATCTAAAATTAAAGTTAAAAGTTGACGTTTTAGTATAAGCAACTCATCTCGCCTATATCTCCTAAAGTTATTGCTTTGTGAGGTGTCAAAATTTTAAATGTTTCTCCTGAAGAACTACATTTTTGCAAATCCTTACTAATATTATAAATCGGAAAGTGATTTGTTCGTTTGTTCCGCTTTCACGCCGTAACTACTGAACCGATTGCTTTGAAATTTAGCAGACGTAAAGATAAAAGTCCGGATTAAATAATAGGCTACTTTTTATCCCGGAAAATCGACAGATCCCACGGGATGCGCAATAAAGGCTTCGCTCATAAACTACAGCAAAGATTTTCATGCGGTTTTCATCAATAGATAAAGTGATTCTTGAGCAAAGTTTTGCGGTATTTTTTATCTCGGAAAAACGGATAGACCCACGGGAAGCGCGATAAAACCTTTGCGCCATAAACCGACTTCCGCGCATATGTAATCGTGGGCAAAAGCTATGACCCTTAACCCTCTATAGACCCAATCCCGAAATCCATCAATACCGCCTTCAGCGAGCCTAGTCAATGCCGGCAGAGTATACGTAGACCGCGGCATGTCCTAAACGATCCCCCAACCAACTCACGCAGGACCTTCTAGACCTGCAAGCGGCGGCGTCTGAGCCGTCGCCTCCTTTGTTACCCCCTAATCGGCAAACTTCTGCTTAGCCACGAGTAGGTTCTCTGTCAATACAGGTCGGTCCCACTTTGGTATACCGTGCCTCCTTTAGTGCTTATGCCCTCTCATGGGGCAGCGCTATCCGTACATCTACTGAGGTGTGGCTCCTTGTCACTTCAGCCAGTAGGGTCATTAGGACCAAAGGCTTAGGCACGGTAATATTATCTAACAGTATTTCCACTCGGCCAGAATCTTGAGAAAGATACCTACAGCCGAACGCTGCGTAAACATGCGATAGGGCTGCCCGCATCCTGCATTTTAATTACATTTGTCTTCTTTGGGTTTCCTTTTAGTTTTATGATAGTAAATATACTTTTTGACGTGAAACGTCTTTAAAATCGCGCCGAAACATACGGGTACCAAGTTAAAAAAGTGGACCGTAACGAAAAGGTCTATATCATCGTACCTTAATAATTAAAAAACTATAAGTCTTAGAAACAAAAATGTGGTGTGAATATTTCACTTATATAGTCAGCTCGCTGTTGTGACATTGAGTTTTTTATTAAAATGCTTAAAACACCGTCAATATTGTTTTTTTTTTTATTTCAATCTTTTTTCTATTTAAACAGATAAATTAACTTGTGAATTGAATAGGAAGAGTCAAATAAAAATTCATGTTTTATGATTGACAGATTAACTAATTAAAAACATGTTTATGTTTAATAGCAAGCTTATAAATTTGCGACCGAAAAATAGTTGCGCCTTGACTGAGACATGCGAAATGCTTTATTATTAAATTTTAAACTATACAATATCCGCATTCTAATATAAAGTTTAATATTAAAAATTGTTTTGGAAAACATTGACAAGGTGGAGAAAAAGGAATATCTTTTACTTGATTATAGATACCTGCACGGCACCTACTTTACAATTGATATATTTGGTTTTAAATGAAGTTCGCAATATTTCTTCCATTGAATATAAACTTTAATATATTTTGTAGAAAAAGTCTTTTTTTTTTCCTCAGGAGAGGAAGTCTGAGAATCCTCACAAGGAGTACGAAACATACCCAGGATACCCCCGCAACGGCAAGTGTCACGGAGGTTATGTCGGACTCCACGCGACCAGAACGGTCCGGACACGTGACCTACCGACTAAACTCAGCCTGGCCTAGGTTCTAGAAACCATATAGGCAAATCGTGAGGGATAACAAAAAGTCACGCGCGATCATTGCTAAAAACTTACACACCGACCGTTCGTCAGTACGGCACAGTCGTGACTGTTTGCACCCGGGCCCGGAGCTCACCCGAAGATCGAGCGGCGTAGGTATAACTCGTGTTTCGACCGTTTGTATGGAGTGAAAATACTGTTAGGATAATATTACCGTGGCTTAGGCTGAGTTTAGTCGGTAGGTCTGTTCGGTCGAGCCGCCTCGATTCACCAGGAGTCCGACATAATCAACGCATCCCTGCTTGCTGTTGCGGTGATATCCATGAGGATTCTCAGCCTCTTCTCCTGAGGAAAAAAAAACAGGTGTAAGGTGTAAGCTCACCATAGCGTCCGGCGGTACGCCCCGCAGCCGCGGGTGCAGCACCAGGGGCACGCCGTCGGCGCCGCCCTGGCCGTGTTGGCCGTGCTGGCCGTGTTGGCCGTGCTGGCCGTGTTGGCCGTGCTGGCCATGCTGGCCGTGCTGGCCGTGCTGGCCGCCCAGCGCCGGGGCGCGGCCGTTGCTCGCCACTGCGCGGCTCAGCACCTCGTATTCGTGCTCCTCCAATTTCGCCACCGGTTGCGCCGCCTTAGGCTTCAGTTCTAACCGGTTGAGGTCGGCGATCAAAGGCGACAGCTTCGGCGGCCGCTCCGGCGCCGGACGTAACCTACCGACAACATAATATGCAAACAGCCCGTCAGTTATGGGCGTAAAAATATATAATAAACTGCCTACTAGATTCAAAACAATAGAAGATGTAAACGTGTTTTTCAAAAGCCTATCTTATTGCAAAAACCTACTATACGTTACAGGAATACTATTCTGATAAGACAGCCTGATGAGATGATGGTAGTGTAGAATTGTGTATAATGTTTTATATGTTAAATAAGTTTAGTTAAATAAGTTTAGTTTTATAAGTTAAATAAGTTTATTGTGTATGTATATTTTTCCTTTTTGTGTTATTTGTATTCTATATGTTTTGCAGTGCCCCTACGGGGTGTCATGTGATCAATGTACCTAACCTTATGCAATAACTGTGTAACCATGTGACAAGCAAGTAAATAAATAAATAATATGCTTTTATATTTAATTGATTTCAGTAGATAAAACTAGAGGCACTGTATGAAATAACAGAATTTCCAAGTTAATAACAAAAACAAACAGTTCGGATTAGATCCACGTCGGACTTAGAACTTTGTATACAATAAATCTCGGTCTCGGCACTGGAGGCGTATTTTGAATCGTTAGACGTGAATTTGGAATTCGAATACGAATACAAATCGTGCGCGAAATTATTTTCTACTGCTTACAAGTTTATAGATTTTTGAATCACTCGAATTCAGTGTTGTCATTAAAAACTAATTCTTAATTAGATTCTGTTTCACACAGAAAAATTAAAAATCACAACAACAAAAATTCAACTATTATATATTTTTGTAAATATTGTTTGAGTACATAATATGTACTCAAACAATATTTACTTATTATTATGTACCTATTTACAAACTATACATTAGCCAGAGTAAATTTATCACTGTCAACATCACTTCAGCGTTGGATATCCTACTAGTAGAAAACAAAAACGAGTGGGTTGAACCACTCGTTGCGCAACGCACGAAACGAATGTTTAGAAATAGTGAATTCGGTAATTCGTATACGAATTTTACGATTTCGCATGCGAATTGGTTTTGAATTGTTCCAAAAATTCGTCTCCAGGTCTACGAATCAGATGGTTCGAGGGGGCATCAGGATCACGTGATCCTGCCATGTACCAATGTGTGTTCCCTTGATTGAATTTCATGTGTACAATCATCTGATTCTCCTACGGTGTAAGAAAGCATCGTGAGGCAACCTGCGAAGAAAAATTAAAGATGTATGTATGTACTCAAGCAATCCGCATTGGGCCAGAGTACTTGTAAAATGCCCATTCGTCCTAACAGTTAGAGAAGGCTCGTGCCCTTCGGCGGGGACTTGCAGATCAAAATTTGAGTTCTATATTGCCATCTGTGGCTTAATACCTCATGTTGTATACACATACCATTTTTTTTTTTTTTTTTTTTTTTTTTCCCTGAGGAAAATGCATTAAATTGCATACCCCGGCTGTGGCGAGCCGGGGTTATGTGGGGCTCTCCTCCCCAGAAGGGGGAGGCCTACCCACTAAAAACCTCAGGGATGGCCTTCCTCAGGCATGTAGGGAGCCCCCGGGAACAGAAAGCTTCTTCCGGGAACCCCCAGCCTCCGCTCCCCCGTCGACACAGGGGAGCCCTCCTCGGGGTAGGCTTACTACCTCCCCCGGTCTCCTCCACCGACGACGCCCCCCGGCCGTAGCAGTCGCGACTTACTCGCGCCCGCCGGCGACCCGCGGCAGCGCCGCAGCTGTGCTACCGACCCGGCGCCGCCTTCTTCGAGCGGGATCGGCCATCTCCCGACCCCGCTCGGCGGCCTTCTTCTGGAGCATCACTACCTCACAGAAGGAGGCCACAGCCCTCCAACCTCCCTCGTCCGCCAGCATTGCCGCAATCAATGCCGGCGGAGACAGATCTCGCCCGATCTCTGCGACCAAGACTCGGCGCTCGGAGGCCCACGCGGGGCACTCCGCCAGCGTGTGCTGGGCCGAGTCAAGGTCGGATGCGCAGTGGTGGCAATGTGTCGATCCCTCCCGCCTGATCCGTATGGCCATTATCCGCTGCAGGCTCCGTAGCAGAGCTCTGCAGCGGGGACCTCGCGCAGTCTTGCGACCACACGGGAGCCCATACATGGCCACGGACCGCACGACGCCCTCGTACAGGCGGCGAACTCCATCCCTCGGTCCCCCGAGATTGGCAAGCAGGCGATGCAATGCGCCCGCCACCCTTTTGGCTCGGGGGACCAACCGCACGAAATGCTCCTCGAAGCTCCAGCGGCGGTCCAGGGTGAGGCCCAGGTACTTGATGTACGGCCCCACCGGGACCACCCCGTCACCCACCCGAATCCGGCAGCTGGGTGGTTCCCGTCGCCTCGGAAGGCCGTGGAACCATAGCGCCTCGGTTTTGTGAGGCGCTATTTGTAAACCCAGCTGGCGGATCGCCCGCACGACACATGCCACCCCAAGCTCGGCAAGCCTGAGCACCGGCTCGAAGTCGGCCCCTGTCGTCACGACGAGAGTGTCGTCAGCGTAGCAGACGACACTCACGCCGCGAGGAAGGCTGGTGCGAAGGACCGCGTCGTATGCGAGGTTCCATAGCAGGGGTCCCAACACCGACCCCTGCGGAACGCCGCATTCGACCCTCCTCGACGTTTCCATCCCGTCCCGTCCCATCACGGTGATCGTCCTGTCGCGCAGATAGTCCCCGACCACGGCCCGCAGGTAGGGAGGCAGCTCGTGGTATACGAGTGCCTCCCTAATGGCCTGCCAGGGGAGGGTGCCGAAGGCGTTGACGATGTCTAAAGACACCGCCAACGCCACCCCCCCGATCGGACTGCGGACTCCGACAGGGAACGAACACGCTGGACGGCGTCCAGCGTTGATCGCCCCCGCCGGAATCCAAATTGGCAGTCCGATAGGTCGGGACCCGCGCGCGACAGGTGCTCGCTGATACGAGCGGAGATAACCCTCTCGAAGAGTTTCCCCGCCTCGTTCAGCAAGCAGATCGGACGGAACGAAGACGGAACGTCGCCGGTCCTTCCCTCCTTCCTGAGGAGCACCAGCCTGGCCGACTTCCAGTCGACGGGGAACACGCCCTCGCGGAGACAGCTCGTGAAGAGCTGCCTCACCGTGCTCCCGAACGCCCTGAGCGCCAGCGCTAGCACCTTTCCCGGGATCCCATCCGGTCCCGGGGCAGTGTTGCGCGCAGAGAGCCGCGAAACGGCCCCGGCGAGCTCGCTCTCCGTCACCCGGAGGTCGTCCGACCAAGGGCCGGGCGACGGGGCGGCGGGGGGACTGTCCCGGACCCTCGGGAAGAGCGTATCCACCGCTCTTCCCACGACGAGAGGGTCCAGGGTCTCCGTCAGCGGAGGGACCCACGGTCGGAGCTTGCCCAGTACCATCCGGTACGGGCGCCCCCATGGGTCCCTCTCCAGTCCCCCCAGCAGCTCGCGCCAGGACCGTGCCTTGGCGTCGGCGATGGCAACGCCGAGCGCCTTGGTCGCGGCTCCGTACGCGCTTCTGGCGCTCAGGACTTCGTCGACTGAGGCTTGCCGTCTTCGGCGGGCTCTGAGGTACTGGCGGCGCGCGGCTACTACAACGACCCGTAGCCGCGCGATCTCCTCGTTCCACCAGTACGCAGAGCGCCGTCGAGGCGGCCTGACTCGGGGCATGGAGACGTCGCAGATCGACGTCATCGTGTCCCGGAGCCAGGCGGCCCGCGCATGCACATCGAGGTCGGGCGAAATCCGTGCCTCCTCCGCCCAGTCCGCGACGTGGGCAGCGGCTAGGGCCGCATCCCGGTCCAGCCGCTTGATGGACCAACGTCGCGGACGGCTGTCCTCCTGGAGTGTGCGGAAAGGGCGGCGGTGGGCCACCGACACGTCGAACACGATGTGCCGGTGGTCGGAGAGTGTAACTACCTCCGCCGCCACCCTCCAACCTGACACCATGCGGTGCGCAGAGGGAGTCGCCCATGACAGGTCGACGATCGACTCCCCCTGCCACCGCACGCAGGTGCTGACCGACCCCCGGTTTAAAAGCCGGAGGTCCAGTCCCGCCGCCCACTCCAGGAGTGTCTCCCCTCTTACGTCGTCCCGGGTGTCGCCCCACTCTCGCGAGTGGGCGTTGAAATCACCCAGGACGAAGACTGGACGGGGAGCGCAACAGCGAACGCAGTTCGCTACCCCGTCCAGAAATGCCTCGAATGCGGCGAGGCCGCAGTTCGGGGAGATGTAGCAGCCTATCGTGGCCGTGGACCCCCATTCCACGGCCACGTAACCCGGCCCCGTGGCAAGCAGGGTGCAGTGCGGTCGGTCGGTCGCCCAATAAATGGCGACCAAGCCCTGGTCGTCCCCAAACCACCTTGGGTGGTTCGGGACAGAGTAGGGCTCTGCGACGACCGCCAGGGCAACCTCACCCTCCGCGAGCGCTTGGATCAAAAGATCCTGCGCCGCGCGGCAGTGATTGAGGTTGCCCTGGAGCACCCTGCACCCTGTGCTTTGGACGTCCATGTTAAGATTGGACGTCCATCGCTACGCTCGCCCCCGGGGCCGGGGTGGGAGGTTGGGCGACCCCCCCCCTTCCTTTTGGGTGGGCAGCACCTCCTGCTGCCCACCCGGTGGCCTGCCGGTCTGCCCAGGTCCTTGCAGACCGGGCAGGAGGGAGCACTCGCGGTGCAGAGACGGGCTATATGCCCCGGCTCTCCGCACCGGTAGCACAGAGTGCTCCGGTCCACCTGGCGGTTAGGGCAATTTACCCTAACGTGCCCCCTCTCAAGGCACCCGAAGCACTGCTGAGGTATACACATACCTAGGAATATAATCTGGTCCGCTGTAATAATGTTATAATGCTGTAATGCTGTAAAAATATAATAATGTTATATAATGCTGTAAAAATATAATAATGTTATATAATGCTGTAAAAATATAATAATGTTATACGAAAATATGTATCAATGATCGATTGTATTATGTTTTGTGTGTCAATAAATAAACAAATAAAAATAGCGTGAAGTGTCTACACGCATTGAGCTTAAGATAATCCTAAACATCATCTATAAACAAGTTTGGAATATTCGTTGAACTGTCAATCAATTAGGCGTTATAAAGATTCTCGTCACCTTCTGTTGGACTCTGGCGTGAGATTGGACACCACATTCTCGTAATCGTTGTGCGTGGGCGACGCGTCCACGCTACCGCCGCTCACCTTGTAGCACACCATCTTGCCGTTCATCTCCCTGGAGACAAATCAAAGTCATAATAGTTGACCTATTATAGTTTTATTCCGGTAGGCGGGAATCTTGGCGGTCATTCGGGACAGTTAGGAAGGATAGCGCTGGGTCCGAAGCCATTAGCCGGATTGCAGCCTTTCAGCCTCGGTGGTGTGGTGTCACTCACCCGGCGAGCAAGAAGCCGTGTGGCGCCTGGCGCATGCGCGAGCACACGATGACGTCGGTGACCGGCGGGCGCGCAGCGGCGGCCGCGGCGGTGGCGGCGGCGGCGCAACGCGACACGCGCGTGCACAGCCGCCGCTTGCCCGCGCGGCCCGCCACGCTGAACCCCGCCGGCGCCGGCTCCCGCTCCCCCACCACCGTCACGCCGTCGATCACGTACCCCGGCAAGCCTGAACATTGACAAGTTTACACCGTTACAATAAAGAGTTGCCATCTTTAAAAATACCAAGCCAGATTGTTAATAATACCACAATTAGGGTTGCCATGTTTGCGGGGTCGGGAGATGGCCGATCCCGCTCGAAGGAGGCGGCGCCGGGCTCGGTAGCACAGCTGCGGTGCCGCCGCGGGTCGCCGGCGGGCGCGAGGAAGTCGCGACCGCTACGGCGACCCGGGATGGACCACGCCCCTTCCGTGGCCGGGGGGCGTCGTCGGTGGAGGAGACCGGGGGAGGTAGTGAGCCTCCCCCGAGGAGGGCTCCCCTGTATCGGCGGGGGAGCGGAGGCTGGGGGTTCCCGGAAGTGGCTTGATGTTCCGGGGGCTCCCTACATGCCTGAGGAAGGCCATCCCTGAGGTTTTTAGTGGGTAGGCCTCCCCCTTCTGGGGAGGAGAGTCCCACATAACCGCCGGCTCGCCACAGCCGGGGTATGCAATTTAATGCATTTTCCTCAGGGAAAAAAAAGGCTTGCCATGTTTAAAAATACATAGCCAGATTGATCATTGTAAAATCCTGACATTGGACCGGACAAAAACTGTATTTCATAAGCAAATGAGTTTAAATGTACTGGGGAGGGGAAAGCTATCCCTTGCGCCAGTCTGGCACAATCTACTCAGAACCTTTCGCAACTGTGTCAAGACCACAGCACCACCAATGACCCCTCTCTCTCTTTAAATTAATAGTATTATTAAATTTAATTCTGTCGTTTACCTATTCTGATTTTTTTAATAGTTTTTGGGAAAGCGATAAGACAGTTTGTACTATGCAAATATATATCAGGATAGACCTACGAAAATAACCGCGATCTGCGGCGAAGAAAATTCACGGGCAAAACGCTACATATATTAGGAATGTTTTATTATGGTAGGTTTTAACAGTTATAGGTAAATACGAATGTCTATTATTGAAATTGTGGTGTAAGGGGTTTCCGAATTATTTCTAAATTTTGACTATTGAAATCACAAGTACAAGTCTGACAACCAATCTAAAGTAAATCTGCAAATGAGTGCGTAAGCCATAACATTTTTTTACTGAAAATCGGGTTAATCAACGACGCCAAGATAGGCGCGAAACATAACATACTCAGTTTCCGCAATATGTTTACTTAATATCGGGCATACATTTCCGTGAAAAGAATGAAATGACTACCATACCCAAACAATTCAATGCCTAAAACGTTTCAATCGTTTCAGTTTAATAAGCAAGTCGTTGATTGCTATAATAATTAAACAAATTTATAAGTAAAATAATACAAAGATTAATTCTTTATATTATTTCTTCCTTTGCACATACTATATACAAAGAAAAAAAAATTGAAACCTGTTCGAAATTTGGAAATACTGAAGGCATCATTACAGATATATTACCTTTATATGAAAAATATTCTAGAAAAAGCAGCGTCAAATGCCGTATCACTTAATTTTGCCAAAACGTCGTATCGTTCGTCATTTAAAACATTCAACATCATTTCTTCATCGAGTCTTATTTCAAGAGTGTTTATTGTGTAGTTATTGCATTTTGCGAACTTCCGTTCGGCTTGAACCACTTGTTGCTCAATAGTCCTGGGGACGCCCCTCGGAGTGATACTGCTAGAACTCCACCTAGTGTGCAGTGCAGCAAGGCTTCAGTACCCACTAACGTTCTCACCTTACCCAAACTAATCTAAAGGCTAAATTGCATTGGCAATTTGCGGCTAGAAACGCAGGTTATTAATATAAAAAAAAAAACGAGTGATCAAGGCGAAAGAAATAAAAAATCCTTAGGTTTCCATTTTTACAGCCTTGTCATTTCAATAATTAAATACATTATAAATCATTGAATAACCTTGTTATTCAAATTAGTGTAGTTGCCATTAACTTAATTATTTTAATGAAACATAAACAAAGTTACGTTGGCTGTGGATGTGTAATTTTCCTCTCAACGATAAAAATAGGACTACGTGTGCGACTCAAACTAAGTTAACACTTTCCTGTACCTCCGCTCCTGTTACCTTACACCTTTTAATGCGTAAACAGATTAATTTCCGCTTGGCAACAATTAGTCTTACAACATGTTTTATTATCACAAGTATGTACTAAGCATTCAATCCTAAAGTGGCAAGCACGTAATCACTTCCTCGGTCGTGTGATTGGCCTTTGATCTGTTGGTGGATATGTGTGATAATGTAACTCTGTTGCTATCAAATTCTGTCCGTGTCAAATTCCGGCGAAACAAGGCACAAACAGTAAATGTGCCTTGTTTCGTCAGCGATGCCGAAATGCGTAGTTTATACTTGTAAAAATGACACACGTAAAGTGCAAAAGAAGGATGGAATGTCATACTTCCAATAAGTATATCTTTATCTTAATTTATTAGCGCATTTTTTATGAGTAAAACACTTTTATTCATAGATATTATGTATTACTAAAATATCAATTTAAAACGCTTGCGTACCATGCCACGATGCGTAAAGCATCGCATCTATCTCTTTCTGTCTCGAGTGGCTCACTCATAGGAAAAAGTAGCACAGATATGATATGTAGCTAATGTTTCAGAAAAAGGTCAGTGGAATGATGGAGTCACCTATACCATTTTTTGTGATTTTCTTTCTTTTTTTTTAGTTTTCCGCTTTCTTTGTTTGTAAGGCTCGGCAAAATAAAGGTTGAGAAACCCTGTCTTAATAAAGTCTGTACTTTCCTTAGCACCTAATTCTACATACTTCTTGGTTTATGTTTAAAATTTAAAAAGTTTCCGTACTGTTAAGAATAAGTGTAAAAAAAACTAAGCATCTCCACTGTTGTCTTGTTCAAGTAGGATGCGATAAGACGCGAGCACAATATTCGGAGTCAAATGGAACATAGGAGCATTATTATATGGAATGAATTTGTGCTTACCTAATTGCAACGAACTAAGGGCTTATTATGCAATATATTTGTTTTCAAATATGTATTGTTCATTTCTGATTTCACGGCATCATTATATCATCGAAACCAGAAGATAATATGTAACGACCTTAACAAGGATTTATTTTCACACTTCACTACGTTACTTAAGATTTAAATTGGCTTAAATTATATGACACTTTAGAACTTTTTTCAAAATTGGTACTATAATGTATATCTATTCTTCTATGTATAGACGTGGGGTCGATATTTTGTTTGATTTTCTATGGAATTGTGTATCTACAGAAATATATGATCGAAGATCGATACTTACATACAAACTTTCACGTTTATAATATTAGTAGGGATTATGCAGAGGAATCAATGTACATAATGCCTATTCTAAATACACAACATTCTTAACATTTTCAGAGATTTCTCAAAATTGACCAGAAACAAACATCCATACATACAATGTTTCAGTTTATAATATGAGTAGGATTTTCGCTATTGACGTCAATTGCTTTAAGAACCTCGATTTCGACGCGCTAGTGCGATCTATCTCTTGTTAGTCCATCTATAAATCAATGAGAAAAAAGGTATAAGTCGTATCGTCGGATGGAAACATTAACACAATGTGCGAGGGCGGCTTAGTCACTTAATCCAACCGCAAAGCGTTCATTCAAGCCTGGACTTAAGACGTTAAATACTGTAATTACATCGCTGAGTAGCTCAGTTGGCAGAAGCACAACGAGAAAGAGGATACAGTTGGCTATGTAGAAGTGACGCGCTAAATTGGTTGGGAAGCCCCGACCTTGAATTTTGTTTATTTGAAATATTATTACTAAATAATAAAACTTAACAAAACCATTTTAAAAGAATTTTAACTAAATTAGTAAAGTACAATTTTGGTAAAAACATCTAACAAATGGTTTCGAGTCGCAATGGCAGTGAGACAGGACACAGTAAAAACCGTGCTATAATCACTTTCGTTATAAGGAAAGCGGCTATGAAGGATGTAATAAAAGTTCGTAGAAATAATGGTATTGAAAGTGTGAATGTGGTAACAGAATCACGGCATTAAATAAGTAATAAATTTTGAAAACAGATGTTAGTAGCGACAGGGGCCGAATAATCCGCGAATTGTAAATTCAAAAATAGTTTTAAATACTTCATATATTTATATACAATATACTTATTTATCAATTGCACATTAATTCTTTTCACTATTGTTGCTGAAAGCCACGTAGCACCAGGGCCGAGAGGCACGTAGCACCAGGCAGGTGACTTGTGGCTTTTATATATAGATGGTGGTGTCGTGGTTATTACATATACATTTATATCACTCTTATTTTTTGGTACTATATTTAATTTATGGTTTGTAAAGTTATACCTTCTTTTTTTTTTACATGTTATTAATTTACTGATAATCAATTGTATTGAATGTACCTATTTAAAAAAAATACTATCAGAGATATAAAGATCGTATTTTACGTCAATATTTATATAATTTACATGCACGTAGGGTGCATGATTTGTAATGATACTTTAAAATATAACTGACAGAAGAATAGCGACTTATTTTAAGTTATGGATTTTATTTTATTAATTGCGCTGTTCCATGATTCCTATTTCCATTCCCACATAGATATCTTTTATGTAAATAAAAATACAAATCAAATTCGCCTATATTTAACATTAGCTTTTATAAGCACTTATAGACGTCAAAACAAATGTATGTATCACAACTTGTACGTGCATACCAAACGAGGACAAATAAATTACCTTTTCGATAATTTTAGCTTTCTCTAGAAAAACGGGCAAGAAATTCTGATGTTTTATTTATTTAAATTACTTATCAATCGTCTTTTAAAATCATTTGTTTATAATATTTACAACATAGACATAATATTTATAATATAGACAATCATACATATTACAATACAATGGTATGTACGCTTACATATACAAACGCCAAAAAATAAAAACTATAACATGAATATAACATTACGTTTTGGCTATTGTGAAACTCTAATAATGAATGGGCGTAGGGTCCATGAACTTGATAAAGGGCATCGTCATAGAATCATTAATTTCAGCAATTTACGCTACTCGCTCCGTCTCGCGCCGGCTTATCGATTCGAACATGTCTGGACAGTACGGCGCGGCGAGACGGATCAGTTCTTACCAGACATTACAAAAAGGGTTCCTTCAACTTGTAACAACAATCGCTTGTGTTTAGATGAAACCACAAAGCTTGTATTAAGAATAAATATACTCAACAGATCTTAATTTTTGTATCTACTCGTATATATCCTGTTCATAGGAATCTATCTAGTGGGGTTATTATTCTATTTCCTATTCATCTTAGGTAGGTACCGATAATGATGCCCTAGAGTATTTCAAATTTCGAACACTATTTTTTTTCTTTATACGTACCTATATACAAAGGAATAGAGTTAAACAACTCATTGTATTATTTTACTTTTAAAGGAGATGTCCCATATTGGTTTATAGTAACTAACTCGGGTAAATTTGATATATTTGGATAGAAGGCTCTAAAAGAAAGTAATCGCCGTAAGTCATGTTATTTTCAAGACCCCCGATTTTTAATAATTCGTATTCTAGTATAATAAAAAATGAAATATCTTTAATGCAATAATTACACATTGCTTAAAAAAAATATCAACAAGCCTTTTAAAAATCTAAATACATACATAATTGCTTTAATGAACCGAATATTTCTAATTATGAGAAGTTTTTAACTAACAAAATATAGGGACTGCTATGTTACTTAATGTATGTTAACTAGAGCCAGAAAAAAATATTAATAAAAAATCAACTGACAAGTCAGGCACCTGCTGTCAATGTCATAACTCAACGGAAAATATCAAACATAGAGTAAGATACCGGTAGTCACAGATTAATAAAAACATCATTAAGGTGTTGCCATAATGAAATATTTCTTAAAAACATGTTTTATTTATTTAAAAATAATTGGGGTGGTAAAAATATTTCTTTTATTTGTTTCATACTTCATATTTTTTCGGCTTTCAATTTAATGTAGTTTGGTGTTTGTTAGTTAACGCTGATCACAAAAAACCAACCTCCTTGTAATAGAGGACATCTCCTTTGTTTACTCGACAGTAAGTGCCTGAGAAAAAACCTGCGCTCAAAATTGTTAAAAAATAATAATCATTATTTCTCACTATGTGTTAACCAAGTTTCAACATCGAAATATAGACTATTTATTTATTAATATTTCATAATAATTGCAATATTTCCGATAGTGTATGTAATACATGAAGTTTAAGGATGTAAACAATATATCGATGTTATCAAAACAACTACGATTCAGTTCTAAGACATCAAAGCTCATAACGAACTGCGGAAGTTTTTATAGAACCATGTTTTTTGAGATTAATATCTATGATTATGTATGGGTATACACCGACTGCTCACACAGTCACGTGTATGTGTGATCAGTCGATAAAATAGTAACTACATACCTACTTAAATTCTTAGTTTCATTTTTTGACAATTTTTACGATCACAATTAATGTAATTGAATGCTCGAGCGTAATCTTCTTTACGAGACGAATTTGATCTACATGTATATAATGGAAGACATCGTTTGAAAACTGTGTATCGTTATATGAAAAAGCATGGTATAATTAAAAAAAACATTTTTTTTTTTTGAAGTCTAACATTATCGATAAAATGTTAATTACATCCGCAGCACAATAAAATTCAGCACAAAAAGCTAATACTTTTTACTTTAATAGTATATTACTAAAAAATATATGGCTACTTCTATGATTCAATCCTTTTTTAATTATAGCTTGTTAATTCGACTTTTTAAGGTAACCAAAGGTATCCATCCATGTATGTCTAGTTGGCTGTATGGGTATAGTTATCTTTCTTGTTAGAAAAAAATATAAAAAAAATGCTACAATCAACAGAAAGGCGGGAATTGAATTATTAATTTTATTACTACTACTACTGAATTATTAATTCGTGTGAAATTAATTAAACTAAAAATTTAATATGCAAAACGCCGATTTACCAACGAAAATTGCGCAAGAACCAATTGAAGAAGCTCGTCAACCAATGGTGCATAAAGTATGTAATAATTTACTATTAGTTACTATTTTACAGATAAGTGTCATAAATATTCAATAAAAGATTGGTATTTTTTATTCGTGCTGGTTTATTTTTCATGGCTGTTTTATCGTAGCCTTCTAAATTGAAAGGTATCAAATCAGTTATCAAACAACCGACATTTTACCAATTATGTCCAGCTTGAATTATTTTGGTTGAAAAATCACTTTCAGATTGACAAAATGGATGAAGAAAGAAACATAAACAACTCTCATCAGTGCGGTGATGTATCATCGTCTCAAAATACGTGGTAAGTAAAGTACTTTGTTTTAACGTAAATTATTTATTCGTTCCATACGAAATCTGCCGTGTATCTACAATTTTTTTTTCTGTGTTCACGACATTTAATTTTGCAGTAATAATATATGTATGATACGCTGATACGAGCGACACGACAACAAACTGTAGGTCTCAATAAACTCGATGTGGCTCCTAATCAATTATAAGTCTTGAAAATATTCAATAGGACTTCAACTAGGAAGTTATTGTTATGTAATAACCAACATTCACTTTTTCTTAACACAAAAAAAATGGATTTCATAAAGTTATACTACAATATATAAAAAATGGACTATTTTATAAGAATATATATGTAAGATTTTTAAGATAGTAATCAATAATTGCACTGTAGGGTTTGAATGTTTAGTATAGAAATAGGTTAGAAAGTAATGATTTCTATAAGGGCTTAAATTCGTGTTGCTTCCACGCAATTCTTATTTCATTGTATTTTTTTTTAATTTATCATAATTATGATGCTTTAAATATTGTATGTATTTACAAATTATATATTTAGATGTGTATAGTTATATATAACATTAGTTTATTGTAGTAATGCTACCGTCTTCTTATCATTAGATTTAGAATGTCATTCTATTCCAGAGCATTAGCATTCTACTTCCAGAATTGGCAGGAACAGATCTCTCACATAAATAAGCTTACCCTTGTAACATCATTATAAGGAAATATATTTCTGTGTATTATGTATGTACAGCAATCAACAAATGAAAAAAATATAGAATTAGATAGACACAACAACGCGCTAGTTTTTATATATTGACCTTGAGACAGCTGTTATATATTGCTCATAATAGGGGCTGGTTTCCTGGTGCAAATGTAAACCTTGATGCGTTGCCAACCGTACTGTGAAAAAAAGACAATTTCACAGTTATAGACCAATTAATTAATAGGGTAGACGACTACAACTGATTATGGCCGTTTTTATACTATAATTATCTGATTTGAGCAATTTATATCTAATGGAAAGTATGTCAATATAGAAATTTCAGTTTAATTATTAATTTATATTGTTTTTAGATTTCTAAAAAATGAGCAATTATTATTTACGTAATTCTAATGAAACGAACACATTTCTAGCATTATCACATTAAATGTGACATTGTTTTATATAGAAAGTATACCTATAAACGTACAAATAACAAAGTTATTTTAAAATTTGTTTATACGCTCATATAAGTTAGGCGAGTTTACTTAGGTATGACGTCACGATTGCAGTGTTTTTAGTATGGAGCGTTTTTGAGCGATCCGCGACAGCGCCGCAGAAAGGTCGATGTATCTTCAAAAGTAATAGGTGCAGGTGTACTGTTGGTTCTACAATATTTCTCCCTTAAAAGCGTACTCTTATTATATATTGAATTTAAAAAATTGTCATTACTCAATTGTTGTTGTAGTTCACAACAACCGTCCCAAGCGCTGAGTCTTCGCGCGCGTGGACTCGACCCGATGGCGCGAAGACTCTGGCTGCAGCAGAGAAGAACTACGGGACTGTGGGTCCAATGCGATAAGTGTGACAAGTGGCGGTATATACCCAACATTATAGACAGATACGAGCTGTCGAAAATTTGGTATTGCAACATGAATCCAGGTGAATTAAAATTATATGACAAACTAAAAATTTTACTATAACCGTCATGCCAAACCAAGATTTGGAGCATCTTTATCATTTTCTGTTATTGCTACATTCGCCGGCAGGTAACTTGCAATATTAGCCAAGCTCGTAGTAAAAAAATCGTTGAGACGATGAAAGGTTCGCTCGAAAGGGGGAAACAGTCTGTCTTGATTCAATCTGGCAACTGATATTAGGAGAAAACTTATACATTGACGTGCGATGAAAAAATCTTCACCGATTGTTTTCATATACTAATATTTATAAAGAGGTTTTCAAGGTAATTGATTCCATTTTGATTTGGGCTTGTTTATATTCTGAGGAAGGATATATAGTAATTTACAATTAGAAAACATGTATTTCCATTGCTAAAAGACGATATAACGTAGGCAAAGCTAAGAGTGGAAAGATATTCACCAATTCGTATTATATTTGCCAAGTTATACGTCGGCTGTTTTGTAATAACGAATAACACTGTTATGTTATTTTCCTATAACTGTTATTGTAAACTGTTGTCTGTTATCCTGTTATATTGCTGTTTTGACAAATATTGTTGAGTACGATTGTTACTGTTATTATAGCTAGCTTAGTTATTCTTAACAATGATATGGCTTAGGACTGTCAGAATATTAGGCAGTAATTTAAATAATTTAAAACTAATTACCTAATCAATATAATTTTATATTTAATTTGCATACGCGCGATCGCACAACAGCAAATAATGCGTGACTAAAAAAATGACAACAGCTTAGACACCAGCAAGCCAGCAACAGTTTACCTAATTGTTATTTCAAATCACACTGTAAATCAAAATGAGTCTAACTGTCATACGAGCGAAGGTACAAAATTGTGAATTTGGGATTAGTAAAATTACTATAAGAAATAAACAAATAGGAACTTTATTTCCTTGTGAGAAAGGTTAATATTATAAGAATAAGCAGTCAGGCAACAGAGCGAGCGCCTACGCCTACACAACGGTTTGCTTTCTCTCACTCATACTTGTAGCTTGTAGCACAGTCGTTCTCGCTCGCTCCGTGCCGCACACACGCAAGTGGCAACAACAACAATGCGACTAGGTGATAATTTTGTCAACAGCAACAGCAGGATAACTGTATAAGGCGTTGTTAAATAACGTGTTATTCGTTACGGGAAAATAATTCATTATATTATCTGTTATTGAAATAACGACCACTACTAGCCCTCGCCCTCGCTCAAGTTCAGGGTCAATAATGCGCGCGGTTGACGAGCAGATTTCAGAGTCCCTGGCAGCCATGCCGTCCTGTTGTCTTCCATACTCCATGCCGACCGGACTCGTCATCCTTTGTTAATAGATCAAACAGTCGCGGACTGCTCTGTCCCTGAAGTAGCCATCAAAGTCCACGATGACGAGGAGCTGATCTACAGCGAGTACTCGGCGGGCTCGTTGGTGTGGGCGCGCTTGGGCGACTGGCCGTGGTGGCCCGCCATGGTGGACGACTGCCCGGACACGGAACAGTTCTACTGGCTCGACGGGTTTTCCGATATTCCGGTGCGTTGTTCCACAGTAAACTAGTGTGTTTACAACATATTTACTTGATTCAGGTTCACTTACTAAACATAATTTACGCCCTCTGCTGGACATACAATCTATACCAAATCGTTGGCCCTACCATTTTTTTTGAGGGGGGGAAATGCGACCTTTTGCACCATGACACACCGCGCTGGCAAGGCGCGGCCGTGTGTGGGGCTCTCCGGTCAGAGGACCGGCCTACCCACTACAAGAGTTCTCTAGGCCCATACGGGGCACATGGCGGGGTGCGCTTTCGCGATTCAACCGCCATAACGACAGTCAGGCCTGCGGGTAATGGGTGATGCCCACTTAAGAATCGCAAAACATAAATAAACCAAAACCTAACAATTTAAAAAAATAAAACATTTAAGTTATATAACATGGAAATAATAAGAATTAACATAATTTGCTAAAGTCAGAAAAAATTGCCGTTATAACGCGGTGAAATGCGAAACTTGACTTTAATAAACTTTCATTTGGTAGTTTTTAGTAGTTCAGTTACCCACAGGACAGATTAACTTATTAATGAATTTGCAAATATTTATGTTCCTCATTTTAAGCATTGATATTATGCACTTAACTTTTTTCTCGTGATTTTAATCGTGTTACTACTATAAATAAATTACCTGTCAATTCCACGTTTATGTAAAATGACATGTAAAAACAATCCTATTTTATAATTACGGAGCGGCTTGAGGTCGATTCTGCGATGTACAAATTTATTATTCGATTTTGGAATTCCATATGTACATTTATCAACGGAGTAGGAAAAGATCGTGAGGCATACAGCTGCGAAGGTGTATATGAAGTAGAGCAATCCAAACTGAGTCAGCGTGGTTCACTAATGCCTAATCCTTCTAAGATTTTGATAGGGTAGGCTCGTGCCGCTCGAGGGGGCGTATATTAGCTGTAATGACTTGTCTTTAAGCGAGATTGACAGGGTCTAGTCTATTTAAAGAAGTGAGAGAAAAAAGTTTTAATGCCGGCTCCGTTAATTGAAGGGAGTTCTCCTTTGAAACTGCGTCATCTTAACGTGCATTTAAATATCTAACTGCGAATTTCAGGTTTGCCAGCTCGGATTTTACAACAAATAATAATTCCATATTTGCAGACTCATTACAACGTCGCCTTTTTCGATTCGGCCGAGGTGACGAGAGCATGGATTCGTCCCAACCAGCTGAAATCTTATAGCGCAAATAAGACATTGTTGAAAAAGGCTCTAAAAAAGAAAGAATTTAGAAAGCGCTTAAATTTTGCTATGAAACAAGCAGACGACGCTGCACAATTACCGCTATCGGATCGCCTGTCGAAGTACAGCTTCATTGCCAGGTACAATGGTAAACTGGGAAAACCAAAGAAAATAAGCAAAGCAGTTTTGAAAAAAATTCAAAAGGCGATGGAAAAGAAATTGAATGCCAATTTTTCTGAAGAGAGTGATTTCGACTCGGACATTAGCTCTGTGGGAGGGGATGAACAGTTAAGTCCTATAAAGGAAGCTAAGAAAAGAGAAAATGTAGTATTTGGCACTCCCAAAACAACAGCAACAAAGACGGCAAATAATACATCAGATGATAAAATTGACGTCAACGCTCTGAGTAACGAATGGCATGTGACAGATATGGAGATGGAACCGAATAAAAGTAGCAAGTTACAATATGATGCCGACCAACAAAACTCTTTAACTGGCAGCATCCTGGCTCCATCGGCGTTGGACACCCTGGCTATTGATAATGGTAACTAGCATTAGTTTCATTTTTTGTAGATATTGTTATATTGTTTTTACACGTAAATATCAATTAATTTATTTAATAAATGTATTAATACTGTCAAAACATAATTGATAAGCGTTGTCCGTTAGTTGCCATGCTGTCATTGATTGCGTCACCAATAGTGTGCGTAAATGTCGAAAGGACAAATAACATTGTCAAAATTTTATATTATTAAAAAAATTTGAATAATAAATTATTCAACCGTCGGTTTTCAGTCACAAAATCTTAACATCATAATAAATATATTTGTCCTTTAATAATGTTTACACTTCTATTTGTTTCACATTTTGACAGTTGGAACGTGATCGCGTCAACGATGGGTCCAAATCGACATTGCGATATTAACTTTATCAGTTTGTTGACTTTCATAATAGTAAACAGACTGAATAAAACGTTGAATACAATTGCTACCGATTAATGAAACTGGGATAATGATAATCCTGAGCGAAGAAATTCTTATTTTGCTCAAAAAATGTGTGTGTGTGATTTCATTTTGTTTTGTATTATTCATATTTTACTCGGCAGCTTTCTCTATTTTAGATTCGTCGAAAACGTACGTGCCAGATACTGAAATCGCGCCAGTTACAGAAGACATAACACAAAGCATGCAAACCCGTGTCGATTCTCCTTGTAGTGACGATTTTGATTTTTAAGTTGTTTCTTTAAGTAAGTCAATGTCGTTTAATTTAATTATTTTTGTATGTGAATGTTAAGTTTTAAAACTGTTTAATAATTAGTAAGTATCTAATTCCTGTATTCCAATTTTCCTCTATTAAAAAATAAGAACAAAATTGTATTTTATTTATAAACTTTTATTCGTGTCGTCTCAAGCAGAAGAGCTTGGAAGCTAAAACTTAATTCTCATTAACAAGTATGAACTAAGCTCAAGCCGGGTACGTTAAATATTTTAGTTATTTGTGTAAATTGGGAGGAGTTCCAACTTATTCATCTCAAATAACCTTGAAAAATATTTGTCACCACACCTACGCAAGGTGCCTTAAGTTAGTAAAATAAGTTGAGGTTAACTGAATTAAAATTCGGTCGCAAAATTTAAATTAAGCAACATAGATACAAAAATTTGCAAGTTAGTTATATTCGGGATAATTTAGATACGGTGCTTACGAGTCTGTGTGCCATGTTATTAAGAATATTATAGGCATCTCTCATTATCTGAGGGCCTGTCTCTGTCTAGTACGCAGCACATGTTAAGGCCGACAGAAGCAGACATTTTTATTAAAGTAATAATTCCGAATTTATACCCTATTCTTTGAGTCCAATAGGCATTTATTTCTGATCTGTCTATATCTGTCAGTTTGGTCCACTAAATAAAACATATTTGTATTTGTTTTCCATCAAACTGTCTGTTAGATAAGTTATCTTGAACAATAGATAGTGAAACCATTAAGTGTCGCGGGTTCGATCTGCTCTGTGACGATTATATCACATAACAAGTGGCGAGTATCAAACTAACATTTGCATGCAACCAGTGAAGTCGAATAAATTATTTATAAATAAAATATTATATTTTCCATACATGTAGTAACACTTAAGTTGAATAATGTCAATAATACATCACATCATAATACTTAAATTTTATTTAATATTTCGTTTCATTTGCGTTGAATCAACATTATACATTTAACGTATTGGAGTCACATAAACACAACATGATTAATGCCTCAATAAAACGTGCGAATTGTGTAAGTCAAGAACTTGCGCTGGCTGCACATGGAATGATGCAAAACCTGACTGAGCTTGAGAATCGAGCCAATTATCTTCTCTCTTGCGTTGTTTTATTCCGGTATAAACACTTCATTTCTAGATAGCATGACTTTACAACTTATAGCACAGTACATTATATTTTTAGGGACCAAGTAAACTATTACTAGCTAACTAAAACCAGTTACTATCAAATCAGTTAGTTGTCAAAATAGTTAGAAACGAATGTCTATCTTTACTAGAAAGAAATTGGAAAACGGGTTGGATAATTTCAGAGCATTGCTTTTACGATTATTTTTATGAAAATGTTAATATATAAAAAGTCATTCATGCTATTGCCAAATAAGGGGGGTGCTCCGAGAAAAACACGAGTACATTACATTACCTGCACCGTTTTTCCTCAAACAGTTAACTCATTTAATCGATAGTTTTCTGTTATCCAACAACAAATAGAATCTTTCTTGCCTAATACGATTTCAAAGGAATATTATAAAAAAAAACATTAAAATTTCTAAAATCCTAAGTATGCACGCATCTGAAGTGATTTACATTCGTTAAATAATCCTGTGTTTTTAATGTATTAGGCATCGTACATAATATTAACGAGGTAAATAACAAAAAGGGCAAATTGTTTGAATATAAATGTGACAGGAAGTGCACCTCCCGCGCACCCTCCATTCCTAACAATTTAATAAAACCCTTTTTAAAAATAAAGGAATGTTTCCTTTCAGTAAATTGAGCTGTATCATAGATTTAAGGTACTTCCCTTCCAGGGCCCATCTTTTTCTTCCAGCCTGTATATATATAATTAATTAATTATATATATATATATATATATAATTTGCATTTTGTATGTGACATCATTTTGATCTTTTGGTAGCCTAGATTCTCATGACCCTGACTGTACTTAGTACATAACTCTTTTCACAAAATATCATTGACCATGATCTAGAAACTGGTCATACACAAACAAAGAAACTTTAACAGTCATGAGATATAAGTAGTTAAGACCTGTCTTACTTTGATTACTGACCTGAATAGTTACATGATTTTGATGGATCATTTGAATCTAATATTGTAATTGTTTCTCAGTCATTCTGCAATGTGCAAAGTGTTAAAATAACATATATAGATAATTATTTATTTAACTATTCCAATTGCTTTACCTTCCCTAAACCTGCGGACCAAGAATGTTAATTGATCTTGAAGCAAACACTATAATAAATAACATTATAAAACTTATCTAAACAAGCACTTATAAATATACCACTGTATCAGAATTAACTATTTAACTGTTGGATAACCTCTTTTGTTACAAGGGTAGTTTCATAGGGATTGAGGTGTTATCTCATACATTATACTTAGTAAATTTAATAGCAGGAGTGAGGTTTTAACAGAGTGAGCTGGTGTAATAAATATACCAATAAATAGTAGAAAAACAACTTTAAAAAAATATTTACACCAACAATTCAGCAAATTATAACAATGCTTTCTTAAATATCATAAAGTAATTAAATTATCTGGCAAGACCAGTCAATCGAAGTGCAAGATGCTAAAAAATATTAAGAAAAAAACACATCATTGTTTTTATTGAAATCTCATAACTTGGGTTTGTACAAGTTTACCAAATCAATATTATGCATGGGACTGTCCCGGCAACCTGTCTTGAAAATATCTTATTGTGGCCTTAACCAACTGAGCCTCTCAGTACTATCTGTTGCAATAGAAAATCTCAACTTTACTGTTTACTTTGGTAAGCCAAAGTAGATGGTATTAATACTTACTATCTATAAATCTAATTTATAAATCTTGACAGATTTCCTAAGAATTGGTTAGCAATAATTTAAGTTTAGAAATTTGAACTTGTCTACTTTTTATATTTAGTTAGTATAAATATGGACACACCTTCAACATTATCAATCAACTTTCAGTTTCTAGTTTGTTCTTCTTATGAAAGCTCTCTTAATTTTAGAACTAGTATAGTTATATTTGTCCCTTATACAGGATGGATAGGACGATGTGGTACTATCTCATGGCTAGCCCGTTCCCCAGATTTAAATCCATTAGATTTCTTTTACTAGGGAGCGGTGAAAGAAAAAGTTCATGCAAAGCCAATCGAAACTGTGAGTGACCTACGGCAAAGAATAATAGAAGCAAATGATTTTGTAAATAATGGAAGATTCGCCCGCTTGATATCCCGATCTGTTTTAAGAAGATGTCGAGCCTACATTAGAGCTGAAGGAAGACAGTTTGAACACCTGTTGTAAATCTTGACATTTTAATAAATTATGTTAAACAATTTTTGTGTATTTAATTTATTTAACTATCTGTCTCTCTCACACTTCGTAAAAGAACTCTCCCGGTCTCATTCAAACTAGCTGGCTTAAAATTTTAGAGTATACAGAAACACTATTCAGGATTACAAAACAAAAGAAAATGATTAGAAAAGTCAAGAATTGTAGCAACAACAGTGAAAAAACCGTCACAGGCCTTAAATTTTATCTTTTTTTTATGCTAGTTTTTTTTTCAATAGGTGACTTAGAGTTTTTTATATTTTTCTGATAACATATATGAGGTAGTCTACCACCTGCTTTCGGCTTGACGTCGGGTCCTGGGACACCTGTATGTAAGCATGCAACAAATTTAAAATTGAGACAATATAAGGATAAACATAACTTTGAACATGCACATGTACAAATGAGAAGAAAAGAATTAAATTCAATACTACACTTGTTCTAAAATTGAGAGAGCCTTCATGAGAAGAACAAGCAAAGAACAGACTTTAGATCTGATCGATAGAGAAATCGAAAGAATCTAAGATGCAAAGGAAGTCTGCATGCCTTTACAGATTATAACAGATATGGAAGAAATCAGTAGAGATTACAGACATTGGTGGATTAATGAACAGTAACTGATTAACTTTATTATATACCTCTTGACTATTTTAACCTTACCTAAATATTTTATTACATGAATGGTTGTATAATAATTTAGTGGTTTCAACCTTGAAAATCAGTTCTACGAAGCTAAAATTTATTACCTACTCTTGCTATAAAAATATTTAAAGCTTAGCACTTATGCTTTTATTTTGGCAACTGTTTAAAAAGTAGGGAATGCAACTTACCCTCAGACTTTGATAAGCAAATGTAATGGCTTGGTTTTTTTCCAAAGAGTCCATTCTGGCGTAGAAGTCCTGCATCAGCATCTTCATCATAGGTTCGGCTGACAGTTCTGTATCCAACTGGACACTTGCCCACATTCTCCACAATTTGCAGTGACAGCAATGGTCTCTCATCAGGTAGTGCATCACCCAATTTCTTCAGCACTTTTGACATTGTATGTTATGGCATTATCCTTTAACAATATCACATTAATTTCAAATGCTACACTAAGATTTCTTCTTTTCTGATACTGACCTAAAAATATAAAAAATAAAACAATTGTTTGATTGATTTTGGTGATTTTCAAATTAGCTATTGAATTTTGTATTTCAATTGATTTGAATTGAAGAACAGCTTATAACTATCTCCATGATTGAACCAACCAAAAACATTTTTTATTCACAGAGATAAATCCAGTTCTGTTTATTTATAAATACACACAGACTGAAAAAACAATTCAGTATTATAAAAAGTATAAAAATGTTCTAGATTCATTATATTTTAGTACAAATAAAATCAATGTAGTAGTAGAATTTTGAATAGACTCAATAGAAATTATATTAAATTTATTATTTCAAACTATTTTATTAAAAACAATATAAGATTACTCAGTAAAATTAGGATGAATAACATTCTAACTTGTATTTTGAACAAGTATTCCGTACGTTCGATATCGTATAGTCGATGCGATTGACCGACTTGGCATTATTCCATGGTAGCTAATAGAATTGTGGACACTACTAGAAGTAGAAGTCATTGTAAGATCCGTAATTAGAGTCAATTGAGAGCCTCCGACGTCAACAGAATGATGTCCAATGGCAGTGAAAATTAAATAACACAGCTCGTTGTATATCAAACTTACCGATTGTTGTAACATCACTTATTTTTGAAATTATATAGGTATAGTGAGTTTATTTGTTTATATTATGATACGAAAAGTAATATGTATAATAAAAAACAAATAAAATAATCACATTTAATAGACATGCAAATATATAGTAACTACACGAAAACCATTACATTTCGTAAAGCCGCATTCTCAAATAAATAAATGAAACAAGAAGTTGTCAGACTATACCTACGATTCACAGCAAAAAAGAAATGATTTGAAAAATTGACACAAGAGGAATCGGATTTTTTTTAATTCTTTGCCCCTATGTAGCAAAGCACATACAGCCTTTTTTCGGGAACAGAAGACAAGAATGTCAGATCAGCAAGCTCTGAATGAGTTTACAGCGCTCATAACTGTTCGAAATAGGATATCGCGCTAAAATCAACAAATGGCAGTTAAGCTTTCGGAATGTTGGTCATCGCCCTTGCGACGCTGACGAAAATGTTTACGTTCATTTTCAAGTCAAATGTATAGGATGAAACTTAGGAAACTATACACATTCTATGGTTACTAAGTTGCATATTCTTAAAAAGTCAAGTAACGACACATGTCTCCAAAAATATCACGACAGCCAAGGCGCCAGTTCCATAAAAAAATATGATAGGTGCGCATCGAACAGAGGATTATTGGAAAATAAATTAAAATGTATTGTAATAGTAAAATAATTTCTACAAAACGATGAAAATGATAACTATAGCTAATAAAATACATGCGATGAACCTGGAAATGCAAAGCGACTGAACCACTTTAAGAAAAGGTTAGCTCTAAAATGGTGTTATTTTTCTACACAACTGGTCGCGTGCACTGCTGCAAAATTTCTTCGAGTCTTTCCCTATAACCTAGTGCGTTAGAAAATGGCAACTGAAAAAACGCATTACACATGTGATGACACTCTCTGGAACAGTTAGGCGTGTAATGGTTGGGTGCAGAGTGCTCCTAGAAGTAGGTCATTAGTCACGACGGTTTAAGAAACAGTCATTCGCGAACTGGTTAATCTTGCAGGCGCGATAGCTTAAAAACATGTAATGTGTTTTTAAGCTTTCTATAAATATAAATAAACGTCAAAAAATCTCACCTACACCGTGTAGGAATATGGGATACACAAAAAAAAGATATCAAATTACCGATTTCTTTTGTCGGCATTTAAGGATACATAATAATCATTGGGTTTAAGTAAAACTTTGAGTAAAAAGTAAGTATCAAAAAATTTGGTAACGAAAAATGGAATTTCCAAAATCTATCCCAACTAATATTATAAATGCGAAAGTGTGTTTGTTTGTTTGTTTGTTTGTTTGTTTGTTTGTGTTAGAGTTAGAACAGGCAACACTTTTATTGTATCTGTGTTTCCAGTGTACTGTACTGTACTGTGTGGTTATGGAAGGCAAACGAAGCGTTTTTGTGTTCTGAAAATTAAAAGAGTTATTTTAGCAGACATTTCTTTTATTTAAACTTTGCTTACCATGAGCAAGTTCTCTTAGGTTATGGGCCCAGACGCCCGATAGGATTTGAATAGGGAATTAAAAACGAGAAGAGAATCAAAAAGTACAAAGTAAAAATGGCGTCCGTAGCGGAAAGGTTGCCGGTGTTGAGTCCAAACACAAATTTCTCGACATGGAAATATCGAATTGAATTGTTGTTAGAAGAAAAAGGTTTACGAGGCATTCTTGAAAAAGGAAGTATAGATCAAAGTAAAAAGGAAGATATCGCAAAGGACTCAAAAGCTAGATCCATGATAGTACAATGTCTGCCCGACCAATATTTACATATAGTGAGGAAATCTGCAACAGCCCATGACATGATCATACAATTGCAAGGAACATTTGAGAGAAAAAGCGTATTCAAAAATTTATATTTGCGAAAAAAGCTATTGACTTTAAAATATGTACATACAAATACGTTGCAAGATCATTTCATGAAGTTTGACCAAATAATAAATGAACTAGAAGCTTCAGGGAATACACTATCCAATGCAGACAAAGTATGCCATTTACTGTTGACTCTCGGTGATGAGTTTGATGGTGTAATCACATCATTGGAAACAATGAGTCTAGAAAAAGATTTAGACATAGACTTCACAAAAAGTAGATTACTTGATGCCGAAATGAAATTAAAAGGTAAGGCACAAGAAAATGAAAGCAAAGATAATGCATTCGTAACATGCTATAACTGTGGCAAAGAAGGGCACCTATCATATGATTGCAAGGCACCCCAAAGAAATCGACAAAGAACAGGTTCTAACCGTGGTTATAACAGAGGAAGAAGGGAAATTCAAGAATAAGATCATCATATAGAGGCAGAGTACATGAGCACATAAATGTAGCATCGACAAATGAGGAAACTAGAGACTGTTTCGTTGCTTTTTCAACAGAATGTGAATTGGAAGAAAATGAAAGTGATATAACATTTGTTGTAGACTCAGGAGCCACACATAACTTTATCAAAGAAAGATATGAAAAATATATGATAGAAGTGCAAAAACTTGAAAAGCCTATACAAATAAAAGTTGCTAATGGATCAGAAATTCAAGCTACAAAAGAGGGTGTACTAGAAGTAAAATGGAAAGAAACACCTATTAAAATTAAAGCGCTAATTGTACCAAAAATAAGTCATAATTTATTATCAGTGAACAGATTAAATGAAAATGGACATACAGTAATATTTACAAAGAATAGTATGATTATTAAAGGAAAAGCAAGAAGATACTATGGAGAAAAAATTGGAAAATTATATACTTTCAAAGTCAACTTACTATCTAAAGAAAAATGTTATAATACAGAGACCAGTGAAGATTTATGGCACCGTAGATTGGGCCATATGAACAGAAGATATTTGAATATTATGAGATTACCATTTTCAAAAAATAAATGTGACATATGCTTGAAGAATAAAAGCACTCGCTTACCATTTGTGCAAATAAATAGACTGCAATCAAGCAAAGTAGGAGAATTAATACACAGTGATATTGCAGGACCCATGAGAACTCTAACCAATGAAGGATATAGATATTATCAAACTATAATAGATGATTACTCTCATTTTACTCAGACTTATTTATTGCAAAATAAACACGAAGCAGGAAACAACCTAATAAATTATATAAATATGATAGAGAGAGAAAAGGATACCAAAGTAAAGAGAATAAGATGTGACAATGGGGGAGAATACAAAGCATATCAGTTGAGAAAATTTTGTGAAGAAAAGGGAATTAAAATTGAATATACAGTACCATATAGCCCTCAAATGAACGGAAAGTCAGAGAGAATGAATAGAACAATCTTAAAAGAAAGCAAGATCAATTCTAGACGAATCAAACCTACCTAAACATTTATGGGGACATGCAGTAATAACTGCAACATATTTAATAAACAGATCTCCATCAAAAGCAATAAACTTTAAGATACCTGCAGTAATTTTTGGAAGAGAAATGAAACTTAATAAATTAAAAATATTTGGAAGCAAAGCATGGGCCATAATACTACCAAAAGGAGATAAATTTGATAACCGAGCCAAACCACTAAGAATGATTGGATATGCCAATAATGGATACAAATTGTGGGATCCAAAGACTGATTCTATAATAATATCAAGAGATGTAAAATTTGATGAAACTAATACACAGTTTAACAATAATATAAATGAAAATGAAATGACATATAGATACAAAGAGATAGAAAGAATAGAAACTAAAGAAGAACATGATAAGGAAAAGAAAAAGGCGGAATCAAGAAAAGAAGATAGCATAAATGATGAAGACTATCATGATACATATGAAAATACAGATAGTGTCCAAAATCAAGATAAAGATACAGAAGACATACAAGGTAAAAGACAGAGAAAGGCACCTAATTATCTTAAAGACTATGATACTACAAGTTATCAAGCATACTGCCTGTTGACATGTGATGATCCATCAACATATATAGAAGGGATAAAACATGAAGAATGGAGAGAGGCCATTACAAAAGAAATAAAATCACTAACAGAGTTGGACACATGGACAGAATGTAAACTACCGACAGAGAAGCGAGCTATCGACACCAAATGGGTATTTAAAACAAAATCTGACGGTACAAAAAAGGCACGTCTAGTAGCCAAAGGTTTCCAACAACAACCAGAAGACTATGTTTATTCACCAGTGGCCAAAATGACTACAATTAGAATGAGTTTATCGCAAGCCCTATGTCGTGATTGGAAGATTAAGCAATTGGACATACCTACAGCGTTCTTAAATGGCAAACTAGAAACTGAAGTGTATATTAAACCACCAGAAGGAATAAAAGTCAAGAGTGACAAGGTGTTAAAACTAAACAGATCCTTATATGGATTAAAAGAAGCACCCAAATGTTGGAACAAAAGATTTGATTTATTCTGTGGACAGATTGGTTTAAAGAAATCTAAATTCTTCATAATAATTGTAGCAATTCATATTTTTTACTAGAAAACTATAAATTGAAAGGGGGTGTTAGAGTTAGAACAGGCAACACTTTTATTGTATCTGTGTTTCCGGTGTACTGTACTGTGTGGTTATGGAAGGCAAACGAAGCGTTTTTGTGTTCTGAAAATTAAAAGAGTTATTTTAGCAGACATTTCTTTTATTTAAACTTTGCTTACCATGAGCAAGTTCTCTTAGTTTGTTACCTCTTCACGCTTAAACTACTGGACCGATTTCAAAAATTCTTTCACCTTTGGAAAGCTACATTCTCCCCGAGTAACATAGGCTACTTTTTATCCCGGAAAAATCGACAGATCCCACGGGATGCGCAATAAAGGCTTCGCTCAAAACTACTGCACAGATTTTTATGCGGTTTTCATCAATAGATAGAGTGATTCTTGAGGAGTTTTGCGGCATTTTTTATCTCGGAAAACGGATAGTCCCACGGGAAGCGCGATAAAATCTTCGCACCATAAACCGACTTCCGCGTATATGTAGCCGTGGCAAAAGCTATGACCCTTAACCCTCTATACACCCAATCCCGAAATCCACGCGGGCGAAGCCGCGGGCAGAATGCTAGTATTAAATAACTTCATAAATAAACAAAGACATAAAAAACCGAATTTGGGGTTCTGTACAGAAAGAATAAAGACGGGACCGTATTACAAAGACTGCTGTAAGTCTGTCTGTCAACAAGTTCAAGCTCAAATGTCTATTTCATAAGTTGCGATAGTTGACATTTTTAAGGATGACTTATATGTGTTGCAACAACAAAAATTAATAAATTAAAAAAAATACTTATTTTCCCATTTATATTTTATTCTTCTCACTTTTTACTAGGGTAACTGTAAAAATGATGACAGCTTTGTACCGGCCGACATATTGGATTCCAAATCATGACATTTGAAAAAAAAATACTGAATTATATTCCTCTTTGTGTTTGTTTATGTTTTTATCAGTGCTAGAGTCTCCATAAACATACATTTCGTTCAAAATGGTCTATTTACCTAGCTTTACTTATTTATAGCATCATGACACAGCGTAACATGATTCTCTTCATGCTTTAAATTTTCCTCCGGATCGACTTGTCTATTGATGTTTAATAACGATAATAAGCAGACACTTCATTATCAAGGCCAATGTATTACTGTGAATCAAACCAACAATTTTCGCTCTTTCCACCTAATGTTAATTGACGAAATACTCTACCTCTGTAATACAAATAATAATTTTCATTATCTGTCACAATTATTGAATGACATTTAAAAGTCGTTTGACAGAACGCTCAACGCGATTTCGATGCATGGTCTTCTTCGATGCATGGTTTTCGAGTGTGAGAGAACGAAAGAGGGAGACAAAGAATATAGGAAGGAGGTGATGTCATGCGATTGGAGTTGTTTTTGTATATTTTATTTAAATATGGTTTTAATATATAAAGTTTCGTCGATTCGCTATTTTTACACAATTTAGATGATGTGTAAAAATAGCGTCAAGTGCTATAAGTGTGGGATGTGTGGTCATGTATCATCAGAATGCAGGGCGAACATGAAAGAGGCGAGAGAGTTTTCAAAACCCACGGCGAGCGGGTCTGGTGGCGCTGTATGTGATAATCGCAATCAACAACGCGAACGGTCGGCATGGCAACCTAAAACAACTATGGTGACAAGTATGGACTGCATGCAACCACTGACTGATGCAAGACTGATGGCAACCACCGGAAAGCAAGAAAAGTATTGCCAATGACAGCGGCTTTCATTCTGTTGATCTGTCGGGATATGTAAACAAACATTTGTACAAGCCGGTGGAAAAAAAGCGCAATGAAGACGATACGTGTTAATGAATTAGATTTAGATACTTTAATTGATACCGGGAGTGATTTAAACTTAATGACGGACGATTTATTTTTTAAGTTAAATATTAGTTGTTATGAAAAGGAAAATGTAATTTTGTCAAGACTTGGTAAGAAAAAAGTTAGCTCGTTAGGATAAATTTTTATATAATGTAACCATTGATGGATATATTTACAATGTTGAATTCCACATAGTACCAGGGACACAATACCTTGTCCTATAATTTTAGGACAACCTTTTCTAGCTAACGTGACGACAATTTTTACTAAAGGTCTAATACATATTTTTCCTCTAAATAATGTTTTTTTTTTCAGTGTTTATCTACGGAGGTGAATGATGTTGTTGCTTATGTACAAGACGGAACTATATATAAGCAAGCACAGGACTTGGTCAACTCCTATAAACTTTTACACACTAAGGATGGCGCAATTAAAATGAACATAATTTTAAAAGACAATATTCGGTGTGGCTTCAAGACCGAGACGACTAGCTCTGTACGAGGAAAAGATAGTTGAGGATCAGGTGAGTGAGTGGTTGCAGAATGGTATTATTAAACCAAGTTTCTCAGAATACTCTAGTCCATTAGTATTGATTAAAAAGAAGAACGGCAAAACACGGGTTTGTGTCGACTATCGAAAAAAAATGCGAAGATTGTTAGACATATTTCCTTTACCAGTTATAGATATATCGACAAACTAAAAGAGTCTAAGATATTTAGTAAACTCGATTTAAAAGATGCGTTTTTCCATTTAGAAATAAAAAAAGAATGTACAAAGTTTACATCATTCGTGACATCAACTGGTCAGTATGAATTTACGAGAGCTTCGTTCGGTTTATCTATTTGTCCCAATTATTTTACACGTTTTATAACAATTATTTTTAGAGAGTTGATTCGTAAGGAGTATTTAATGATTTTTATTGATGATGTCATTATTCCAGCTCTTACGTATAAGCAAGCTTTAGAACGACTTCGTGCCTTTTTAAATGTGGCAGCTGAATATCGGTTACAAATCAATTGGACCAAAAGTGAAGTTCTTGCTACACGAATAGAGTATTTAGGCCATGTTATAGAAAACGGTCGTGTCAAACCATCTCCGGATAAGGTCGATGCTGTACTAAGATATCCTGAACCGAAGACACTTAAACAGGTACAAAGTTTCGTTGGTCTTACGTCTTATTTTCGGAAGTTTATAAAGGAACTAACATAACTAACTAATATGTTAAGGAAAGCCAATCATTATTTTTTTGGAGAGGAACAAAAAGTAGCATTTGAAACATGAGAATTTTGACAGAAAATCCTGTCCTTAGAATATTTATACCCAATTTAAAGACGGAATTACATACTGATGCTTCTATAGACGCATATTCTGCTATTTTAATGCAAGAAGATCCTAATGATAAAATGTTACATCCTGTTTATTACATGAGTGGTAAGACGACAGAAGCGGAGAGAAAATACAGTAGCTACGAATTAGAAGTGTTGGCAATAACCAAGGGCGTTAAAAAATTTAGAATATATTTAGGATAAAGGTTCAAAATAGTTACTGATTGTATGGCTTTTAAGATGACATTAACAAAAAGAGATTTATCTACAAGAGTAGCTAGATTTGTTTTATTGTTACAGGAATACGATTATACAGTAGAGCATAGATCAGACTTCAAAATGAGGCATGTAGATGCTCTGAGCCGAAGCCCGTACATAGGTGTTATTACTAGAAATTTACACGAACAAATAAGGAAATCGCAGCAGTCAGATGCAATCGCATTAAGACGATTATGGAAGTTGTTAAAGATAAAGCGTATTTAGATTATTATGTACAGAATGGAGTATTATATAAAGGTCCTGAGGGGAGGTTAGTTATACCTAAGAATATGGATTATGAAATAATACGAAGAATACGCGAGAATGGGCATTTTGGCAAAAGAAAGGTGTTAGAATTAATAAATAAAGATTTCTATATATGTGGCGTGGTTAAAAAAATTGATGAGTTTATTGTGTCGTATTCCGTGCTTATTAGCCACGAAAAAGGAAGGAAAGCAAGAAGGATTTCTTCATACAATTGATAAGGAATATATACCATTTAGTACGTTACACTGCGATCATATTGGGCCTTTCTCGGAAACGAAGAAGTTGTATCATTATATCTTAACAGTAATTGACGGGTTTACCAAATTCGTGTGGCTATTTCCGACAAAGACAACAAGCGCTAAAGTGATTGACAAACTAAAAATTCATCAACAAACCTTCGGTAATCCTAGCAGAATAATTAGTGACAGAGGTGCCGCATTTACCAGTAACGAATTTGCAGAGTACTGTTCAGAGGAGAACCTTCGTCACTTGCTGACTACCACCGGAATACCCAGGGGAAACGGGCAAGTGGAGCGCATTCATCGTGTAATAGTTTCTGTCATAACTAAGATGTGCATTGAGGATGAGAAACAGTGATATAGACATGTAAGCAAGGTGCAAAGAGCAATGAACAGCACTTATCAAAGATCAATAGGCGTGACGACTTTTGAACTCTTAACAGGATGTAAAATGAATCAGAAAGAGAATATAAGATTATTAGATATGTTGCGAGATGAAAGCAGGGATATGTTTATGGAACAGAGATGTGAACAAAGAGAAAAAGCAAAAGTTCAAATACTCAAAGTTCAAGAGGAAAATAGAAGGACTTTTAATAAAAAGAGAAAAAAAAAGTAAGAAATATGAAGTAGGTGATTATGTCGCAATAAAAAGAACACAATTTGGAACGCATATGAAAATAAAACCGAAGTTGTTAGGTCCTTATGAAATAACTAAGGTTAGATTAGGTAAAGATCGATATGAAGTAGAGAAAAAAGATCTTTCACGTGAGGGACCGAGGCGAACATCTCCTGCTGCAGATTATGTGAAGCTTTGGCCAGGTGTGTAGCATTATTAATTTATTACTAGACATTGCTTTGTTTATATGCAAACGCAAGCATTATATGCAAAATACTTATTATCATTATTATTTATTTATTATTATTACATTAAAGAAGAGTTGAGGGGGCTTGCGTTGTATTTCTAATGCTATGTGGCAACATTGTACTTTGTTGATTGTTGTTTGTTTTAGTAAGAAAGTACCTAAATGCAATTTATTTGCCATTGTTTTATTAAGTCAATATTTATTTTTATTTTATTTTACTTAAGAATGCAGAAGCAATATTATTTTAAGTATGATGCCATTAATATATAGTTAGTGATAATTATTGAGGTCTTGATTGACAAAGGATTGTCAAGTCTGGGGACAGACTTTATGTCAGGAATGGCCGAAACTGTAGGATTTATTTATATTTCTGTAGCTATAGTTTATTTTTAAATATGGAATGAGAGCATAAAATAACAGGTAAGTGTGAGAGAACGAAAGAGGGAGACAGAGAATATAGCAAGGAGGTGATGTCAAGCGATTGGAGTTGTTTTTGTATATTTTATTTAAATGTGGTTTTAATATATAAAGTTTCGTCCAACTGGTGCTTCTAATTTCCATTCCTACATATATAACAATAAAATAAAAAAATGTTTCGTCCTAGTCGTCGAAAGTGCGGTACTCGCCTCTTCTTGCTTCACCTCAACTTGCAGCTGCTTCTGGTGTGGCGTGTGCTGGCTCGGCAGCCACCTTACGCACACCTTTGGTATGCCAAGATGAACGACTATCTTGTCATATCAAAGGTGTGCGCACGATGGGTGCTACATGAGTAGGTGTTCATAGCGGTTGTAGCTGATACTCCAACCATTTCTCCTGACTGCTTCCTTTTTAAACGGGCATCTTCAGGTCGCCCTGGCCATGGATCGTCTTAAATTGAATTCCTGGTTTATTTAATGAGGACGCGTGTGCCACCTGTAAGCCATGTTTTGATCCGTGCTATACTCTCATGACGGAGCCGAATATATCAAGCCGAATGTATTACCGTGAATCAAACCAACAATTTTCGCTCTTTCCACCTAATGTTAATTGACAATACTCTACCTCCGTAATACAAATATTAATTTACATTATCTGTCACAATTATTAAATGACAATTAAAGTCGTTTGACAGAACGCTCACAGCACTTAAGATGCATGGCGCCGTAAATACAAAATGGCGACGATAATTATGTCATCAACAACATCAGGTTGGATGCTGTCAACGCGCTCACGATGATTCGAAACAACATTTAGAGCGTCGACATGGATATAATCGCCAATCGGAGCGAAATGTAGGTGACATTTTCTTATTTTTAATATTAACAAACGTAAGGCAGTTAACCTTCGGAGAAGTCTGCAAACAACATGGTGTGTTATTGACCACATTTTTCAATCACAAAACTAAAGAGATTATTCATAAATACCTTGTTCGGTTTCAACTACGAAGTAGTAGTCAAAAAGGAACGCAATAAATTTAATATATATTCATACGTAGGGATTAGTTATTAATAACTTTCGAAGCATATTATAGTGAGTAAAATACATAACACTTAATCAAATTGAGTTTCATTTAAATGTAGCGAGTGAACTTCTACTTATCTATCTATGGGTTGCCTTCACTGTGTATTTTTCACTGCCATATTTGACAAAGTGGATCCGATCCAGATAGAATCCAGAACAATATTACATACAAAGTCAGACCTTAGGGAAGAACCATTTTTCTTGAGATCGTCTTGTGTATTGCTATTTGCGTCATTTGCGGTACTCACCTCTTCTTGCTTCACCTCAACTTGCGGGTGCTTCTGGTGTGGCGTGTGCTGGCTCGGCAGCCACCTTACGCACACCTTTGGTATGCCAAGATGAACGACTATCTTGTCATATCAAAGGTGTGCGCACGATGGGTGCTACATGAGTAGGTGTTCATAGCGGCTGTAGCTACTGTAGATACTCCAACCGTTTCTCCTGGCTGCTTCCTTTTTAAAAGGGCATCTTAAGGTCGCCCTGGCCATGGATCGTCTTAAATTGAATTCCTGGTTTATTTAATGAGGACGCGTGTGCCACCTGTAAGCCATGTTTTTATCAGTGCTACAGTCTCCATAAACATACATTTTTTCCAAAATGGTCCGAAGTTTACCTAGCTTTACTTATTTATAGCATCATGACACAGCGTAACATGATTCTCTTCATGCTTCAAATTTTCTTCCGGATCGACTTGTTTATTTATCTTTAATAACGATAATAAGCAGACGCTTCATTATCAAGTCGAATGTATTACCGTGAATCAAACCAACAATTTACGCTCTTTCCACCTATAGTTAATTGACGAAATACTCTACCTCTGTAATACAAATAATAATTTACATTATCTGTCACAATTATTAAATGACAATTAAACGTTGTTTGACAGAACGCTCACAGCGCTTACGATGCATGGTCGCCGTAAACACAAAATGGCGACGTTAATTATATCATCAACAACATCAGGCTGGATGCCGTCAACGCGCTCACGATGATTCAAAACAACATTTAGAGCGTCGACATGGACATAATCGCCTATCGAAGCGCACTGTAAAGTTCGATTTTTAATTCGAGTCAGTAAAATGACATTTCCAGTGTCATGTAATAATAATAATAATAATAAGTCTTTATTAACAAACACCGAGTACATGGCCCAACACATTTCAAAACTATGTTGATATTGCATAAAAATGGGCGTTCAAATCAGGTACCAGCGGAACTCAAACTAGACGAAAGTCTGGATCTTGAGTTCCGCAGGTGCTCACAATACTATGATTATGTATGTGCACTAATACTTCCAATTATATGTACTTTCTAAGTTGGACGACAATATAATAACCCTAGTCAACTCCATTACTTAACAATTCTTTAATTTATGGCTATCATTTCTATATATATTTTTTTGTTTTGTGGATCTATTTGTGTGTGTGTGTGTTGAATTATGTGAATAGGTATATAAGACAGTATAACTAACAGAGAGTGTGTGTGGTGTGTACGTATATAATAATAAATAATGAAACAGGGGTGCATACAGTTGTGTGGGGTATCAGAGATTTATATTGAAGTAGAGGGCATTAAGTTTTCTGTTTCATCATAAGTGAGAGAGTATAGCCAGCCCATAATAACCCTCTTACATTTGACAAGAGAGACCTCTACTATGTCAGTTACTGTATTAACCTTGTTGTATACGCAAGGAAGTGAGTATCTGAGACAGCGTCTAGCAATTCCAGATTTTGCTATGGGTAAAGGTATCCTAAAGACGCGTTTACTCTTTATGAGTGCGTAATCTGTTCGATGTTTTAGAGTTATGTGCGTTTTTAAAATGGCACTCAATATATGAACAGTTGACGAACACGCAGGACCCTGCACTCTTTATATAGGTTTTTGTCGGGTAACGGAGAGGTTTTCTTAACATGACTTTGAGGAGAGATGTCTGTTACAAATCATATTATTTAATATGGTATGTATTACATATTTACAATAAAAAAACGCTTTGATACCTAATAAAATAAAGCATGACTAAATGTCTAAATCTATTGATTGCCGAACATCACTTGTTTACAATAGTGACCCTTTTTTGTATCAGTGACAGTTGCACTTGTCATTTTACTGACTCGAATTAAAAATCGTAGTTTAGGTGATATTTTCATATTTTAATTTTAACAAGCGTAAGGCAGTTAACCCATACAAAAACACAATTCAATCGGCTTTCGGAGAAGTCTGCAAACAACATGGCGTGTTATTGACCCGTTTTGCAATCACAAAACTATAGAGATTATTCATAAATAGGTACCTTATTCGATTTCATCTAAGTAGTAGTCAAAAATGAACGCAGTAAATTTAGTAAGTATTCATACGTAGGGATTAGTAATTAATCATTTTCGGGGCATATTATCGTGAGTAAAATACATATCACTTAATCAAATTCAGCTTCAGTTTCATTTAAATGTATGGAGTGAACTTCCACTTATCTATCTATGAATTGCCTCTTGGTGTGTATTTCACACTGCCATATTCGACAAAGTGGATCCATTGATCCAGATAGAATCCAGAACAATATTAAACACAAAGTTGACCCTAGGGAAGAACCATTTTTCTCGAGATCGTCTTGTGTATTACTATTTGCGTCATCATATCCAGAGCGATGTTTCAGTAAAACATGACATTTGTCTCGCGTTTTAATTATCGTCGAGTCCATGCGTGTAGTTAATGAAATCGACGCTTATAATGTGTAATCCCTACATGTTACAAATGAAGTATGGTTTTACAGTTGTATACCGGCGAAGCGATACTTTAAGAGCAAAAAATATACATTTTGTCATTGTGAAAGATGTACACCACACACCATACTGGTATTGCTAGAATTCAAAATCCAAACCAATAATTTCTTCCTAAAGGCAGAAATCAAACACCGATCTCTTGTCAATTGTCTATATAGATTTACTCCCTGTACGGTTAAAGGTTTTTATATTATATATACAGTTTTACTGAAATTACATAAATAGCCATGTCATCAGCTCAAGACGCTGGATATAGTTCCCGGTGACTAAACAAAAATAACACGAACAAATATGCGTGCGAATAGTGAGTGGTGATAAATGAAAGAGATTGATAATATCAACAATATTTTACTTCAATAGTAAGTACAGAGTTCTGCATACATACTAATAAAGTTTAGTTTTTGTTCTAATAAATTATAGATGTAAAGCATTACAGTGTCATCATGCCATGCGAAGCATTAGGAAACCAATATAACAAACTATAATATTATACACCATAATAATAATTTCCTAATCGAAACAGTAATAATTTTTTCGATTATATTTATCGTTTATCCGTAGAAGATATACGGGAAATGTTTTTAGCCGTTTGTCATTTCTAGTACTGTTATCTTATTCGATGGTTCTATAATCTTTGGTTCCCCACCTAAAGTACGTCGATTGCAGTTCAGAATATGTTAAAAGTTATGATTCCTCTTCAAGAAAATGTTGTCTGCAACTCCAATGGTTAAGATCAAATCTTCAAATCATATAGCATTCTTTATAATGACTATCACAACGACATTATCAAAATTAGTATGTACACAAGGCTGCAAGTCAGACTATACATGTTCACCTTGAGACCGCATCTATTCATTACACAATAAAAGCTGATTACGTAGTTCAACTGTCTGTCTGTCTTGGCGTGCTGCTGTCTGGACATTTTTACACATAACAATTTCAACATACTAATTTAAAACATATTATATGGAATCTCATCACTATAGCTACTTCGAACTTAAAATTCCATGATCATTTCATTTAGGAGCAATTTGAATAAATACTTATCGAAAACATCTACCTGAACTAATCACACTAAACAATTATCACCATCTTTGCTTTACTAGAAAAATTTTATTCCTCAAACACTTTGAAAGGCAGAGGGGTTGTGTCCGCGATGCCCGAGGATGAGCTAAAGTATGGCAGCACATCTGACAAATAGTTTCTAGGCAACAAGCCAATGAGGAGCGCAATTTTTGCCGCGATCGGAGCTTTTTCTTCATCGTCGATAAGCGTGTCTTGATCCGGCATTACCTATCAATGACAAAATTTTACTAAGGCTGTGTTTACATCAAAGGTTTTTAACTAGCTATTGATTGTGAGGGCGTTACGAAATCAATTACTATTCCATTAATTTTACTAAATATAACTGACTTATACAGAATGTTTCAGGGCCAGAGAAATAATATTCTACGTGTACATTCATCAGAAGTAAAAGTTCTGTAAAAAAAATATTCAAGCCACTTTTTTCTCCTTACAAACAATTTGTATTGAACATAAAAAATAATATAAAAAGTAATGAAATAAGATAGTAAGCGGGATTAGTACATGCTGAGGATGGGTGTAAGCTCCTTGTGTTTGAGAAGTTGTGAAGGGTGCCTGACGCTTTGTGTAAACTCTTGATGATAGTAGACACCACATCTAGGTAAATGGACCTATAGTCGTCAGGAAGGGGGAAAGAAGAGGTGGACGCGTGGTTATAGTGGTCTCGCGACTTCATAGTCCATTTGCTGACTTACGCAGCCACCTTCTATTAGGAAGGTCGCGAAAAGCGCACAAGAGTTTGCGCCCAAACAGACTTATCTCGGTAGACTATTTTATGATGCCGTTTCGTTTATTTTGCGCAGTGTCAGAACAGTCTGTAATAATAGAGAGTGGTGAAGTGGGAGCGCAACAACTCCTAATTTAAGCCCATTATGGCCAAGGCTAAGGCTGAGTTTAGTCGGTAGACCACGCTGGTCAGACCGCTCTGGCTGGCGCGGAGTCCGACATAATCAACGTCACACTTGCCGTTGCGATGGTATCCTGGGCACGTTTCGTGCTCTTCGTGAGGATTCTCAGCCTCTCTCTCCTAAGAGAAAAAAAAATTGGAGCGCAATGGGTTGTGTTCAAAAATTATTATCACTATGCACCAACTGGGCTTCATTAAGGGACTTTCTACACCGTGTATAGATACCTCACTGGGCTGTTTCTATGACACATCGCTAAATACTGTCAGTCTTCACTAAGACACAAAGTTGTATATGTATTTGCATGACATTAACATTAATAATTCACTAAATACCATGTACAAAAAATCAAAACATTTACCTTGTCGGCAATATGTTTCTGTATACGCCCATCGCTTCCAAGATAAAATGTGGAAAATCCGTCATACCACCTGCAAAAAAAAAATATAACTAAAATGTTGAAGGTAATTGAATTTATAACCTTGACTTTGACTCTGGGATTAAAATTGTTAAAAGGGCTCATTCTATTTGTTGAAAAAGGGACCCAAATGTTGCCGAAATCGAATCGAATCGACGAAAAATTTTCTCACATTGTTTTTGTATACATACTTATACTTACGCCACATTCCTAAGAGGGTAGGGTTTCGTCTTTTTTTTATTGTATACTCTGAAAAAAATTTACTTAAAGCCTCACGGATAGATGGGAATATCACAAGGACTTTGAAGTTGTGGTTAGTTATAATATTATCACATCTCACGACAGTCAAGGCGCCAGTTCCATAAAAAATACGTATCGAGTAGCAGGTACATACGTATCGAAGAGATTAATAGGAAAATAAACTTAAAAACATTGAAATAGTAACTTCATTCTTTCAACACGATGAAAACGATAGATGACACGCAATGAACCAGGAAATGTACAACGACTGGACCACTTTGGGAAAAGATGCAACCCTTAGCTCTAAAATGGCGTTCCTTTCTACATAACTAGTCGCCTGTACTGCTGCTTTCTCAGTCTTACAGTGTAGCCTGGTGCGTTTGAAGAAAGTTAGGCATGTAGTGGTGGGGTGCAGAGTGCTCCTAGAGGAAGATCATTACTCAAGTTGGTATGAGAAGCAGTCATTCGCGAACCGGTTAATCTTGCAGTTGCGAAAGATTAAAAACACATTATAAACAAGTTCTGGCGGCGTGAAGCCTTTGGCATTTGAGAATACTTAGCAACAATTAAGTTTAAGTAAAACTTTGAGTAAATAGTAAGTATCATATTTTTATTAAGAAAAACAAAAAGGCGCTTCTATAATCTAGCCATTGCATTGCATTAAATGCCATTTTTGGGTTAACGAGTCCTTAATACTAAGACTATGCTGTTAGTCTGTCTATCAGCAAGCTCAAACTCAACTGTCTATCTCATAAACAGAAATTTGTATAAATGTTGGTGCCGTTAAAACAACAAATATCAAAATCAGATTAAATAAACATTTAAAGCTTTAGACTCCCATATTAACAAATGAGTCGTTTCTTTGGTGCTTTTTGCGCAATATTAATAAATATAATATGTAGACGTCTAAAATACTATATTAACTGTTTATAAGTTGGGAATTATTTTGTCCGTATTGTTTTTAAATAAAAAAAGGTTATAATACAAGAGTCGGTCAAAAAGTTCGTGTAATGGAGAGTAAAATGTAAAAAGTATTCTTCTATTTAATGTATCCCCTTAAACTGAAACTATCAATTAGTCTATTAATATCATTGAAAAAAATTATTCGTTTTATTCGCCGAAATTGCGGTACTCACCTCTTCTTGCTTCACCTGAACTTGCGGCTGCTTCTGGTGGGGCGTGTGCTGGCTCGGCAGCCACCTTACGCACACCTTTGGTATGCCAAGATGAACGACTATCTTGTCATATCAAAGGTGTGCGCACGACGGGTGCTACATGAGTAGGTGTTCATAGCGGCTGTAGCTACTGTAGATACTCCGTTTCTCCTGGCTGCTTCCTTTTTAAACGGGCATCTTCAGGTCGCCCTGGCCATGGATTGTCTTCAATTGAATTCCAGCGTTACTTAATGATGTATGTGCCACTTGTAAGCCATGTTTTTATCAGTGCTAGAGTCTCCATAAACATACATTTCTTCTAAAATGGTCTCAGGTTTAACTAGTTTTACTTACAGTTTAATGACGGCGCGTAACTTGATTCTCGTCATGTTTCAAATTTTCTTTCGGATTGACTTATTTTTCTTTAATTGATTTAATGATCTTTAATTGTTACATTTATACATATAACTAATAAAAATATTTAACTTACAGAAGACCACAGTTTTTTAAAGGTAGCATATCATTCACTACAAAATAAGAAAATAAACCCATAGACTATTATTACCCAGAGCCAGATTTTTGTATAACAATTATAAGAAAAGATCAACTGTTCTGTCTTTATGAAACTTCATAGTTATATCTTTACTAGATATAAAAGAGGTAACCTTTCCCCTCACCATACCCCCCATTCCATGAACTTTTTGATTTACACTCATATAGTGTCTAATGTTCTATAATTATGTTATGTAAATGGTTTGGAACCCATTGTGATGAAGTCTTACTCGATGTTTAATGGTTGGTATTTATTTATTATTATACCTATACATACTTTAGTTACGTGAGACTCACTTCTTGCCCACCACAACTGAAATAGCAACAGAGTGGCAACGTCACTGAGAATTCCAACCAGACCACTAAATGGACAGGATGAATTTATTATGAGTTTTGAGGACCTCCGATATATAGAGAATCGCTTTACGAGATTGAAAATGAGCCATAGATTTAAGTTATAATTATTTGATAGAGCAATTTTATTAATTAACTTATAAATAGAAAAGATTATAATATTTTTGTTTTAGATTAGACTATTAGATTTATTAAAGAATATTTTAAAATTGGTTTATGTTATAATCAGAACAATTTCTGATTATAACATAAACCAATTTTTTTACATAATTCTGTCGAATTAGGTCATTGCCTGTAAGGATAGTGTAGGGAGATAAATTAATGGAATAAAAAATGTGACTTATACTAGTAGAACTCCATTAGTACACATTTTCTTAAGTCTAAATGGAACATAGTACTCACAATTCCTGATCTTGAAACACCTCTTTCAAGTTCCACAATTTGTACTTCCAAAACATGAAGAAAACTTTGAATCCAGATATGCCTCTTATTCGCCACCTCATCCTAAATGAAAGATATTACTAGATAATCAAGAAAGGTATTCAAACCTGTTTTACTGGATATAAAAGATATCTAGCAAATTTAAAATTGAGTATAATCAAGTAAACAATTTTGGCAAGCATATTATGTTCAAATAAATAGAATGTATATTTATATAATTTTAACATTCATTCCAAAACTCAATTTTCCCAAATTTTACTAAAAGAAAACTTATTACATATCTAGTTTTCTGGAATAAAATTATTTAAATTCTTTGGTATTTATAGCTATTATTTTACCATTACGCTGAACCATATTGTACTACTATATTATACCTGATAGAAGAATCTTCTGAATGCGCTGTTATTTTCATTACTTCAAACTTAACATATGCGAATTTTAAATGTCCAACAGTTCTCAGTAGTGCTACTTGACGCACATAATGGAAAAGGCCTCTGAAATATTAACATTTTTCAGACATTTTTAAAATAAAGAACATTGATGAGTTAATGATAATGTGTAATAACATTATAATAAAATTATAAACTTTACAAAACTTGTTTTAAAAAACTATAAAGTAAGTGCAGATTTCATTCTTCACTATTGCTATTATATTAGAGCAAGTGTTATATACTGGGTGGCGCAAAAGTACTGGCACTAAAGAAAATATTTTATTTTTTTTACATGACATTTTCTGTCATTCTGTTGTTGAAAATTGTGTAGTGAACAAATGTAAAATACACTGAAAATAAACATGGACCGTTTTACTCCCCAAGAACGTGGAATAATTGTGTCAATGTTCTTACGGAATAATTCATCAGTGATAAGAACACAACGTGAATTTCGTCGACGATTTCCCCACCGTCCGGCACCGATTGGTCGCACAATTCGACGCTTTGCCACACGCCTTGAAGCAACTGACTCAACATTGGATAGACCTAAGTCTGGGAGACCAAGAACAGGCCGTTCAGCTGAAAATATCAATGCTGTGCGCGAAGATGTGGAAGAGTGTCCAGAAACATCAACGAGGCGACACGTGCCACGCAATTGGCATTTCCAGACGGACCCTGCAGCGTATTTTGGTGAAAGACTTAAAGATGTTCCCGTATAAAACTCAAATGACTCATCAGCTGCTGCCTGCTGACCACCGAGCTCGTCTAGATTACTGCCAGCGCGTCATAAACCTCAACCTTGAAGAGGATGATTTTCCTTCAAAATTGTTTATGAGTGACGAAGCGCATTTCCATCTCTCAGGGCATGTCAATAAGCAGAATACTCGGTTCTGGGGCACTGATATATCCGCGCATTATTCAAGAAACACCTCTACACCCACTAAAAGTTACTGTATGGTGTGGCATCTGTGTTGACAGAGTGATCGGACCCTATTTTTTCGAAGACGCTGGAGGCAATGCGATAACTGTCACTGGAGAACGCTACAGAACCATGTTACGTGAGTTTTTGATACCCAGTTTGGACGAATTGGGGCTGGAGCACATCTGGTTTCAACAAGACGGCGCTACGGCACACACAGCGCGCGACACTATGGACTTAGTGAGGGACGCTTTTCCAGGCCGAGTTATCTCTCGTTTTGGCGATTTGCCTTGGCCTGCAAGATCACCCGATTTGACCAGTCCAGACTTCTTTGGGGTTTTTTGAAATCTCGGGTGTATTTGAACAAGCCACAGACTCTCGCAGCTCTAAAAGAAAACATTCGTCAAGAAATAACGAACATATCGCAGGAAGTGTTACGGCATGTTATGCAAAATGTCATAAATAGGGCTCAAATGTGTATCAACTCTGGAGGTCACCATTTAAAAGACATTCATCTTTAAATCCTAATGGTACGAAATTTAATGGCACAAATATACATTTAAAAAAACCTAAATCTAGTTTTCTCATTTAGAAAAAATGTTATAGCTGAACCAAATAGGGTCTTTACTTTTGCGCCACCCAGTATATTACAAAATAATAACATATTATTACAAAGAAAAAACAAAAAAAAAGTGCTACTATGTCAAACAGGACAACTAAGAGAAATCATATTGAGTATACATGTTAATATAAAATAAATAAAATTTCTCAACTTACACAGTTGTAATGCCCCTGATATTGTTGACAAACACCAGGTTGGGATTATAAATAGAGTAATCTAATGGTCTAAGGAACAAGTCAGGCATCTAAAAAAAATTAAGTAACAGTAAAACAAATGTAAAATTTCTTTACAGATGGCTTAAAGAATGCAATTCCAACAGGTACTGTTAAATACATAGATGGAATAAGGTTTGTTTTTTTTTAATATTACATTTAACTGTGTTTGACATAAGAACTTAAATTAAATTTGGCATTAGAAACTAACACTCCCTGTCAAAAAGGCACTTAATCTTTGCAGCTGGACTGAAATTTAAAGAAAATACTTATAGAAGTATCCACACATTTAAGTTTAAATTATTAAAGTCATTTTAGTTATTAATAATTTCAAGTATAAAAATATAATATTGATAGGTTATAATGTAATAAAAATAATTAACAATTCACCGTTTTAGAGAGGACATGAAACACTTTCATCAATTGCTCCTCACTTGGTTTACCACTTGGATTCGTATTTGCAGGGGCTGTTGCAGGAGAGGAAGCCACAGGGCTTCTACAGTATGATACAGCATCATACTCGAATTCTGAGAGACATATAGGTTGATAAACCTAAAATAATATTTAATAAATAAAAATGAACAGAAATCATGTTTTGACAAAATATATTACATTACTAACACTGATCTCTCTTACATTATTAGAATTTCCATTTGCAAAATCTATACTATCCCAATTCTTGATATTACTGGATATCCTCTGTTCAATGTAATCATCACTAGTAAAATCTAAAGCTTTCATATGCAAATCATTATCATAGTTGTGCATATAATTTTTATTTGGGATTGCTTTTAATGTTCCTAACTTGCTCTTATAATTATCAGTAAGTTGGTGGGTCAAAGACGGCTCATTTATATAAACTTCATCAATATTGCAATCAGATATTGTTTTTGCAGCAAGCCGTTGACTAGATATATGTCTACACAGACTCTGAAACATTAACAATACATATATTTTAATGAAAATATCATTTAACAAATATATAAATGTAAGTCATGCCTGGATTATATAGCACACAAACTATCAAAAGGCACTTTTAGGTATAATGTTAAATTAAAATAACAGTAATAATCAATACTCCCGACTGTAACAGTCCAAAACCATTCAATGTCACCAAAAATTATAAGGTTACATATAATCATTATGATTAGTAAAAGTACCTACAAAGATAGTTTCATTCTAGGTTTAGATATTAAATATAATGAAACCGACTAATTCACAAATAAAGGACTCCAGAATACTTACATCTTCTGAAATGAGTATTCGAAATGGAACTTTTCTAGAAAGCCGAGTAGAATGTGTTTTGCTTGAAACAATTCCATTTATTGGTATGACTTTGTGTGATATCGTTCGCAAGCAGATAGCCATTTTATGTTAAATTTCACTGTAATGTATTAAGTGTAGAATCTCGGAAAACAAAGAAAATATTTAAAATCGATAAGTAGACACATTATACCGCACATGACATATTAATAAATGACATTCACACTGACAAACAGATGACGTTTTTGCTTTTTTTTCTTGGAAACTTCTTTACGAGACGGCAAAATATCCAATCTATACAACCATTTCCTAGGTTTATTCTTGTTCCTTACTATTTATATTAAAATGTGATATATTTTAATGCATGTTTACAACACTTACAAAGTCTTAGTAGAACATAAATATACTATGACTGTGGCTGTGGTGTACTATGGCTATGACTGTGGGGGACAAGACCATGTGTCCCCACAAAAAGGAGAACAATACCTTTCTCCTGAATAACAATGATGTTATTTGTAGAATAAATAATATATAAGGAAATTAAAAAAAAAAAGACTAACACAAACAAATAAGAATACGGACAATTTGTCTTTTTTTTTTTCGGCGGGAACTTGAAAAGGGCGGGCGCCAAAAAAGGAAACTCTCAAAAAATAATTTATTTTTTATATTTATTATTATTTAGTGTTTATTTATAATTTCTTATCTTATATTCTTCAGTTTATGTGGTAAGTGTTAGTTTTAATTTCTTTTTCCTGTTTTTACTATGGATCCCGATCCAGACCCTGATCCTCCTGACCCTGTTTCTAATCCCATCCTTTCACTTATAAATGCAAGTGAATACATTTCGCAGGCTGAAGGTAAATCGAAATTCTCCTTGGTAAAACAAACTCTGAAAAAGAAATCTGCAAAAATTCCACTAAAGACAAAAGATAAAACCAATGTTCGCAACATCCAATTAGCTATAGATGCATTAAAATACAGTTCTCCTAGTCTTTCTTCAAATTATACACCTCAAATTCATCATCTGACAATAGTGTTCCCATGGACAGCTCTCATGTTAACATTTTTCGCAATAGATACAATGAGTCTGACAAAGGCCCATACATTGTACATGTTCAACTAATTGAAGCTTCGCCATCTGCTGGTTCCACTTTGCACCCATTAAAGTTCGGCAACTTCCTTTTTAAAAATAATTTTTAAAAATGTTCTTAGTGACGGAATTAAAAGAGTGGGAAGAAATCGCTTAGCCGTGCATTTTAAATCTCCTTCAGACGCCAATACATTTATTGACAATCACTTGCTATTTGAAAGCAATAATTATAAAGTTAACATTCCCACTTATAATATTTGTAAATTAGGAATTCTTAAAGGGATCCCAGTGGACTGGACCCATGATGATATAGTTAATAATTTAGTAATTCCATTTGGGTATGGTAAAATCTTAAAAGTAGGAGAATTTCGCGAAGAGTTACCATAAATAATGGTAATTCCTCGTGGATTCCTACACAATCAGTAGTACTCACTTTTGATGGCCAAATTCTTCCTCCCCGTGTTACTGCTTTTTATACCTCTATAGCTGTTGAGCAGTATACTTACCCCACTATTCAATGCTTCAAATGTTGTAGATTTGGGCATACTCAGATTCAATGTAGAAGCAAACCTAGATGTTATAAGTGTTCACTAGAACATACTGGTTCTGAGTGTGATAGAATTGCCAATCTTCTATGTATTAACTGTCAGGGTTCACATGAGGCTACAAATAAAACCTGCCCAGAACATGTTAGACAATATAAGATTAAACAAAAAATGTCTGTCGACTCAATTTCTTATCAAGAAGCTGCTAAAGAGTTTGCCCCGTCAAAACGGTCATTTGCTGAAATTACAAAAAAATTCGTTCCCCTCTAATTCTCAGTTACAGTCGTCTTCTATTCCTAATTCCACTTCTCCGGTCATCCAAAGTTATAAAAAAACTGTTTTTATACAAAAAAAACCTAACAGACATCTTTCTCAAGGCTATGATCAAACTGAACATAATGATTTGATTAATCAGTTTGCTTTGCCCACTCCTAAAAATGGATGTGGTTTAACTTCATCTCAAGGTCATGAAGCTGTTACCTCTGACAGCTTGAATGAGTTACTAACATCTCTTGTTAATATTATTTTAAACTCATCACTACCAGAATCCGTTGCCATTACACTTATAAATAACATTACAATGTCAATATACAAAATTATTAAACATGGATCTAATCCTCCAGTGGAACAGTAGAAGTATACAATCTAATAATACTGATTTAATCCATCTTGTAAATACTCATAATCCCTTTATCATTGCTATTTCAGAAACATGGTTGAAACCAAGTATGAATTTTAGAGTCAAAGGTTATACAATTCTTAGAGATGATAGGAATGATGGTTGGGGTGGAGCTGCCCTTCTTATTAAAAAAAACATAACATTTAATTATATTCCTCTTCCTCCATTTAATAATAATCATATTAATGCAGTTGCTGCTAAATTATCAGATTTTTCTGTTCTTTCCTTGTATATATCTTGTAAGGACATTTCAGTTATTACAATTTTAAAAAGTATTATTCAGTCCTTGCCGTCTCCTGTAATTATTCTAGGCGATTTTAATGCTCATCACTCGATTTGGGAGCACCAAATAATGATGCCTTAGGTATTCAACTCTTAGATATCATTGATGACTTAAATTTATGTGTATTGAACGACGTTCAGCTACACGAAGGGCTTACCCCGGCCAATCATTAAGTTTTGTAGATATCTCTTTATGTTCATCTTCATTTTCTTCTCTTCTTTATTGGGAGTGTCTTCCTCTATCTTATGGTAGTGACCACTACCCCATAATAATATCTTTGCCATCCAAGAACCAATCGGTTCCTTTACTAAAGTATAAGTTAGATAAAAATTGCGATTGGGACACATATAGTTCTGCTGTAGAAAATAAACTTTTAATGATGCCTAAGCTCAATGCAGAAAATATTTTATTTTCATACGATTATTTTATATCGGCTGTTTTGTCTACTGCAGATTCCTTGTTTACCTTAAAAAATGTTGCCATTGGCAAAATCCCGTCCCCTCCGTGGTGGGATCATGAATGCACGCAAGCTATTAAATCGAGAAATAACGCAGAGAAGGAATGCAATGTGCTTTTAAATACTCAGTCGTACCTTAAATATAAAAATATTTCTGCGGCTACAAACGTCTTCTTAAAAAAAGAAAAGAGATGATGGAAAAAATTTTGCGCCTCCTTGTCCCCGGATACGCCTTCGTCTGTTGTGTGGAGAAATATAAAAAGGTACAGATGCTCTGCAGATATTAAGAAAAAATACGTCTTTTTCTTTGGATTGGGTGACTCCATTTTTGGATAAACTGGCGCCTAATGTTCCAAATGCTGATGATATATTATTTATATACTTCAAATACTAATAGCTCATATTTAAATAGTTTCTTTTCACTTATAGAGTTAAATTATGTTCTGGATCATTTATCAGATTCAGCTCCTGGTATTGATTCCATTCCATATTCATTTATCTGTAAATTATCATCTAAATCTCGATTGTTTTATTAGATATTCTGAATCTTATTGTTTTAACAGAAATATCCCTCCTAGTTGGAAAAAGCATATAGTTTATCCTATTCTTAAGCCTTTTAAAGATCCCAGCGATTCATCAGCTTATAGACCAATTGCATTAGCATCAGCTGTGTCTAAGATAACAGAACACTTAATTAAAAATAGACTTGAATGGTATTTGGAACATAATAATTTATTAGCAGCATCTCAATTTGGTTTCAGAAAGGGTAAAAGTACCTCTGACAACCTTAGTATTTTTTCTACTGATATTCAACTGGCCTTTTCTAAAGGTGACTCAGTTGTTGCCTCTTTCTTGGATATCTCAGCTGCATATGATAATGTTAACCTTAAAATTCTTAAAGACAAACTAAATCTTCTTAAAGTCCCTCCCACATTTTCTGATTTCATATTTAATTTATTTACTGGCAGATTGATCACATTAAGATTACCGGGTGCTTGTTCACAACCCAGAACGCTTTGGAAAGGGGTTCCTCAAGGTTCAGTCTTGAGTCCTCTTCTTTATGATGTTTACACATATGACTTAGAAAAGTCAATTTCTCCTGCATGTTGCATTCTTCAATATGCTGATGATATCTTAGTTTATTCATCTAATTATTCTATTCCAGTTGCTGCATCTAATCTAGAGCATTCTTTGAATAATTTATATTCATGGTTATCCCGACATTGTTTATCTTTATCTGTTACAAAAAGTTCTGTAGTAGTCTTTTCTAAAAAAAGATCCCTTCCTAATGTTGGAATCAGTGTTAACAATTCTAGGTTACAGGTACATAACGAATGTCGCTTTTTAGGCAGAATATTCGACAGTAAATGTAGTGGCATTCCTCATACTAATTACATAGTAGATAAATGTGAAAAACATATTAATTTATTAAGATCTTTATCTGGTGTCTGGTGGGGGGCCCACCCTTTTACCTTAAGACTTGTATATAATGCTATTATTCGGAGCCTCCTAGATTACGGTTCATTTTCATTAATTCCTGTAAATAAAACGGCTATCAAGAAATTTGATAATGTGCAATCTAAATGCTTACGTATAATTGTAGGTGCTATGAAAAGTACTCCCATTGTTGCCCTTCAGGCAGAATGTGCCGACCCCCCATTACACTTACGAAGACAGTATCTCGCCGACAGATATTTTTTTAAGTTAATGCAATTTGAGAATCACCCGCTTTTTCTAAAATTAGATACTCTCAATAATATAATTTTAGGTAATAATTCATTTTGGCGAAATAAAGATATTCCATATTTAATTAAAAGTCTCCGAAAGGTTAAGAAATTGAATTGCAATTTCAGTCGATTCCCTTGTCACCCACTTTTTGCGCAAAAGTTTAGCTCTATTATTTTTTCTCCGTCTGTTATCACTTCAATAGGTATTACAAAAAATTCAAAATCAGCGAATGCTAAATTCATATCGTTTGTTAATCAAAATATTACTAACGCTGAAATATTTTTTACAGATGCTTCTAAGATATCCGATCATTCTTTCTTTCCGGCTGATGATTGCTTTGTAGGCGCTGCTTTTTTACAACAGTCCACTGGTTATTTTAAATTATTTAAATATAGCAGCCTCACTTCTAACTTTACGGCTGAAGGTTTGGCCATCTTAGAATGCATACGATATATAAATATAAACAATATTTGTGCTTCTTTTATTTTTACCGATTGCTTAAGCTTTTTACAACTGGTTCAATCGAATCCGTTTAATAAAAACTCTTTTAATCCTCTCCCACTTATGGTTAAAGATATTTTAAAAGAAAGTTTAGATAAAGGTCTGCAGATTACTTTAGTTTGGATTCCTGGTCATTCGGGAATTCAAGGTGTAACGTGTTATTTTTTACTATTGTTTTCAGCACAATTTAATCATCAAAATGCTTTTAATTTCATTATTAATTTATAAATTTCAATAATGTTTACATGTCCTATTAGGATTTTGTGACAGATATTTATTTTTTTTGTTAACCTTTTAAGTGAAAGTAAGAGTGAAGGGATCGGAACCTGTACAGCCTCAGCATAAGTGCAATTTTTTGTCTTAAATATATTTAATAAATTTTACTTATAACAAGATGGACATAGGGACAAAACATTTAGTTTCTGTATTCATTTAATCAGCATACAGATGGTGTTGAGTCTGTGATAGGAGTTTTAGTTGGAATTGTAATTTAAAACTTAAATTTCAATATACAGATCTATGGTTGTAGAGATTTGATAGGGTGAAGCCATAGACTGTCATAGAAAACCTGAACATATTTTCATAACTAATATATACCTAATATTATCTATTAGGAGTTTACTTAAAACAAATTCTTTTGTTTTGGTTTATTAAAATAAGTTTTCGTTTCTTTCTCTTTGTTGGACAAGTCCGCCTTTTCTTCACTCGTTGATACTTCCAATTCGGAACGGGACGGCTTGATCTATGGTGATCGCTCCGTGGCTATTTATTGGCTATTTCGAGTCATGGCTGTCATTTTGACGTCGGCGAGGAGGACGCGAAGGATGGGTCTTTCGGCGTTCCTCTCCTGGCGGATGTGCCGCTTTAGGCCTCCGTGAAAACCAATTAGTTTTTTTTTTCTTTAATTATGTCTTCTTTTTAATATTATTTTTAATAACGGCTTAATGCCTTAATTAGTTTCGTGCAGCAATCCCAGTTAATGGGTTCACGGTATACCTCGTAATCACCTAACCATTTGAAGGTCTGTTTGTATTTATGTGGAGGCGCCCATATCATTAATCCTAAATATCTACATATATCACCAGGTCGGTTCGATTCCGATAAGGATTATACCCACACCCTGATCTTAGCTGGCAAATTTCTTTTTTTTCTTAACTATCATAAATAGAACGCTACAAAGGCAACGAGAATGTTGATAAATTAGCTAGATTGGCGTCTAAGCAAGGTGCTACTTCCTACAAGTTCATTTTTGCTCAGGACATTACAGATTTTTCTCGCGTGTCGTTAGAATATGATTGGAACCAGGAATGGCAATTTTCAAATCTACATGTGGCTCAGTTTTACCGCAAAATCCATCCAACAATTTCCCTTACTCCATGGTTTTCAAAGCTGCGATATTGTAAAAAAGTCTCTCCTGTTATTTCTCGCCTTAGATTTGGTCACTGTTCATGTCCTTCCCATTTAGCAAAACTTCATATTTTGGATTCATCACTGTGCAAATGCGGCCTTGCAGAAGGTAATGTAATTCATATCCTTTTCTCTTGCCCTTTTTTCAACTCCTTACCACTTTATGATATTATGTTATCCTTTAATGCTCCTCTTCCTTATAATTTATCATCTATTCTATCTCTTTCGAATAAATTTTATCGTAAATCTATTATTAAATTTATTTCATTTCACGATATTTGTTTATAATTATATTATCCGTTTCCTTACATTTTCCCCTATAACGCCCAACGCCCAATCCTTGCCCTAATCCAACAAAACTTCCCATATTCTGTCTAATCTGTGATTCCATTAACACGTGAAAATGGCAGCAGTAATTCTCAGTTTTGAAGAGAAGTAAATTGCCAGTTACAAAAATAAGAAGAAGAAGAATACGGACCATAATCCGCAGAAAACCAGAGTTAAAAAAAATCTTAGATGTCACACTTAGAATAAACAAATAGAAATCATTAGCCATTGGTGTACAATTCTTTCAAAATTAATTTCTTTTTCATTGTTTCGTACCTATCTTTCACTTGACACTGGCATAGTTAATAAATGCCATATAAAAAAAAATAGAAATTTATCGGGGGTTGAAAATTTAACAATTTAATATTATCCATTAGTGGCTGATCACGCGCTACCAACATTTAAACTACGATTTTTAATTCGAGTCAGTAAAATGACAAGTGCAACTGTCACTGATACAAAAAAGGGTGACCCACTACAATAGTGATGTTCGGCAATCAATAGATTTAGACATCAGTCATGCTTTATTTTATTACGTATCAAAGGTTTTTTTATTGTAAATATGTAATACATACCATATTAAATAATATGATTTGTGACACATGACACTGCCTTTACATATGTCATACTAAAGGCTGAGGCATTGGCTATTTACATAAACAATAGTTAAAGTTGTTACTAACTTAAAAATGTAACTCTGACCGTACAATTCAATTCGATTCATCAGACTGTCAATTGTCATAACGTGGCGTGATCTTACAAACTTCTTGGGGAAAATTTTATAGCCTAGGTACTAGACCTTCATTAGGCTTCAATGTGCTTTTCGCGAAGATGCACCATGTAAGACCACTATTGAGAGCTAGTTTGCAAAATTCAAAGGCGGTCGCATCAAATTTTTTGGGGAAATTCATGAGTAGAGATCGGATAATCGGATGCATATTTACCTAAAGTTAATTTTTGGCTCACAAATTATGGAAGCGGCTTTTTAAAATACATTTTGTTAAATAAAAATGCCGGGAAAATACGGGACTACAAATTTAACGTAGTGATATTGTTTGAAAATTACTAAATTAGCACGTGGTATTTATTTTCAAAAGACCGAGACTCCGGGTTCATTTATACAACTATGCATAGGTACGTATTTACATGAAGTTTAGTTTCAGTTCCCCGTGCGATTTATGAATGTACGATTTATTACATGAAGAGTGTTATACGAAAGTAGTGAGCTAGTTTGACTAAAACAATAATCAATTAAATAATTAAATATTAAAATATTAAATATTTGTTACACTTACACCAATTAGCCTAGCCCAAACTAAGCTCTATAAGGCTTGTGCTATGGGATCTAGGGTAACGGATAGACATACATATATTATACATATATAAATAATTTTTATTGAAAAAAATATATATCAACAACCATGACTAAGGTACAAATGCTCGCATTCATCACACAAACATCTGCCCTCACCGGGATTCGAACCCGGGACCTCAGAGATGGCGACACCTTGAAACCGGTGTACTATCCACTCGACTACGGAGGTCGTCAACTGAATAAAAAAACAGAAATGGTGAAAAATTTTATTTAACAAAACAATAAAAAGCCGTTTCCATACTTTGTCAAAACTAACTTTAGGTAAATATGCATCCGATTATCCGATCTCTATTCATGAGTCGCCTGTGCACTTTTGTAAACAAGAAAAACATTGACGCTGCGCCGTGCAACCGAAACGGCAAGGCATTTGACCCAACATAAGATCCAAACATCTTTGGATATAGGTGTGAGTCACTACAGTTAATTCTACACAAATGTTTGAATATGAAAAAGTTTGATCGATGGATCCCAAATAAATTAACTGATGCTCAAAAGTGGGCGGTATCACTTAGTATCATTCTATGCTTGCCCTATAATACAAAAGGGCTTCAAATTTATAGACAAATAAAACCATTATATACACTCATCTTCAACATACACAAAAACAGGACCACAAAGACTTAAAATTATACAAATCCAACCTAATTTGTGTACACTGCAATAATGTAAAAAGGTTGCAGCTTAGTGACTCACAAAAGAATGTGTGTAAAGCAATGGTATTCTGCTGTAACCAGAGGGCTTTTTGTTTGACAGAATAGACAAACATTTACACTCAAAATGCATTTATAAAAATCTTGTTATCCACCGTCCAGAATTAAGTATACTTACTTTCTGTTCTAATAAGAATATTCACTACAGAGTACACTATTAGAATACCTAAACATTGTTTTTGTAGAAGAAATAATTTATTCAATTTTTTAAAGAAAGTTTAGATGTAAATTATCTCGAGGGTGGAGGGAGATATATTGTTCCAACATTTAGTAGCTAGTTAGTGAAAACTGTTAGTGAAAGCCATGGCTTTATCAGAATGACTTTCCAAACAACATTTCGAAAAGAGATATGTTGGCTTCCCACATTTCTAGATATTAGGTAAGCAAAGTGCAGATGACTCTTAGATCTCATAGTCAGTATAGAAACCTAATTTAAATATTTAAATGAATACCTTTCATTTTGAAGCATGCATTCAACATCAACAACATAAAACATGCAATTTAATGTGGAACAGTAACAAGTGAGGTATCATGTATTTATTTCATCCCAAAACCAACCAATAGTGGTATGCATGGGCTTATTTTTTTTTTCATAAAATTAGACATGTAGATATGGTTGCTTTAGAAAATTTTTACAGTGAATATTGACTGGTACACAACCAGTTGTAATTTCTGGAAAGAATTGATTGTTAAAGTCCATGAAAATAATGCCAAATGATGATAATCTTGCACTATATCATTGCAAAGTCCTACACAATCAGATAAATTAGTTTTTGAAAGTAGACAACATAAAACTTATAGGTCATCTTGTATACAGTCGAGGCACAGACTTTTTTTTTTGGTTCTAAAAATGAAAAGGCAGTGTACGATCTTGTACCGTACATTGATCTCAATATGTAGGTAAGCGCGTCAGCAATTCATATCCAACTACACGTCATTTACGTAATTAAGTACCTAGTTTAGAAAGATCAGTGTCTAAGCATTCACCAACCAAACCAATCGCACATAGGCATTCATACCATTAAATTTACCAGTTAATTCACCATAACTTGTAACCATAGTTTTAGAGTATTTTATAGGCTTAGATAAAGTGTAGTGATATAATAAACTATATACATATACTATTCAAGTGACTTTTTATCTACAAAGGTGTACTTTCCCGTACAGGCAGTTTTATGGGATCAACAATTTTCTATAACTTTAATGCCCCTCCCTAATCAAATTATAACCAAATTATTGAAATATTTAATTTCTAATAAGTACACCTTATTCTCAAGTGTTTAAATATTTACAGTATATATCAATTTTATATGTCAATGTATACCTATATGTATTAGAAAGTAATTTTGATCTTTGTCTACTCTAAACAGTTCTTTCGAAGTATTAAGTCTGCCTTTGGTACTTTATTTACATATATTGTGCAATAAAGATTGACATAAATAAGAGTATACTACTGACATGAATACTATCAACAATTTTTGTCAATTTCATTTAAATGTATTATTTCATGCATGCATTTTCCAGACAATTTTTTTCCTTGTTCAGATACATGTACTAGTTTTTTGTTCTCTTATGCTTAAATTTGTTTTGAAGTCAATAAGGGCATGTAAAGGCGTTTGTTGAACAAAGGTACAAATTTACATTGTAATGTTTTTTTTTTGTTCTAATTCTTCATATTTGCCCTCTCTTCATTGAAGGTAGAATGTGAAATGTGAATTATTATTACCTATAATAATAATAGATCTTATTGATTGACTGCATTCTGCAAATAAATAATTTGAGTAGGTAACACATAATCCAACAATATTAGAAACCAAATAAAAATATGAAGTTTTGGACAAATTTATGCCACTTTGTTTAGCAACCTTTACTATAATAATGATAAACATATAAAAATATAGTAACCTAAAATTCATTCATTTCAAGTTAACTAAACTCAAAAATGCAATAAACACTGTCCAAGAAGCTGCTAGTCAGCTGTAGATGCTATGGCAGTGCTAGATTGCTACTTAGTATTACTCACATTATTAATATTTTGTACATGAAGTTATTATTCAATTCACAATGTCACACCAAATATCTATACACTCATCTTGCATAACATGAAATGCCTTCAGGGATCCATTAAAAACTTCAGCAGCTCTTTATACAACTCATAGATACCTATCAAGGTGAGCTTAAGGCTGCAACTCCTTTTGATAGGGTCAACAGCCTCAAGAATGAGTTTACAACTTTTATTATGTATGCCACAGAAAGTCTTTAGCAACAATAATCAAAATCAAATGAATCTTTATTCAATGTAGGCCTTTACAGTCACTTAATGATGTCAATCAAATAAATATAAAATTTAAGGTGACCTTTAACACAGCAATGTTACAAGAAAAAAATATCACTCTACACATCAGATTAGTTACCAATAAGCTAGACTGTGTTGTAATGCTGAGTAGGCACAAAAGGTTAGTGTCATGGAATGCCTGAATTGCAGAATAAAGACACAGCCACTGTCATAGCTAAACAGTCATAGATCAAATAAAGGTGCCTGGTTTTTCCATTAGTGAAATATCACCATAGCTTATCAGCCTCCCATTCAATGACTATGTCTTATTGGACATTGTCATTGAATGGGGCATAATAAGGAAGCTGATAAGTTACAGTCCATAATAATTAAGTTAATGAAGACTCTGTAAGAGATAAAATCTGGTACACTAAAACACCCTTGAAGGGTACAGACGTTACAGTTTCAGATTTTCTAAGGTGACAGGAAGACAATATTTTTATATCTGCCTGTCTAGTTTGTTGTAAGTAAATGTTTCACGCAAAACAGAATATCGTGTTTGACACCAATATTAACCGATTTCGCTTTACATCTATGGCCAAATTGAGTTCTATTCCTGCAAATCTTTAAGAAATCAAGTCGCGCAGCCGCTGCGGCAAGAAAATTATGTTTTCCAAGGAATCATTGTTCAATTTCGATTTAGGTAATATCCGTACACTCTCACTATTATAAGTTCACTTGATATTTTACTAGTTTCTGCCGAAACCTTTCTTAGTACATACTATATTTAATAGTCTAGAAATCGATATATGCCTAAATAATGATTGACAGTAACAGATTGTTTAATTGACATTTATAGTTATTTTTTTTATGTCTTTTTTAGCAAGGTTACAATGACTTTTGAGACATCTTTCTTTGTATAATACCTATAGTTTCAGTAACAAACTAGTGACTATTACAAATGACTTGGTGATTTTCAGCTATACTATTTTTTCAAAAATAATTTTACCGCAGTAACTTACATTTAATCCAGCCAGAATGATCTACTCTACAAATAAAAGAAAAAATATATTTAGACTACAAATAAAAGACAGTCGATGTTCAATAAAAAATAAAAAACATAACTATATAAATAAAACAACAGAACATGTATAGGGTAAGGTTAATTAAAAAATTGCTTAGAAAAAATATTATTTATTCGTCTAAACTTATATCTAATATGGGATATGTGAATTGTCACTCAATTCATCATCTGAATCTATGACGGATATTATTAACAATGACTCCATTAGATTGTCAATATGGATGTTACGATCCCAATCACACATAATACTCCGTTTTGTTTTTCTCACGACCTTCGAACAGCCTTCAAGTTGAACGTTGTCGATGGTATCTTGTGGTAGGGTTAATATCTTATTTACCGCAAATAGCAGCGAAGTATTCTTGCGACGGGACCTAAAAATAATCGGACTCATAATATTTGAATTCAATCAATGACCCATTCAATGAAATAATCAATTATTTAGGGAATCGGAATTAAAAAATAAAAGCTTACCTTTTATTCGAACCCAAATTAGCGTTATACTAGCAATGGTAGGGGGGTTGTCGAAGGACCTAGTGGCCTTTTCCTTTTGCCATCTTATCCAAAGCATAGGTAGGAGCATTGGTGGCTTATGACGCCGGACTAAGGCAATAAAGTTCTTCTTTAACATTTTTATATCTGCTGTAACTGCGTTATCTCAGCCACTTCACTGCTCCTATTGATCTTATTTTTAGCATTAAAAAAAAGTCGCCTCACACTAGAATTTTAACATAGAAATCTCAAATACACAAACACTCAGAATGGAACAATTTTTTGTAGGTTATACAAAATATCTATATCGTATGGGAATTGAACCTGCGACCCGTTGCCTAGAAACCGATCACTCGACTGCAGCGCCAAGCGTGTCGTCTAACATTTGACTGATATATATAGACATGTGTGTAATGCCTTCAGGTAAGTAGCTCTTAGAAGAATACCAGTTGGATTAATAAAATTAGACTGGTATTATAAATGGCTAAATACGTATAGTAAAAAATAGTGTACCTCATACTATTATTTCAAACATTTCTTTTTATATCCTAAAACACCAACTAAAATGTGAAAAACCAATTCTGCTGTAGTAACGCTCTTCAACAGTACAATTTTTAAATGAATACTCGGACATAAATAAAATTAGCATGTTTGGGCATAAATGTGCGCCAAATATAAATACTTACATATCACAATCCCTCTTTCTCCATGTAATCGGCTAGAATTTGACCACAGCAAAACTAGATTCCAGCTTCAAATCAGTCCACTTTCAACTCATCATCGCCCCTTTCGCTTTGCATTAGTCTCCTATGACAACGGTGTAATGAGTTGTGATAGCATTTAGTGCTTGAGAAATATCTTCATACATTGCGTACACTTCCACGTCAGGGTGGGTCGAGGTTGGGGCGTAAACCAGTTAGTAATTCTGAATATTACGTACAGTACCATAGTCGACATACTTCTGATCCGTACAACGTTGTTCACAAAGGACTCATGGGCAATGAACCCGACACACCACCTTGCAGGACTATCATCTATATCCTCACGCTTTCTTCGAATTACAAGTACTCCTGCGAATCCTTCTCAATTCTTTACGGTACGGGTATACTGCGGGTAACTAAACATATGCTTATAAATAAGATGAAACTTTCGTATTGCTGTTTTGTTACTCAAACCCCATGTAACATTTGCTATCTTTGTATCCTAACCATTTTCATCGGAAACTTTATTGCTTAGTGAATCTAGGAGGGTGTGGTTATACCTCTTCACATGACCATTTGTTCAAGGACATGCTAAAGCATTAATCATATATTTTATTTGATTATCTAAACAAAACTGTTTAAACAATTTTCTTTTAAAGGTGATGCCACTATCAAATATTTAACTTCTTAGATAACCAGATAAATTAAGAAATTTAACTACCTTGGTAACTTTGTAGCATTAATAAGTCTACTACCAATAAGTAATAGTTCCCTGCACAACATATAATCGATGTGTAAAAAGTGCGTAGGTTCTGCGGTTCTGGTGAGCCAGTCTGCCGGTGAGCCGGTTTTGGTCATATTGGCGCCTTTGGTAAAGACAATCTAAAGGTGAGTTCAACTACTTTCATACAAATTTCAGGAAAGCAAAATTCTTTCTTTACTATTTGTTCTCAGTACTGGATGTCCAATACTATCATATTTCCTCATAATGTTCCATCGTCCATATTTTTTATTACTACTGGTCGTTCTTATCCCTCTAATAATTATATACAATCTACCTTCCTTCAAATCATAGTTCTTATTAATTACCAGCTCACTATTCTCCGATTCCATTTTTTTAATGTTTACGATTCTAATTTTACCTTGATTAAGTGAATTTTAACATTTTGGTTTTGCAAGCATACTGTCCGAAATTTAACAATAAAATAGACTTGAGAGATAAATTTAGACTATTTATTCTATTATTTTAGTTGACACAAGAATAATGACATAAATCGATAATATAGGGTAGACAAAAATGAGGTATAAATTCCTTGGAGATTCTATTTTTAAACATCCTCTACACCACGAAAGAACAAAAAATTCCCAAAAGAATAAGAATACGCTAGTGCATTACTAATACCCATAATAAGAGAAAAAAAAATAACATCTATCTGTGAAATTTTAAATACTTAGATGAAGAAGTAGAAAGTACTGACGCTTATACAGAAAAATGGTATATTTTAGAAGGTCGGTATGAGAAGATTTTGAAAGAATACTTTTCACATGAAATGGTTAATAAGACACATTCTGAAAAATCGTTCTGTTGTGACATTCATTCAGAGTCATCAAATAAATCTAACACCATTGTTGAGAATCCACTAAAACGTCAATATTGCCTAAAATTGAGCTTAAAAAATTTGATGGTTCGATTAAAAATTGGTTAGCGTTTTGGGTTCAATTCCGTAAAATTCACACTGATTTAAATTTAGATGACGATGATAAATATCAATATTTACTACAGAGTATGGAGCCAGGAACGGAAGTACGAGCTATTCTAGAGAGGTTTCCACCATCAGGACAGAATTATCATAATGCTCTTGAACAACTTAAGAGGCGATTTGCAAGGGATCTTTTGATCGAAACATATGTGGAAGATGACAGTGGTGAGGGACTGAAACCTTTAACACCAGGATGCTTCCTTTCTCCTTTAAATCAATGTGCCGTAACAGATCTAGATTGCATAGATACTGCTAATGTTATACATCGTTATACATATTTACATGAATTAAGAAATGATTTAAGACAAAGATTTAAAAGAGAGTATCTTACATCACTGGTACAAATTAAGAAATACAAGCCGAATTATGAATTAAAAGTGAGGGATGTCGTGTTAGTGGAAACCGATTACAAACGAGAGCATTGGCCTCTTGCTCTTATTGTTGAACTTTATCCAGGGATAGATGGTGTTGTACATTAACATTGATGCAGTGGATTTCTTGGTGACAAGGAAGAAAAGTTTGGAAGATGGTGACTGCTCTAAAACCATTGGGGAGTTCATTTGAGTATTTTGATAACCATTCTATTAATTTAGTGGGGACATCTTTTGTTAAAGTTGGCACTCGTCTTATGGCAAAGTCAGGAAGGATTGAACAATAAGATTCCGTTTCTAAATGCGTTTTGTTGTGGCTCACTATAATTACCTCGATTTTGCATCTTAAATTTCCTTCTGCATCCACTTGCAATATACCTGTGGTAAACTAATGACATCTTACCCGAATCTAAAAAATGGTACTATTCTCCCCAAACTTATTGCTCCATCATTCCTTGTAAAATTATAGAACACGGCTATAAACATATCATGTCTAGACCCTGATTCAACATATGCTTTTAAGAGGTCTCTAATGGTGGCGGAAGTACCCTGTTGTAGTGAAACTGGGACATACTTCACTAGGAGTTGGGGGAACATTGGTTCAAATTTATCCATTCGGATCATTGTTTTGATTTGCCCAATCACTTTAATATTGTATTGCGTCGCCTTTTGTAGCAATTTAGAGGGACTCATCAAATAATATATTGAAGGGTCAGAAATGTTAACATTCCTTGGAGATTCTATTTTTAAACACATACATCAAATACATCGATGCAAAGCAAATACTGGGCCACGAGGAGCAAAAAATGTATTAACATGCCTGTACGATTTATCTGGTCAATGTTCTACCTTCATGTCGTATGAGCAGTCTGTGACTGCATTAAAATCACCCAATAAGTACATTCTATATCGTCTTGGTGATTCTACAACTCGTATGATTGGTATATTGCTTCCCCCTAGATTTGCGACTAAAATAGGCAATCAGCTTTAGCCACCTTTCTTGCTCTTGAGAAAAGATTCCAGATACACCTTAACCTCTTATATCACTCCAGAACTTCTATGTCACCGTGCCTGCGAAACAACAAAAGAATAAACTGAATTGTCAAAATTTCGTTTAATTTATTGGAAGCAGAATTCTGCAACGTCATCGACGTAAGGATAGACTGTCATGCCGTAACGAGTAAAACATTTTGACCATAAGCCTTTGAAATATTGCTGGAGAATTTGCTAAGCCAAAAGGCAGTACGTAATAACTCGTAACGGCCTGCGGCGAACTAATTCTGTTAACAGTATTATCTGCAACAGGTTTCTGAGTAAAACTTTGTGAGAAGTCTAAACCAGGTGAAACTTTGTCTCCAAGCTTCTCTATTTGGTCTTCGATTATAGGAAATGCGTATTTATCTTTAACAGTAATAATATGTAATTTTTCAAAATTTGTAATCACTATTTTTCATTCGAACTAACACAATTAGGCTAGTGTTAGACAACATATCATCAATTTTCTATCATTTTTTCTGAAAACGTAACTCTGTAAGGCCTGTAATAAACTGACTTATCAAAAATCAACTCAATATTTAATTCTTCTTGTGACTTTTCTGTATTCAGTGCAAAACAATCAAAGTAATGATTAAAAATGGATATCTACTCGTCACCAGCTTCTGTATCTTCAGTTCAGTCCACATTTAATATTTGTAACATCGACACTCATCATTTTATTTAGTTGTTTACAATTAATAAAAATTGGGCATGCAAAGTGGTTACAGTTAATGAGATATTATACACTAATTTATTATACTACCATCGATAAGCAAGCAAAGATGAGTGAGGTGGAATAACAGTATCTTCAGAACATAGGCTTTATCTATTTGCATTTTAAATGATATTTGACCACAAAATTTCATTCCGCACCAAACTTACTGAAATATACTGAAATAATAAACAACACTGACAAAGTTGCAATAAGATACCCAATCAATGGAGAAAACCAAGACTAATAAAACTAACCCAGTGTTTAGATAAGCAGTGCTTATTGATAATAATCAGCTTAAAATAACATTTATCTACCTGAGTATAGATCCCATTCACTACCGTAAAACATGCCAACTTTGCCCGTTTAGGCGAATTTATTTTCGAAATGGTCAACGATGGACGTGATATCTTTTGACTAGTCAATCATATATATATATTTTCAAATAAAAATCAATAAATAAACACATTATATAGTAAACTTATAAAGTTATAAGGCATTTTAAAAAATGGGCCAAAAATAAAAAAAAAATGACAACATTGCCCATATGACATTTCATGTCTACAAATCCAGTATAAAATAAGCTCTGAGATTTTGAAATAAAAACTTAATTACCTAATGAGCAAAGCTCCACAAAGTATACGATTTAAAACGAGTGGAATAAATAAATGGCAACAAAAGCGAGTGGGCAAAGTTGTCTACTTTTCTAGAGGATTCTCCATACAATAACATTGCCCACCTCCATAAAATCTATTCCGCTAAAGCTTTTACGTCAAATTATCAACTAAACACGTTTATTAATGGTAAATAAAGATATTTTAAAAAATTACATACCTGCTATAACTGGAAGTATGATTTTCGACAAAAGTTTTTGAACTCCGATTTGCCCGCTAAAAACACGTCCTAATACAATCACTGCTGCCATATTACTGAAGTGACGTAGCATAGCAGACCATGAGATTGTCGATGTTGCCAGAAATATAACCATGTTTTCAGAATAGACTATAAATTACAGAGAATAAACAACGTTGGCGTTATTTTTTAAATAAACTGAAAAATACCCTGTCGGGCAAAGTTATACCTGAAGGGCAAAGTTGCCACGTTTGATGGTACCTTTTGGAAACATTGCGATTTCAGATTTCGTTAACAAAGTTCTTTTGGAATATTAATAATGAGTCTTTAATACATTAAAGAAGAACAATTGTAGCATTAATCTAATAGATGGCACAAATGTTGTTAGACATACAAATAGGGGTCTTGCCCAGGGCGATCCTCTTTCTCCACTTCTTTTTAATACTTCAACTATGAATATCTCGAAAAATATTACACTTGTTAACATATCCCAATATGCAGATGACTTTGTTTTGTATAAGGCTACTGAGAATAGTAATGTGTCACAAACTATATCTTCTCTTGAACTTGCTGTAAATTCTATTATTAATATGTTAAGCACTATTGGACTATTTTTGTCGGAACCTAAGTGTTGTGTTTGTATTTTTAATAATTCCACGAAAAATATAAATATAGATGTAAAAATAAATGGTAAAATTGTTAAAGAGGTTAAAAAAGTTAAATATTTAGGGTGATGGTTAGATTCAAAATTGAAGTGGGGTGCCCATATAAATGAAATATGTGAAAAAATATATAAACATATGAATGTTTTAAGAGTATTGGCAGGAAGTTCGTGGGGTGTCCACCCTAAACAACTTCGCAGACTATACATTTCTCTTATTAGGAGTCGCATTGACTATGGAAGTTTCTTATATGGCAACAGTGCAAAAAGCAACTTAAGAAAGTTAGATATCTTGCAAAATAGAGCTATAAGAGTCTGCGGAGGTTTTATTCGTAGTACCCCAATATATGTTATGGAGAGTGAGCTCGCTATGCCCCCTCTCGAATTGCGTAGATATTGGCTGAGCTGTCGGTATTGGGTCAGAGCCAGCTCACTATTAGATAATTTTGTAATAGAGAATTTACAAACTCTTTTAACCAGAAGTAATTATTTTAGTGCTACTACATTCTCTTTTTTTGTTAAGATATATACTGAATGTAGTACTGATATTCACAAAAGATGTTAGAATTATACACATTAAATACTTGGATATCAGCTATAGACGTTAAATCATGTATTATTGATAGTGTTTATGAAGTGAAGGAAACTAAGTGTAAAATTTTAGTACCAGAAATGAAAAATTGTGTTTTGAAAATGTTATCAGAATCATTTAATTACTACAAGTTGTATACTGTTGGTTCTAAAGATCAGCAGGGAGTAGGGGTAGCTATGTATGACCCTCAATGTAATCAATCTTTTAAATGGAAATTACACAGCAAAGTATGTATTATGAGAGCTTAATTAACAGCTATCAAAAAAGCCTTAGAATATGTCAACTGAATCAAACATCTGTAGTCATTTTGTCAGACTCTAAAAGTGCACTGCAGCATCTGGCGAGATGTGTCTCGGGTGACCGAGGGATGCCAGTAGCTTATGAAACATTACAGTTGTTACATAATATACAGAGGAAGAACATTCGTATACAACTTCAGTGGATTCCCTCTCATGTAGGAGTTAATGGGAATGAAGTTGTGGATCGGCTGGCCAAGAGGGCTGTAGTAGATGGTTCTGTATTGGTGTCACTACCTTATTCTAGCGAAATGATTTCATACTTTAAAAAAAAAATTTTGGAAAAGTGGGAATATCATTTTGGTGAGAATGTAGAGAAGGGTATTGGTCTCTGGTACAGAACTATCCAATGTAGACCTAGTCTTGCGCCATGGTCAGACTACGCCAATCTTAGTAGATCTAGGCTTATCCAAGCATTTAGGCTTCGTTCAGGACACATTCCAGTAAATAAATTTTACTTTCTGATGGGTAAGAAACCCTCAGGAGGGTTTCTTACCCATCAGGGTTTGAGGACTCAATGTGTGAGCATTGTGGAGTTCCCGATGATCATCTGCATTTCTTGCTGGAATGTGTTCTGAACAATCAACTTAGACGAAGAATGTTCCAGTTTAACCTACATGGGGGGGGGAAATCAATGTTATATTGTCAGATCCAGTTTCTTCGGAAGCTATTGCGATGTATGACTTCGCTCGTGCTTCGTTTAGACTAATGAAGCTATTGCGGAGTCGGGCATCGCAATAGCTTCTTTAAGCTTAATACCATGACGCTGACATGACTATTCATAAGCAGTCAAAGCCTCAGGGGGCGTTCAAGTATTACGTAACGCAATTTGGGGGGGGGTCTCGGTAAAATATTACGATGCGTTATAGGGACAGGAGCGGGTCTTTCTTACAACACCGTATGTAACATTGTTTCTTTTTTTATAACAAATTGGCAACCCTTTTCGTTTACGTTTTACGGGGAATCCCTCGATTGTATTAGTATGGTCGTCATTTTAATTTTTTCACGCAAGTTGTTTAACGTTACGGTACGTTACAGGGGGGGGGGGAGGTCAAACATCATCTTGAAAAAAAAAAAGAACAAGCTCTTCTGTCTACTTTTCATTTCCTTTCCTTTAAAATGTGTGTATAATAAAATCTTACATGCATAATAAAATCTTACAGACAATAACTGCAAAGTGCATTATTCCATTCCTTTGCAAAGCTTACTAAAAGTGCTTACATATTATAACTTTTAAGATTGTCAGTCCATCCACGTTATTATTATATATAATTAGACCTAATTGCTCTATTATATTTACCCACTATACTAAAAAAAATTCAGATTTATTAGGATCATATTCTGGTATATCTCACAATTACATTCATAACCATAAAATATAGAAACAACCTACCAGGATCCAAAAGATTGGAAGAGTGATCTCTTTTCTTGTATTCCTCAACCAAAGAATACCTTGGACACCATGTGTTACGCATACAGGTCTTATGTTTGCGATAGCATGTATCTATCGGCTTGTTGTCAAACCACACTGGACTGGAAGATCGACTGCGACTCTCTGAACTCATGATAACAGGCAATTGACTGGTTCTGATACCAATTCTGAAAATTATAACACCTATTAGATTATTCACAATAAAATATAAATAAATAAATATTTGTTACACTTACACCAATTTAGGCTAATTGGCCAAACTGAGCTCTGTAAGGCTTGTGATATGGGATCAGGGTAACAGATAGACATACATATATAAATATTTTTTATAGAAATATATATCAACAACCATGACTACAATTCTACACGTTCTATTCAATTTAATTCAATTCAATTCATTTACTATGATGACTAGAGTACAAATGCTCGCATTCATCACACAAATATCTGCCCCCACCGGGATTCGAACCCGGGACCTCAGAGATGGCAACACCTTGAAACCAGTGTACTATCCACTCGATTATAGAGGTCGTCTATGATATGTATGATATGAACAACAAATATTAATATTAATTTAAGTTAGCAACAATCAAATCATTTATTCACTAATAACAGCTTCCTAACATAAAATAGTTAATCATGTAGACTTATACAATATTATTTCTTTTTCAAATTTGTTTGAAAGATATGCCTATGTCCAGCAGTGGGTGTCCATTGGCAAAATTTGTGATTTAACAATCTTATGAAGACTGAAGCTAATTGCACATTGAAATTACAAAATGCAAATAAAAATCCTTCAATCTTTTTTATTATTAAGTAAAAATCATATGAATATCAAAAAGAACTAAAATAATGATTATTAATAATTATTTCTTTTTATATTTAATCAAGGTTCTTAATTTTTTATATCCATATCTTGCTTCATTAGTTTATATATTAATTCTTACACTTATCAAATTCAATTCAGTATTCTTTACTGGCACAATTTAATTTGTTCATAGTTTATTCCATTGTTAATATTGATGAGGTTGATAGTATTATATATTATCTTTTTATTTTACATTTTCATTTATTTTTCTTCCTGTCCTCATCCTCTGAGCTGCAGCAGAATACCAGTGCTTTGCTTTTGAAGCAAAATCAGTCACTGAGCTATCGCCTTTTTGTATCTCTGCAGCACGCATGTATTGAATCATTATTTAGTTAGAAGTATGTAGTAACATGGACTGAGGTGAGTTGGTTGCTGGTTTTATACATATTTAACTCGTCAGAAGTTAGCAATCCAGCCTTTCCTCGTTCAACTATGTTAGTTATTTAGTTTGATTTATTTTATTTTGTCTGTTTTTGTGTGATGCAAATATAGTATTCATTCATTTAAAATTAATGTCACTAAGTTATTAAACTTAGATTTAGGTGATTATTCAGTATTTTGAAAGGCTTTACAAATGTCATGTTTTCTCTAATATTAAAAATGTGACAAAAAATTTATGAAATGCTATGCATTCTCGCTTTTATATAAAAACGTGTATTTTTGCCAAATTATTACCAGAAAATATCATGTTTTTTTTTCCTTTTTAGGGTTCATGAAATGGTCTCAATTAATTAATTGATGATATTATGTCGTGTAAATGAACCACGGAAAAAAATATTATAATTACAAAATGTTTATAACTTATAATGTAACAATGTTATTATAATAAAACTTAAAAAATATATTAATTAAGTATTTAAGTAAGCTAGAGTAAATAAGCAAAATTTTTTGGTACAGTCAGGGTTCTACTGCTTGTTTCATTGATATTGGTAATTTGTTAGTAGAAAATAACCAAAAATATTCTTTATAATTATGTTGGTGACTCTTCCAGGAAACTGATGATGGTAACTACTTCATTGTATTGGAGGGGTTAGTAGGGTGTACTTATTACCCTACTCAATAACTCAAAAGGCAATGTAACAAATTATCTGTATAGCCAAGCTCCTAAGCAGTTTTGATATAAATATCAGTAACAACTAGCAATGGTTTCACTATTGAAGCTTCTTAGTGATGTTATCTTCAATATTGCCCTAACTGAATTTATTAAAGTTTCCATAAATCATGTTGAGTTGAATTAATGAAACATATAAAACAAAAGAATCACTTCAAATATCAATTCTCATTATTGGACATTTAATCATTTAGTCATAAAGCTCTCTTAGAAGCTAACAGTGTGATCTAGAAAATTAAAATAAACAATAAGTCACTATTAAGATATAAGATAATAGAAAATCTAATAAGATTTGATCTGAATAATATGCTAATATAAATTTGTTAAATTGACATTCAATGTATAATATTTCACTGTAAAAAACAAAGGTTTTGTATTCTAAAGTTCAAGAAACACAATACCCACTCAAAATATATTAAAACATAATTTAGAAGTAAAAGAAGAAATTTACATGAAGCCTGGTTGAAAAACGAATAAAATCATAAGTATATATAAAAATAATGTAGAAATTACCTTTCCAGATAGACGTAATGGAATTTATATAGTTTTCTCTATAAATTATTTGGAGGTAAACTGAATGTGAGTTTATCCTTTCCGTGAAAACGTAAATATTGTTGTGATAAATGTAGCCCTAGATATATTTCCAATTCAAAGATGATATCGGGAAACAACTTAGAAAAACAAAGGTATTTTATAATGTTGAGATCTCTCAAGCACAAATGAACTCTCAAGTTCGCAGAAATAATTCAAAAATCGATGATGTCTAACACATATTTTTCACTAGCTTTTGCCCGCGACTTCGTCCGCGTGGAATAGTGACTTCCGGCAGATTTTTGGTTTTTCCCACATAGTTCCCGTTCTTGCGGGATTTTCGGAATGGTCGAGTTTCCGCAGAATTTTTAGTATTATTATGTTGATACAACTTAAACAAATTATTTCGACCAAATTTGGTACCATAAAAACGGTCATTGTGACTAAACCTTAAAAGATAGACATATGCCGTCGCGGACTTTTTTTTAGATCATGTATAGAGGAATAATTCTTTCATACATATTTTTTGTGTATCTTGAACCGTTTTCGCAGCGCACGCAAAGATAGCCTTCAAAAATGAATAATTTTCCCCGTTTTTTTACACATTTACCGCTCTGTCTTTGCTCCTATTGGTCATAGCTAACGTGACCATTTATTTTTTGACTCAAAACGGGACATTGATTTATTTAGGTCCAATCAAAAGTAGTCAATAAAACACACAACACATTTTTAAGTTTTTTATTCTAAAAAAGTTAGCTGGCTTAAAAGTTAAGATTCACAAAGGTACCCAAAATGTTTATTTATGTTTATATTTATCAGAAGAACAAATTTGTTTTAATATAACTGGTGACGATTTCAAGTAAGAATGAAACTCTTGGCACGTTTTTTTTATATTCACCTTAATTATCAACATCGCCCTTAGAACTGAAATTTGTAACTGGGTTTTCTCAGATGTCCACAATTTATTCATAATAGAAAATACTCTTTCTACTGGAGCATTTGTAGCAGGTAAACATAAAATATATTCAATTAAAATAGAAAAGTTTTCATGCTTAAGATTATTGGCGCGAAAGTGTTTGAATACTTCCACCCAACGCGTTTCCGTGGAAACATTTAAATTATTCCATTCTGTTACTTTTTGCGATGTAATGTAATTAGATAATAATGAAAATTCGTCAAAAACTTCAGTATCTTTGTTACAATCAATATATTGCTTTTCAATTAATACATCCAGAGACTTCTGAACGTCTTCCCATATGAGGACCTTTTTTAAATCTGCCCAATAAAATGTCTCCATTTCTTTGGTAAGAAAGCAAGTCCACTGCTCCAGATATTCACGGCTTGTTTTATAAAATTCTGTAGCCGTCCTTTTCACATATTCTTCATCGATATCAATACCACTATCTTTCAATTTTGACATTAATTGACGGACCATAAATGGAAGAAACTGATTGGTCTGTTTCTGAGTTAAATTGTCTTTTAATTGATTGATTTCTTTTGCAGCTTCAATAGCCGATACAGTCTGACCTTCAAGTTTCAAGACAGCTTGATGAAAACTTGCTGACTGAGCGTGTAAAAAATAAAACCACAATTCGGATGTGGGATCATCAAAAAAGTTTTTTAATAACAGGGGACATTTTTCAATACTCAAAAAGTAGCTTTTTAAAGGCTGGTACATTTTTAAAACTCTCTCCAAAGCAGGCATAAGAGCCAGCCATCTGGTTTTGCTATAGCCGAGCATTTGTTGATATTCCGTTTCAGTTTCGGCACAAAACTCTTTTAGAGCTTCAACTCGAATTGTATAAATATAAAAAAAGGAATATATCTTCACAATAACGCTTTCGTAATCTATGGGTAGCCCATCTGCAGCAGATTTTATTGCATTGTGAATTACGTGGGCTCCACATCCAATACCTATTATTTCTTTTCTCAGAGATGATTGTAATTTCATTAAAACATTGTTAGTTCCTCGCCTAGCTGCACCTCCGAAATTGACGTTTGCATTATCCCCACAAAATGCTACGACTTTTGCAGTCAAATTATTATCTGTCAACACTTGGTTTAAATAATTGACAATGATGTCTGAAGTTTCACCAGGTTGGTCTTGGAAATCTAAAATTTTTACTTGCACACCTATGTAAGGTTGAAAAAAGCGCACTACAATAGGATATAATTTCTTGTTACCGTGGTTTGACGCGTCGTTTAGTATTGTTATTCAATTGCACTTATCAAGATCGTCTTTTAATTCTTTCATTGCTGTAGGTGTCAAAACATTTACTACAATAGCTTCTGATTTCGTACGCGCGCATGTAAATTTGGGATCAAAACATGATTGAATCAATTTCGATGCACAATCATTAGAACGAAAACTGTGGTTTTCTTGTATCGTGTGATAAGCCCAGACGCCTTCTGCCGCGGCGATATCCAAGTCCTTCAAAGTTGGTGTGTCCGATTTCTTGAAAAAGTTTAACATCGAGGAACTCGAAGCGGCGGCACGATCGGCATTTTTATGTTTGTCAGACTTTAAATGCTGCTCAATGTCACCACCACCACTGTGAGAAACACTAAATTCTGTACGACACTTTTCACATCTGACATCTGATGGGGTATTTATTTGCTTGATAAAAGGATATTTTTCTTGTAAGCTAACATTGAACGAACACTTGCGTTTCGGCATATTAACTGAGATTCCAAAGAAAAAGAAATTAAATTATATACAGATACTATACGAGTATCAAACAACAAAAAACAAAAAGCGAGCAGTAGGCAAATGAACAGATTGCTAAACAATAGTCAATAAGCCAACAAAACACGAGCGATATGACGTCTTGACGTTCGTCGACGACGCGGTCTCGCTCTTGCACACGGTTTGCTTGCGTTCGGTTGTCAAATCGCGCGGCGGCGCGGGCGAACAGGGTAGCGGCCGGCCGTTTGCTACTCAAATTTGCGCGCGGTATCTAAAAACGGGACAATTTTGCGTCCCACAGTCCACTTCGGGGACACCGGGACTCGTAATTGTAAAAAGGGACAGTCCCGTTCAAAACGGGACGTCTGGTCACGTTAGTCATAGCGTAATGTTATTTAGCCTATAGCCTTCCTCGATAAATGGACTATCCAACAAAAAAAGAATTATTCAAATCGCACCAGTAGTTTCGGAGATTAGCGCGTTCAAACAAACAAACAAACAAACAAACTCTTCAGCTTTATTATATTAGTACTAGCTTTCTGCCCGCGGCTTCGCCTGCGTGGATTTCGGGATTGGGTCTATAGAGGGTTAAGGGTCATAGCTTTTGCCCACGGCTACATATGCGCGGAAGTCGATTTACGGCGCGAAGTTTTATCGCGCTTCCCGTGGGTCTATCCGTTTTGCCAAGATAAAAAATACCGCAATACCTTGCTCAAGAATCACTCTATCTATTGATGAAAACCGCATGAAAATCTGTGCAGTAGTTTTTGAGCGAAGCCTTTATTGCGCATCCCGTGGGATCTGTCGATTTTTCCGGGATAAAAAGTAGCCTATGTTACTCGGGGATAATGTAGCTTTCCAAAGGTGAAAGAATTTTTGAAATTTCTTGCCCGTGGCTCCGCCCGTCGTTGCTCCGTCCGCGTTAATTTCGATCCCACGGGAACAGTAGCTACTTTCTTCCGGGATAAAATGTGATATCCTTCCCCGTACCACAGACTATGTGTATGCAAATTTTCGTGATGATCGGTGCAGTAGTTTAAGCGTGAAGAGGTAACAAACAAACAAACAAACAAATAAACAAACAAACACACTTTCGCATTTATAATATTAGTTGGGATAGATAACTTCATAACACAGACTAACTTCATAACACCTTGGTTACTTACTAGTCTGTGTTCATAACACTTCAATACACAGATTAGCTTCAACAGCAGACAAGTGAACTATCTTCATTCAGCCACGACCTACACATAATACCTTTATTTTTCCAAATCATACAAAGATAATCAATCATATTAATAAATTAAAAGAAGATATGAATATTTTCTCTTTTAGTAACGTATTATACCCCCTACAGACTCACGCGAGAAGACTCGCCGAGAAATTTTGCCGAGAAATTGTGCGAGAACTGAGAAAGAATCTACACTCATACGAACTTCTCATTCCCCTTCTCGATCGTTATCCGATATGGATGACAGTGTAGCGGCTTTGGTTTTGTGTGCGTTAGCATATTACAATCTCGTGAATATTAAAATTATAAATAAACTTAAGAAATAAAGAAGACTCGGTAACTAGCATAAAGGGATTCCTTCTTCTTTTTCAGTTCTGGTACTGGTATTTCCATAAGCTCTCCAAGTCGATTCCATGCGTCATGATTCAGACTTTTGTCTTTGTAGTATCTATGTTTGGCATCCCATAAAATAGGCTCTGAATGAAAAACTCTATGAACTTTAATTCTAATTCATTATTCCACATTTTAACGCTTTGAATTAGCTAGCTCTGAATTATATTTTACTGACGTGACAAAAACTTTCAAAAACTATACAACTTGTCAACACGACAACTGCGATCGCACTGACACCAAACAAGAATGTGATACTGTTCTCGTTTCTCGCCCGAGAAAATCCTTTGAAAATACCGACACCGATCGGAGAATAGGCGAGCGCGAGAACGAGACGGCAAGAAAGCGATCACATTCACGCTTCTCGGGTGTTCTCGGGCGTTCTCGGCGTGAGTCTGTATGGGGTTTTAGTATTATTGGAGACGATAACATTAATAAAAATGTAGAAACGAAAATAAAAAAGTTATATTTTTATTTTCTTTTCTACATATATTTTTTTTATTTGTGAAATCGATTTCAGTTAAAACATTCTCTTAAATGTTAATTTATTCTAGAACACATCCGAAATAGTGGGCTTATGGACAGTATAGACAACGAAGTGACGGGCCTCAAGCATATGCCTGAAATAATTGATACCTTCGTAAATGGCGAGCAGTTCTCTGTCATAGGGTGAATACCTTATTTGGGAGGGGCTAAGCTTGCGTGAAAAGAACGCTAATGGCTGCCATGCTCCATCTTTGTATTGCTGCAGGGCTGCACCGATTGCCTTATCAGAAGCATCTGTTACTAAGGCAAGTTTAGCGGCACAGTCAGGGTAAGATAGCAAAGTGGCCCAATGCAAGGCTGTCTTTACATGCATTGAAAGCTTCGAGGGTATCACCTGAAAGATTGACTAGTTTTGAGACTTTTAAAATGCCTTTAAGTAATTCATGCATGGAGCCTGGACATCAGCAGCTCGCGGATGAAATCTCCGGTAGAAGTTAAGCATGTCTAGGAATGCCTTGAGCTGTCGTACTGTAGTAGGAGTTGGAAAATCTTTAATTACCTTTACCTTGGGGTCCCAAGGTTTTGAGTCGCCTTCAAAGATGGAATAACCTAAAAATGTTACCTTTGAAACTCCGAAGACACACTTTGCTGTATTTACCAGCACGCCGTACTCTTTTAGCTTGGTGAAAAGTTGACGGAGGTGCTGCTCGTGCTCTTGTGCATTCTGAGAGAACACTAAGATGTTATTTAAATAAACATAAACGAAATTGAGATCACGAGTGACTTCGTCCATTAACCTTTAAAAGGTTTGACCCACATTCCGAAGACCAAAAGTCCCTAAGTCACCCTGGGGCTAGTGCATCTGCAAGACTAATCGCAGAACGGTTTGTTTGGCCTGGTATCCGAAAGGACTGCAGAGAATGGGCACGTACCTGTATCGCATGCCTAAAAGCTAAAGTTAATCGACATGTCACCACACCGTTAGGTACATTTACCTTACCACGCGCGCGATTTAAAGAGATCCATATCGATCTAATTGGCTCCTTACCTATTTCGGAAGGTTATCGATATTGTTTGACGGCTGTAGATCGATTAACTTTTATTTTATTTATCATCCCTCTATTTCACATAAAATTATCACGTTATAACCTTAAGATTCTTGTTTGACACATAAACCACAGAGACATAAATGTCAAATAAAGTTATGGGACCGATAAACTCGGATGTTTCAAATCTGAACGACTCGGTAGCTCTCAAACCGCACTCGGAGTGCGTTCGACCGTTTTTTAATCTTTGTCGGAATCGGAAAAATAATACGTCAACTGTCAATATTGTGTCTTGTTTTTCACGTTTTGAATTTTGAAAATTGTGACTTAAGAGAATTCATCCAATTTTAAATATATATTTTTAAAAGATTTATGGTTCCTTCCGTGAAGAGTTTCTACCAAAAATGTTAACGAAAGTGGGAAATAATGTTTGTGGAAGATTTTTGCTAAAAAATGTTAATTCTGTAAGTTATAAAATATATACTTTTCTGGTCAAATCTTGGAAGCGTGTCATCTTATTATCATATTATTTATTCCAGTTAGTTCCTTGTAACACATTTATAAAGCTCAAGCACACCAAAGATGATGTTAATGCACATCGCGCCAAGGTTATGGGTCGTGGATTGCCAGAAAAGAAACCGCTACCAGGTGTTAAAAGTATTATATTAGTGGCATCAGGTAAAGGTGGAGTGGGGAAGACTACAACTGCAGGTAAAAACATAGTTGTACTGCTTCTGACAATTTACATGATCTAAAATTCAAGATTACACATTTCCAATATTACACGTTTTAGTAAATCTCGCTTGTGCAATGAAAGTTATTGAACCAGATAAAGAGATTGGTCTCCTAGATGCCGATGTCTTTGGTCCGTCTGTGCCTTTAATGATGAATATCAGCGGAGAACCAATGTTGAACGATGATCACCTCATTGAACCTCTTTTAAATTATGGTGTCAAATGGTAAGATTGTTTGCTTCCATTTTCAATGCTTTTAAATTAATAATAAAATTTATGTTTATATTTCACTCCTTGTAATCATTTAAATGTGCATTTTAATTTGAACAATCAAGTTGTTAGCCTTACTAGTTTTATGACATGTATTTTTTTAATCAGTTTGACAAAGATTCTTCTGAATGCTGATATAGTTAAATAAGGAGCACAAGCATTTACTGTCATTTATTTGGCTGAGGACTACCAAATGTAACATAATAGCGACACCAGCAAGGAATAGCATTGACTTTTTGGTTGTTTTTGAGTTACATTCATGCTTTACACATCAAATGCAATTCTTTTTATACTTGAATTTGTGTTTATGTTCTGTTGTGTACAAATTGTAAGAAGTAAAGATAATGTTTTCATAAAATTATTATTTTTGTCATTTAGTTTTATATACCATCATCATCTTCAACATAATTTATATGCACTAACAGTGCATATAAATTATGTTAATTTGTAATTTAAGATACAATATTGTTTTCATAAACTTTTTGACTGCATTAATCATCAGACACTTGTACACAAACTCATTATGATGTGTTTGCAGAATTGATTTATATTATTGAGTCTTATTTATCTAGCAAGATTAAAAAACTTGTCATTAACAGAAGTCAGTCTGTAACGCACCCATAGTTTGCGCGTGCCTCAAGGCTTGTTATTGGGATGCTTATGCTTATCTTAATTTATAATAATGATCTTCCATACTTCAAAAATAGCTATACAAAGACCAATATTTTTGGGATGTCTGGAGCAAATATAATTAAAGTAGGGTACATAAGAGTCATTGGTTGTTGCGAAGTCTGATGTAAAGTTGTTTCCACATTCAACCTTCACAATAATCAATTGAGGCTAAGGCCAGCTTGTCTAATATTTAAAAAAATGCATCTTGATTTTGTTACATTGGTGTATATCTAATTAGCAAATGGTTTACTGCAGGTTGTTTTAAACAATTTTAGCATGTCAATGGGCCTGTTGGTGTCCGGTGAGAATGCGGTAGTGTGGCGTGGCCTAATGGTGATGCAGGCGCTGGAACGGCTGACGCGGCACGTGGCATGGGCGCCGCTCGACTGCCTAGTCGTGGACACGCCGCCCGGCACCGGCGACACCCACCTATCCCTGGCACAGAGTCTCCCCATTGATGGTGTGTATCCAAACAGGGAGTGTAAAATTTCTGTATACTTTACATACTGGTCTATCATCCATTGTCATATGTTGAAATAAATTCAACACATTGTTGAATTTCATAAAAAAATTTACTAATTTATTTGTGTATCAGAACACTACTGTATTACACACAAAAATACTGTGCAAGTTTTTTAAGAACTCTGTAGCCAAATGATGTATCTACTTTGCGACCAAGTGCTAAGTCAAGCAACATGTTTGTGCATCTCTGGTGGTCCTCAGTAGTTTGGATGGTATGTTAAACAATGCTTTCTCGTAAGTTTCACTTCTAGTCGTGTAGGAAAAATTAATGCACTTGTGTGTTACAAATATGCAGGAAAATCTTAATGTATATTGAAATTGATCTAAATTGGGCTTAGAAAACATTAAGACACTTTTATAGTGTTATTCCTAATCTATATGTCTGAATTTACACAACCTAATTTAATTAGAAGTTGCTATGCACAACATCAGTACAATAAGCAGACTCTCCCCAAAAAGTTTGGTAAGGATATGTAATAAACACTCACACTTTGCCAACTTGATGTCAATGTGTATTAGAGGGTGATCCTATTTCGAAATGTACTCCGATATAACTTATTTGGCCCCTTTAATTTAATTGTTGTATGCTTCGGGACTTCGGCACATTCCGTATGGCAATGTCACAAACACATCTGATGTATCTCATCATGCCCAACCCTGCATATTAAAAGAAGCATATAGATTTGTATGTATTTCGTTTCAGGAGCATTGGTTGTCACCACACCTCAGTCGGCGGCGCTGCAAGTAACAAAACGTGGTGTCAATATGTTTGATAAGTTAAAAGTTCCTATAATTGGCATGGTCGAAAACATGTCACATGCTACATGTATAGAATGTGGAGCCAGAAATCACATGTTTGGTAATGAAACTAGAAAAAGTGCAGAACAAATGGGCCTCGACATTATAGAGAGTTTTGAGGCAGATCAAAACATGTCAGATTGTATAAACAGTGGAAAACCAGCTATATATGCCCTTCCCGATAGTATTCATGCAGAGAAGTATAGAAAGTTAGCAAATAAAGTATTTAAGTACATAGAGACGAAAGGTAAAGAGAGAGCTGAAGCTTCAAAATAGTATATTCACTTGATACGTAGCTTAATTAGAATACAATTGTTTTATTCAGCGAGTGTGCCTATTTTCACTATTTGGATTCTGTTGTAGCATACAAAGTGTTAATGTGAGTGTGAAATAAAAGATAACTTATTATAACAAGATCAGTAAATATTATGAAGATCTGATTATGCAAATAAGGCAGAAAATTGTACATTGATTATATTTACATACATATATCAGAAAAAAAAAATGAAATTTAAGAACATTTGTGTATCAAGAGAAAATAGAATTGGTCGGACGTGTTATCAGAGATCATCTTTGAATTTAGGAGATTTTACTTTTCAGATGTATCTCATTGCAGTGCAATATTAATTTTAATATTGGAACATTGGAATCTTATAGAATTTGATTTAAAATAAAAGTTCCACTTGTGCACTGTTCACATTTTTTAGTTATTACTTAATTAATTGGTTATATTGTTTGTATCTAAAATCTCATTTTGAAATATTCTGTAATTGTTGATATGACCGATGACATATTAAATGGCTATTTATAACAAACTACAGGTGTGCTGAGTCAGGTAGAGGTGTACAATATTGAATGTAGGTGATCATAGTAAACTGATTTCTACTTGCACATATAAAGAACAAAATAAAACATACAAATACTACATAAAATTTATTTGGAACAAATTGTTTGTTTTAGGAATCCAACGTTATGGCCAAAATAAATAAAAATACTATAAAAATATCAATGTCTTTAAAACTTACGCATAACGATAACATAAGAAACCAAAGGAATAAAACGGAGTGAAAAAATGATACTGCTGTCAGACACAAAATATAAACTCGTCAATTTGTGTTGCTTCTCGTTTAATAAGTACAAAATACATACATTATTTACATCGACATCACAACAGATAAAAAATTCGGAATGAAATGTTTACAACACCATAGAAAAGAATAGCAGCCGTGCACTCGCGTGTGCAGCGGATTGTCGCACGTGGCAAGTGTCAAATTTGTTTTCCTTTGCCCATTTAATATAAACGAAGTTAGGAAATCGCGCATTACACACGATTGGCCCCGCAAAGCCACTGCACGGGCGAGCCAGCGACTTCAGTCAGATTATGCTTACTTACATGCATATAAAATAACAATCCTTATGAAAATATCACTCCTATTTGGGCTGGAAGATAAGTGTTAGAAATACAGTTGATGTAGCATTGGGGTAATCTTTATTATGAGGGAATTCAGATATACTCATGAATCTCTCTTATCCTTACAATATCTAGTACAAATTCCAGATTGCCCGAACTGTTACATCAATATTGTCAATTCAATCATAATCAACGCAGCTCACCACACCACAACATTAAATAATAGCTCCATTCATATAAATGTTACAGAATCATAAAAATTATATAACCTACAAAACGTCAGATTTACAATTACTGCATTCATAATAAAATTTTACATTTGGATATTGCACCTTTTTCTATGTAATAAAAAATCTATTTTTAAATATATTTATTAACTTCATAAAAACATGTTTAACAATCTCTTTTATAATTATCTGAAAATATAAACCAATTTTCTTTAAACAATTTAGCCTTCACAAATTTATTTTTTAAATAATATTTGTCACATGCCAGACTATAAAATAAATACAGTCTGCCATTTTATTACAGATAAGATATACTTGTCGAATAGTATTTGCAGTGTTCATTTGATATAAATATTGCATATTAAAATGTCAAAATTACGAAAGGTACGTTATATGTAAAAACATGGCAGTTTTACTGACAAACTGACATCAAAACATTTGCTTTACGTTATTTTTACCTTAAAATATTGTGAACTTCGAGTCATACCAATCTCATAGAAATTAAGGTGTTCATCCTATACATTAATAATAATCTTAATATTTGGATATTTTTTTAACATTTCGTAATCTTACTGTTGTTATGTTTCATGTCAGTATATTAAAATTTGTTTTGATGTAAGTGAATGGAGAATAAACCCCTATAAGTGGTCGCCGTCCAAATATTTTACAGTGATTGCAATTCTGCCGCCGACTAGTTTTGATACAAAATTAAAGTCGGGCGAATTGAGTGGTAAGAGAACAGACTGACAGAATGACTTCATGTGAGGTCGATGAATCACACCGAACTGACAGTCGAGTCTATTGCGAGGTCTGTTGATGAGGGAGCATCATCTCGCGACACATTCACGTAACAATTAACACGCTTATAATCAACACTGGAACTCAACACTTAGTCTCTTTAAAATCTAAGAGAATTATCTCTCCATAGTCAATGTGTTGTCAGTATAAAAAGTGCAAGTCCGTTTTCCTACAATTATGAATAGCAATGCTAGCTCCAGTGTTGTCTATAAGTTCCATGAGCTTTTTTGTATAAGCTAAGCTGGCGGCGCGGCCTACCAACGCTTTTTGTGCTCGTCCATACTGACACCACCTGGACCCAGATACACGATCATCAGTAATCCACCAATCACTGACAGTGTCTGTGGAATGGAAAAAATCCTGGTGTAAGTATCAGTATCATACCATGCCTTGTATCATTTACTGTTATTGAAAAGCTTAAACAACTTTGGCTATAAAAATAAAACTTCACGAAAGCAGTTGAAATATTACAATGCAGCGGTCACTACTCGGAGGCCGGATAGTTATGTGGTTAAGGTTTTTTCTTTCTTTAAAGAGTTTCTTTTCTATGTCGTCATATTCAAAATTATTTGTGGTAAACGATGACCAAGTTAATACAATTGAATGTTCAATATATACCTGGAAGAAGTCGTATTTGAGAAAGTCTCGCAGGGGCTTGTAGGAAGGCACCGCCCACCACGCGTTGTGGTAGAGGTTGAGCACTGAAAGCACCAGCACCAGCATTAGCGCAGACAGCTTCGTTCGGTAGCCCACTGTTACGAGCACCATCAGGATACTGCCCAAAATGTCCTGAACTATCTGTAATGTAAGATATCACATTTCGATTTATAGTTTATTAATTTCATAAAAATGCATATGTTTCCTATGGGATGCTCCTATAAAATTAGTGTAAAAAGATAAAACCCAAATAATGATCACAACTTGATTAAAGACTACCTACATTGAAGTAGAAATTGTGTGCAGGCACGCACTGCGGTTTTTGGCCGCCAGCGGCGAAACACCTCGGCTACATTTTGCAACTACGGTGCGCGCACTGAGCGTTTTTTTGTCTTCTCGTTGTAAATGGCACGCACAAAAACAATGGATTTCGTAGAAGTAGCCCTGTGTGTGTTTGTGCACTACTGTTACACAAATTTGTTTTTATTATTCGGTTGCTATATTCTTTTAAATTTTTATTGTAAAGAGCGGGTCGTTTCTGCACCGAGATAATTATTTTTTCAATTAATAATTCATGAATATCATTCATAGGTGAAGAAGGTGATCCCGAATCCTCAGACATGTTCACTGTATTCGTTAACGAACGCTCTCTCTGACCACACGCAGCATAAAATGGCGGTGTTTTGCCGCAATGCGCGCGTCGCGGTACAAATGATTTGAATTACAACAAACCTGCGGTCGCCGCGCCGCTGATATTCTGTGATCGGACGCAGAATTTTTGCGGCAACGGCGTAGTCACCGCTAGTGCGCGCATCTATTTGCTATTAAAACTAACACAACATAAAATAGCGGTGTTCCGCCGCGATTACGTTTCGCCGCGAGGCCCAAAAACCGCAGTGCGCGCTAACATTTAAAGTATCAAGTACATGTCATCCTAGAGAGGCCCTTGCCTGGACGTAAGGCCCCGTTCTCACGCTACTAACATTCAATGCCTTCCTATGTTTTTCATTAAATCGTTGGTACACATTATATGAGGCGTATTAAGATTACATGTCGCGGTATATAATAATACACCCGGCACATATTTAATTTCTCGTCCCCTAAAATAGACCCTTATTTACCAATCATTAATCCTCCAAAAATGTATATTAATTTCTGAAAGATATTACAAGATTATGCAAATTTATTTATGACTATGTAAATATATAGTAATGACATTCACAACAATTATAAAAGATTTGGCAGAAATCGCTGGCAATATAATTGGTGACGTCGTGATAACGTGTAGACGCGCGCCAGCACAAGGTCAGATGACAAACAAAATCGTCACGCTGATTTACAATAAAGCCTGTTACACACTTAGCTATAACATATATTTAATATACCTTGCTTTTTATACTACTGGAAAGAAAATAATAGAAATATTTTAAAAAATCTACTGCTTTACTCATTCGAACAATTTATATACAGAAATTTAAATTCACGATTGGACCCTATTTTATTCTGAGTAGTATTTTAAAGCAAGTTTAGCACTTATGGAAATGATGCTATAATAATATTATGCATTTTATTGACATACGGTGCGTTACTGTCTACAGATTTATCTCGGTTGCATTTTTCAGCAGTATATTAATTCGGATTAATAATTGCATATTTACGGAAATATATCACAGTGCGTTATATACGGTTTCATCCCAATATCACTTACGGATCAACACAAACAACAAATATATAGTGTCTAGAAGACTGGATTAAGGTGGACGGCCACGCGTTCACCTATTTTCACTACAAGTATCATAATATATATTTATATAAAACATACGGTAGGGCACATTAGTTTACAAACACAATATAAGCAACGGCGCAAGTGCTGTCTGGTGAGTAAAAACACGCATATAATTAGTCAAATAAATATAACAATTGCAGGCCACCAAGCAGTCATCTTTTTACGAAACAATACTATAAATTTACAAAGTATACATTGCTTTATTATTAGAAATAATATAAAAAATTATGAGTAACAGGTTGTTTGGTTTATCAATAATTTGTGATACTTTGCAGTGTCAACACTATTGTAACTGTACAAGATTAACACTAATGTAATTAAATGGATAGGAAGATCAAAGGTGCAAAGAACTGCAACCAAATAAATTAAAATTATTATTTACAATGAATATAGAAATATATAGGTGCATGTGAAGTCACTTTAAAATTTGTATAGGAATGGCTATATAAAATATATTATAGCTAAGTGTATGATGAAGCTTAAGGTTAAATAATAATTTGTTACACCATTCATATAGAACTTGCTGTACAGAGCCGAAAGTAAAGTCAGTGGCATGCGGTAAGATTACTAAATTGCAAACATATCAAATAAGTACTAAATGATCACCTAGTATTATTTTGATATGTTATTTAGAAATCTACCCAGTTCGTAACATAATATACCTTGAATAGGTGGTAGGGAAAAAAAATTTGGAAGATAAAAAAGAGTATTCTATAAAGTCATATTTGAATAAAGTTAATTATGATTTTTGATTTTAAAAATACTATTTTACACATTTTTCTTTTGTATAATGAAAACTACATAGGTACAAAACAGGATCAATCCCTGACCTGATATATTAACATTTTTAAATTTAGTTAAATCATTCTAAGTTTGAAATATCAGTAGTAAATTTCTACATACCTGCAGGAAGGAGATTTCGAATCTGAGTAGTGTGACAAACATAAATGCGAGCAGGATGCGGCCGGCGAGCTGTAGGTAGGTCTTGGGCTTGTTCTCTCCGAGCGAGGGCACGCCCGCGAACAGGCTGCGGCCCTCGGCACGTGCCTCGGCCAACACCAGCAAAAGCGCACCAATCAATGCTAGGTTCCGCAGTAGGAATTGCATGTCCCACAGGATGCTGTACGCGAAGGTCTAATCACAGATAAAATTAATTTGTATTGTTTATACATTGACAGTTGTTTATACATTTGATAAGTTTGAAAATTTGTTAATGTTATAATATTTAATTAGGCAATTTAATAGAATTTAAATATTCCATTGATAAATTCTATAACATACCATAAAATCTAGTATACTACCCAGGAACAAACATAGAAGTGCACAACTTTAATTTATTTTGCTTGGGCATGAATTTCTACATGTATTGCATAGTAGTGGTGTCTAATTTGAATCCTAGCATTATGAAATATATATCAAGCATGCAACTTAATTGTAGCAGGATTTCTACAGTATTTTTGTATTCATAATATTCATCACAGGTCATGACTGGTCCCTCTGAAGGGCACAAGCCTAGCCTTAAGACTGTATTATTTTTCCTGTGTAAAGAATAGATTGGGGATTGTTAGTCTATTGACATATAGTAAGTATAATTTTTATTTGTCTTTATTTATTTAAGAGGTTACGAAATTCTATTCTCATAATAACAAACATTTTTATGTTTATATAGAAATACAATATAATAATATAATTTTACTAAACATCTTTGCTAACATAAATCCTTAATTGCCTTTACCTGAATTGGGATATATATGAACTTGTTATAATATCTTCAACTGTACATGTTAGTTTAGATGAAATAAAAAAGAATTCATAGAAATAATGAATGAATAAACGAGAATCTATTGAAAGAAATTCAATACATTAAAAAAATTCTGAATGCAAGTTGCAATTAAAAGGCTGCATCCTCAGTAGGCAAACTGATAGCAAATGTATCGATTTAGTATGTCCTTCCATATATTTGAACTGCACTGTCCACAGTTTGCTAGTTTTGTTCTCACTTTACGTAGTTTGCAGCATTATGTGAGCAGACATCCTCAGTTAGTGGCGGACTTACAGCAAAACTGATTCCAGTCTGCAGCGGTGATATGGTTGTTCCACGGATGTAGTGAGTCCGACTGCCGCAAACTGTTTATGTTTATGCGGACAGTTGGAAAGAAGCTATGGTTTATTAATAGTATGTTATAATATCGTAATATTCATAGTAACCAGTGGTAGTAGTTATGATTAATATTTTTTGGAGTGGTTGTGTAATAGGCTTGTTGCCTAAATTTCAGTAGTTAGATACTAATATACCTTGATGCCTATTCTATACAAAATAATTATTATTTTTGAAAAAAAATGCTTATTTATAAGAATAATTTTGCATTAAATTAAATATTTGACATTAGTCATCAAAAACGCTCATGACTGTCATGGCGTCTTGAATGACGTCACGCCGTGCAAAACACAGCTGTTTTAGTATCGGAATATTCGGTATTGTGAAGTTATTTTAATAAGAAATGGATTCATCGTATTACAAGTACTGCATAGTGCCTCAGTGTACAAGCACGAGTATAAAAACACCAAAAAAATTATTTATATACGTGCCAAACAATCAGCAGATACGTAAAAAGTGGCTGACACTCGCGAGAAGGAATGAAGCCTATTCTTTTTCATTAAAATCAAGGATGTATTTTTGTGAAGATCATTTCGATGTAAGTACAAGTGTTTTACACAACATAATTTAATACATGTAGCTCTGTATGGTGAAATTGTTGATCTATGGTTATGAAAAATGATAAAACAAATGAGGTTAGGAATTATGATTTTAGTTCAATAAAAGAATTTCGTATTTAGTTTAATGTCATATTCAAGAGAGTTTTTATTTTTCCAGCTACCAAATGACATGCTTAATTACACCGAGTATCATATTATGGGGAAAGTAGCACAAGTTCGTATGAAACCTGATTGCATTCCTAGTAAATTTGGATGTCAAGAAGACAAAAATTAACCTTTTCGCACTTCCACAAGACACTTGGGAATGACATTTTGACTTTGACGTTTCGCACAGCGTGACGTAACACTTTTTAATTGGTGTTTGCTGTCACGTGACTTATGGCTTATTTTGTGCAATTTTTTTATAAAAATATAAATAATCAAAAGTTATTATTTTATAAAACTTTGTTTTTTCATAATTAAATGATCATCTTAATAGTTATGCAACCTAATGCATCAGATTTGTTCATAGTGGATACAAGCATATTCCTTTGTACAACTAAATAACTGCTAACTCAAATTTTAGTTCTCCACAAATTTGCAGCTCGCAGAGTCGGCTACTTACAGTTTGCCTCCTGGGGACACAGCCTCATGTGGGACTTATGCAGTGTCAATAAAAGGAGCACAAAGATGGTTCAGCGTCTTCTCTACACTTAGTGATAATTGAACAGCATAAATTGTGATGACTTAAGCAAATACTGTTGAATTATATTTTTAACTGCTGTATATACCAACATCATATAATATATCAATCCATTTTTAATTAATAAGCTAGTTGCTTCTATTTCTGGATTCTAAATCATTTCCATAAAAAGATCTAATAGATTAGGTTGTGGTACTTTTCTCGAGTGTTTTTGCTTCTAGTGAAGTTTTAGGATACTGTATTAGATAAAATAATGTGTTAATTACCTGTAACACTACAATGAAGAAAAGTATTCCACACGCAATATCCACCTTGAGCCTTCCTAACACCATGACACAGCCTCCAATTTGACCAACTAAGTTTATTATCTGGAAACAGAATATGAATTACCAAAAAGATGTTGCAAAACCTTATTAACCATAGGTTATTTTTAATTATCAACCCGTATAAGAATAAAGAAATACAAACAACCCTGGAGAAGTAATTTTTTTTTTTTTTTTTTTATTTAAAATAGGTTTGCGTTTGTCCACAATCTCACCTGATGGTAAGTGACGATGAGGACTAGGATGGAACACGCTTACCTAGCAAATGCCTATTCACTCGTGACTTGAAGACCGTAAGATTATATTGTTCCGGGAACACAGACGTCGGCAAAGAGTTCCACATCTTAGCTGTTCGTATTAAAAACGAAGACTGGAACCGTTTTGTACGTGTAAGAGGATAGTCCACCACGTAAGGATGGTAGTTAAGCCTACGTCTGGTTGACTGGTGGTGGAAAGGAGCGGGTGGAATTAACTCATGTAATTCCAACGCACACTCTCCGAAATGCAACCTATAGAAAACCGAAAGGCAAGCAACTCTTCGACGGTGTTCTAGACTCTGAAGACGTGAGTTTATAAGTATTTCGTCGTCGATGAGTTTTCTAGCTCGCCTTTCTACCGAGTCCAAGGCAGCCAACTGATAGCGGGCAGAACCGTCCCAAAGATGGCAGCAGTACTCCATGCAGGATCGAACTTGGGCTTGATATAGGTTGAGCATCTGTTCTGCAGTGAAGTAGCGCCTAACTTTGGATAAAATGCCAAGCTTTTTAGCTGCAGTTTTCGCCAAGGACTCAATGTATCCCCGAAGTTCAGGTTGGACGAAATATCCATGCCGAGGAGCTGTAGGTGGTTGGTTATCGGCAAGGTTACATTTCGGAAAGTCGGAGTTAGATAAAAGGCACTCCGTTTAGCGGTGAACAAACACGCTTGGGTTTTAGAGGCATTGAACTCAACCAAATTGGCATCGCCCCAATCAGACACTGCCTGGAGGGTTGAGTTCACGTTGCCTATCAGTCTCTCTCTTAGAGAATTAATCTCTAATGAGCTGGCCCGTGCACTGGACATATACCTTTCTGACACTGTGCTGTCGTCGGCATACCCAAAGGTTCCGGGATTTGCTAACAGGTCGTTTATATGCAGCAAAAAGAGTGTGGCAGAAAGTACAGACCCTTGAGGCACTCCGGCATTGATCTCCAGTAGTTCGGATGAGCAACCGTCGACTACTACTTTAATAGATCTACCTCTCAAGAAGTCTGATATCCATGTACATAAGCCAGCAGGAATCCCGTACGAGGGAAGCTTGTTTAAAAGTCCTTCATGCCAGACCCTGTCAAAAGCCTTGGAGATATCTAGGGACACGGCTCACCTCGCTTTGACGAACACGAACATCAGTCATAGATGTGCCACAACGTGGTAACGTAGGTGGATTTAGACTGCCCGCATCTAGACGAGAATTGCTCGCGAAAAGAGATGCAAACAACTCAGCTTTCTCTTTTGCGGTGTGAGCGAGTGAGCCGTCTGGTTTCAGCAGTGGCGGCAGTGACGGGCGACAGAAGTTCGCTTCAACCGATTTGGCTAAGGACCAGAAAGCTTTGCTCCCAGAAGGGTATTTAGTTAGTCTGGTACCTATTCGATTGATGTGGTAAAAGCGTGCTCGGCGCATTGTTTTCTTGCTGGACTTGGCGGCGGTGTTAAAGGCTTTCTTCAGAGCCTTGGTTTCAGGAGCTTTGCGGATTCGAGCTGCAGCCCAAGCCTGGAAAGCAGACTGTTTCTGTGCTTCTGCATCAGCGCACTCAGCGTTAAACCAGGGTTGAGCTATACTATTAGGCGACAAGTCAGAGTACGGAATATAATATTCCATAGCTTGTCCTATCACTCGAGCGATGGCATCCGCGCAGCTGGTAGGATCTGCTGAAGAAAAGCAAACCTCACGCCAAGGGTAAGATGCAAAGAAATGTCGCATCTCATCCCAATCTGCCGACTTGTATCGCCACACTCGCCTACTACCCTTTGGGCTGGGGTCAGGCGGAGAATAGACAGATACAGATTTCACCAGACAGTGATCAGATGATCCTAAAGGAGCATTTACTGACACTTGGTATCGGTCCGGTTCAGTTGTCAGCAGAAGGTCCAAACAATTCGCAGTATGGCCATCAAAAAGTAATATATATATATATATACATTGTTGTAACATATATTTTAGATTAGCTAAATATGACAAAGAAAGTATGGATTGTTCCCTATGCTTGCATTTCAGTGCATATAATATCAATATTACATGCTCTTTTTATAAAATATTAATTATACAGTGCTAATATAGTACCCAATTCAGTGCCAATTAATGTTACTACAAAACACCCTATTCTTAGATTGGTATATATGTGCAGTTTTAGTGCATATGACATCAAAATATTTCAAATTCTTAATTTTCTATATAATTACTAATGTGATAATGTGTCAATTGCAGTGCTAATTAATTTTAATTGAAAGTCACTTAAAATAAAATAATACAGCAGTGGTTGAATTTAGGAGCTCAACTTACACTACATACTGAAAATAAAGTTATAAGATTTTATCATAACTAATTAAGATTGAGACAGGTTGTATAGCAATTTACACTATGTAATATAATTAAAATTGTCATTATATAGAATTTACTTAATAGGAAAAAACTTACAACAAACAGTGTAGCTAATATCTTGCCACAGCCCCAGGACATATCCATGTAATCCCTTTGCTCTGACCACTGGAACCACATCCGAAGGCCATCCTCCAGGAATGTTGATATAAGACACAATCTTGCCACTGTAGGTAAAACATTCTTGCCTTTGCGTATTACCTGTTCAAGCGAAAATCACTGAGTACAAAGCATGAAGTTGCCAATTTGGTGGCTCCACATACAACAAAAAATAATACATACATATATATATATAACTATAGACTTTGTATAATGGTAACTTCAGAATATAAGAAATTCATTATATATTCTATCGTTATATTATCATAAACATGTTTAGTCAAATTATATTGTTTATAATTATTTTAGTCGCATATGCATGACATGATAATTTAAATAGTAAAATGTAAAGCCAAACTAGCAGAGATGTGACCAATACTTATAATTTTATACAGGTGAATATTTATAAGAGTTTACGTAAATTGACGTAAATTTATTCACCTATTAAATGAAAAAATAAAATAATTGCGGTGACGTGACAAATCAAAGTACAAGTATACTTATTAAATTGTAAAGTTATATTTTCTGTAATTAGTTAAATACTTACTTGATCTGCAACATCTTCTGCAGTTGATATATATTCATTTGGAATTTGCATTTTTGTGTCCAGTCAAGAGCTAGGCCAATGAAAAGAAATTTGACAAAATTATTTGCCGTCACGTCACATCAGTCGTTAGCTGTCGAATGACGTGTGGTTATTTGTAGCTCGCTTCCGAATGAAAACACATACTTTTAAAATAAACAATTGTTATGCAAATAATTTTTAAGAGTAAGTTACGTCAAATAGCAAATTTTGTTGGATTTATTTTATGACATAGTAAGTAAACATTGGTTTAATTTTTTATTTAAAAATAAAACTATTGATATACTTGTACTGACCGGATGTTTTTTTTCACATTTGACAGTTATTAATTTTTTCCTTAACAGTCACAATTAAGCAAAGCTATTCATCCCTAAAGTTAAAACCTACACTATTTTATAGAATAAGGGTCGAACGCGTTGGCTCAACGTGTGGGGCCAAAACTTGGCCCACTGTTGTACACATTAATTGTCATTATATTTTTTAAATAAATTTAATAAGAACAGCACTAATCATCTAAGGAATGTACTTACATACAACTTATAATGATTTCATACTTTAAGGCCCAAAATCATACTCGTACTAACAAAACTCTGTGCTTATAAGTGAAGATTCCATTAAAACGATAAATATATTTATTCAATAATTACTTAAGTGGTTTACTAATATAGCGAAAACTAATTCTGTAGAGAATTTCCAAATAACAGGTTCATAATTTTCAAAGCTGTTTTATAGATTGAAAACATTGTTTACAAAATACAAAACTAGAGAAATTAACAACATATTTTGACTCTGCAGATTTGGGAATCTTTTGAGTAATACAAACATATACTTAGAAGTATAGATTTATTCAATAACAGAGAAGAATTTGTAATTATAACAAAAATAACTACATAAATATCACTGTGCAAATGCGGCTTTGCAGAAGGAAATGTAATTCATATCCTTTTGTCTTGTCCTTTTTTCAACTCCTTACCACTTTATGATATTTCTAGTAACTTTAATGCTTCTCTTCCTTATAATTTATCATCTATTCTATCTCTTTCGAATAAATTTTATCGTAAATCTATTTTTTTTTTCTCTATTATTATTTTTATTTCATATCACATTTGTTTATAATTATATTATCTGTTTCCTTGCATTTTCCCCAATAACGCTCAACGTCAAATCCTTGCCCTAATCCAACAAAACTTCCCATGTTCCGTTAACACGTGATGATGGCAGCAGTAATTCTCAGTTTTGAAGAGAAGTAAATTGCCCGTTGCAAAAATAAGAAGAAGAACTACATAAAAAAAAGGCTGTAAAACTGTCAACGTCAGACGTAATGAAATTGCATTGCTTCTAAATAATAGTATCATAGATTACCCAAAGTTTTTTCATCTGTCATTTGCTATTCACGCTTTTGTAATTGTTAGAGTCACAAAGTACTTTATTTTTAGTTTCTAATTACACAAAAAGCATTCGATTATAATTAATGAAAATCAATTTATTAACGGACTACTTTTGAAATACATGTACAGTATACGTTTTATTTATTTTAATCAGTATCTTTCTTAAACAAAGGTACTGCTTGAGCTTTCATTCCTAGCAATTTGGTGCTGTTGTTGGAAAGCTGAATTTATTTCAAATATTCGAATTTTTATTGTATTCACAGAGCTAAAATGCTAGAAGTTACGTGCAACGATCGCCTCGGGAAGAAAGTGCGAGTTAAGTGTAATCCTGATGATACTGTTGGTGATCTCAAGAAACTGATTGCAGCGCAGACTGGTACACGCTATGACAAAATTGTATTGAAAAAGTGGTACACTGTCTTCAAGGATCATATTAAGTTATCAGACTGTATCCTTTTTAATAATATTGGTACAAACTAATTTAGCTATAATAAAAATTTGTATAACAGTTAAATAATATGTATTATTACGTTGACTCATATTCAATCTCAATTATTTTATAAAAATTGAAAAGATCTCTGGAGCCAGAGATGTTAAAAAGTGAGTTTAGCTGTTGTATGTACTCTAGGATGTACACTGCACTAGATGGGTCAACATAGAACAGTTCTGTCAGTTCATGAAATGCTAGACTTGATGTAATTGAAATAATAATATGAATATAAAATGCATGATATAAATGTAACTAATACTATTTATAAGAATATATGTAGCATTTGTAATTGCTAGAATCATGGTACTATACTACATTTATATAAGTATACATACAATAGTGTGGTGTGGTAATTTATTACTTTAGTTTCAATAAACAATTTCCATAACATATTATTTTCAGATGAGATTCATGATGGCATGAATCTGGAATTATACTATCAATAGGGGATGAATGAACTACCTGTATTTTAATTTTAATAATTTTTAAGACTAATAAAGTAAAAATGTTGCTTATTTTTTATAAATTGTTTTCCCTTTTCAAAATGTATATGTATTCTTCTTCAGTTTTGATAATTTAATACTCTTAATACACTAGACGAATGTGTCAATTCTGATAATAACTTGCAGCTGAATTAGGATCCATCTGTCTGGACTTAGCTAGAAATATGTGGCTTTAAGAAACTTTGTAAACCTTGATAAGTCAAATATTACTGAATGCTTACATTTAACTAATGACATATTAGCTGGCAATGTATCATTCAAAGCAAAGGATTTTATTGCTTTTGCTGTAATTGTGATTTGTTATCAGAATATCCACAAGCTTAAAGGCTAGTTAGAATATGCTTTCTCTGTATGTTCTAAAGCAAATGTGAGGTTTGTGTGAACAATGACCAATACCCTTATTATAAGCAAAACAGTTGCTTAGGTGAACTGAGTTGTTAAAATTCAGGCGATTGGTGTAATTTCATTCAGTCTTATAGTAATAGTGAGAAAGTGAAGGCATGCCCATTCTATTTGGTTACCGCAACACTATTTCTATCCATCCCATACTATCTATATGATCTGTTTCACCGATAATCTCAAGTATTAATGCTATATATGTCATCTATCAGCATTCAGTGACTTCGCTTGGTCATTCAAGCTAGGTTTTCAAGATGCCAAGGAACAAGTTTAAACACTAAGTTTGTTTAGTCTGGCTGCTCCTGCTAAAATGGAGTTTGACATAATCTCTGTGGCACATGGCTGCGATGGTATTCTGGACAAGTCTTGCTCCTGACAATTCTCAGCCTCTTTCTTATGGTAGGAAAACCTTCAATGCAACTGATATTTTAAGTCTATGCTGGCTAACTAAACAAATACATAGTATCAATATTCTGTCCATACAACAAAAAAAGTTTAGAACAGCAATCACATTATTAGTTCTATGTTTACAATTGACTTAATGAGCAACAAATCTTGATCACAAATTCTTGAAATCCTTAAAGAAAAGAGTTTTTTTGATAATGCATTTTAACTTAAATTAATACTTCTGTTACAATGACAAACAACCACTCGGTTGCGACCTCCGTAGTCGAGTAGTTGGTACACCGGTTTCAATGTGTCGCCTTCAACCATTGAGGTTCCAGATGGCGGTGGCGGCAGATGATTTTTTGACGACGAGGGCTACCTTTTGTGTCGTTTGAAATAAGAATAGACAATCTAATAAATTATTGGCATTTATTGTTTTCAAAGAATTCTCTGCGATATTTAACACATGTATGCGTTCAAACAAGTTATTAAAACACTTATACTAGTAGTCAAAATGGCCAATTTGTATGCATCAACAGCTTTGGGTGAGCTGAAACGTTGACTACGAAGACTGATTATTTTTTGGGAACGTAAAAAAATCTCAGGACTATAAGGCAGATCAACTAAAATTTCGACATTTTGGGTGCTCAAAAGCATATTTGTTTGGCAGGCGTCATGCTGTGGTTTATCTATCCCAGACATAAATATCTTCGTCTATATAACATCTCAAACCCCGCTAGACCCATATTGGTTTTGAGTTATGTTCCTGAAGGACTATACTGTGTACATGGTAGCGTTTTCGAAGAACGACTATAATAACATAGGAGTGGGCGATACAAATCGTATACAGATACAATATCTATATAACGGCACAATATCTGATATCTATATATTGCTTGGCGCACAAACTTATATATATTGGATACTCGGAGGAAACGAGACTGGAGTAGCCTTTGCCTGCATTTCCCCTCTACCAAATGCACAAGGCACAAGCATCAGATGCTTGTACGTTATATAAAACTAGTTGAACCGCCATTTTTAAACACAATATTCAAAACAACGTGGCGATCAGAGCTCCCACAAAAATTACTTCCTGTGCTGTTTTTACATGTAAAAAATTATCTAAAACATCTAGTTTGCGAAAAGTGCGAAAAGATGGCGTCACCTATCATTTGTAAGTATAATTTTTAAGATTTGATCATTATTTACTTCATATTTTCATGTTTTAAAATTGTACAATTTCAAAGTTCCCGCTGTAGTCTCGCGGGGACTTCCCACGAAACTACCTAGGGTTGAACATTTCATTTAATTATAAAAAAGGTTGAGAAAATATTATTTGTTAATAAAGAACTGTAATTTTGTAATAATTTATTACCAATAATTGATTTGTCCATTAATAGTGATGTCAACTACATCGATATTGTGATTTTACAAGTGAGGTAGCGGTCCGTTTTACACCAATATGCGCTATTGGTACCGCTCTCGCTAGCGTGCAAACAGCTCAGTCCATTTAAAACACATTCGTGCAAATGAAAGCGCGTGACTCATGAATGACGTCATCAGGTCGAGCTATCTAACTCGAAGTTTGACATTCAAAATATAAACAAATTATTTTTTGATGATAAAAACTAGTTAGCCTATTTAATTCATTATATAAATATGTGAGTGATTAATGTTTAAAAATGGTTTATTGATTGTTATTTCATTATTAATATGAATTTTAAGTAACAGCGCTCAGTTTTTCTCAAAAATATCGACGAGCACGCAGAAATTTACACATGGATCTTCTTTATTTTATTTCCACTTTTCCTAAATAACACAACGAACGAAAAAAATGGGTTGAGGCGTGTAATACACATGTATTTTGGTCATCAACAAGAACAAGCACTATATGTTCATTACATTTTGAAGCGTCTTAGTTTCAAATGCCGTGCTAACGTTATTCTTGAGCTATCCTGTAATTTTACTATATACCTAGTTTTAATTTGAATTTTTAATAATGTTAGAATATTAATGACATGTTCTTTTCTTCATCGTACTTTTATTCATTAAACGAAACTGATTTATCGATATTGATATTTTCGTGCTTTGCCACGTTCCTTCCCACACTTTCCCCTTCATGTGTTTGAATAGAACGTAAACAGATAATTTTGGGCGTGTTGCGTGAATTGTCAATTTGTGTATCGTATTACTCGCGTGTGGGTTTATAAGAATGCATATATTTTTTGCTTATGTATGCTGTCCGAAAATGTAGTAGTAACCTCGCTCCCCGCAAAAAATGCCAGAAAATTATGTACGAGCTGACTGAAGCCAACTCCAGTCTTGTTTCCTCGGAGATTGGATATCGCACAACTTCACACCGATAACGCACCAATGAAATCAAAATAATCTTTATTCAACATAGACCTTTACAGGCACTTATTGACGTCAAAACAAAAAAAAAAGATTAAAAAAAGACAAAAAACGTACGAATAAGAAATCGGAAGGATCGTATGTAAAAGACAGAATTACTTAACTTTAATGCAGTCAGTCCTAATAAGCCTGAAAAAGTATAAAGGGAAGTACAAGTCATTCATCAAATTACACCTACATAATAAAAAACCATAAACAAACACATAAATTACTCAATCCAAACAAAACCGAAATGTTTACCATAATCACATTATCCACAGTCGACTTTGATTGTCTAGAATCACAGATATCATCTAATAACGTTACACTACAGATATTCACAAATCTGAAATGCTTCAAGATACGTATACGATAAGAAGTTGTGTGGTCCATTTAGATTTCAGAGTATCATAGATACCGACCGATATATAGATATTGAAATATATAGTTTCAATATCTGATATTCAAAACCAATATGTAGATACGGTACAATACAGTGAAGATCTGATATTACCCATACCAACTATAACATGAACGCATTGCCCGACTGTTCTCAAAAAAGCTCCCAATTATCAAATAGATGATCGAATTCGTTTGTATTTGTTGTTTCAAAATATTTCATTTTAAAGCGGTAGTCATAGTATTATTTAAATGGACCATCATCGCTTAAATTTTCTCCAGTAATCGAATCAGTACTTTGGTACAGTTATTTTATATACAAGGGTCATCATCTAAATCGTCCTCTTGATTCCGAAAATAATTTATTGGTTTTCTGTGCTTTATACTAAAAGTTACTGAATAGTATATGCACGTAGGTACCTACTAAAGATCAGTCTTCTTTGAAACATGATCATGTATCGAATGAGTTTACGCGGTCATAGAAAAGTATACTTACCTATGGGGCCAGAGTACTTAGATCGCTCATAGCTATCCTGAATAGGACATAGCGATAAAATCAACAAATGATTCTGAACTTATTTGTAACGCAATACAGTTAAGACTCTGACGACTATTTTGACCTTCATTATTATGATATGACAAATGCTAGCATGAATCAAAGCGACTATTTTTCGCTCTTTATAGCTCATGTGAAATGAATTACAAAAATGTCTATCACAATGAGGAATTTTAACTAATTTTGATTATTAGCACTCCATATTCTTTGAAATCCAAAAATAAAAAATACTAGTGAAAACCCACCATATGTGAGTGGTGAGTTATATTTCGGCTGAAGGCCTTTGCAGCCATGGCCGGTAAATAAATTAAAAAAGAAACCGCCATATTGGATTGAGATTTTTACGTTGTTATTGTGGTGGTGATTTCTTTTCTATGGAATTTGATGCTGTTTCACGTTAATTGAAATTTGAGAATCTTGCAATATAGAATTTGACTCAGATAAATAACACTTTGTGATAAGTATATCGAAATTGTATAATAATGAATGAAAATGAAGGTAAATTATAGTTTTACGATTACGTTGTTAATTGCACTAAACATCTAACATGATTTAAAACATAATTTTTCAGAATATAATCAACAGAAACCAGGAAAAACAAGTAAACAGCACAATATATTACCGATATGGGGTAATGAACAAACTATGAATCTGAACCCTTTAATTTTAGCAAATATTCAAGGTTCTAGTTACTTCAAAGGTAGGTAAGCAAACACACCAAAACACAGGAGTTTGGACGATGTAATTTGTATGGTTTCTTTTATTTTTCTTCATTCTAAACTTTCATTGTTTATCTTTTATTTGTAGTATATTATATTAAATTGTGTTTTGTTGTCTGCAGTGCACTTATTCAAGCTGAAGACCTATCATGAAGTAGTAGATGAGATCTACTATCAGGTGAAGCATCTTGAGCCGTGGGAGCGCGGTAGCCGCAAAACAGCTGGTCAAACTGGCATGTGTGGCGGCGTGAGTATGTTATTCACAATAAATGCTTTGAACATTGCTCTTTTATAATTGTAATTGTTTCTTCTTATTTTTTAATTTGTTCTAGGTGAGAGGTGTAGGTGCTGGTGGAATAGTGTCAACAGCTTTCTGTCTTCTGTACAAATTGTACACTCTTCGTTTGACAAGAAAACAGGTGAATGGTCTTCTGCAGCACACTGATTCACCTTATATCAGAGCTCTTGGTAGGTATGACAACATTTTTTTCATCATTCTTGTAATTTTAATTTATTATAACATTTTCTGCTTTCATTCATATTTGTAAATTGTAAACTGAATGATATCAAATTATTACACCCCAAGTCTGCAAAGAAATGTAATACCAATAAAATAACTATATTATTGAGAATCCTAAAAAACATTTAATTTACCTGACCTAATGCCATATTTCTGTTTCATTTATGATATTAAATATAATTTCATTAATGTTTTGTTTTCAGGTTTCATGTACATACGCTACACCCAGCCACCAGCTGACCTCTTCGACTGGTATGCAGACTATTTAGATGATGAAGAAGAAGTGGATCCACGAGCTGGTGGTGGAGGCTCTACCACGATTGGTGCACTGGTTCGACAGATGCTAATAAAATTAGATTGGTTTAGCACTCTGTTCCCCAGAATACCAGTTCCAATCCAGAAGCAGATAGAACAGAAGTAGGTAGCGTTTTAGCAGTTTTGTCATACCGTACTTGAACAGTCAAGTCACCAGAACCAACTTTTAGGTAATTTTATAATACCAAACCTATCTGATCATTTTTGGTTTCAAAAACTTATTTAAACATTACTTTGTAGTAATAATTTTTTTTATTGAAATACTTAATTCTAAGGTGCTATCTCATTTTCACCAGTTGTAACTTTTTAGTTACTAATGGAGAACAAAAACTTCAATGTCATCAAATCAGTATATGTATTTTTTCTCTTTCTCTATTCTCTTAATTGAGTGGCTTATATGTTCCACCTTAGAGCAGGGTTCGACAACCTTTTGCTATTAAGCCACAAACTAATATAATAAGGATGGTATGACTCACATCACAAATATCAATTTCATTAAATAGTTTTGTTTATAATATATACAGTAGACTCTCGTTAATGTGGTAGACTAGGGTTGTGGTGAATTAGTGAAAACACTGGATTATTGGAAAATTATAGTTAATATTTTTCTAGAAAGTTTTTAAATCATCAATGTTTTTGAAAAATAATTTAATTTTGTCACTGTTTTTCGTATGTTGTGTATCGTAGCACTGTCGACTTCATATTGATCTGCAAGGTTAAATAGCATCTCACCCTTCTGTGATGACATTTTTACCCTGTGATGTGTTTACACTGTGATGACATTTTCACCATGAATAAACAGCAACGTTGAGAATAACACTAAAACAATCGATGTTCGCAACACACAAATAAAAGCACGAAAGGGATTTGCTTATTTATACAAGTACGTATCATGTCTCAACATGATTACCTCATCATGCCCATCTGAGAGCGCCGGATTACTGGAGTGACAATTTCACTTGTCAGTTTTTGAGTATCTGATAATGTGGATACTCATTATATTTTTATTGTATCTATATGAGCATCGGTCAAGAACAGATTTTTTTACCTGATGTTTGAGAAATGTTTGCTCACACAAATGTACAATATATTAATTATCTGCTGAGCATTTTTTTTTTCAAATTCTGCGCAGTCTTCCCCATTTTAGAAATTAACTATTTTAGAAAGCAACTAAAAATCATAGAATTAATTTTCAAACTCATGTGTTTTTGCCATGCAAAATCCTTTTGAATATCTCTCTCCCATATTCCTGTCAGTCACGGAACAATGTTCAGTTGGAGAATTATCACACGCTTCATACTTCCTACAAGTACCTGTTTTCTTTTCTATATATGTCTTTACAATAGTCGCACCACTAAAACTATATGCACAGTTTTCTGATTTCCATTTGTTATGATTAAATAACTGTTAATTGTATTCATACTATCAGTTTATTTATAACTTTTAATTATTACTTATGAATGCAGGCATGTATTTCGAAATTTAGTTTATTATTTGTATTAACAAATTTATAATACTTTATTCCATTTTTTTAACAATAATGATGGCATCATCTTTGTAAAGTCTGCTAGTCTAGAGATAGAAGGTGACGTAAATAATATAATTGTTTACTGGACTTTTTTTTAGAAGAGTTGTGTACATTTAATTAATCACTGATTATAATATTATGGCTTGAAACATATTGTAAACCAATTTTTTGAATATTGCGTGCATATAAATTTATTTTATCAAAATACTTTCTTATTAAAGATATGTTTATAATATTACCATTAATATGACTATAGATTAGCTGAACACAGTAGACAAACAGCGGCTGCTAAGCCACCTGCCAATACTCGTGTGGGAAGTTGTAGTGCTGGGAATTACAACCCTGGCAGAATGGACTCCGACCGCCGTGAGCATGACGACAGGGATAGGCGGGACTATGGCGATGCAGAGAGGTATTTTGAACCTTAATAGTGTAAAAATTGGACCAAACTTCATTGTCACTTGTTTACTGCTCATTAATTCAAATTCCTTACGTTTTGTCTTATACATATAATGGTTATTGTTACATCAAAATAATGATCTGTCAGTACCAATCTTAAATGGCGGATTGTTTCCTGTCATTAGTTTTTCCCCATTATATTGTATTTTCCTGAAGTTAAAATTATTTTAAGTCATTTTCGGGGTTTCAAAGGTTTCCCATATTTTTTTTTTATTTTAAATCCTATTAAGCCTTACATCTCCATATTTAATTTAGTCAAAATTTGTATATCAATAATAATTGATTTGGAAGATTTAATAATCTATAAGAAATTAGCAAAGCTTTTTTAAAACTATAAGTGGACAGTGCAGTTGAATTTCCGATCGGATCGAATAATGGTCACACACAACTTGTTGAAGATGTGGGTTGGGATCGCACCCGAGTCACATTTTTATTGCATTGTTTTTAATATTTTTATATTATTTAGCATTTTTAAATGAAATACTCAGTCACAGATAAATATCTAATCATAAATTCAAAGTAACAATTTATTAAATAATTTAAATTATTAATTACAAAAAAACGGGAGATATTTAAAATCTAATCTTTATCCAGATGATCTACAATAATTTATACTCTTCTCTGGTAAAGTTCCGTCCCTGCACATTACTCAGGCCCACCTTCCATATAAATTTTGACCATCACCTTTATGTAGTCGAAGGTCGAAAATAAATAAATTAACAGTGTCAATTATATTTAACAATTCGTGTAAAATAGGAATGAGTTTTACGACGCCTAAAAACAAATTGAGATTTAGCTGGCACTAGAAACGAGTTAACAATTCCTCCGGACTCAAATCACTGAGGCTAAATTCCATAGAGCCTTCAGCTTAAGCACAAATTAAAGATGATTACATTTAAAAATATTTAATGTATAAAAAATCTAACAAAATATTCGACTTGTCTAACCCAAGTTTATAACATGCCCATTTTCTTCGATAACCAAGTCAGCCATCCGTCGACGGAAACGAATGCTTCATCTGTATTTGGCACCTTTTTAAAGCCGTAGTAAATTTTATGCACTGTCAACTTGCAGGTTCTCAAAAGATAGGACGAAAAGAGACGACCGCGATAGAGACAGGGAGCGTGAACGAGATCGTCGTGAACGAGAGCGAGATCGCGATCGCGAACGAGATCGGCGCGAGCGGCATCGCGACGCAGACCGCGCCCGCGACCGCCCACGCCGCCGCTCCCGCTCCAGGGACCGCCGCTACAGATGAAATGGGACGATTTTATGACACTTGAATTAAATATATAACGTTTTCACCATATTTCATTTATATCCTTCGTTTCTCTAAAAATCCAAAAAGCGACACCGAATTTCTTTCTTTTATTGTTATTAGTGGCAGACGTGAAATAGCCCACCTGATTGTAAGTGGTAACCATCGTTCATGGACTTTTGCGATGTTCAGTTTAGTCACTGCCTAATTGGAGATAAATACTTTTTTTTTGGAATGGTGCTGTGGACTCTGCATTGGTCTATGAATCTGATGATTCAGGAGGCCCGGGGTCGATCCTGCCATGTACCGTTTTTAGTTTTCATATGTACATTTATCTGACACTCCTACGGTGAAGGAAAAAACCATGAGTCAACCTGTATAGACATTCAGAGATTGCTGTTGACCAATCCGCACTGGGTCCCCGTGATTAATTAAGAGCCAATCGCCCTAGTATGGGTTAGGCTCGTGCCCTTCGCTTAGTAGATACCTGCATTGATTTAAACTGCGTACGTTTGAATATTCTCATATTGCTGAGGATTTAGCTTGTTTTACGACCGGCCGCTGGCCTAACATTTGAGAATGCAATTTTTGATGGTTTACCCGCCACCGACTTTTGTGCACCAGCTCTTAGTAGCCATGAGTGAAATTGGGGTGAAAGTATTTGTAAGCATTATGGACGTTAAACTTGATGAGCGGGTAGGGAGAGGAAGTTCGAAGAAAACATGGATTAACTGTGTGCATGATCATGTTGAAGAAGGGAGTGAGTGGAAATGGCGAGTGAAAGTGGAAGTGAAAGACATGCCCCAAAAAAATTAGGAACAGTGCAGGAGGAAGAACGAGATGTTTATCGATTCTCAAGATGATGCATAATGTGATATTGTTTAATTGTGACGGTTGCAGGCTCTACACTGGAAGTTATTAGATCAGGTAGACTCAGATTCCATAATGAAATCAATTGAGAGATCCAAGTCGGCTGGACAACGTTCGCAACATTACGCGGTATATTCTACGCCTATCTACCATAGGACATAGATAGACTAATCTTTTATTCTTGTGTGTTGCCAGTGATGAAGTATGGAAACTTGGCCACTTATAATGGGCTTTATAAGAAGGTTCAGGGTCACCCAAAGAACGATGGTAAGGAATTAGAAATAATGAAAGCCACCGAAGAACCAAGGTTACCAACACAGTCCAAATAATTATGAACCTTAAGTCGCAGTGAGCAAGTAATAAACAGCCGTTGAGCGATAGTTTCTCAAGTGACAGGCATATGCCGGATACCACAGTTTTGATGACCTCCCATAATTTAATCGGAAGATCGCAAGAAGGCACTGAATTAGCAGCACAGGTCGATCGCTCCGGAGATCCTTGGAAGAGGCGTACTGACTGAAATAAGTTCTTTTATATTTCTACCGACTTTTAGTTTATGCTTTTTGTAGACTTAATTAAGTGTATATATTTTTCTGTACAACACAATTCTCATTATTTACATATACTCATTGTTATTTATTTAAAATGTTTTGTAGCTATTTAACAAATACAAATATACATTTATAGCCATCGTAACTTTGAGTCGATTGATTTAAATGGGGTCACTAATATATATTTTTACTTTTTTACACAATAAAATTAAACTACATTTTGATGATTATTTATTGATTTTACGTCTATACGTTTTACTAGATTATACAAGGCTTTGATTCTGCACTACTCAAAGCTATTCAGTTGCAATGGTGATAGCGAGAAATGTCTATGGGTTTGAAGCATTGATGAAAGCACCTGTGAAATTTTTACGGAAAGTAAGGTTTTGGATCACCAACGCACATGTAACTTAAATAAAGACTATATCCAGCTGTAGTTAAAAAATAACAAAATTATGTCAGCTCATGCTGTAATGAAAATCAATAATTTAAGATTATCTTTATTTAATTCCATCTAATACAGTATTTTCTTTAAAAATGAAGTAGCTATCCTTTGGAATATTTTTCTGTCTCCTACAACATTGTTTATTTTGTGTTTTGTTATGTCTCTTAGTGTTTTATAAAAAGAAACTACTTTCATAATTTATTATATAATTGATAAATAATTACAATTAAAATATCACTCTTTTCACCACATAAATTAAGCTATAACAGTAAGAACATTGCTGTTAATAATTATATAATTCTCATATTCATTATTCATTGAAGTTTATTGAGTGGAGTTGAATGGTAGTTAAACTATGATTGCTGTACCAGTTATGCTTCAAAAAGATTTTTTCGATAAACACAAGTGTTCTATATTAAACAATGAAAGATAATTATACTGAAATTTAGTCTAACAATAGTATGTTTGGACAGTTAACGAGTTTTAGTTTATGCTGCAGTACCTTTTATATTTTCCTGCTGTTCAAATTTAGGATATTTGCCTTCTATATCAGCCCAAGTAATTTTATTATCAGACAGATCTCTTACCACTATTGGTACCTCAGACATAAGTACTCTTACTTGACTCATGGTGTCCCTCTCTCTTAAAGTAACTGAGTGTGGATCTTTCATTGTATCAAAATCTACAGTTATGGCATAAGGGACACCTAATTCGTCAGTTCTAGCATAACGGCGCCCAATAGAACCAGATGAATTATCTACTTTGTGAGAGACATTCACAGATATTAAACTTTCAGACAAGTCTCTGACAAATGGTTGAAATTCAGCATTTCCACTGAGAGGTAGTACAGCACATTTCATTGGTGCAACAGCAGCTGGCAGGGCAAAGTATGTCCTTTGTTCATCACCTTCTCTCATTTTAAAGTTATGTTCTAAGATACAATACAATATCCTGCCAATACCAAATGATGGCTCTATAACACTTGGTATGATCTCTTCAACATGCACTGTTTTCTGAGTTTTCTTTACAGTAACAAGCTCAGAAGTAAGTTTGAAATCCCCATTTGTTGTAGAAAGTGTATATTCTTTTTCACTGTCTAGACTTTTCTGCAGATCTTCTAATGCTTCCGATTCTAATGAAGCCAAAGAATCATTAATTGCTTTAGCATCTTTTTTAAATGCCTTGCCTATAGCTGCCTTATTTGCTATTGCTTCCACAACTTCAACTTGTTTTGGAGCTGGTAGTTTCTTTTCTGCAGCAAGTCTAACTCCAGTTGCCTTTGTATGCTGAGTTAAATCATAAGCAGATCTGTCTGCACAACCAACACACTCGATCCACCCATAACTTGAGAGACATTCAGCATCCCAACAATCACATGCATAATGAGCCATTTCATTGCTCATGTGTTGTCTGAACCGCAACTTTTTAGTATCTATGCCTACTGCTATAAGGTACAGCTGGATTCTGGCCATAAAATAGCCTAAGGTCTCATTATTAACTGTACCCTTAGCAACTGCTTCACCTATAGTTACAATTTCAGCTGGCTTTCCTTGTTCTTGATTATCAGCTGAATACAGCAGCATTTTAGTGTCTTTGACTAATTCAAATTTTGGATGATCTTTTGAATCACAAAAGTGCTCAATTTCACACATTGTAAATTCTCTAACTCTCAGGAGACCTGACCTAGGGGATATTTCATTTCTGAATGAATTTCCAATCTGAGCAGCTGCAAATGGTAGTCTACCTTGATTGAACTCCAGGAGACGTTTAAAGTTAACGAAAATGCCTTGAGCTGTTTCTGGTCTCAAAAACCCTTTTACTAAGCCAGATGGACCAATCTGTGTATTGAACATAAGATTGAATTCTATAGGTGGTGTTAAATCATTTTGGCTTATTGGGGACTTCATATTAAATCTTTTCATAAGAGCAGACATTTCATCAGCTGTCATGCCATCTAACTTAACCAGAATATCTTCAATTTCAGCTTTCAATTCAGATTTAGTATTCTTTTCACTTTTGATTTTTTCCAAATGTGCCTTAATTAAGTGGTCTAGCCTGAAACACTCACCCGTTTTCACATCCTTAGTCATAAGATCAGCAAAACGTTCTACATGTCCAGACGCCTTTAAAACTGGTTCTGGTGTTAAAATAGAACAATCAACTTCCAGCATCTGTTCTTGAAAGATAAAATACCTCCTCCACAATTGTATCATATTGCTCTTAAGCGCACACCCCATTGGTCCAAAATCAAACTGTCCAGTAATTCCACCATAAATTGCAAATGATTGATCATAAAAAAATCTTCTTTTTATTAAATCTTCCATTTTGGCACGGTCAAATAACTCTTCTGCTGGAGCTAGACTCAGTTCCTTATCTTCTAATATTTTTTTTCGTGCTTTTAATTCGGCCACAGCTTTTTTAATGTCTATTTCAGGAGCTTTGTCTTCCTTTAATTTTTTTACTAAATCTCCTTGTTCTTTGACGCAAGCTCGAAGCGGCTTCAGAATTTCTTCAATCTTTGGGTCTGCCATTATGGTATCTCTTAATGGATTAGGGATTTTAATTTTTCTATGTAATTTATTAGTTCCCCAGTGTGCAAAATCTTGTAATTGTTTTGAATGAGTGGAAGTACAAAAGTATCTACTACACTTATAAAATAAAACTAGTGTATTTTTCATTTATATACTAAGAACACTGAAACGCGGCATATGTTCAGTTATAATACCACTTCAACTTGTGAGAATGGATTTAAATTACTATGAAACTATCACTATTGAAATAGTACGCGTGGTGATGACGAAACTCAGATGAAGACCGCGAAATGTCATTATCAATGTCATTTAGATTTTTATATTTCTCGTTTTGGGGAGACAAAGGGAGGTCTAGCCCATACCTACCAACATAATCTATCTAATAACATAACATACATAATTTTTGTCTTACTAGCTATTTCATCAGCTTTGTTTTTCTGTCGTGTCAAAAATTCTAATGCATGTATGGAGTGACTGATAAGCACAAAAAAAATTGTTTTATTTTTTCCTTGTGTCCAATAACTTTAATGACGAATCAAATGGCTGGACTATTCCAGCTATATTACGGTTGACTTGACATGGCAGAGTTCACTTAAAGTTATTATAGCACGTTTGATTACGATAAATGTTTTTATGCGATTTTTATTTATACCTTTATTAAATTTAAAAATGGTGTAAAAGACGAAAAAATTTGTATATGGGAAGTTTACTGGTTGGACCTTACGCCTTTACTTTTTCAGTAAGACCAATTAAAAAAAAAGATGTTTATTCTCTGTCTTCCATAACTAAGTATTAGGCGTTAGAAAGAGATGTAATGAAAAGATTTTTAATTATTTGTTTTCTTTGCGTAAATCTCAATATTGACAGCACAAAGGAGTCGGCCATTTTATTACCCTGCAATTGCAGTCGGGAAAGGCGATTGATCTTTTGGTTGTTCTTATTATAGTGTGTTCTTTTAACATTAACTTGTACGAATTCGTATACGTCTATAGTTTAGGTTTAATGTTGTAAGCTGTACAAAAAATGGACGATCCAAATCGGATGATGGCGCATAGTGGAGGGTTGATGGGGCCTCAGGGCTACGGGCTTCCAGGTGGCGAAGGCGCGCCACCTGCGGGTGAAGGAGAAGCTCGCAAACAAGATATCGGTGAAATTCTTCAACAAATCATGAATATCACCGATCAAAGTTTAGATGAAGCACAGGCGAGAAAGCATACTTTGAATTGCCACAGAATGAAACCTGCCCTATTTTCAGTGTTGTGTGAAATTAAGGAAAAGACTGGTATGTTGCTTACATATATATCACCCTGTTTAATTTATCCTTTACGATATGTGTATAAAAATAATTCATTAAAATCTGTATAAAAATATATGTTACCTTTGTTTGGCTTAAGAAAAATTACATAAATGAATCTATCTATCTATGTCTAATCTATGTATTCTACATTTAATTTTAACTACTCCTATGGGGGCGCCGCTATCTATCTTAAAAGAAGATGAATTTTAACTACATTGGATTACAATAATAATTTTAACTATTTACTACTACAGTTTTATCACTTCGAAATACTCAAGAGGAAGAGCCTCCAGATCCTCAGTTGATGCGCCTAGACAATATGTTGATAGCAGAGGGTGTAGCTGGGCCTGAGAAAGGTGGCGGAGCTGGCGCTGCTGCATCGGCCTCTGCCGCTGCTGGAGAGTGGGGTAACTTATCATAATTAACTAACACAAATGTTACTTATTAATTTTGCTTCTTTTCTTTCTTTGCCATTGACATGGCAATGGCAAGATTGACAATGATTTTTAGTTTTATTGTAACTTCTAATAATATTTATGTAAGTGATTCAACGTTTTTCTATTTATCTGGTACATTTACTACTTCTGTGCATTAATTCATAGTTCACTTGTAGGAAATGCCTCAGACATTAACTCTGTCTTTGCACAAATAACAGCAACTTCTGTCTATATAGTATTAAATAAAATGTGTTAATGTTGTATTTTGATTTGGTCAGTAAATATTATAAAAATATAAATTAAAGAATGATTACTTAAATTAAAATATGATGTTTATGTCGCAGCCAACTGGTTAAAATAGCCATTCAATCAAACAGCAATTGAAATATAATGAAAACATTCTTTGAAACAAGTAGATGATTTAGTAAATATTTTTACTATATATTAGCAGTTGCAATTATATATATATATTTTTATAACAATTATTATTAAAGAATAGAAGTAATTAGATAGATTTAGCATAGATGTTGCATGTTATTTGTTCTTGTCCTTTACGCTGCAACTCAAGGCAGTATGGCACAAGCAGATAACGCGATCGAGCACTCGGACTACCGTGCGAAGCTTGCGCAGATCCGCCAAATCTACCACCAAGAGTTGGACAAGTACGAGAATGCATGCAACGAGTTTACCACCCACGTCATGAACCTGCTGCGTGAGCAAAGCCGCACCAGACCCATCACACCTAAGGTGAATGTCTGTTTTGTATTGTCTGATCAAGAATTCTAGAGTTTCCAACCCATGTACACTGGGTCAGAGTGAGTGGCTAAGGCCTAATATTACTCATTTCTCTTGGTGTAGATGTATATAACGAATGAGTTATGAAGATGAATTTATGGTGATGTTGTAGCAAAATTTTGTCAATAAGGTAATTTTTGTAGTCTCAGTATGTGAGTAATGATAAGAACATATTATAATAGCATAAAGCATATTATGTTTTTTAACTGAATAATATTTTTTATTTATGGATGCATGTATTAAATACATAATGTTGAAAATTTAAATATATTTATCTGAAAATAAATAAATAAAATCATATGTACTCATGAAAATATATAATGGATTCAAATTCATTTAATTAAATCAATGAATTTATTTATTATTATATTACTTTTATAAAAAAAATATGGTAATTATTTCTGCAATCATAACATGCACATGAAAAAACGACCACCAAAAATTCACTAATTCAAAATATATATAACATAAACATATGACACATAATATTAATGAAAATCAATGTTTATTATGTTATTGTTCTCAAGGAAATTGAACGAATGGTTCAAATAATTCATAAGAAGTTCAGCTCCATCCAGATGCAACTCAAGCAATCCACATGTGAAGCTGTTATGATTCTACGTTCTCGGTACGTACTGCACCTTTTTTGTTATTCAACAAACAGTGTTATGTTGGTATTCACTGTCACTGAGTCCAACAAATTATTAATTGAATTAAATGATTTTTTGACAGTTTCCTCAACTATATATTTTTTAATTACTATATGAATTAGACTTCTATTGCCTTCATTTTTGGCATAAATAGAAATATTAAATTAAAACAATATTAATCAAGTGGAAATTGTATGTAAAATAGTCAGTGATGTCAGATGTGTTTTACGGCAATGTCGTAAACACACGAGACTTGCGTGGCGTCAGCACAACTTTGGCCTCGTGACACGACAATCCAATTATCGCTTGCAGTTTCCTGGATGCGCGTCGCAAGCGGCGCAACTTCAGCAAGCAAGCATCTGAGATCCTGAACGAGTACTTCTACTCACACCTGTCAAACCCATACCCGAGTGAGGAGGCCAAGGAGGAGCTGGCACGCAAGTGCGGCATTACAGTGTCCCAGGTAACGCGCGTTCTGCTTGCAGCTTCCTGGATGCGCGCCGCAAGCGCCGCAACTTTACCAAGCAAGCAATCGAACTGCTCAACGAGTATTTTTACTCGCACCTCGCTAACCCCTACCCCAGTGAGGAGGTGAAGGAGGAATTGGCCAGGCGCTGCCACATCACCGTGTCCCAGGTACTCGCTGTGACGAGGCACCTGTATCCAATTCTCATATATCCACACCACTGACATGATCCATTATTAACTCATTGAGACATCTAACATTCCAGTCGTCAAATGTCTTTTCATTTGCAGTGATGCTTCTGTAGTTTGTATAAGCTTATCATTACATTTTGTGTAGTGTCGAGGTGCACTGTATATCTGTTGATTTACCGCTGATATCTAAGTTATGTCTATGAATATTGTATTAGATAAATTATTTTTAATAACGTACACTATAAATGTAGCTTATCTTAATATAAATTGATGTGATTCGGGTAAACTGTAGTATGGAATTAATACGCAAAGTCGCGTCACTAACATACAGCAACAATTTCTATAGATAATTTTGTGTATTCAGGTGTCCAATTGGTTCGGCAACAAACGAATCCGCTACAAGAAGAACATTGGCAAGGCGCAAGAGGAGGCCAACCTCTATGCAGCCAAGAAAGCCGCAGGTACCACGGGCATTTTATTTGATATCGAATTCAATTGAATACGTTACTGGCGCAATTATGGCTCACTTTCATAAGTCAAAGTACGAAACTGTTAAGGTATTTAAAGTATAGAAAAGAAAATGAATTATTTTTTGGATTCTTCGTGATTTCTGATCACTGAAATTGAGCCTTAATAAGCTGAATAGAAATATTATGGGTCCGAGTGCTATATGATCCTTTTCGCACACAGACCTGCCCTGGCTCGGCGCGGGCAGGCGCGATGCTAACTCCCCTCCCAGAGCTACCTCATATTACAGTAACGATTGATATATTTGATATATTCTTTAAATATTCTTCCATATGTTTGAGTAGAGACTTAATATTTAATTTCAATCGTGAAACGTTGCCTAACTGAAAATAGATATAACAGATAGTATATATTATGTAAAAAACTGACACATTTATTCCCTGTTTAGAAGTAATCTGACGATTCAGTAGATGGCCTTGAATAAATTATTATACCTCATATATTTATATGACAAATTAAAGGTTATTATTGATATATTTGTCCTATCAAAAATATATTTTGCAAAATAGACATCATTTAGTTTTTTATTGAATTCTAATGTGTCATAAATAAAGATATTAAATTTCTAGCATATTCCCAATTGAATTCGCTTGTTAATTGTTTGGTTGTCTACGAAAACAATGTTGATTAAATAATGAGTTACGATCAAAACATAATTCTGTCTTGATTGATACTAAATATGTATGTATGAATTCCGTTTTTTTTTTTAGGGTTTTTAATAAGTAACTAGTTACAAAGAAGTTATAATTCCTCCTTGTGTTATACTAACCACATGAAAGGATGTTTTATTTGGGCAATGAGATAGAAATTTTGTGAAGCACTTTGTACTATGATGCATTTTGTACTATTATAAAAAAATCATTTGGGTTTTTTTTTGTAATTAGTAATAATTCGAATTGAGGAACCTTTTTAGCTTAACAGCTATCAAATCTTTATTGAAACTGACCCTTTATAAAGGCTTATGTTGAATAAATGTTGTTCAAATTGTTATATCCGAATTCGATTTTGAAGAATAAAACTTCTTGTCTACCATGGAATTCAGTTTGTTCCAAAAAAGATATTATATAATTTGTATCAAACAACGCAGAGTACTGATTTGATAGGAATTGCTCAACTGGTTAAAAGCTTCAGTTTCGTAGTTAGCCGGATTGGTTGTGAATATGGTATAATAAGTAGGTCTGTGTACAGCAGCGGGCGCGTCGCCGTACTCGATGGGCGCGGCGTCCGGCACGGCCACGCCCATGATGTCGCCCGCGCCCGCCCAGGACGCCATGGGCTACTCGCTGCCCGCGCCGCCCTACGACCAGCCGCAGCCGCCCTACGACGGCTCCATGGGCTACGACCATATGCACCAGGACCTGTCGCCCTAGGTACTGCCGCCGCCCAATCGCGATGCTCGAAACTGGGCTTCTCGCTGTCCGCGCCGCCCTACGACCACATACAGCTGAACTACGATGGCTCCATGGGCTACGACCACATGCACCAGGTAATGCGGCCGCCTGTCATGGTGCCGCAGGACCATGGGCTGCCCGCGCCCGCCCTACGATCAGCCGCAGTCGCTCTACGTCGGCCGCAGCCGCAGCCGCCCTAGGACGGCTCCATGGGCTACGACCAAGAACTCTCGCTCCCTCATAGTGACGCAGGACAATGGGTCGGTATGACAGATCCATATTAATCACGCGAGTCTGATAGGTTAACTGGACTTACACCATTCGATTAATAAGCTCTTGTGGATGAAAGTAAATTTGATACCAATGTGATGAAGTGTGATGTAAAAATATTGGGTCTGGAAAATTTTATACCTAACTAATTTAATGATTTGTGAGTGGAAATAATAGAAACTCGTGCATTTATGGGAAAATGACAAGCCAGGTTTGAAAATTGGAAGAGTATTCACGCTTATATTGAGCAAATCCAAAAATTCTGAAGCTCCCAAATTTAAAAAAAAAATAGTAAAATTGAGAAAGGTTTGCTTGGATAGTTTAGACAGGATGAATGAAAGACGATTGACGAAACAAATTTTTAAAGGCCAATATGAATGGGCCAGTTGTTCTAAAACAGTAATTCCCAAAGTGGTCTATATCAACCCCTAGGGGGTATGACAACCTGCAAGGGCTCTACGTCGGCAAATCAAAAATTTGGGGTCCACGATAATGGGTCTCAACATACACTATAATTATTTATAAAAGTACCTATGTAGTAAAAAGATTATTATAAATGTTTATAAAATGTTGTAAGTTGTAGGATGTAGGCATTCAATATCAGGTAAGGGAGCGTTCAAGTATTACGTAACGCAATTGTTGAAGATGTTTGACCCCCCCCCCCCCCCTTGTAACGCACCGTAACGTTAAACAACTTGCGTGAAAAAATTAACATTTTACCGAGACACACCCCCCCCCGCCAAATTGGGTTACGTAATACTTGAACGCCCCCTAAGTAGGGGGTCTAGCCAAAATCGAACAACATGGCAATGGGTTCTACAAACAAATACGAGGGAACCTCTGGCCTAGACAAACATACTTGGACCAAGTAAGTGATATATTGAAAGTATCCTTAACCAATGAGCCGTGTTAATAAAAATCGAGGGATCGAGTTACAAATCGAGTATGTTTGGATTGTAGCAAAACTGATCTCTGCCTACCCCTGTGGGAAAAAGTGAGTGTATGAATATTATTTGATATAATGCTTTGTTGCAGGTGCTCGGCCACAAGATGAGGTCAGGAGTGCAGCTTCCACTATATTGCCATTTACATATACTGTGTTAAGTAGTCCGTCGCATATTATTATCAATAATCAGTTGCTTACGTGATTCCTATTTTTCGATGGACCTCTAATGAAATGTATTTTATTTGTATTACGATGAAACTTATTGACTGTATCCAGTATTTGTATAGGAACTTTTTATTAATTATATTTAGTTGTAACAATTAATCGATCATGTTGAAACTATTATTCCTAAAATGCAGCAATTTTGTGTGATTTTTATTCGAGCCAGTGAAATTATCTCTATGTTTTTATTGTTATTATTACTATTTTAATTTCGAATATAATTTATTGTTGGGCAGTATTAATTGCTTTAAACGGATCATAATTATTGGCGGGGATCTCGGTTTTATATGTTCACTAATGCTCTATTCTCTGGTGGATATAGATAGATATACGATAGGCTAAGTTACGTACGACTAGTGTAATATTTAATTGTAAGCATTCAGATATTTTGTGCTAACTAGTGTTTTGTGTGATGCGTTTATTGTGCGAGAGGTGGCGCCATTAAGTGGACTCGACCAACAAATTATAATACAAACTCTTCATTTATCGAATCGGCGTTAAGAGCGGCGTATAGCAAGCGAATCAACTCCCAATCAGGAGACGAATTTTTGAAACAATAGAAAACCAATTCGCATTCGAAATTCGAATACGAATTACCGAATTCACTATTTCTGAACTTTCATTTCGTGCGTTGTGCTACGAGTGGTTCAACGCACTCGTTTTTGATTTCTACTAGTAGAATATCCAACGCTGACGTGACCTTGACAGTTTCAAGTGTGAGTCAACGCCGGTTTTTTGTTTTCGTTGTTGTGATTTTGAATTTTTCTGCGTGAAACGGAATTTAATTAAGAATTTGTTTTTAATGACAACACTGAATTCGAGTAATTCAAAAATCTATATAATTGTAAGCAGTAGAAAATAATTTCGCGCACGATTTGTATTCGTATTCCAATTCCAAATTCACGTCTAATGATTCAAAATACGTCTTCAGGGCCCATGCTTTTAATAATGGAACATACGATAAATCGTCGCACATCTCGCTCTGGCTTCGCTCTGTGTATGCAGTTAGAGCAGGACGTGGCGCGACATCCAAAAACGCTATATCGAATTTGTGGGTTCGGAGTACAGATTTTAATATCTTCCAAACTACATTATTTCGTACTACCCTCCTATTGTATCCGAATCGCAATTGAAACTATTAGTTTAAAATGAGATTCTTTCGAATTAATACATAGACTAGCTTTATGCCCGCGGCTTCGCCCGCGTGGATTTCGGGATTGGGTCTATAGAGGGTTAAGGGTCATAGCTTTTGCCCACGGCTACATATGTACGGAAGTCGGTTTATGGCGCGAAGGTTTTATCGCGCTTCCTGTGGGACTATCTGTTTTTCGGAGTTAAAAATATAATAGGCTTGTTGCCTAAATTTCAGTAGTTAGATACTAATATACCTTGATGCCTATTCTATACAAAATAATTATTATTTTTGAAAAAAAATGCTTATTTATAAGAATAATTTTGCATTTAATTAAATATTTGACATTAGTCATCAAAAACGCTCATGACTGTCATGGCGTCTTGAATGACGTCACGCCGTGCAAAACACAGCTTGTTATAGTATCGGAATATTCGGTATTGTGAAGTTATTTTAATAAAAAATGGATTCATCGTATTACAAGTACTGCATAGTGCCCCAGTGTACAAGCACAAGTATAAAAACACCAAAAAAATTATTTATATACGTGACAAACAATCAGCAGATACGTAAAAAGTGGCCGACACTCGCGAGAAGGAATGATGCCCATTCTTTCTCGCACTTCCACAAGACACTTGGGAATGACATTTTGACTTTGACGTTTGCGCACGGCGTGACGTAACACTTTTTAATTGGTGTTTGCTGTCACGTGACTTATGGCTTATTTTGTGCAATTTTATTTTATAAAACTTTGTTTTTTCATAATTAAATGATCATCTTAATAGTTATGCAACCTAATGCATCAGATTTGTTCATAGTGGATACAAGCCTATTGATGATGAAAATCTGTGTAGTTTTTAAGCGCGAAGTCTTTAATGCGCATCCCGTGGGATCTGTCTATTTTTCCGGGATAAAAAGTAGCCTATTATTTAATCCGGACTTTTATCTTTACGTCTGCAAAATTTCAAAGAAATCGGTTCAGTAGTTACGGCGTGAAAGCGGAACAAACAAACTCACTTTCCAATTTATAAAATTAGTAAGGATATTCGATTTTCCTGTAAGAGAAATACATTTTCCAGTGGTAAAAATGATCTTATATGTGCCCCATGTGACCTTCCCTGGGCCCCAAACTTTCCCAATACTATCATCAGTTCAGTCACAATCAGTTCAGCTGTTTTTATCAGAGTTTCCCACAGGAAGAAAAATATGTTACCGTGGTAAAAATATCCCCTTATTTCTATCTGTGTGTTTGTGAAAGTTAAAGATTCAACTTGTAACACGATTTAAAGTTCTTCTCAGTTCAGGGCCTGAACTAAATCGTTTTTTAATTATGACGGTAAGGCACCTATTTGGTCTAGGGCTCGGCTCAACCTGTATTTTGATATGACGACCTCCTTAGTCGAGTGGATAATACACCGGTTTCAAGGTGTCGCCATCTCTAAGGTCCCGGGTTCGAATCCCGGTGGGGGCAGATGTTTGTGTGATGAATGCGAGCATTGTACCTTAGTCATGGTTGTTGATATATCCCCAACTAATATTATAAATGCGGAAAATGTGTTTGTTTGTTTGTTTGTTACCTCTTCACGCTTAAACTACTGGACCGATTTCAAAAATTCTTTCACCTTTGGAAAGCTACATTCTCCCCGAGTAACATAGGCTACTTTTTATCCCGGAAAAATCGACAGATCCCACGGGATGCGCAATAAAGGCTTCGCTCAAAAAACTACTGCACAGATTTTTATGCGGTTTTCATCAATAGATAGAGTGATGCTTGAGGAGTTTTGCGGCATTTTTTTATCTCGGAAAAAACGGATAGTCCCACGGAAGCGCGATAAAATCTTCGCACCATAAACCGACTTCCGCGTATATGTAGCCGTGGGCAAAAGCTATGACCTTAACCCTCTATACACCCAATCCCGAAATCCACGCGGCGAAGCCGCGGGCAGAAAGCTAGTATTTCAATAAAAAAAAATATTTATATATGTATAATATATGTATGTCTATCCGTTACCCTAGATCCCATAGCACAAGCCTTACAGAGCTTAGTTAGGGCTAGGCTAATTGGTGTAAGTGTAACAAATATTTATTATTATTATATTATATTTTAGTTGGTATTATAAACATATCCAGTGTTGCCATACTCTCGCGTCAATAGACACATTGTGACTCGTGTGCAATTTTAATGGTTTAAAATGTATGATTGTTTGCTTAAATGCATCGAAGCAACGCCTTGATTTTTGTTTTTTTTTTATATAAAAAAAATATCTCTCGACCCTAACAATAAAATTTCAGGCGTTCTGAATACGCGATCAAAGTATTGTTTGCATGGTGCTAAGGTTCTGATAGCACAAAGTTTAATTATTCATCTTTAGCGCAACATTTTGACAGAGGTTTCGTTTCGTCGTTTTTGCAACCGTGCGGTCCGATCTGCAATAACTGTTTCGTTAAGTGTCCACTTTTGGATAAATTTGCTGACGTTGTGTTATATGTGTTCAAACGAAATATCTGAAACAGTATACGAGAAAAATAACGAAAATAGTATAATTGACGTTTTGAAATTGCTGTGGAACGGTTATTTGTATCACGTCGCTGGGGTTGGCTTCAATCCCGACATGTATACTACAGAATGATATACGTATATTGTGAACTGTTAGCGTAGAGTAAGTGCTGTTCAGGCGCGGCGACGGCGTGCTCCCTTGTATACGAGTTCAATGACCATCAAGATTGAATAAATACATTTTTTGTGTAGTTACTGTGTGGTTTTATTTTTGTCCCGATCCCGTTCTACATACACATATGTCGGAGTGACAAAGGTAGCACCATTTCTGAGGCCCCGGGTTCGAGTCCCGGTGGAGGCGATGTTTTTGTGATGAATGTGAGCACTGGTATGTCTATCCGTTACTCTGTGTATAATATAATGCTTACCTTCGGCTAGCTTATTGGTGTCAGCGTAAAAAGTATTTAAAAAATCAATACGGTCGATAATGTGAATTCAGAGAAAGATAACAATTTAAACTAGTGGAATGAAAAATTACATGTGTTTTATTAAAATATTTAATATAATTCACTAGCAGTTGAACAGAGTCAAAATTCGGACTCTGATTTCTACGAATATTATATACGTTATTTAATTATATAAAAAATAAACTACGGAATCATTAAATTTATGAAAAATTGAATTGTCTAAGAATCTTTGTTATTGAAAAATGCCACTCTGATTTCGCGTCTAACGATTATTACCGTAACAACCGAATTTTGAGTATAAATGGCATACGGTAAACATAAAAAAAAAATTATGAATGTTCTGTCCAAGGGAAGACGCTCCAATCTCTCGCCAATTCTATCAATGTACTCCGACTTCGCCCTAGCAACATCTTTTAAAAGACCTTTGTAGAAAGTGACTTCGTAGTGTTTGTGGGGTTGTAGATTTGCCGCGAATCTCACAGGAAGCTCTTGTACTATAGGCGACTGTAACCACTTACCATTAGGTGGGCAGTCAGATTTTTTTAACATACAATATAAAAAAAATAGCTTAACTCACTGTGCAATACGGAAACTTACAACTTAACCTCCACAGTCGTCATCTGATACATTGGACTGTATGAATTGTAGTCGATAATAAAGTACGAGCTAGAGAAAACATACGGAACCTCAACATTTTCTGTATATCGCAATAACCTTGACTTTGTAAACAAGTGATTACTTCATAGCCGTATAGAAAGTCCGAACGGTTGGTTCAGTGCTGCCGCCGCGTTCGGCGAAGTCACACGGTCACGTGAACGCCTCACATGCTGAAGTTGTTACACTGTCGGGCGATCAAACTGATCAAGATAAGTTGTGAGTACTCCCTGATGATAATTGGCGTGGCTATTAACAGCTTATTTCATTAATATTTGTAATATTTTTGTAGATGAATATCATTCATCCTTGACAGTGTTGAGTCATCGTGGTGTAATAGTAAGTTTTTTAGGTATTGCCTGTATGTATTGGAAATTTATCTTTATTATGTACTTATTAGAGATGGATTCAATTTGTTCTTACGTGTAATTTATTGAAATAAAGTTGATAGAGTAATAAACTTAATGACAATTAAATAGTAAATTAAATCTCTCACTCAACTCATATATATGTGTGTAAAACACGACAATTCAGTATTGAGGTGATTGTACCAGGGCTGTAGCTGAAAATCAGCGATATTTGATCTCGTGCAAATATTGGTGCTGAGCTATTAATTTTTGTACTGCTGCAACATACATATATATTAATGATTTTATGTGGCTGTTTCCCTTTTTCTAGCATAAATTAATTTAAAATTTTTTATCTGCTTTAATTTGATTGTTGTGTGAGTGGCTGTAGACCAAATAACTATCTATCTAAATACATAAAGATTTGGGTTGAAATTGTTTCTATAATTCGATCCTTTCTGTTAATTTAGGTTCTGACATTGATGTTATAAATGCCAATAAATAGTAGATACTAGGTAAATGTTACCAAGAAAAAAATACAAGCATTGATATTTAATAAGATTATAAGAATTTGATAAGTTAAAAAGTAATGCTCTTCAATGTCCAATAATAAAAACAGTAGTTTCAATGATGGAATTAACACACAGACATCAATATGTGAGTATAAAACTTATGATTTGTATTTATGGTGAGTATCATAGCTGGTCACCGTTGCTCAAATTAAAAATAAAAAGTTAACTTTGTTAATCCGTTGACGTGGGATATATTTTTTTTTATTGTTCAATTAGTGAAATTATAAAACTTGTTGGTTTTGGTTCGTAACAGGTTAGAAACAAAAAAGGACTTGTATAATTCAAATGTGTAATTTAATCAACTGACATAAGGTTTATATTATCTTATCTTATCTTATGAGCGGGGCTGCTCCCATCGGGAGCTTGCGCACTTCGACCCTTGTTGGGTCTTTTGTGCTACCCCATGTGTCGGTTGTGGTGTGCTAACTAGCTTGCGTGGCCCTCGTCACTAGTCCAATCTATCGAACCCATGAGTCTGACGATGATCCTAGGCGATATGGTCCTATAGTCTTCCGGTCTTGGGTAACCAATTCCCGTTAGCCTTAGTCTCCTGCAGGCCAGAGCATCGCAATGACACAATATGTGCTCCATGCTCTCCTCTTCAACCTTGCAGGCCCTGCACATTTTGATCCTAGCGTGACCCATCTTATGTAGCATGACCCTTGTACCCCAGTGGCCCGTTAAGGCACCTAGTGCCAGGCGAGTTTGAGGTCTGCTTGAGCTCAGTGCGAACTTAAGCCAGCTGTCCATGCCCATGTCCATGCATGTATAAGGTTTATATTCCTCTTCATGAACATTAACGTGTCGAAGTTCTCGTCTGAAAACAAGACTCGGTTTGATGGAAGAATGTCTTTACCCGTGGAAAAAATACGTTAACTACAGTGTCGGGAAAGGCTGACAATTCTAATCAATAATGTGAATAGAATGTACATAGATACGAGAATAAGGTTTCTTTTATACAGGCATATAGGTAGAATATTCCTATATGTGAATAAAATCAATAAGTACGCGAAGTAAAATGCTGTTACTCCATCTGATTGTTGTATGTATTAGAAACATTTGTCGTTCCATTTATATTAGAATACATAAACTTGTACCACAGGTTAACATATCGCACTAATAATACAATAGTGTATCAACTCAAAATCGAACATTTTTCAGAATCAACAAAAAACTTGTTACTCACTTCATGTAATAGTTGCAAATTGAATAACTGTCACATAAGTTTTTTAATTTATCCTTATTCTGTTTTTGCACTAATCGAACGACGGTCTTGATCACGCGTGAGGAATCAAATTTTGCGTGTGTTTATAGTATTATGTCAAGTACGACGTTTTGAGTTGATACTCTATTGTATTATTAGTGCGATATATTTAACGCCATACAGAGCTTGAGTTTATAGGTCTTGTATTGCCCAAAGCGTTCGGCTAATGTAAAGCCGGCTTAAGAGACAATTACTAGAATCGTAACTAAGAATCTTCAAATCTCGGTACCCCGGGCATTACCACACCATCCTTCTCTATATCCTATTAATATTATAAATGCGAAACGTTACAATAATATAGCCTTTGAATCAGAACAACACAATTTATAAAGATATTGTGTGAATTGTGTCAAGTAAGTAGTAAAAATCTACCATCTGTGCGGACGAAGTCGTGGGCACGAGCTAGTTGCTAGCTTGTCTATCTTCATGTCTGTAAATTATTTTACCGTTGACATGCCATGTTTAAACAATTTCCAGCATCAAGAATGAACAGCATCCACAGCGCGTACATACAGGACGTGCACGACGTGCCAATGTCCGTCATCATACGACCCTTCATGCCAGAACTCGACGAGGCTAAAGTGGCCTCGCTTATGACAACTATTCAGGTGGGTTCTGCGTGTGGTCCTGGGATGTAGGAGACAAATTTTATACTTTATTCAGTTTTTTTTTAAAGTAGTTTGCATGCATTTGGCTCATGTGAGATAAGCAGTAAATTTGCAGTCCTCACAAAATTACGATTTGCCTATACGGTTCTTAGAACTAAGGCACAGGCTGAGTTTAGTCGGTAGGTCACGTCGTCAGACCGCTCTGGCCGCGTGGAGTCATTTCGTGCTTTTTGTGATGGATTCTCAGCCTTCCTCTCCTAAGGAAAAATTATTTTCACAAAATCCACAAAGTACGTTGTCAACGAGGGATATAAGATGTAAAGTGACAGTACCTAGTTATTTCATACCGGAAAAAAGTAACGAGAAAATTTACATTTTACGGCAAAGTTTCTTTTCTGTGGAAACATATATTCTGCTCATAACCAGGCTAACACCGCCACCAACTTTCCGGATATGTCATTGTTAGACAGTTCCTTAATAACCGACGATAGTGATTTTCTGCAGCCTTTTCATCAGATATCGGATGATAGCTATAATCAAAATGCGTGACTTCGCTATCTAACTTATATTATTTTGGTAAACATGTTTGTTACTTTGTTTACATCACAATAAATTGCCTAATTTGAATGTGATGTGATGAAACTGGTTTTTAAGATCGACGTGAAACTGGTGGGAAACCGGCACGTTTACATAAGTTGTTTACACCGTTTCAAAATTGTCAACGTATATAATAACCGTCTGTTTTTTAACTTTTCGGAGTACAAGTGACTACCATAACTTTGGTATCATTTTAGGTAGGTATTTGACGTATAGTAAACTATAGAAGTAATGTCAATTTAATGTGAATAAATAGTACATATACGCTACCGCTAGCAGCGCTTTACGCTGTCGAAACGTTTGCAAACGAATGTAAGCTCATGCTAGCTACACTTTTTTTTTGAGGGGGGAAATGCGACCTTGTGTACCATGACACCGCGCTGGCAAGACCGTGTGTGGGGCTCTCCGGTCAAGAGGACCGGCCTACCCACTAAAACCCCCCCCCCCGAGTTCTCTGGGCCCATACGGGGCACTTGGCGGGGTGCGCTCTCGCGATTCGACCGCCATGTGTCCCGGGGCCGGCTCGACCAAGAGTTGGTCAAGCCACCGCCAAAGGAGGGACTGTCCGAGAACCCCTGAACAGTCCCCCAGACAGAGAGACTTCACTACGGCAGCCTCACGGTAGGTTCACTAGACAGGCAACACCGCGCTTGCGTGTGCCCGCCTTTGCCTACCATGCTAGCTACACTGGCGATCATATAAATGAAAAAAGTAAATGCAACAGAAGCCTCGGTAGGTGCATCCTTCGACTTTTGAGTTTGCTCCAAATAATTCTAACTCTAATTCATACGGGATTGATCTTAATTATCATAATGTCTGTCTATTTATTGTGATGTTCATAATAGTACTTGTACTTTCCATGCAATGTTTTTATTTACAAACAAAAAGCAGATATCGCACTAGAACGTCAAATTCAGGCAATTGGTGTAATTTAATATCCAACCTGCTTATGAACTAAACTCTGCTTTAAAGCCTTAGCCCTATGAGCGTGATAATGGACCGCTCCTCAATAGAGGGCGCGGTGTAGATAGTAGTGAAAAGAGAATTTATTCGATGTGATCTTTTCAAATAACACGATTAATTTAATAAATCACTTCAAATCACGATACCTAAACTTATATTTTGGCGTAGTACCTACTTTCCGTGTGTAAGATATTTCAGCTCGGTTTATGAATGTCCTACACATTTTCCCTATTCGCAGCAAGAAGAGGCGACGGGCAAGGTGCCGCCGATCGACGTGTTATGGATCAAAGGGTCCGAGGGCGGCGACTACTACTACAGCTTCGGCGGCTGCCACCGGTTCGCGGCGTACCAGCGGCTGCGCCGGCGCACCATCCCCGCCAAGCTGGTGCGCTCCACCGCGCGCGACCTGCAGCTCTACCTCGGCAACAGCACGCCGGACCTCAAGTGAGCGCCGCACCATGTCCTGATCACCTGCAGCGACCCCACATCGGTTTCACTAACTTTATTGATGTACCTGAGACTGATTTCGACTTAGAAGGCATTTCTTCCATTACGAAATGGCTTGGCCATTAGTATCTAGTGATATCGCTCTAATCTCAGTCAGATATCGCTGCGTTGTATCACATATACCTTCATGAGTAGCGTAGTGTGCGCGCATCTGTGATATCTATATGTATCCGCGGCGATTAGTTTCCGAAATTCGCTATATTTTAAGTCATCTCAGCATATCGTAATGGATGAAATAAGCTCTTGCTGTCAAATTATCGATGGAGATAATGGATAAGCGATAAAAAATCTTTTAATGAAGTAGTAGTTGAAAATTATTTAATTAATTTTATAGGAAATTGTAAAAATATTGTTACATTTATTTTTATATTTTTTTTGTTAAAGTTTATTTGGTATTTAATTATAAATTGAAATAAATAAACATATCAATCAACTGCAGTAAAATTGATTATTCAAATTTAAGGATGTATTGAATTTTCATTTATATATATTATTTGTTTAGAAAATAAAACGAGTGTTTAATGGGAGCATGAAATAAGTATCAAAAATAAGATATATTTCTCCAAACATTTATTCAGGAGCCATTGTCACCTAACTACAGAACAATGAGATATGCCATTTCTGTATATTTACAAACGAGAACATAAATAATATCAAAATACGTTTAATCTAGAGTCGACGGGCTTGCGCACGGCTGCGGCCAATAGAAGCGCGTGCAAATCAATGAACACAAAACATCTTGTTAGCACCAACAATTATAAATAAGCATTAATCTTGCACAAAAGACAAAACTTCAGCAGTGCTTTGGAATACACAACAATCATAATAGATTTTATACATATAATAATATTAAATTGATAGTAATTTATTTGACTAACACATAGCAATTCATTTAAATACAATAAAATAATAATTGCATTAATTCATAGCGACAATCCAAATTTGGTGTAGCATTCTTACGTCATAAACATGGAATACAAATTACATATACTTACTTATAAATGCATAAAAAATAATATTTAATAAACATATAATTACGCTAAAAATAGAGACTCAATAAACATAGTTACACATCTCAGCAAATTGTGTGCATTGTCCACAATAAATATAACATTTATCAACACTATTAATTACTAAAATATAGGTACACGATTTACACAAAATACACCACAAACTGAGGTGGCCACCGTGATGAGATCAAAGACAAGTATAAGTGCCCACTAAGTCATGTAGTTTGGCACAAAACTATCAAAGTGCTCAGAACAATCAAATATAATTAATTTTCCACCCGCTATCAATACATTTTCAATATACTTTTCACTACGTCACTACACGGCCCTCATATGTCCAACTAAATAGAAAAAATATATCTATTATGATACAACAATTACATTAGAATTATTCTGTTTTATAGAACGTTGTTAATATATTTTTTGATAATATTTACAACAACAATTTGCGAGACCCTGTCGCCATGGACAAGATAACTTCGACTTTAAATATAGACAACATAATTATTATTTTTACATAGACATATATTCTTTTCAATTTATATAAAATTCAACATTGAAAGCAGCGATTCCTTCCGAGAGTGCTATGCAGATAACACCAAAGCTATAAGTGGCACTATATTTCGATTAAAATAGTCTATTAAAATACACATTTAACCTTTATAACAACAATTATAACTTTCATCATACATTTAATAACTGGATGGGAAGTGGCCGGTGGGTGCATTTCCTACATAGGAGATTCAAAAGCTACATCAAATAGATTAAAATATCTACGTCAACATATAGTTTATAAACACGTCATGTATTGGGAAGCTATCTCTGTAATCATTAATATATATTTAACATTGAATCATACTTAAATATCACGATGACAGAGATGCATTTGAAAGAGTGTAATCAATCCGCAGATAAATTTTAAATACATGGATGGATATATTTGTTCTTGTAACTTTTACCACTCTTACATATCTAAAAATTAAACTTCCTACTGTATTTACAATTATACTCCTAGCATGAAAAGTCTACAAGAATGATGACTTTTCTATTTGTCAATTGATCCTTAAAAATGTTTAAAGATTAAACATTCATAACATGTACTACTTAATTGATTATAAATATAATTTTTGATTACATCATTGGAACTATTATATTGAACATTTAAAGTTAATGTTAATATGCCATAAAAATAATTTACTACTCTTCTTTATTTTTTATAATAATAATTTAATATTTTATTGATATACACTGATATCCTTACAGATAAAATAGACAAACTATATGTTGCTTTAGATGTGGTCAAATATTGAGTCTCACTTCATAGGAAATGAGTGATGAGCAAGTAAGATTCTTCTATTCTGAACTAGGCCTAACGAAATATACAACAAGAGATAAGGTATAATGCATATATCATGTTCGGCAAAATAATATTTAAATGGTATATAAATTAGACATTATATGGAAACTTAATACTTTCCGAGTTAACTGGCAAAGTAAAAACTTTCAAATGACACCCATGATCAGATGTCAACACAAAAGAAATGTTATTCTATGCTGATGTAGGACTTACTTTAAACTTATGGACATAATTTACTTAGTTTAAGAAGAAAAACAGCTTAATCAGTGCTAATATTATTATAGCATTTAACACACTGTAAATAACTATTATTTTACCGACCTTGAAATAATCAGGATATAGCTCTTGAAATAGCCTTTTCAACTACAGTTTATATATTTATTTTATTAATGTCACTATTTAGAATGTTAGTTGAACAATAATGTTGATCAACTAACTACTTTAAATGGAATGTATTTTACTGTACATATATGTGAAGTCATATACGATTTTTAACGCACTAATTGCGCCGAAGCAAATTGACGTGCTTAGGAATTACAAAAAAAAAAAAAAAAATAAGAGTAAATAAAATATATAATCCGGCAAGTATCCATATATCAACACAACAAAAACTGTACTGTCAATTGATGAAAGTAGCCAGAGAATAGCTAAGGCTCTATTTAACAACAAAATAAAGCAATCTTAACTACTCAATAGTGCAAATGTAAATAGTGTATGTTTTTTAATAAAAAAAAAAGCTTTTGTGCCATTTTTTAGGCAAGTTGCCTGCATAATTTTGTACTTAGATGTTGAGTGATATGCAGAGGTAAGTAGGTATTAGTGAAGTTTAATACATTTCACTTTAAAATAGTGGAATAAATCTTTAAATAGAGAGTAACGCAATAATATCAAACAACGAAAACGTTTGGCACTTCATCTCACTATTTTCATCAAATCTGTATACAATTTAAAAAACATCAAAACACTTAACATACAGATTCTAAATTGAGGTACATAATTGAGACAATTAATAAAACATTCAATACGTCAAGAATAGTAAATTGACAATAAATTACAGTAAAATAAAAAATTTTGAGCACATAGTTTTGTCATGGTGTCAAAAAAATTATTGTGTGATTTCATACTTAACTGAAGGGGTTTCATAGATATATCTATGCCCACACGCGATTAGTTTCAAAGTCCTTCAATCGCTATAGCGACATCCTTTTCCAACACACTTATCTATACTTAAAGCATTTTACGCACCATCAAAAAATTCACATGCCGAAACCTTCGATAAAGAGAGCATCGGACAAACAAGTTTAAATATTATTACATACGACACATGCCTATGAGTGCACGTATAAATATACTCAGGCCACTGCTATTCGAGCACATCACGTCTTCTATATACACATGGATCTATTACTAAAATTTTAATATCATCTAGCTATGTCATGTCATTGAAATGTGAATCATACATTTCACCGATTGCCTTTAGTTGCAACGTGTTCATTAATATGAATACCCACAATAACAATTTGCATTACTCACTGCCATAACATTTTTGGGTTGACTGGTTTCGATTCATCTTAACACACACATATTCACTGACTGAACGAGTAGTATGTAGCCTCACTAGTCACAAACTGAGCATCCACAGCGGGCTCCACTAGACACATAAGTTCACTGACACCAAGCACAAGTTTGAATATATTCAGTGAAGCAGTCAGACGAGGTCAGGATCAGTGTCGGCGGGGTCCACGTGGCCGCCAGAGCCCGCGAGGGCCGCGGGCCCGGCGCGGGGGCTGGGTTCCACGCGGTAGTGCAGCTCGCGCTCGGCGAGGCACAGCTGGCATCAGTCCAATGCACCAATACACTCTGGCTCCTCACGCACGCACTCCTTCGGGAAATATCCCGACCGGTTGTCGCCCTGCAAGAACAAAACCAGACTAAATAATGTGCATTTTTTTGAAGTGAAAACTTCTTTGGCGGCGCTGATAACTTTTTGTATGGATAAAAACTTCCAATCTCGCGTTAGGGTCACGTGATGCTAATCGAAAAAGCGTAAGATCGAGGGGAAGGGAGAGGAAGTAGTATCTCCCACTCTTTCTATCGTGCCTGAGTGTGCTGCTCCGTTTAGGCGGCACAGGGCGCTTGCGCGAATGTCTGTCATATTTGTGTACGATAACATTGTATTCTACCCTCATAGCGCATAAATAAACATTGTATTCTACCTCATAAATAATAGTACTTTTGTACTTATAATTAAACACAACGTTAATATTGAAGTTTACACTTCTACCAGCACTCCCGGAGTTTTTTTTTTCTCTTTTATTTATCTGCCATCAGTCTTCTTTGACATTATCAGATGAGTTTTCTGGTCGATTCCTCTTCATTAAACACAGCTATATCCTTATATGTGTAATGTCGTGTCTCTTAAGGCGCTTTTGGTATTTGTATTTAAATAAATAAATAAATATTTGTTACACTTACACCAATTAGCCTAGCCCAAAGCTTCTAAGCTCTGTAAGGCTTGTGTTATGGGATCTAGGATAACGGATAGACATACATGTATTATACATATATAAATATTTTTTATTGAAATATATATCAACAACCATGACTAAGGTACAAATGCTGGCATTCATCACACAAACATCTGCCCCCACCGGGATTCGAACCCGGGACCTCAGAGATGGCGACACCTTGAAACCGGTGTACTATCCACTCGACTATGGAGGTCGTCAAAGAGGTGGAGGTGTATTTGGACTTGTATTGTATTGGTATTTGGACTAGCCAGTAGTTGCTTATATATTTCTGCACTTAAACGGATTGACGGATTGAACGGATTGGATGACGGAATGTGCATTTAAACTGTATATATATTTATCTTCCAATAGGGTTTCAATACCAAACGTGTATTCATTGTTAATGTACACATTTGTTCCCATTGCATACAGATTATTGTATATATAACAATGACAGCATATAGAATAAAGAATCTACAGTGCTGTTAATCTGTCAACATGTCAACATGAGAAAGGCACATCAACATTTTACTTCAGTTTCCAGTTGAAAAAATCGAAAACTATTATTGATTGAAGACTGATACTAAAAAGTCTCATGTTTTAGTAAAGTATAAATTACTAGCTTTTGCCCGCGACTTCGTCCGCGTGGAATAGTGACTTCCGGCAGATTTTTGGTTTTTCCCACATAGTTCCCGTTCTTGCGGGATTTTCGGAATGGTCGAGTTTCCGCAGAATTTTTAGTATTATTATGTTGATACAACTTAAACAAATTATTTCGACCAAATTTGGTACCATAAAAACGGTCATTGTGACTAAACCTTAAAAGATAGACATATGCCGTCGCGGACTTTTTTTTAGATCATGTATAGAGGAATAATTCTTTCATACATATTTTTTGTGTATCTTGAACCGTTTTCGCAGCGCACGCAAAGAAAGCCTTCAAAAATGAATAATTTTCCCCGTTTTTTACACATTTACCGCTCTGTCTTTGCTCCTATTGGTCATAGCGTAATGTTATTTAGCCTATAGCCTTCCTCGATAAATGGACTATCCAACAAAAAAAGAATTATTCAAATCGCACCAGTAGTTTCGGAGATTAGCGTGTTCAAACAAACAAACAAACAAACTCTTCAGCTTTATTATATTAGTAAGACTAGCTTTTGCCCGCGACTTCGTCCGCGTGGAATAGTGACTTCCGGCAGATTTTTGGTTAACCAACAACATATTTATATTTATATTTGAATAAAGATTAATATTATTATGTTGATACAACTTAAACAAATTATTTCGACCAAATTTGGTACCATAAAAACGGTCATTGTGACTAAACCTTAAAAGATAGACATATGCCGTCGCGGACTTTTTTTTAGATCATGTATAGAGGAATAATTCTTTCATACATATTTTTTGTGTATCTTGAACCGTTTTCGCAGCGCACGCAAAGAAAGCCTTCAAAAATGAATAATTTTCCCCGTTTTTTACACATTTACCGCTCTGTCTTTGCTCCTATTGGTCATAGCGTAATGTTATTTAGCCTATAGCCTTCCTCGATAAATGGACTATCCAACAAAAAAAGAATTATTCAAATCGCACCAGTAGTTTCGGAGATTAGCGTGTTCAAACAAACAAACAAACAAACTCTTCAGCTTTATTATATTAGTAAGACTAGCTTTTGCCCGCGACTTCGTCCGCGTGGAATAGTGACTTCCGGCAGATTTTTGGTTAACCAACAACATATTTATATTTATATTTGAATAAAGATTAATATTATTATGTTGATACAACTTAAACAAATTATTTCGACCAAATTTGGTACCATAAAAACGGTCATTGTGACTAAACCTTAAAAGATAGACATATGCCGTCGCGGACTTTTTTTTAGATCATGTATAGAGGAATAATTCTTTCATACATATTTTTTGTGTATCTTGAACCGTTTTCGCAGCGCACGCAAAGAAAGCCTTCAAAAATGAATAATTTTCCCCGTTTTTTACACATTTACCGCTCTGTCTTTGCTCCTATTGGTCATAGCGTAATGTTATTTAGCCTATAGCCTTCCTCGATAAATGGACTATCCAACAAAAAAAGAATTATTCAAATCGCACCAGTAGTTTCGGAGATTAGCGCGTTCAAACAAACAAACAAACAAACTCTTCAGCTTTATATATTAGTATAGATTAGTATAGATTCGCTGTGTCCCGCGGTTTCACCCGCAGACGATTTGCATTGTTTATATATTTCTATATAATAGTAATCTAGTACTGAATACAGCCTATGTTACTCAGTGATAATGTAGCTTTCTAATGGAAATGGAATTATTAAAATCGCTTCAGTACTTTTTGAGTTTATTCGTTACATACAAAATACAAATCTTTCCTTTTTATAATATTAGTGTAGATTCACAAATGAAAATTTTATTTGTGTATGTATTTGTATGATTATAACTCCTCTTAATTTTAAACGCCCATCACAGCAACTAGAAATTTTTGTTATGGTTACGTAGCTTTTGCGTCAACATAACTAAGTAAATGCGAAGTTTTGTAATGTGCAATGCCAGTCATGGTAAAAAAAAAAAAATAATTTATGAAATCAGTGATACACTAATGTAAACATGTTCAAGTGATAGCTGACTGCATTTAGTGACGTTGTTTGGAGTCGCTGGGTTAACTGTATGTACACTTGAGTATGAGTTCTGATGGGGTTGAGTTGAAGTTGGAGTGCAGAGAAAAATAACCAGAAGTTAAAACTGACGTATATTGTCGAATAAAAGTTATAAAAGTAGTTAATTGGCTAATGCTTCCTCTGTGGCTGTTAATCGCACACTAAGTTATAAATAAAAAAAAGAATATGAATAAAGTTAATTATTACAAATCAAGGTTGCGAGCGCAGCTAAAATTATGTGAGATAGTAAAAATATAAACAGTACTTAAAAGATAACATTGCACAGTACAATATTGCTCAGTATGTAAGTAAAATGATATGTACTCATGTAAAAGTATTTGAAATCGAGAGAACTCTATCTAGAGTCTCCGATTGGGGCCGGGACAATCTAGTCCGATTTAACCCCTCCAAGACTCAAATTTGTGCGTTCACCGCTAAGAAAACTCCATTCACTGTAGCCCTTCAATCCCAGGACACACCCCTTTCCATCGGAAAGTGTATTGGGATCCTTGTGTTGACATCTCCAGCGACGTTCAGTTCCGAAGTCAGCTGGAAACCAAGGCCAAGCTGGCATGAAAAAAACTCGGTGTGCTCAATAGGGCGAAGCGGTACTTCACACCGGGGCAAAGACTAGTACTGTATAAGTCGCGAATCCGGCCCCATGTGGAGTGCTGCTGCCATCTCTGGGCGGGAGCACCAAGGTACCAGCTTGGGCCCCTAGTCTCAGTTCAAAAGCGCGCTGTGAGACTCGTCGCCGACCCCGTACTCACAGGCGGTATCGAGCCTCTAAGTCTCAGGAGAGACATTGCCTTCTTATGTGTGTTCTACCGCCTGTATAATGGGTTGTGTTCTGAAGAACTGTTTGACATGATGCCCACGGCCACTTTCTATCATCGCACCGCTCGCCATCGACAGGGAGTTCATGCCCACACACTGCAGCCTAAACGGTCCCGGTACAGTGCGGTTCCAAAGGAACTTCCTCCCGCGTACACTTCGTTTGTGAAATGAGCTCCCTGCCGTGGTTTTCCCAGAGTGCTACAGTATGGGGTTTTTCAAAAGGGAAGTAAATAGGTTTTTGAAGGGTCGGCAACGCGCGAGTGACACCCCTGGTGTTGCAAGTGTCCATAGGCTACGGTAACCCCTTACCATCAGGCAGGCCGTGGGCCTGTTTGCCACCATTGTGGTATAAAAAAAATGTGTACAGTATGAGAGTGTACACTGTAAGCCAGTGAGGAGAGGAGTACCTTGTCGAGCGCGCGGCCTTTCCACCAGCCGCGGCCGTCGCCCTCCTTGCTGGTGACGAGCACCTTGGCGCCGGGCCGCAGCGCCAGCTGCGACGAGTCCAGCGGCCGGAAGTCGTGCACCACGGTCGCCACCACGCGCCGGAACGGCCACCGCAGCGACGAGTTGAGCCTGCAACCACGCGCTTCTCTTATATCTCTTTCTATTTTGAACTAAATGTGAATGGCGTGTACGATAATCCCTGCTAATGTAGCACTGATCAACTATTCTGTTGTTGATTTTACTCATTTTGCAATAAATGATAGGAGGTTCCGTCACACGACATTAAAGAGGATGTCGCTAGTGAGTAACCACCGAGTCATAAATCACATTGTCTATATGATCACATAAAAATAACAATACTATAATACTTGTGTATAAAGAGAAATATTTTTTTTTAACGAGGCTTAGACCACTTTAGGTGAACATGTCAACCTCATAGGGATAATTACATTTTTACATAACATACACAAATACTAAACAAGTTTATGGCTATGCTGGACATTGGTTCCGTCAGCAAACAATTAAGATTTCCATTAGCCAGATCTATTCGCACGAGGAGTTTTTCTCTCAGGTCAGAGTTTCGGGCACATTCCAACAACATGTGATTTATTACCTGTGTGCTATAACATAACGCCTCACCCGATAAAGTTCTCCGACAGGCTGGTCTTCTCGTAGTAGGATACGAGCTCGACAATGCTGCGGAAGAAGCGTGACTCGGACAGGAAGTAGTGTGGCACTTGATCGATGGGCTTGCGGCACACGCGCATGTGCTTCACCGTGTTGTCCGTTCTGAGAATAAATTTAGATTATGTTCAGTCATATATATAATAGATTTCAGTAGCTTTTATTATTTCTTATAATGGAAAATACATTTTATTACATACTTGCGTTACCACGGCGATACAACATGAAGGGTATCTTAAATATTTCTTATATTTTTAAATTTCTACTACAAAGAAATTTTATTATGATTGAAATATCGTTTTAAGTAAAAGTGAGCAGCGGGGAGGTGGGGCCGTGAGTGTGAGCGGTAGGTAGTTGAGCGAGAGCGCGTAGTTGGTGTCGGTGTCGGCGGCCAGCGGGGCGGGGCGCGGCCGCACGTGCAGCGAGGAGGTGGGGCCGTGAGTGTGAGTGGTAGGTACTTGAGCGACAGCGCGTAGTTGGTGTCGGTGTCGGCGGCCTGTGGGGCGGGGCGCGGCCGCACGTGCAGCGAGGAGGTGGGGCCGTGAGTGTGAGTGGTAGGTACTTGAGCGAGAGCGCGTAGTTGGTGTCGGTGTCGGCGGCCTGTGGGGCGGGGCGCGGCCGCACGTGCAGCGAGGAGGTGGGGCCGTGAGTGTGAGTGGTAGGTACTTGAGCGAGAGCGCGTAGTTGGTGTCGGTGTCGGCGGCCTGTGGGGCGGGGCGCGGCCGCACGTGCAGCGAGGAGGTGGGGCCGTGAGTGTGAGTGGTAGGTACTTGAGCGACAGCGCGTAGTTGGTGTCGGTGTCGGCGGCCTGTGGGGCGGGGCGCGGCCGCACGTGCAGCGAGGAGGTGGGGCCGTGAGTGTGAGTGGTAGGTACTTGAGCGAGAGCGCGTAGTTGGTGTCGGTGTCGGCGGCCTGTGGGGCGGGGCGCGGCCGCACGCGCAGCAGGAAAGTGCCGTCCACGCGCCGCTCCAGTCGCGCCGTCGCCATGTCGCGGCCCATCTCGCCCACGTACCTGTTCCGCAAACATTTCAGTGTATTGTCTTCAGTAGGGCAAGTTCAAGCAAGCATCCAGGAAAATGTCGGGCGCGCACTGACCACATGTAGTAGTGCAGGCCGTGGTCGGGCGCGGCGTGCGCGGCGGGCGGCGGCGGCGCCAGCGCCACGCCGCCGCCGCAGCGCCCCGACAGCGCGATGCAGTCCTTGTGCGCGCACGCGTTGCACACCGTGCACAGGTATCCCTGCCATACGCAATAAAACATTCACACAAAGCACTTAGAGTTGAATAACCTTATACATGGACACATACAAGGAAAACAAAGAGAAAGTTATTTCACCATAAATGTATAAAAAACCAATGTCAGTATCCTGACCTGGAATATTCTGCCCTTGAGAAACTTGGAGCAGTGATGGCAGGTGGCCGGCTTTTCGAACGTGTGCAGGATAAACTTGTGATTTGTACTCCGCAGACCAGCCGGCTCCAAATTATCTCTGAGAATGAAATAAGTAATTGAGTGGTCGAAAGAACTGAACACAAGTGAATTTAATCAATTAGTAGTTCATAATACAACATTTTCATGTCATTGCAGTTATATTGGCATATTAGTCTGGATGTGTTGTAAGTTTTTCAGCATACTACTAATACCACAGCGAAAAATAGGCTCTTTTGGTAATAAACGTTATGAGCGTGGCGTCCTCGGAGCGCGCACCAGGCAGCAGGCGGCGGTGCTGTGCTGCGGCACTCACATGGCGTCGCGGATGGCCGCCACCCACTTGCGGCGGCAGTCGTCGGAGCGCGCGTACAGCGTGAACGTGGCGTCCTTGGAGCGGCGCACCAGGTAGAAGGTGGCCGCCCATCGCGCGTCACCGCGCAGCGTGCGTCGCCCGCAACCCTCCTCCACTCGATACTCCGCCAGCCGCACGCCCAGCCGGTACGAGTACTGGTTGTCCTGGACCGTAGTATACCACGGTTTTTTATTTATTTCATTAGATTCGAGACTAATACGAATCGAATATTGTTTATACACTTATTATTATTAGTCATAGCTATAGTATATATTGTCAGCTTAAGACATAAATTGTATAATTATAATACCCAGCAATTGAACTGCGTGCAGAAGCCTTCACAACGGAACATAGCTGTGGTACATATAGGTAAGATGGAGGCATCAAGCGGACGACCCTGGCAAACAAGTGATGTGGTGGAAGTTGAGAGTACCTTGACGGGCTTGCACAGAAGCATGAGCTTGTCGAACACGAACACGTATCGCGTGCGCAGCTTCTGGTCCTCGTGCGCCTTGACCTTGAGCTCGCCGTCGAGCAGCAGCCGGCCGTACGCCGCCAGGCCCGCGCCGCCCGCGCCCAGGGCGCCACCCTCCCAGTCTATGATACTCTCCTGAAACACAACCTTGTGCATATTGGGTAACAGACGAGAGACAGCCGAATGAAAACCCAAATTCTATCTAGTAATGCTAACTTTGCAAATTTCAAACTACTGGCAACACGAAAATTTATTGATAAAGAATAAAGATTCTTAATTCATAGATTCTTGAATTCACAAACTCTTCAATTATCTCAATATTATGTTGTTATTATTTTTATTATATATTCATTATAAGGCATATCATGTAGAATAATTATTGTTCAATTTATATTCATTGACTGACTTAAATACGATTGACAAATATATGACATGAGCTCAATCATCAATACATAGTATAAAACAAAGTCGCTTTCGCTGTATGTCCGTATGTATGCTTAGATCTTTAAAACTACGCAACGGATTTTGACGCGGTTTTTTTTAATAGATAGAGTGATTCTTAAGGAAGGTTTGTATGTATAATAAATGCATAATATAGTAGAGAAACACTGATAAATTTAAAGGTTTCTAATGTGATGTCGTAAATAAGCACGTTTTTTTGCGCTTATATTGCAAACGCTGGCTGAACCCTACGAGATAGACCAAAATAATGTACTACAGTATTGTACAACTTACAAAAATCCACAAAAAAGTCCGCGATGGTATATGTCTATCTCTTAGGGATAACCCACCATAACCATTTTTTCACTGCACCCGTGCGAAGCCGGGGCGGGTCGCTAGTTTAGAATAAACTAAGGTCACAACAGTCCTCAACCTCTAATTTGATTGATGTGTCGTTCTGGAACAGTTCCTGAATCTGCTTCAATCATATGGTGCAATTGATCAATTTTTTTTATTACTTTACCAAAGCTCCAACTTTGGTGCTCAGCTAGATTTTAATTTTTAGTTTTAACTAATTAAATACCTTAACGGTACTATATTGTAAGGTCTTTTCTTTAACATCTTATTTGAACTATAAAAATTTTTTATCATATTCACTGCTTCTAACTTAAAGGACCTAAACCCGGAATGGATGGAACTGGATTCCAAAATATTTTCATTGTGAAATATATTAATTTATAAATAAATTTATAATATAACCTTCAAGATAATAGTTTCACTATCGTAAGCTGTTCGTGTTAGCAATTTTACAGCCTTAGTAAATATTTTAAAAACAAATATAAGATGTTCCATAATGTTTTGGTGCACTGCTTTAAGTTTAATAAATGTAATAAAGTATTGTAACGATGTACTCCAACAACGTAAGCAAAAAAATCATAAACATATATTATTCTAGTTAATCACAATGTTTGAATTAAACTGCTCTTGGCCCACACCATCTTGACAGGTGATAGAACGAATGGCTTTGTACCAATCACGTTTAGTAGCGACTTCATTATGTCACTTGACAAGCAAGCAGCAACAAGCATCAAACCATACAAGTAATTTTATTAAAAGTATATGATGCAAGTATCACACAACACTGACCTCAGCATTTCATAATTGCTATCATATCAATTTGTATCTTATAACTAATCGTCATAGATAATTTTAAAGCTTCTAACTCAAATAGATAGATATGGAATAGAACATCTTGTAATTTGTAAGAAAAATAAAAGAGATGTTGTTCTTTGTAAGGTTTGATTTTGATTGCACTGGTAGGACACACAGTAATACGTCTTTCTTGTGGCAATGCTTTATTTGGACTGACTACTTGTTTACAAAATGTGGCTCAATGTAACAGCACACACACATATGGATTACATACTACTCTAATAGACATAGAACTTAGGATTTGATTATAACAGATGTATATACTTAAGACATAAGACAAGGGAAAACAATGTATGACAGGAAAATGTGTTTTTAATATTATAATGCGGTAAGACCACAGGCAGAAACTGGTTAATTTATATCTCACCTGTACTTTAGCGAGTAAAGCCAGTACTTCACTGTCCCTCTTAACTTCGTTGATATATTGTGCTACATCTACCATGGCTTCCTTAGCTCGTTCCAGACCACGGAACTCCTCGTGATTCTAAAATAATACAACATATATATATTCGTATATTCAACAAATATTATGAAGGAAATACAGTTCCACTTAATAGTAACAGGTATCAGTGCTTACCGGTTGTGTCTCATGCACAAGTTTGTCCAGAAGTAGGTGGTATTTGAGCACTCTCTGCATTGGCACAGATAATATATCCCTCAGCTGTATGCGTCCATCACTGTGTTCTTTTTGACATTTCTGAAAGGGAAAATAATGTTAATATTATTTTGAAGATTCGCAAAAAGAAAAAAGACATGGAAGAATCCTTGTAGACAGAGAGGTCCATCGTAATAATCAAGGGGAAAATTTGTTGTTGTCAATAGTCTTTGTGTAGTGCGTAACCAGGCCAGCCGCGGCGCCCCGCTGCCCGGCACGCACGCCTCCGTGGCCAGCCGCAGCTGCCGCAGCAGCCCCGAGTGAGTGTCCGTGTGATACTGACCGCGAGCTGCTTGCTGAAGGTGGCGTCGCGCGCGTCCAGCGCCTTGAGCGCGTCCTGCGCGGCGGTGAGGTTGCTGCAGTACTCCCCGTACAGCAGCAGCCGCTCGCGCCACGCCAGGAACACGTCGGCCAGCCGCGGCGCCCCGCTGCCCGGCACGCACGCCTCCGTGGCCAGCCGCAGCTGCCGCAGCAGCCCCGAGTGCGTCTCGTGCAGCTCCTGCCGAGATTCACTTTAAAATAAGCTTATTGTACGAGCAAGCAACGTACATTTTTGCTTACGCTGCGACCTACTTCAAGGCGCACGGTTTTACAAGTTAACTTTATAATTTTCATTTATTTAAACTAGTACGTCAATAACTGTCTTACTGGACGCTACTCAAGAAGGAATTGTGAATATTACTGTATAATTTTACTTAAACTTCGGCAGTCTTCTCTTCAACGTGCTCATCATCCCAAACTACCACTACTTAATAACTACAATTACTCATCTCTTGTATGGTGTCCGTGGTCTACTAAACGGACCATACACTTATTAACAGACAATCTGCATCTTAACTTAGATAAACTTTTTAATACGGGAAAAAGAGCTATAAGGAGATGAAAGTTATTTTAACGACTTTCTTTACCTTTATTTTATCGACTTTAGATTATCCATACTAACATTATAAATGTGGAAAGTGTGTCTCTCTGTTTGTCCGTCTTTCACAGCAAAACGGAGCGACGAATTGACGTGATTTTTTACGTGGAGATAGTTGAAGGGATGAAGAGTAACATAGGCTACTTTTTATCCCGGAAAAATCGACAGATCTCACGGGATGCACAAAAGCCTCGCTCAAAAACTACTGCACAGATTTTCATCAATAGATAGAGTGATTCTTGAGCAAGGTTTTGCGGTATTTTTTTTATCTCGGAACGGTTAGTCCCACGGGAAGCGCGATAAAACTTTCGCGCCATAAACCAACTTCCGCGCATATGTAACCATGGGCAAAAGCTATGACCCTTAACCCTCTATAGATCCCGAAATCCACGCGGTAGTGAAGTATTATTAAATTGAAGTATTATTAAATATTTTTATTCTAAAGGGGGTGAAAGTTTTTGTTTGAATAGGCACAAAAACTTCTAAAACGAATTTGATGAAAGTTTATATAGGGATAATTTCAGACCCCTTTCTGTACACAGGGATTTTTTTTCCTGGGAAAAATGGGAATAATTCTATAAATTGAAGGAACCTCTAAAGATGGCAATTTTATTTGACACACAAAACAACAAGACAAAAACATGCCAAAGTTATAAAAATACAAAAAATCTCTAAAAAAGGTAACATATAAAATTGTTAGTAACATTCATGGAAAAACACGAGATAATTATTTCCGCTTGAAAGTAGCGTTCTCTTTGGAAAATCCTATATAACTTGGGCGAAACCGCGGGCGGGAGCCTAGTTAAAAATAGAATAATGAACTATATACGCATATGAAGATCAAAAGTAAAACAAATAACAAAAAAATCTCTCACCTTAATTCCAAAAAATATGACTTGCAAATCCTGAGGCTTTAGGTACGGCGTGAGCGGTCTCAGGAAGTACTTCACAATTTTGCTTAGCACATCGACGTAGTTGCATTCCGTGTCAACCAGTTCCCTGATCACGTAGTCTCGCTTTTCTAGGCTATGCGACGATGTCGCTAGCTGCAAAACAAAATATACACTGAGGGTCTGAAACCACACGAGCGCACAAAACAGCGTATGTATAAAGCAAGCTCTACTACTACCAACAGCTGTATAGAATGATCTACGATGAAAAAAGATAACATTCTTTTATGGCTTACTAAGAACATGTGTATAGCAAAGTGACACCCATTTAACTAGCTACCATGAAACCTATGTTTAGCAAGATGCGCGGTGTATCGTGGGCATGATGAATAATTTAGCTGGCTCGCGAGACGGCTCGCCTGACTTTTGCACGGTTGCTCGAAACGAAAGAATGGTCATGGATGAGGTGTTGAGTCCGCGCATTTAGCCGGTACGTCCATTCAATGTGAAAAGGCAGTAAACGTTGGATTAGTTGAGTGCCATTCAAGTTACGTGACGGTAAGCTTCAGTGCGCGTGAGTCTAATTTGTTATTTTTATGTGAAATGCACAAATTGGTTTCTCAATGGATTTTCGATAATGAAGCTCCGATATCCGCAGTGACCTATTTTTTTATGTAAAGTAAGAGGAAATCTCTTTCCTTGCATCTTTCCTGCACTTGCATGAAATTAATTAAAAATTATTCTTTGAACTTTGGCATCAATGTGACTGATCATTGATCACCCTATAAAATCGGATTTCGGTGATTATATTACGGGGGTAGATAGTCAATTACGGTAAGACCAAAAATGGCTGTTTCAACCTTTATTGATGGTAAGATCTCGTATGGCGTTTGCAACATGGATACACACTTACACCCGATTTGCCAATACATTATAAAATACAGCAATTTTTGGATATTTTTTTAATTGTGTCATTAAATAATATCAAAAATGGCACTATAGTATACAAAATGAATAAAGAGTTACTGTAAGTTTTTAAATGAAAAATATAGATAGATCTCGCATTACCGCGTCGAAACTGTGCTGTTCGAATTCGGACAATTGGCGTAATTTGTGCAGTAGTCACTCCGATTCTGTTTGATTCGGATTCTCTTTCTATCTTTGTATTTTGTATATAATCTCTTTCATTCACTAAGATATTGATGTCAGTAAATCATAGTTCTATCCCAAATTGCATTTTTTTAACAATTTTTCATTGATCCACCTACGTACCGGTAAATTTCTTTAAACTTCGATGACTTTTCGATTTCTTTTATTAATTCCATTTGCTCATAGTTAATGCAACCTTTAATTAAAATAGCACTTAGCATAGCTTTAAGTATTATAGCGTCCATGAACATTGTGTTAGTGTATGTCTTCTTGGTTGTCCCAAATAAATAAATACTTAAATTTTGTTACTTGCATTTGGAGGGTAATTTCCACCAAATACCCTTTTTATTTTACCGAGAATACGCTTTTAATGTTGTTGACGTTAAATCCTAATATATATATATTCCATTATATACGCCCCCGATGTGTACGTGTATAATGGTACTGTTATTCAACGTTGCGGTATTGAAATGCATGATATACTTAATATGAATTTATCTAGCTATTGTGCTGTGCACATTAATTAAGTGATGATCAAACGAAATTATGGAAATGAAATTGGGTCAGTATTTAATTGATTGCTGACAAATGTTTTTCTGAATATCAAACGAATAATTGAGCTATTGGGAACGTGAACTAAGCATATATAAACGGATTATTTTGTATGCGCCTGATAAACTATTATTACACATTTCTTTCGGCGATTTCCACGCTTATTGCTGAACTTTGCTTAGTATATATTTCTTTAGTGCTCTTATAATAACGTCTTTGCGAATCCAGTAGCGCGCAGCCTAATCCCTTCAAAGTTACGATCGAACTTTTGAAACTAATGAAGGTCCATGTACATATTTCAGAGTGATTCGAATGAAATACTAAATGGAGGGTTTTTAGAGCGTACGAAAATCGTTAAACAAGAAAAGCTTTATCAGAAATGCATTGTATTGTTGTGTTGTAATTTTAACGTTAACGAATAATTACTAAGCTTGTCACGATTACGTTAATATCGAGCTTTGTCCTACAATCTGATGCGTATAGTTTAACATATTTGATCACTAGCTGGCCCGTGCCCACTTTCGTTGGGCATAATATTAATAATCCCCGAAGCGAGCACGAACGCGATCCGAATTAAACCCGAAGCCATCGCGCGCCGTCCGCTGCCTGTTTTTTTCTCCGATTCACTTTGCAAAACGGACTACCACGTAAAAACCTTTTTATTTTTCGGTTTTTTATATAACCTATGACACTCAGCAATAACGTGGCCTTCTATTGCTGAAAGAATTTTTAAAATCGGTTCAGTAGATCCTGAGATTACCCCTTACAATTTAACAAATATACAAACACACAAACTTTACTTCTTTATAATATTAGTATAGATTAATGAAAGCAATGTATATTCGGAATAATCTTATTAAATTAAAGTGTTCACGATCTATCGATTTGATGACATCCGTAGTCGAGGTCCCGGGTAGTCATAATCAACCGGGTAACCTTAATCATGGTTGTCAATATATATTTGTATCAAAAATATTTATATTTGTATGTCTATCTATTACCCTAGATCTCATAAAACAAGCCTTACAGAGTTTACTTTAGACTAGGCTAATTGGTGCAAGAAATATTTATCTATTTGTTATTCCGTGTCCGGTGTCCGATGTCAGTTTTGACAGTCATAAATGTTAATGAAACGTATATGTAAGCGACATTTATCGCGCGTTTTGTGACCACGCTCGGAAATACGATAAATAATCGTCGTACATTTATCCTTATCTTATGATATCAAGATGTCCTTATGATCGTCAAAACACACCAAAAATATGAACAACTTAATCTTGCACATTTACAGTACGGTTCGGAAATTGGGAGAGCCACACTGAGAAGAACAGGCAAGAAACTCTGAAGGACAATTTTGTATCTCCCCTTTTAAAGAGTCACAATAAATAATTGAAAATAGGTTATTATACAGTTAATGGTTATTTAAATTATAACAATGCTTGGGTTTACTTAATAGTTATGTTGCCTAATATTTTGAATATAGTAAATAACATAATGAAACTATAGTATTTATAGATATAATGAGAAAATCCTTAAAATTGTAAAGAAAGTTGGGTTCAAGACTATTTATCAGAGGCCTGCTTCAAATTAACGTCTCTGTAAAAATACAGGCAGGATATAAAATAATCTTTACTTATTTTCTTGCTGGTCCTTTCCAGTACAGTCTCCTGACGACATGTGAACCAAAGGCGTAGCATCTTTGAGGTGCAAAAGTGATTGTAAAAAACCCATTTGAAAAATAAAATTTTGATTTAAAGGTAACATATACAATGTAATACAATCACTTGTATTAAATAACAAAACTTCCAATTGAAAGATTGCCTCAGAACAGTTTGATCCCAACCTCCATCACAATATTACTGAAAGGTTAGTTCTTTTACATTTCGCGATAATAACTATTAGGTCTACATAGAAACTAATCCCAAACATTCTTCATTATCGTTTAAGAAATCATTATTTTATAGCAGCCATTTTTATGAGTATTTATATACATAACTTATAAAAAGGTAGGTGAGTATCACTTAAAATTACTTTGTTATAATAAGCTATATATTTCCCCATAAACGAACTTGCCAGTTTTTTTAAGCATTTTTGTAAAGTTAGAACAGCAAGTTTATTTTTAATTGTAGTGTTTAATAGACGATTTAAAAAAATTGTAATAAATTAATTATTACTCTTATAAACATAACGTAAGTTTTCAGAAATGCATTATCGACTTACTCATATCAATATATTAATTTCAATAAATAAGTTCCTGAAGGATTTTTGAGCCTTGAACTATAGATTGCGCGAATAGCTCTTTTTTGTAACACAAATAAACTTCGATTCATTGTACATATAAATTCGTTATAATATAGTATCGTGTTTCCAATGTATGTTTAATGTGTTCATGATCACGAATTATCCGATAAAAGTTCTATGTATACGTATTGCGGGAAAAGTTCGACTGATTGGTGACGAGACCACGCCCAAATTACACCGCGCATCAATAAGCGAAGCGAGAAAAAACAAGAAAAAAAAAGGAAATAAAAAAAAAGTGTGTGCAGCGTACTGTATTGAAAGCGGTCGGGTGTTGTGCGGGCGACAGCAGCCGCGCGGGCGCCTTGACCGCGCACAGGTCGTGGTAGATCTCCTCGTCGTGCAGCCGCGCGCAGTAGCTCGCGTACTCACCCACGCCGCCGCGCGCGCCGCCGCCCGCGCCCCCGCCGCCGCCGCTGGCGCCCGGCCAACACACCATCACGTGCAACTACCGCCCGAAGGCCCGGCTCACGATGTCCCGCGGCAGTGCCAACCGTTTATGTCTGCTTTTTTTCCATTGACAGATGCAATGTCTAAAATTCGCTGTCAGCGCTCGCGCAAACGATCGGTCCCTAATAGGGTGGCATTTTTTTTAAATACGTGTTCATTATTAACTGAAAAATATTGCGGGGGTAACAGTTGTAGTTATCTAACTTACTTACTGCTCGTGCAACAGGGAATTGGCATGAAATTCAGATTTTTATGTCATTGGTAACACGTAATAATACAATAAAAACATCAATAAAGAAGAATCTAATTCTAATTGACAATGCTTTCGTTTTTAATTATTGTACACTAGCTTTTGCCCGCGACTTCGTCCGCATGGAATAGTGACTTCCGGCAGATTTTTGGTTTTTCCCACATAGTTCCCGTTCTTGCGGGATTTTCGGAATGGTCGAGTTTCCGCAGAATTTTTAGTATTATTATGTTGATACAACTTAAACAAATTATTTCGACCAAATTTGGTACCATAAAAACGGTCATTGTGATTAAACCTTAAAAGATAGACATATGCCGTCGCGGACTTTTTTTTAGATCATGTATAGAGGAATAATTCTTTCATACATATTTTTTGTGTATCTTGAACCGTTTTCGCAGCGCACGCAAAGAAAGCCTTCAAAAATGAATAATTTTCCCCGTTTTTTACACATTTACCGCTCTGTCTTTGCTCCTATTGGTCATAGCGTAATGTTATTTAGCCTATAGCCTTCCTCGATAAATGGACTATCCAACAAAAAAAGAATTATTCAAATCGCACCAGTAGTTTCGGAGATTAGCGCGTTCAAACAAACAAACTCTTCAGCTTTATTATATTAGTATAGATTGTCTGCTTCGTGCAAAAAGGACTTGAAATTTTGGGAGACAGAATCGTGACGGTAGGTACACATAGGATCTTTTTGTCTAACCGACAACATAGATGAATTTAAACGGAAAACTAATAAAAGCTGTGTTCACATTACTGTGATAGGCAGTGAAATTACTGAGTTTGTGATTTTATTTCTTATGTCGCATATTGGTACGTACATTGTATTTTCCAGCAACCACCATCAGATTTGCTGCGAATTTAACAGGTACCACGTATACAATTGGCGATCACAGAAGCCAATTATTTACGTGCACTCGAGCACACGACCAAAGACAGCAAATTTTGAAAGGCATCCTTGACATTTGTCAATATTGTCCGAGGTAAAAAAAACAGACTTCATTTATAATGGCGAGCGACGAACTCTGCGTCAGGGAGCTATTTCGTGAGACAGACCTACCCGCATCTCCGCTCAACACGCACACAGACCAAGAACAAGAAACGGAGAGGCTGTAGCCTGTTTTATACATTTTGCGAGTAACTTGCCGACATAAAAATATCAACCCTTATATTACCGTTACTTTACCGTACAATATCAACCGTTATATTTTTATTGTTTTTAATAAAATTAATTATTATTGTAAATAATCGATAAAATGGGGCATATGTATTAATAATACCTTACAGGTAGTTACACAAATCGTCATCAAATAAAGTACCCTATTGAAGTTGGTGCTATCACTTTCAAGCATACGATGACAGAGCGAGATGACATTAGACTTAAAGGTGCAATAAGATAAATGTATGTTTTTGCGACTGTGTATTGGTTTTAGGTTTATATACATTGTTCGTAAAATTCAACATTCTTCTTAAAAATTACTTCCGACCTAAAAAAGTTGACGCGAATAATTCTGTTCATATTGACTAGGAGTAATATTTGAGGGTTATTGAAGTCTTCACAATCAAAGAAATGTGCTTTGACAGATGTCATGCCTATAGTTTATCTGTCAAAATATTTTGACAGATAAAACAAACAATGACACTTGTCAAAATGGGCTTCTTAGATTATGAACGTCAACATTATATATTTAATTGATATAACCAATACCTGATATAGCCTATATCGGTCATTAGCAGTTCAACGTAAGTCAGGGTCACGGATATTAATACAACACGATTATATCCGACTGCGTATTTTGTTTATTTATTAATTACATCTTCAGTATTTACATGTTATTGAAGCAATACCGGATCATATCATTGAACCGAAACAGACATTTCAATTAATCAATTTTAATACAATCGTCATAGGGTAATTAATGTGTCTGTCTGTCTTCATCAAGATCTAATCTGGGTCACTTAATTTATAAGACATAAATGTTAATAGAGATCAAAGTTTTCCGCTGTGATGCATAAGTATCATTCATCGTCATTTCAGCTGAGACGTCCACCACCGAATATAGATCTGTCCAAGCATCTCGACACCGTTCTGTCCTGCTCTAGCCACATTCAACGATTTTATGCTACCTTCACCAAATCGTTTCTCCTAGTGGAACCTATCAACGCAGCAATTCCCTATATAGGTACCTAAATCTGTCATGCATATATGCACCACTGCCTCTACTATCAGCTAATACTAACATATCAATATCTTTTTAGTTGGATTTGGTTTATTATAATTAAATTTATGAATATTCAATTATCAAGTCATGAGCAGCCATTCGTTATCAGATTATTCAAAATACAATTCAATTAAAATTGTCCTACCTGTGTACAATATTTCATTTAAAATGAATCGTTTCCATTTTCTACGCTGAAATAATTCAAATTCTATTATAGGAAGTTACAATAATAGTAACAGGAAACGCTGTACACATGCGGACAATTGCACAACTCACCATAACGCGAGCATAGCAATTTTCACCGTCACGGCGCGCCGTTTAAATCTATAACATTATCCATATGTCGACCTTGTTGTGGAATCGATACGGTTTATACGAACCGAAGGTCTAATTGTGGAACACAATAACAAATCTATTGATTTTGTAGCCCCATGAAAACAAATGGCCCCAATGGAAGTTGTTGAAATATTCGAACGTTTTGCAAGCGAGTTCGCGGAGAGACTATTTGTGTTAAGCGATTCGTGATTTCTCGTTGATTTCGTAGTGCAACGCTGCGAGGCTGCGGGTTCTAAGCTATACTAGACCATAGCACCCAGCAATACTGTACAAAGAAAAGGAAGGAAAAAAACCCTCAAGGAAAGCATTTGAGCGTCGTGTTGAGCGGAGATTCTTGTATTGCGGTGTATTGGCGAACTTGCGCAAACACATGCGCATATATATTTTGTATATTGTAAAGGCTTTATCAAATCAAGATACTGCTTTTATCTGCTTAAGATGCGATAATACATCCGGGCACATCGTTTGGTGATCGCGCTTCATCGGCCTTCAGATCCGTCTTACCGAACGGCGTACCAGATATCACATCTCAACTCAGCTAAAAATAAATCTACAAGCAAATTAATGTAACCATGCTATTCATTATAAAAGCCATCTAAACGTTCAAATTCGCCGACCAAACCATACAAAGCGAACGCACTTTACTCGCTGTAATATAATGCCCACTCAGAAGCATACGCTGTTCTTTCTTTACCAAGTATACCGATACTGATAACACACAATCATTTCACGTTTCTAAGAAACGTGGAGTATATCACAATCACAAAATTACAATTGGTATGTTTCACGGAATGTGCGCTGATACAAATTGTAATTTATCAGTATGGAGAAGATGTTTTAAACATTGATCAGTATAAGAAAAAACAGCAATATCTGAATGCCTTTATTTGTTTCCGATTAAATGGACTGGACATTTCTTTAAATCACAGTGGGAATAATAAAAAAATGGAATCATCAGACAATATGTTTACGCCGGTAGTGCAGAGACAACGGCATACATATCTTGTTTCCTTTAAACTAATATTAAAACGTTTTCAACTTGTTATACGATTAAAATAAACAGTTTTCCCTCATGTATACACATTTAGAAAAAATTGACATTGAAATCAATTTAATAATCATTTTTATTAGTTAGTTATATCTTAGAGACCTTTCTCCAGATAACCCAATTATCTGACAGAATAAAGGAGCACTCATCGGGAACAAATAAAGCACAGTTAGTAGATAAAAAAACGCCACCTCGGGCATCGCTGAAGTGAACTTGACATAGCAGAGGTCCTCGTATATCTCCTCTACGCGATCCTCGCATGTAGCGCTGGGGATCGTGAACTGGACCCATGGCACTTCGGCCTGGGCCGAGCGTTCTGGACTGTCCTGCAAGCTGTACGTCGGCGCTTCGAGCGACACGCACGCGCTAGCAAGCGACAAGGGAATTATAAGCGTTAATATTTATTAACTATATTGTGTTAGACATTTAATCTAAACATGTAAATGAAATAGATAACTTACACAGATTGTAGATCCTTGTAAATGTCTTCTTCTGACTGGGTTCTGTGCGCTGAAAAGGGTCTGAAAAGAAAATAGCAAAATCAACTGGAGCTGATCTACAATATTTCTTTTAATCTAATGTTTGTAATGAAAACAAATTCATAATCTTTATTTTTTTTTTTTTCAAGTAATATGAGGGCTAGTAATAATCTATCATGTACTTATGAGAACTATTACTATAAAATGTCTAATTACATGACCTCTTGGATTGATAAACAAGCACTTTGTATGTATAATTTGGAGACTGTTCCATTCACTTCGCCACACGACACATAGGAGATATAAAATTAGACCTTCTGAATTTCTTGCCTCGCATTTTCCAAACAAGAGCCTACAAAAACTAAATTAGAATCATGACTCAACCACGTAGGCCTATGTCAGGTTGATCGACTTTACATACGAGAGCAGCTATTTATGATGGAACTGGTCAAATACAGAACAATATTTAAAAAGCAATTACAGCATAAAATGCTCCTTTGCCGTAGAATACAGTTCAATTCATGGACTTGTCAATGTTTTGTCATTTTAGCGTCATTATGAAAATTGCATGTTATTATCACGACGTGAGCTAACTCAACAGTGCATTAATCAACTCAGTTTGACTTTTGTGAATGAAGCACTAATCAAACCCACTGTATATCGCTGTTTTTGTGACTTTAATCGTGGACTGTCTGAAATCGGTAGATATACCATAAAATATCGATGCTATGAAGAAACAACTCTAGATCGTCATGTCACATATCGTGTGACAAAGGCTTCTCGGACATAAGTATGATAAGCAAACATATGAGCATCACAGCTCATATTCGTTTCTACTTAGGGGTACACGTCTACGCTATGTTAGGGCCATTAGTCGAGCTCGCTAGTATACTAATGGGATTATTCAACATGTTCATTCAGAGGTTGGACTTTTAATGCCGTCCGAGAAACATTTTAAGCGACCCGCTCGACCTCGTCACCCGCGCTAACGAATCCCTCCCGCCGGCCACCAACCGCGTCGCCCTTCACGACACACACCCACGCGTCTCTCCAACACACCGCGCTCGTCGGCGAGCACGACGACCCGGGCTACACATCTCTCGTCAAACATATACCCGGTACCGTCACGTACCGGGTTCTCGTCAATAAAGCCAGTAGGGTCATTAGGACCAAAGGCTTAGGCTGAGTTTAGTCGGTAGGTCTGGTGGGTCGAACCGCCTCGATTCACCAGGAGTCCGACATAATCAACGCATCCCTGCTTGCCTGTTGCGTTGGTATCCATGATGGATTCTCAGCCTCCTCTCCTGAGGAAAAAATAGCGTCCGAGCCACTTAGACGGAGCGCTCATTTTGCATCGACTCTTTTTTCACCGACCCTAACGACCCTGGAACGGTCGCCGGGGTCGCTAGCAGGCTACGTGTCGAACCTTCCGTTCGTGCGCCTTCCACAAACACACTCAGGTAAAGCTCAACATAGCCATCAGCAGCTTCAGCAAAGGTCCATTAAAAAAAAATAAAGTTGGACTTTTAAATTTCTTCGCACATGTATGCAGGTTGGCACGATGTTTTCCTTCCCTTTAATAAGGTTTTAATATAATAAACATATGAAATTCGATAAACACATTGGTAGTTGGTAGTAGATTTGGCATGATCGACCTGAGCCTCCCAAATCATCCAATTCGGGCACGAATGCAGTTGCCACACGCCAACGACGCTAATACATATTACACGAAATGACCGACACATAAGACATGAAGCGAAAATTTAGTTGTAAAACAAATTTACTCATTTGGATTTTTGCAAAACTTGAAAAATGATTAGAAACGTTTATTGGTGCAAAAAACACATACAATACAAATACATGTGATGAATCTTTTATATGAGTAAGACTCCGAAAGAAAACAGCAGTGAGCAGTGTTGATGTTCCAAGATGAACCAATCTCATCAAAACGCATTCATTCAAAAAGCACTTTGAAGCAAATTATTGCCTGTTTTCTTTTGTTATAAACGGACATATGCTAACAGTACCAGTAGAGAATTGTAAAATGGTTTTGTTCGAATTCATAAGAACAAATGTCAATGCAGTCAGTGTCAGTGCAAGAACAAATACAATGGTGCAAGTTGTGACATGTCGGTCGAAATAACTCTCTTTTTGAAGATTGAACTAACAGGTTTGTGGAGGTGAATAGGCGGAATTGACAGGTTATCAGCCGCACAACTCTGATTTAGCACCCAAGGATTTCCATTTTATTCCAAGTGTGAAAAATAAATTAAGTGGTAAATTTTTTTCAACATATAACAAAGTAATAAAAATTTTTGAAAACAATAAAACCATAATAAATGAAGAAATGTAGAAGTTTTTTCATATTCTGGACACTCACCACCTTTCATATTCTATGCAGGTGTATTCGGAATGCGTCACACCTTTTTCTTTACAGTAGCATCTGATAAATGTACATATGAATCGAAAATAATAACTACAATTGTAATAAATATATAAATGACATACATACAAATATAAATGTGGATTTAAAATATGTGTGATTACTACTTATTATGCTCACTGCCTGGCACTTTACCAGTGTATGGACAATGTTAGTAGTATTTCAGTGTGATAGATATTGAATTAGGCAGCCAACTGGTTGAAATAGCTGGTCAATCAAATAGTAGGTATCCTTCTTTACTTATGATAGTACCTAGCCCATTTATAAAACAACAATATTTAAGTCATTTAACCATCAACATAGGTTTGTAATTGAAATAATGAAATATTCGAAATATTCAACTTCACAGCTGATTCAGACAACTGTAACATTGAAATATTTCATTTCTCACATCACATCACAGCTCAATCATGAGGCTAAATGTCATAGAGCCCAGCTAAACTTAGCCACCACCATGGTGGTGGTTTTGTTTTGTTTTCAATATGGAGTCAACAGTATGTGTATCATGATAATTGGAATGAAAATAATAAAAATAAATATTAATAGTGTTCCTAACAAGTACAAAAACAAGTTGCAGGTGATTTGTGTACTTCAGAATTTAAACAAACTTTTGTTGAGAAAATACTGGGTTTTAAATTCATTATCAAATTAGCTGACTAAATAACATTTACATGTGTTGTTGAATGGCTTTGTTTGATAAAAAAGCATGCTGTTTACTTGGAACAGCAATTTCAACTATTTGGCAGTGATAAATGAATAAAGATTTTACAGTTATCTGGTGTTAGCCATAAATACCATTTGAAAATAAAAACAAAACACTGATGATCTGCACATATTATTTGTTACGAAAATGTAAGTTTTAATAAAGAGAATTTTTCAGTTTATCCGTAAATCCTATGATACTTACTTTATATTCTTCGACAGTGCTTTAGGGCACTGACTCAGTTTGGCGAGTGTGCACAATACTCTATGAAAGTTGGACAAATCAAACAGCATTGATGGATCAAAAAGATCTGTCTCCCGCAGCTCAAACACTTCGTGGCATGTTCGCAGGAAAACTTTGATGTTACGCATACACAGAAACTGTAGACAAGCAAAAAATGTTTATAGAATCAGTGCAATTGTTCGATTTAACTTTTTTAATAGGTTGTATCTGCTTCTTATTCTTCTAAGGTAGATAGTGGCACCCCCATAGGATTTGGTATCTACTTACCATCAAGTATACAATTGTGTGTTGCCATAATTATTTAAATTGTTATTTTTTTATTTATTATGTATGTTATTCAATCATTTTCAGTTTTTTTACTAACACTTGCTTAACAATAAATAAATATGTACATAACAATAAATTTAAATGATGATTTAGATGTTTTAAATATAAATGTTTACAGTAAATAAATATTTTTTTTATAAATTCTCTCTCTCTGCTTTTTTCATATTTGATTAGTTATTCTGCTATTCTTAATGAAGAGTAATCCAACAAATAGGTGATTCATTTAAATTGCTTTAGCTATACTGTGCTGTGCATCAGAATCACTGTGGTCTTAACAATGGTTTCTAATAAGGAGACCCATAGTCAATGTGATCTGTGCTAGGGCTCTCAATGTTCAGTATTGTTCAGTTATTCCGGATATTTTGCTGACATTTCAGGTAGTAAAATGAGAATTGATTTGAATTTAATGTTTAGTGTGTAACTCCTGTGTTGTTTGTCAATTTTTCCAATGAAGTATAATAAAATATTTTTATAAATTACTATCTTATCACAACTTCACACCTATGGAAAAATTGGGCAGGCTAAGTAGAGAGGAGCAAGATAATATGCAAGATTTAATTAAAAATATGTCACTATATTTTTGTTTAAATTTGAAAACATGTGAATATGAATTTCCTGCTAATACAAATGAATACTTAAACATACTTTAAAATATATACACGAAATTGAATACATTTGATAAAAATTTGTAAGTACTTAAATTCAAAAAAGTTATCACAGAAATATAAAAATAATAGTAATGAATATTTATTGAATAAATATATAATGAAAATAGTGATATAATATTAATCAAGTAAGTTTATGTTATGGTTATATCGTTGCCTACAAAACTATATAAAGCAGACAATACCCATAAATATATTCAAAGACCAATCACAGTAGCTACATTTCAATAGGATACAAAACTATAAGCCTTGCATACATAATCCGATTATAATGGAGAGGGTCCGCGTTAAAAAGTACTGAATATTAAATATTTCATTCAAAGCCTTAAACATGTCAACAAGTAATTTGATATAAGTAGTAGGACTTCTTTATTAACGAGGCATTTATATACGTATAATATAAATAATGTACATTTAATGGAACATTTGTTTTATGTATTTAGAATAAAGGTCGGGATGAGTTAAAAAAAATACCTGCGCCATCTGAGGACGCTGGTTCACATCTTTCATGTCAATACACCCCGGATGCAGCACGTTTAGTAGATTGCATATCAAAACACCATCGCGTAATGTATACGCAAGATCGTGGATAGTGCTGGTCTCCCAATTCGCCTTGTGATCCGGACGCAGCAAGCCACATCTCGTAAGCCAGGACGCGCACTCGCGCCACAGTTCTTCGCCTCCAGTCGCCATATTTCACTAGTGCTTCACAACACACATCGATTCTATCAGTTCAGAGCACAGCTATTCAATAGTAATATGCCATTATAATTCAAGGGTTAATTGTTAATTGACACACAAATTGATACAACAGGCCTCCAACAATCCCAACCCGTCGAGAAATTTTTGACAACTAATTAGAGAATTGCCATATAGTAACATCCATTATGGTATATGATTGCCAGCAAGAAAAATTGTCTATGGCAAAATCTGTTACCTTAGTAATCGACTTTAATTAGCAATTTATAATAAATCGGTGAAATCATCTTTTCCCGTATTATGTTTTTCCAAAGAAAATGCCCTATTTGTTTCTCGCCGGCTTAGATAACATTAAAAATGAAACATTTTAATATAAAATGTATACACCCAGATATTTGTATTCTCAATATTTTTTATATTTCATTAGAAACTGCAAAGAAAATGGTGTTAAAAATGTGTGATATTTATAGTTCTAATTCACTATTAGTTAGAGTAGCAAAAAGTTTATTTATGCTGTCAAGAAATTGTGAAAGTTGACTGATAATGATTTAGTTTTCATAAAGTTAACCCTAGTCCATATATATCTTTAACTCCTTAAATAAAATTACGAACCATCTGATTTGAGAATTTATTAGACTGTATTAGATTAGCGCCAAAAGAGGTCTTTCAGTTTAACTATAGCAATAAATAATATATAAATATATAGCAATTGGATTATGTCCCCTTCCAGCTGGTAAAAAGATAAAGATATATTAGACACATTTTTTATCAAATGTAAATAAAATATAAAATAAATAGTTCAAAAATTTTTATAAATATTGGAAACTGGACTTAGAAATAGCTAGCTTGTAGTAGATCTATTTTCAATGATGTACGGATTGTGTGATTTGATTAATGTCTTCATACAGAAATGGCATATTATATTTTAAATAACTCATTATTAATTACAAGTGGAGTAAGAACATTGCCATTTTTTTTTTTTTAAAAATATGACAGTGCGAGTGTTGACAGTTCAACAATGGGTAGCAAGTAAATAATAATATGTATGAAGTGTTATTTGGACACCATCAATATCTTGTTCTTGATAACAAAATTCCGGCGGCTACAAACTATAAGACAAGAGATAAAATACAAGTAAATATTGTGCAAATAATCCAAATATAAACCCCTAAGTAAAACAACAATAAGCAACCCAACGACGCCGACAAAAGATCTATATTAATCGAAATATAATGAACCGATTCAAACCACTTGACTCGTGTTCGAGTATGATAGTCGTAATTATTTTGTATTTATTGGAAATAAATATATTATAGTTAATTTGAAAGTTAATGGAACTCATTGTAATGCAATCCAACATTGCTAATACAGATGGCATACTAAAGGTCAAGTCAATAAAGTAAAGTAGTGTTGAATCGGTGCTTAGAATATGAATTTTGCACTCATACAAATGTTTTAAAATATTATCGAGTAACGATTCACCGGCTATACTCGAGTATCTCTGTTTGTATTGTTTATTATGTATAACATTTTAGTTAGTCTGCATGAAGAAAATAATTTTAGTAGTCTGTGAAGGGACGTGCTTGACGTGAACGCCGAACGAACGAATTAAAATAATTCAATAATTTCTTAAAAAGGTGCTCAAATCTGTTATTTAGGTTTGTATATTATGCTATATTTATATTATTAGCCTAATTCAATTACAGAGCTTTCTTAAAGTTATCATTTGTTAAAATAAACATAAGTAAAACAACTTATCTTTGACACACCCATTTCACGAAATAGATCTTTCAATAACTATTTCAATGCTTTTTAGTCAATTTACGATAGCCCTTAAAATCCAGCGGCGCAATCGTGTTCCTACGGATGTCTAAAATTATATGTTAATCATAATTTATACGAAATCGTTATTAGATTTATTTTGGTGCATTACGTCATACGTCACAATGTGTAGGGAAGTTGAAGAGAGGTCGCTTTGTAGGTAAATCTTCAATAATAGGTAACGACCGGTAGCGGTTGTTTTATACGGTGTTGGATTTGATGAGTGTAATCGGCCGTGGAATCTGGAGCACCACCTCGCCGCGGCATATTGACAGTATCCCGTCGGCATCGACGTGACCGACAACTTTCTAGCTATTGTTATTCGGTGTTGAAGTGAACCCTTGAGAATATTGATTAGATATAATTCTATGCTGGTATAGTCGTTATATTGTAATGTATAATTAATGTAAATATAACAATATAGTAATTTTTATATTTCAGTATGCTAAAACATTATTGAAAAAGAATAATAAGAATATATTATTAAGATATAATTTTTTTTATGCATATGACTTATTTCTATTTTATTAATAATGTATACCAAGTTCCTTAATTTAATATTTCTTATTAAAAAATAAGTATCTTATTATTTTTAGTTTGTTTTTTTCAAATGGACTCTGGTTGGATTATAAGATATTTTATTATGGCTAATTTACAGCTAATTTACTATGGCTCAAAAAGGTTTTAAGGTCAATAACCTATTTTTCTTGGGTACCTAATGTTATTCAATTATGATCGCATTAAGATAGGGTATAAGGATAGATTGTTATGGACAAAATTTGACTATTTTTTATACTATTTGTGTGTATATATTATATACTATTTGTGTCTAGAAGTACTTGGCCACACCCTTGTCATATTAAATTACACTGTGGTAATTGTGATACAGTTGTGATTTGATATGATTATGTTACAGTATTGATTACATTACCTAGCAGGAGGTTGAATTTATTAACTTTAGCAGTATAATTTGTACTTGTGTTTTATTTGAAAAATAATTTTAAGTTTATGCAGTCAACAGCTCATCAAGGTAAACATTAAATTATAAAAACAAGTTTTATTCCATAGGGAATACAGGAAGCTTGAAGTTCAACATATACCAACTTAATTTTGATATTGAGAGAAGAGAGAATTTATAAGTTTTGTAGTGAATAATATATATTCACTACAAAACTTATAAATTCTCTGAAATTCAATATAACCTGTTTGATGTAAGAATATGATTGTGTCATTCCGTTTTAAATCTCATGAAAATTAGTCCACATATGCTAGGCTTGTCTATGTAGTGAGTTGTGTTAGATGAATCACAAGGTCAAATGATGTCAGCTTGTTCTGATGCTAAGCATTGCCTGACCTTTGCTGAATGCTAGAGAGTTAGACAATTGTTATTATCTTTTAATGTATTTTTCCTATATTCTGATGTATTAATATGAATAAATTAGAAGTACAGTATGACATTTTTATTAAATTGCTAATGAACAGATCAAAATGTACATATCTATATAAATTACACTAACAGTTCAATTTGTAAATAAATCTGTTATTTTAAAATGCTTATGAAGTATTATTACTTTCTCTACAGGTTGTTGATTCATCCAACATGGAGCAGATACCACCTCCCAAAGAGGTTAAAATCCTTGAAACAGCTGAAGACATTCAAGAACGTCGTGAACAGGTCAATTATTTGCTTATATTTTCTAAAAGAAACACTACAATGTTAAGTATACTTTTCACAATATGGCAAAATGGTGGTACTACCATTTTGCCACTTTGTAAAATGTGAACAAAGTGTGATATTTTCACTTGAATTGTAGTTTTCATTGATAACTCTATAGAGGTTTCAATTAAATGAGATATCCCATTTTAATAAACTTAATAATACAGTAAATATGTAATAATTTTCTTTATGCTTGATGTTGTAAAGATATTGTACAGTTCTGTGGAAGATTTTGAAAATTTGCTTATAGATTTATTCATTTACATAGGTTTTGAATCGATATGAAGACTTCAAGCAAGAGGCGCGAGCTAAACGTGAGAAGCTGGAAGATTCTAGAAGATTCCAGTACTTCAAACGTGATGCTGATGAACTCGAGTCATGGATACAGGAGAAGCTGCAAGCTGCTAGCGATGAAAGCTACAAAGATCCTACTAACCTTCAGGTCAGTTCAAGTTTCTATGAATTTGGCAGTTTAAATGGCATTTCTCAATTATGGTATATTAGAAATAAACTTTTGCTTCGTTACTGTGAACAGGCTAAGATTCAAAAGCACCAGGCTTTTGAAGCTGAGGTGGCAGCACACTCCAATGCAATTGTAGTGCTGGACAACACTGGCACAGAAATGATTTCGTCAGGCCACTTTGCATCGGAGATGATCCGTCGGCGTCTGGACGAGCTGCATCGCCTGTGGGAGTTGTTGCTATCACGACTGGCGGAGAAGGGTATGAAGCTGCAGCAGGCGCTTGTGCTCGTGCAATTTCTGCGCCACTGCGACGAGGTTATGTTCTGGATACATGATAAGGTGGGCTACTTTACAGGACCTGCTCCTGCTTAGAGTCTGTACCTACCTCAATTATATTGATAGTCTGTATCTGCTCTAGACTAACAATTTAGTGAATAGATTCTAATGAATGAATCCTAAATCAAATTATGTTACTTGGTCTGATGCCTTTTCTAAACATTGTTCATCATTTTTAATTGATAAATTTCCATTTTTTAGTTTAATAATTTGTACTCTGTTTATACTTTAATGTATTTAAAAAGAAAGAAAAAAATAAAAACTAACACTAAAGAAAAACATTACAAGTAAAGAAATATATATACAATAGTATTATTCTGGGAATTAACGCGAAACATGCATTTTACCTTTATTGGCTTGACATTTCGGCGCAGGTTGCACTGGCCGTGGTTGCAAGCCTATTATCAACATGCAACGTGATAGTTTAAAAGTTAGTAATATATATACAATAATGTAGCACGGACAATAAGGTAGCAATTGATGTAATGTTTCTATTTTATGTAAGACAAAATGTTTTGCAGGAAACCTTTGTTTGCGCTGATGAGTTTGGATCCGACCTGGAGCATGTCGAAGTACTGCAGCGGAAATTCGACGAGTTCCAGAAAGACATGGCGGCGCAGGAGTACCGCGTCACGGAGGTCAACCAGCTGGCCGAGCGATTGGTGCTCGAGGGCCACCCTGAGCGTGAAACCATTGTCAAGAGAAAGGATGTGAGTTGTTTTGTGTGCAGTATAAAGATTAGTTTCAGCATTTTAAAGTTTTTAATCTACTATCATGCTATTAATACTCTATAAAAGAACCTATAAAACAATCAGCTTATTGCCAACATTAAAACACTCAATGATATTATAATCATTATATCATCCAAACATGTGATATTATGAATTTCAAAAAAAGAACATTCTCATGCAATGACATATCCTACAAAATCCATGTATCAAATCTAATTTTAAGTTCTATAGAAAATAGAAATAATGAAGTGGTGAATATAAATATTCCAAGTACATCAGGATCTGCCAACATTCAACAACGTGCAAATGTTCAAGTGCATTTCAATAACTGTATGATCCAAAATGTAAATAATTATTGCAAAAAAATAATTCTTTTACTTATTAATTACATGCTTTGCAATTAGACTTTTCTTGAATTTACACAGTTCTTACAACACTGTACAACACCCTATGGTATGAGAATCTTTTATAGAGGATTCACATCATGATTGTAGATAAAGTCTTGTATGCAACTGTTATAATAAGGTATTAAAACACTCATGTGATACTATTAACACCCACATTCGTGTTTTAATACCCCTGATTATACAACAGTTGCATAAATAACTATACATATACATCATCTTGTTTTAAATATATCAATTGATGATTCTTTATATCATTGAAATTATTTGTACTATACTTAAAATCACTAAAACTCAATTTTATAACATCATATCTTTCTGTCAATGATTTCAATACATTTTTATAATTAGTTAAATACTGATTTGGTAGTGATCCATATTTAATAAAGTTTGTGCAGCTTTCCCTTGTTGATCCTGTAATTAAAATATTCATTTATGAGTTTAAATTGTGTCCGTAACAATATTGATGTCTGCGTTGATTGTATAAGGAGCTGAACGAGGCGTGGCAGCGACTGCGGCAGATGGCCCTGATGCGCCAGGAACGTTTGTTCGGCGCGCATGAGATCCAGCGGTTCAACCGGGACGCAGATGAGACCATCGCCTGGATCTCTGAGAAAGACGGCGTGCTCGGCTCCGACGACTACGGCCGTGACCTGGCCACCGTGCAGACGCTGCAGGTGGGTGACAGTCATTGCCAGCTTTATTGTTTTTCCGAGGAGAAATCCTTCTTATGCACCATGACGCCGTGCTGTTAAGCGCGGCCGTGTGTGGGGCTCTCCAGTTTGAGAAGAGGTCTGAGAGGTGTTTTCTGGTGCCATGTGGGGCACGTGGCGGGGTGCGCTTACGCGATTCTACCGCCATGTGCTCTGGCTACAACACAATCACCTAGGTCCATGGAGAAAGAGAGTGCCCTCAATATTATTAAGCTTGGCCACTTGAAATACAAGTTTAAGCCATCGTCCACATGCATTTTCTGGTTGGTGGTTTTTTCATTGTTTTTGTCATTTTAGTATTCAATGTTTGATTCATGTGAAATTAATACATACATATATGTCACGCCTTGTTCCCAATGGGGTAGGCAGAGACCAGCTCTCTCCACTTGCTACGGTCCTGGCACATTTCTCTTGCTTCCTCCACTTTCATGAGCGTCTTCATGCATGCTCGTCGGTTGCGAGTACTCTTGACCCGGCCTTTGTTTAGGACATTTCGATTTGATCGAGATATGTCTGCCTAGGTCGACCTACACCGATTCGTCCTATCATTCTTACCTTGTGTATCTCTTTCGTTAATCTTCCTTCATTCATACTTTCAACATGGCCGAACCATCTAAGCTAACTATTTATATCAAATTTAGACAAAGTTATATAAATACATAATGGCTAGGCTTATAAATAATAATTTTATATCGGAATTAATTTCTGAAAAGTAGTAAATGTTATTTTGACACTATGGTGTGTACCTTAAAGTACGTATATATAATTGCATGTATATCGTGTGTTATGTAGCGCAAACACGAGGGAGTGGAACGTGACCTGGCGGCGCTGGAGGATAAGGTGTCCACCCTGGGCGGCGAGGCGGCGCGGCTGGCCGCCATCCACGGTGACCACGCACCTGCTATCCACGGCAAGCGGGACGAGATCTCCGCCGCCTGGACGCGGCTGGTGCAGCGGGCCAAGGTGCGCTCACGGCGACCCACCATCCACAGCGAGCGGGACGAGATCAAACTATCAACAAATTTGATAATAATACATACTGATTGATACAGATGCAGCAATAATATTTTACGTTGTCTTCGTTTGAAGAGATATTTTCCCACTGGAGTTATATACATTAGAGTTACTGTTGAATTATAATAATAATAATAAATCTTTATTTCCTCTTATACAATTAATATTACACAATAATTTAAACATGGCTTGTTAGTGAGGCTGGTGCCTTAACTAGGTTGCCCTGTATCAAAGGACACCAGGTCTCCACCTTCAGATCAAAATGAATACAATTCGTGATGACAAAAATATTACAAGGAGATCTATTATTGTACATGCTACGAATTTAGAGAGTAGAGCATGCATTTAGTGTGTGGAGGAGAAAGTGTGTGGGTACGTGTGTGTGGGTACGTGTGTGTGTGTGTGTTTGTGATACACAACATATTAGATGATACACTTACGGGAACATATTGAACGAAGGTGCGTTTCACAATAATAGTAATAATAAATCTAGGTATATTACTTGTGGTAGGTATTTTATCCGCGGCCAAACAACAACAAAAACCCTTTACACTTAACTAGTTAAGTGCAAAGGATCCCACCACTACTTGGGCACAGATAGAATGTCTTCAGTCTCATCATAATTTAAGCCCAATAGCCAAGATGTAGTAGCCTTTTTACAGTGATATTTATTGAGGCTATAAATGTTATTAACTTTGTTACATACAATTATGAATTATTTGACCAGAATTAGCTATGATTTCATTTCAGTTTTCAGAAGCAGGTACATGTATGGATCTCAGTTTCTCTTCTGTCAGTGAAACTTACGAGCTTACCTCAGCGTACCAACATGTTATGTTACGCCAAGCGGAGTATAAGTAATGAAGGTTGCGTGACTGCAGGAGCGCCGCGCGGAGCTGGAGGCGTCGTACGCGCTGCACCGGTTCCTGGCGGACTACCGCGACCTGGCCTCGTGGATGAGCGACATCCGCGCGCTCATCGCCGCCGACGACCTCGCCAAGGACGTGCCCGGAGCCGAGGCCTTGTTGGAGAGGCATCAGGAGCATAAGGTATACCATTTTTTTTTGCGAGGGGAAAATGCTCCCTATGCACCTCGTCACCGCGCTGGCTATGCGCGGCCGTGTGGGGCTCTCCGGTAGAGGACCGGCCTATCCACTAAAAACCCCCAGGTGTCTTTCCAGCCCATATCGGGGCGCGTGGCGGGGTGCGCTTTCGCAATGCTACCGGCACACGCCCATGGGCTAGCTCGACCTTAGTCGGTCGAGCCTTTGCCAAGGGAGGATTGTCCCAGACACTAGGACAATCCCCAGGTACAGAGGCACCTCAACGGCGTGCACGGTAAGCTAGCCGCGCACGCTGCTTTCACGGCAAGGTATATGGTATACCTAGGCTTTACTTGAAACTGTGCATTGGCAGTGACATTGACTTATTAAATGGCTATACATCATTATATATGTAAACTAATTTAGATCCAATTGACTACTTAAACATGAGAGTTCATATGGGCCTGGTAAATAATGAGTTTAAATTTGTATTATTTACAACCTTTTTTCGTGTTTAAAAGTAGCTAATGTCTTTTCTCAGGACCTAGATAAGCTCTGTAGTAGTTTATTTAGTAGTAGTACAGACAGACAAGATGATTTTCGCATTAACAATAATAGTGAGTACTAACTCTTTACATTCTAATCCTGTCAAATAAAACCTGTTTTAACTCCTCCTAAATGTCTTGATTGTTTGTCGCAGATTAGTTTGCGATGAGCGTGGTATACGAAGAATACTGTCACTGTGTTAATCATGTCGTTCAGGAGACGTATTTTTGAATCATTAGACGTGAACTTGGAATTCGAATACGAATACAAATCGTGCGCAAAATTATTTTCTACTGCTTACAATTTTTTAGATTTTCGAATCACTCGAATTCAGTGTGGTCATTAAAAACAAATTCTTAATTAAATTCCGTTTCGCGCAGAAAAATTCAAAATCACAACAACAAAAACGAAAAACCGGCGATGACCCACAAGTGAAACGGATCACTGTCAAGGTCACTTCAGCGTTGGATATTCACTCGTTGCACAACGCACGAAATGCAAGTTCACAAATAGTGAATTCGGTAATTCGTATACGAATCTCACGATTTCGAATGCGAATCGGTGTTCTATTGTTTCAAAAATTCGTCTCCAGGTCGGGCGGAAGCATGTACGGTTTCAGCGTACAATGAACATGTGTAATACAAAGCGGTGTAAACCGTGCAAGCGCAGCGGTCAATAGAGTGTGATAGTAATTAGTGTCGGTGTGGGGGCGCAGTCAATAGAGTGTGATAGTAATTAGTGTCGGTGTGGGGGTGTGCAGGGCGAGATGGACGCGCGGTCGGACGTAATGGCGGCGTGCGCGGGCGCCGGGCGCGCGCTGGCCGCCGGCGAGGGCCGCGGCGCCGCAGACGTGGCCGCCGCGCTCGCAGCGCTCGAGCGCGACTCGCTAGCGCTGCAGGCGCTGTGGGAGCAGCGCCGCGTGCTCTACCTGCAGTGCCTCGACCTGCAGCTGTTCTACCGCGACACCGAGCAGGCCGACGCCTGGATGCACAAGCAGGAGGTGCGTACGTCGATGGGGCCGCTCATAAAACACCTGTTTATTTTCCCTTTTTAAAAAGATTATGTTGTTATGTTACATACATACATACACTCACGCCTTTTTCCCATGGGGGTAGGCAGAGATTACGTCTTTCCACTTGCTACGGTCTTTACATATCTCTTTCGCTTCATCTACTTTCATAACATTCCTCATACATGCTCGACGATTGCGGGTACTTCTGACCTGGCCTTTTTTGAGGACACTTTCGATTTGTTCGAAAGATGTTCGCCTAGGTCTTCCTCGTCCCGTGTCTCCACTCACTCCAGCTTCATAAATCATTTCCTCATACATGCTCGACGATTGCGGGTACTTCTGACCTGGCCTTTTTTGAGGACACTTTCAATTTGTTCGAAATATGTTCGCCTAGGTCTTCCTCGTCCCGTGTCTCCACTCACTCCAGCTTCATAAATCATTTCCTCATACATGCTCGACGATTGCGGGTACTTCTGACCTGGCCTTTTTTGAGGACACTTTCAATTTGTTCGAAATATGTTCGCCTAGGTCTTCCTCGTCCCGTATCTCCACTCACTCCAGCTTCATAAATCATTTTGGTCAGTCTACAAATATATCTGCAAATCATATAAGAGTCATCAGCAAAGGTCGAAATTAGGTAGAGTTATTCTTGTACTTACACTGATTTCATACAGCGAGAGAATAAAATGAATATGCCTCAAATCACGAGGTAAAGAGCATTTTTTTTTCAGATTTATGAATAAAGGATATTAAATTTTGCACAATTTTAACTACTGCACGCGCGACAAAAAGCGCGTTATATATTTTAATTATTTTTTTTTTTATTTCTTAATTTTTAACGAGGCTTTGAACACTTTGGGTGAACATGTCAGCCTCATAGGAATAATCACATATTTACATAACATACACACTTTACACATACACAAATATTAGTTTGCCTCCTCAAAGGACAAGCAAACAAACATGTATAATTTTTTGGCTAAGCTGGACAATGGTTCCGTCAGCAAACAATTTATATTGCCATTAGCCAAATCCATTCCCAAGAGGAGTCTTTCTCTTAGCTCAGAGTTTCAGGCACATTCCAACAACACGTGATAAATATCATCGATCCTGGAACACAGCTGGTTATCGCACAAAGGTGAGGATTTCACACCAACAAGATGATAAAACTTGTTTGTTGGAACATGCCCAGACCGTAATCGGAAAGCAGAAACTAAAACACAAAAGTTCTACAGTAATATCGGAAGGGAACACTTCAAATCTTACTGGTAATGAATCGGACAAGGAAAATGATTGTGATGGGCCGTTTGAATACCAGAGTCTAGGCTAGAAGCAAAAATATTTGCTCGTATTTATAAAAAAGCCGAAATATGCGTATGAGAATTTGCTTAAGACTATGAATTATTTGTATTGTGAATCAATGTAAATTGATAAAAAATGTATGTTAATTATCTTTATTTTCTCCTCTCTGAGGTTTTTTATTATTATTTATTTGTCATATTATTGGGAATCATTATGTAATAATAATATTATGTAATAATCCTGGGAAGATCCACATTAATATCAACATTTCGATGCAAGTATATTAATAACTGCACCTAATTCCGACCTCTGGTCATCACTTAATTTATCATAGTAATTAATCTATTTTATGTACAAATTTTGATTTCAAAATTGTATTTTAATTAATATTTGTATGTGTAGTAAAATGATAAAAATTGACAAATAAACTCCCAACAGGCATTCCTCGCGAATGAAGATGTAGGTGACTCGCTGGACTCTGTCGAGGAGTTGCTTAAGAAACACGAAGACTTCGAGAAGTCTTTGGCTGCTCAAGAGGAAAAGATAAAAGCTCTAGACGAAGTGGCCTCCAACCTGATCGAAGGACAGCATTATGCAGCTGATGACGTAGCCCAGCGAAGAGAAATGGTAAATGAAATTACTTCTGTAACATCTAGGGATAACACTAGTATAATTTTTGTCTATTTTATCTATTTATGCCGAACTACATACTGTAGGCAAGGCAATAAAAGTAAAAAAGGACAAAGCTAGCAAGTAACTTGATGTAGCACCAGGTAACTGCCATGTGGGATGTTAATACAAATGACCTCATAGCGAAGAGTCTCCATCAACATTCTAAGAGTTTTTGCTTGATGGATAGATCAAGGACGGAAGGAATAAAGAAAGAGTAGTTTCTCTATGACATGTATTATTCAGAGATTTGTGTCTCTGCAGCCTTATCCACAGAGAACTTGGGCTTTGCTTCCGGTGGCATATTAGGTTTAGCTTTTCAATAACAAATGTTTTTTTTTAAGAGAGAATTTAATAACTCAAACAGGAGTATTGAATTTGGCAAATAGGTTTTATTTATTATAAAGTGTTACAGTATCTTACCATACTATACACACTAGTGAACAAACCATGGTAATAACTCATTCGTGAAGGAATGTGTCTGTAAATATTCACATGACACAATGTGAATAGTATTAGATTGATAAAATATACAGTTGGATTTGATTGCGGTAAGATATTTTCTGTAATCCTGATAAGATCCACATATACATATACTGTAGTGGCATGTAACTTCTTATAATAAAATGGTTAGTAGGCTAGCCACCATTATTAAACAAAAACAAGTTCAACTCTTTGAATTATCTAACAGTTACTAGAACGTCGCGCTGCGTTACTCGAGAAGTCCAATCAGCGCCGCGCGTTGTTGGAAGACGCGTACAAGTACCAGCAGTTTGAACGCGACTGTGACGAGACGAAGGGTGCGTATCTTGCTTACACTCTACATTAATGTATTATTAGCTACCATGGTTTGGGCTTTCGATTTTATAGTTTTATTTAAACTTAACCATTGACATTGATTGTATGGGAATCTTACCTCGTGTTAGATTGGAGGGTCCTCGTCCGAGTAGCCGGATATCGAACCGTAGAAATTTCCATCTTCGACTCTGTAGGACAAATATTGGTCATAACTCTCCATTATACAGACCCTTCTCGTACAACAATGAGATTCAATCAAAGGTAGACATTTTCACATGTTCTCTAGCCTCAGTAAAATTTGCCGTTTTTAGGGCCCTCGAATTAGATAAATAAGAGTTTATTCTGTTTGTTTGTTATTCAACATAGACCTTTACAGGCACTTATTGACGTCAAAACAAACAAAACAAAAAAAAAAAGCTTAAAAAAAACAAAAACCTTGTCTGTACCTACGAACAAGGAAAAAAAAATAAAAAAAATATTGACTCTACGACTATGTGATAGACATGACTATGTGATAGTCGTACTGTGAAAACTTGTGCATGCCGTGTTCACTAATATTAGAAATTAAACCGTGCGTGTCATTATTTTTTTTGTACTCATAATTAGTAATAATCTTGTGTATGTTTCAAGTTGTGAACCAAATAAACAAAAAAAAAAAAAATGTGTGACCTTCTAAAAGGGATGTGTGTGCCTGCTCCCCTATTCGTTAAATAGAAAAAGTCATTTGGTTAGAAAACTAAAGTTAGTAAATAATGAGACAATTTTCAGGCTGGATAAACGAGAAGCTCAAGTTTGCGACGGATGACTCGTACCTGGACCCGACCAACCTGAACGGCAAGGTGCAGAAGCATCAGAACTTCGAACAGGAGCTGCAGGCCAACAAACCTCGCGTTGAAGACATCACCGCACTCGGACAGAGTCTGGCAGATCAGGATCACTTTGCTAAACGTATGTCCACATCATCACATTGTGATTAGTTTACATGCTGTGCCACGTTTATTGTGCTTGTGTGAAGTCTAACGAATTAATAACTATTAAATAATGATACCAGAAATTTTTATTTGTGATTTGACTTTTTAAAAGTTATAAATATGACAAAATATAACAATTGTCAAACATACAATTGTATTGTATTGTATATTCTATTTGGTAGTGACAGTATAGTCCTTTCAGGATTTTTGGTTATTCCTTTTAGATAAGGATCCCTCTTCACCTTAACCAGTATAATGATGAACACGTTATGAGCTAGTTTTATGGTCCGCAGCTCAAATCGAGTCGCGTGTGAGCGAGCTGGGCGCGCTCTGGTCCAAGCTGGCTGCAGCCTCCGAGCGCAAGGGCGGCAAGCTGCAGGAGGCCGCGCAGCAGCAGCAGTACAACCGCGCTGCCGAGGACGTGGAGCTGTGGCTGGGCGAGGTGGAGGGCCAGCTGCTCAGCGAGGACTACGGCAAGGTGGGTGGCACCTGACGTGCTGCAGCAGCCGCGCAGCAGCAGCAGTACACCGCGCTGCCGAGGACGTGGAGCTGTGGCTGGGCGAGGTGGAGGGCAGCTGCTCAGCGAGGACTACGGCAAGGTGGGTGGCACCTGACGTGCTGCAGCAGCCCGCGCAGCAGCAGCAGTACAACCGCGCTGCCGAGGACGTGGAGCTGTGGCTGGGCGAGGTGGAGGGCCAGCTGCTCAGCGAGGACTACGGCAAGGTGGGTGGCACCTGACGTGCTGCAGCAGCCCGCGCAGCAGCAGCAGTACAACCGCGCTGCCGAGGACGTGGAGCTGTGGCTGGGCGAGGTGGAGGGCCAGCTGCTCAGCGAGGACTACGGCAAGGTGGGTGGCACCTGACGTGCTGCAGCAGCCCGCGCAGCAGCAGCAGTACAACCGCGCTGCCGAGGACGTGGAGCTGTGGCTGGGCGAGGTGGAGGGCCAGCTGCTCAGCGAGGACTACGGCAAGGTGGGTGGCACCTGACGTGCTGCAGCAGCCCGCGCAGCAGCAGCAGTACAACCGCGCTGCCGAGGACGTGGAGCTGTGGCTGGGCGAGGTGGAGGGCCAGCTGCTCAGCGAGGACTACGGCAAGATGGGTGGCACCTGACGTGCTGCAGCAGCCCGCGCAGCAGCAGCAGTACAACCGCGCTGCCGAGGACGTGGAGCTGTGGCTGGGCGAGGTGGAGGGCCAGCTGCAAAGACACAAAAAGTTATGGCCAGACATTGAAAAATGCTTTACTGTTACTGTACCAGTACAGGTATTGACTATTAAGTCAGAAAATCCACATCGTATATTGTGTTTTTTTTTTGAAAACTTAATAACAAGTAATGTTTAATAATAATAAACCTCCCACTCTAGTAATTGTTTTTAAAATGTCGCTTTATATTAATGTATCCACTAACGTTGCACGGGTGCAGGATCTGACGAGCGTGCAGAACTTGCAGAAGAAGCACGCGCTGCTGGAAGCCGACGTGTCCTCGCACGCAGAACGCATCGAAGCCATCCGCGCTCAGGCCGAGGCCTTCATCGAACGAGGACATTTTGACGCCGACAACATCCGCAACAAGCGGGTTCGTACCCTTTTTTATATTTGTTACCGTACTTTCACATTCCGTCTGCTGACTGTACTTTCCACACTATATTATTATCTAATTTAATGTATTTAAAATTTTTATTTTTGTAAGTGCATAGAAGTTTATTCCAAAGTTTCCCAAGTTACCGTCTAATGTGAGCTTGCTTGCTTCTATCAGGATGCGCTAGTGGGCCGATATGCAGCTCTGGACAAGCCGATGGCCATCCGCAAGCGGAGGCTGCTGGATTCTTTGCAAGCGCAGCAATTGTTCCGAGACCTTGACGATGAGGCAGCCTGGATCCGCGAGAAGGAGCCCATCATCGCGTCCACCAACAGGGGTGCGTATCATTCTTATATTCGGATTGGCTGTTTAAAGTAAAGGGAAATGTGCGCTGTGAAAGAAGATGTAGTGATAAAAATAGAGAAGGGAATACTTAGATGGTTTGAACTCGTAGAAAGGAAGGACGAAAGACGACTGAGGAAACTATAAGGCAAATATGAAATGACCAGATAGTAGGGGACGACCTAAACACAAGACATACGGACGTAAGAGTAATAGGAGTAAGAGTAACCGTAAGTGTCCGGGCGTGCGTGAAAGAAAGAAAGAAAGTCAAGGAAGCTAGGAATGTATGTATGGATCGTAGGAAAACTGTGATCTCTCCCATGGGAGAGAGGCGTGAGCATGTTATATTAAATTCTATTGGTGTCGTCTGTTTTGGTTCCACTATTTTACAAGGCAAAGCAGCAATGCTTACGCTGATTTATCCAGATTTGCAGAATAAAACATGATTATGACATTATTGGGTATGGTCGTGTTAGAATGTAATGTGTATGTTATATACTTGTGTTCTTATGACTTATGCCTCAAAGACGAATATGCCGTGAGGACCTCCGTAGTCGTGCGGGTACCTCACCGGTTTCAAGGTGTCGCCATCTCTGAGGTCCTGGATTTGAATCCCGGTCAGGGCAGATGTTTGTATGATGTATTCGAGCATTTGTACTTTAGTTATGGTGGTTAATATATATTTATATCAAAAATGTTTATATATATGTATGTTTATCCTTCACTCTAGATTCTATAATACAAGCCTTATAGAGCTTATTTTGGGCTAGGCTAATTGGTGTAAGTGCAAAAAAAAAGAAGCAAACAAAAAAGAAAGCAAATGCAAAGCTTCTGGTCTGAAATATAAACAAACTAAATAAATGTTTATGTCACCAAATGACTTGTTGCTAAAAATATGTTGACTTTGAGTTTCCTATTTGGGACACAAACGGCTGCAAAAATAAACTGAAACTAAACAAATTTGCAAATATAAACTAATAAAGTGTCCACAGATAGTTGTAATATTAGATTCTGAGCGAAAAAAAACTCATTTGGGCAACATTCGAATTAAAACACTACATAAATAAATCTTAACATAATTTGGTTACATTTTGATTTGGTTTTTGAATTTAATTGTACTTAAATTAACATGACATTAAGGATATCTATATTGAGAAAATTCTTAATTCTTTATAATTATTGGTATGTATGTTATAAAATTACATTTTTGGCATATTTAGTGTTAATGATGGGTATAGAAAAAACTGTAATTGATTTGATTGTGGATGGTTGGTGGTGAAAATTTAGAATGAAATGTAGTGCAATGCAGTGTAAAACAAAATAATATTAAGTCCTAATATACACCTATTACCTACCATCACATAAATGTCGGATCACATTATACGTATTTGTCACTACTATTTTTTTTTTCGTATAGGTATATGTATTAAATGAGTATTTAAAAATAGTAGTATCTTTCGGAGCGAGGGGTACTAATAATTGGCGAGACACACCCATTATCGACATCCTCTGTATTATTTTCCATGTTCAAAATTAATAAAAAAAAGGAAACTAATTTAAAAAAATAAATTGATTTTATAAATGAAATTTATAATAATTTAATTCTGAATCAGGCGTGCTCAATATCACATTCAAACGTGCGGACAAGGCTACAGCCAAAGACAGAATGACTCGGTCCGCTTTTGTTTTTTTTTTCCCTCGGAGGATGGCAGTGAATCCTCATAGGGGGCGCGCCACCACAGTGGTCGCTATGACAACCCCCTGGTGCTTGGACGACCTTGCACCGGATACCACCCGCGCCGGTCTACGGCGGGTGGTTATGTTGGACTCTGACAGAAGGCCAGCCTACCAACTAAACACTGCCTAATGCCTTTGGCTGGGCAGAAAGCCTGGGGCTGAGCGCTCGCCCTCTCAGGGGAGGGGGCGAGGCAGTCTCGGTCCGCCGACATTCCGCCTTTTTATAGTGCGCTGTAAACAAGTGCCGCTCGTCACCTGACTCGAGGAGTGGGGAATGACTCATAGTCGACACGTGGTGTGCTTGTTTTAATTTCTTAGCGCCGATATACACGTGGCGTGCTTGTTTTATTTCTAAGCGCCGACATATCACTAGAGATGTGGTGTGGTGTTGGACAGGTCGCGACCTGATCGGCGTGCAGAACCTGATGAAGAAGCACCAGGCGGTGATGGGCGAGATGGCGCAGCACGAGGCGCGCGTGGAGGCCGTGCGCGCCGCGGGCGCCGCGCTGCGCGACGCCGGCCACTTCGCCGCCGACGACATCGCCGCGCGCCTGCGGCTGCTGCACGACCAGTGGCTGCAGCTGCAGGAGAAGGCGCTGCAGGTACTCGCTCGCGTATTCTCAGCCAGGCGGGCGCCGCGCTGCGCGACGCCGGCCACTTCGCCGCCGACGACATCGCCGCGCGCCTGCGGCTGCTGCACGACCAGTGGCTGCAGCTGCAGGAGAAGGCGCTGCAGGTACTCCGCGTATTCTCAGCCAGGCGGGCGCCGCGCTGCGCGACGCCGGCCACTTCGCCGCCGACGACATCGCCGCGCGCCTGCGGCTGCTGCACGACCAGTGGCTGCAGCTGCAGGAGAAGGCGCTGCAGGTACTCCGCGTATTCTCAGCCAGGCGGGCGCCGCGCTGCGCGACGCCGGCCACTTCGCCGCCGACGACATCGCCGCGCGCCTGCGGCTGCTGCACGACCAGTGGCTGCAGCTGCAGGAGAAGGCGCTGCAGGTACTCCGCGTATTCTCAGCCAGGCGGGCGCCGCGCTGCGCGACGCCGGCCACTTCGCCGCCGACGACATCGCCGCGCGCCTGCGGCTGCTGCACGACCAGTGGCTGCAGCTGCAGGAGAAGGCGCTGCAGGTACTCCGCGTATTCTCAGCCAGGCGGGCGCCGCGCTGCGCGACGCCGGCCACTTCGCCGCCGACGACATCGCCGCGCGCCTGCGGCTGCTGCACGACCAGTGGCTGCAGCTGCAGGAGAAGGCGCTGCAGGTACTCCGCGTATTCTCAGCCAGGCGGGCGCCGCGCTGCGCGACGCCGGCCACTTCGCCGCCGACGACATCGCCGCGCGCCTGCGGCTGCTGCACGACCAGTGGCTGCAGCTGCAGGAGAAGGCGCTGCAGGTACTCGCTCGCGTATTCTCAGCCAGGCGGGCGCCGCGCTGCGCGACGCCGGCCACTTCGCCGCCGACGACATCGCCGCGCGCCTGCGGCTGCTGCACGACCAGTGGCTGCAGCTGCAGGAGAAGGCGCTGCAGGTACTCGCTCGCGTATTCTCAGCCAGGCGGGCGCCGCGCTGCGCGACGCCGGCCACTTCGCCGCCGACGACATCGCCGCGCGCCTGCGGCTGCTGCACGACCAGTGGCTGCAGCTGCAGGAGAAGGCGCTGCAGGTACTCGCTCGCGTATTCTCAGCCAGGGGACGCTCATATGTACCGCACCCTCTACTACTACAAGCGCAGGGTCACATCGGTCAAGCCGCCTCGATCGCTCTGAAAGCCGGCATAACCACTTACAGTGCTTACTTTGGGCTAAGCAAATTATTTATTTAAATTTAGATGCTAAGAAGTAGAGTTGTGCAACTCGTGCAAGAGTCATCTCAAATGTCCCATACAAAATGACAGAATGTCAATGTCATGTATAAGTGACATTTACAGATATAATATTATCTAATATTTTTTTGTCCGTATTCTTTTTCAATTAGTTTATTTGTAACTAATAACGTCACAGTAAATTTACAGCGTTTAGTAACGCGAGCGAGGTAGTAACGTCGCACTCGGTATACCTCTTCTTATAGTCCCCTACTATTATATTTTGTCCCACCTTATTTGAGGTGGTACAATGTTCCACCTCACAATCTGAGATGAGTTACTCATACAAACTCATTGATATCATGTGTCCTACCCAACTCTACTTAGAAGGCAGATTAGTAGCAAACTAACGCATTTACTTCTGTCTGACAGCGGAAGCAAGATCTAGAAGACTCGCTCCAAGCGCAGCAGTACTTCGCGGACGCCAACGAGGCCGAGTCCTGGATGCGGGAGAAGGAGCCCATGGCCAATACGCAGGACTTCGGCAAGGATGAGGACTCCTCCGAAGCTCTGCTTAAAAAGCACGAGGCATTGCTCTCGGACCTCGAGGCCTTCGGGAACACAATAAAGTCGCTGAGGGAGCAGGCCAACTCTTGCAGGGTAAGTGTAACAATAGTTCAGGATATACATAATAAGGTCAAAGTCGGAGGATTCTACCTTGGAACTGGTAAAGTAGTTTATTGTATACTGGTATTGTTGGGGATTTTTAGCAATAATTATTTCAGTCAAAATTTTGTCAGATGATTAGTTAGTAATAAATCATACGTGAAACAATTCACTTGTTTACTTTACTGTCCCGAGCTCCCTACCTTACAAGTCACATTAACATATTTTTGTTGTCGGGGATATCACATTAAAAGGCTTATCTTTATATATATAAATCTTCTGTATGTGTGTTGGTCATTGAACTCCTCCTAAACGGCCTATCCTATTTTGATGAAATTTCGTGTACTCCTGGGGGTTTGAGGGATAATTAATCTTGATAGCGATCTAAGCATATTTGTGTAACGTTGCAGCAGCAAGAGTCGCCCGTGGTGGACGTGTCGGGCAAGGAGTGCGTGGCCGCGCTGTACGACTACGCGGAGAAGTCCCCGCGCGAGGTGTCCATGAAGCGCGGCGACGTGCTCACGCTGCTCAACTCCAACAACAAGGTGAGCGGCGCGGCCATGTGGTGTTGTACGACTACGCGGAGAAGTCCCCGCGCGAGGTGTCCATGAAGCGCGGCGACGTGCTCACGCTGCTCAACTCCAACAACAAGGTGAGCGGCGCGGCCATGTGGCGCTGTACGACTACGCGGAGAAGTCCCCGCGCGAGGTGTCCATGAAGCGCGGCGACGTGCTCACGCTGCTCACTCCAACAACAAGGTGAGCGGCGCGGCCATGTGGCGTTGTGCGACTACGCGGAGAACTCCCCGCGCGAGGTGTCCATGAAGCGCGGCGACGTGCTCACGCTGCTCAACTCCAACAACAAGGTGAGCGGCGCGGCCATGTGGCGTTGTGCGACTACGCGGAGAACTCCCCGCGCGAGGTGTCCATGAAGCGCGGCGACGTGCTCACGCTGCTCAACTCCAACAACAAGGTGAGCGGCGCGGCCATGTGGCGTTGTGCGACTACGCGGAGAACTCCCCGCGCGAGTGTCCATGAAGCGCGGCGACGTGCTCACGCTGCTCAACTCCAACAACAAGGTGAGCGGCGCGGCCACGTGGTGTTGTACGACTACGCGGAGAAGTCCCCGCGCGAGGTGTCCATGAAGCGCGGCGACGTGCTCACGCTGCTCAACTCCAACAACAAGGTGAGCGGCGCGGCCACGTGGTGTTGTACGACTACGCGGAGAAGTCCCCGCGCGAGGTGTCCATGAAGCGCGGCGACGTGCTCACGCTGCTCAACTCCAACAACAAGGTGAGCGGCGCGGCCATGTGGCGTTGTGCGACTACGCGGAGAACTCCCCGCGCGAGGTGTCCATGAAGCGCGGCGACGTGCTCACGCTGCTCAACTCCAACAACAAGGTGAGCGGCGCGGCCATGTGGCGTTGTGCGACTACGCGGAGAACTCCCCGCGCGAGGTGTCCATGAAGCGCGGCGACGTGCTCACGCTGCTCAACTCCAACAACAAGGTGAGCGGCGCGGCCATGTGGCGTTGTGCGACTACGCGGAGAACTCCCCGCGCGAGGTGTCCATGAAGCGCGGCGACGTGCTCACGCTGCTCAACTCCAACAACAAGGTGAGCGGCGCGGCCACGTGGTGTTGTACGACTACGCGGAGAAGTCCCCGCGCGAGGTGTCCATGAAGCGCGGCGACGTGCTCACGCTGCTCAACTCCAACAACAAGGTGAGCGGCGCGGCCATGTGGCGTTGTGCGACTACGCGGAGAACTCCCCGCGCGAGGTGTCCATGAAGCGCGGCGACGTGCTCACGCTGCTCAACTCCAACAACAAGGTGAGCGGCGCGGCCATGTGGCGTTGTACGACTACGCGGAGAAGTCCCCGCGCGAGGTGTCCATGAAGCGCGGCGACGTGCTCACGCTGCTCAACTCCAACAACAAGGTGAGCGGCGCGGCCACGTGGTGTTGTACGACTACGCGGAGAAGTCCCCGCGCGAGGTGTCCATGAAGCGCGGCGACGTGCTCACGCTGCTCAACTCCAACAACAAGGTGAGCGGCGCGGCCATGTGTGTTGTACGACTACGCGGAGAAGTCCCCGCGCGAGGTGTCCATGAAGCGCGGCGACGTGCTCACGCTGCTCAACTCCAACAACAAGGTGAGCGGCGCGGCCATGTGGTGTTGTACGACTACGCGGAGAAGTCCCCGCGCGAGGTGTCCATGAAGCGCGGCGACGTGCTCACGCTGCTCAACTCCAACAACAAGGTGAGCGGCGCGGCCATGTGGTGTGCTCTGCAACTACAAGCGTTTAGTGCGCTCTGTTATGTGCAAACACAGTTACTTCATCGTTGTATCAATTTTGATTTAAAAAAGTTATAAGAGATAATACAGCACTGAAATATTTTTGGAGGGAATAATAATAATTTTTGACCGCATGTATAAGTGAGATAATTTATGAGCAATTAAACAAACAGAATTTGCTGGCAGAACAGCAGAAGGGCTGCCTTATAATAGACTCAGTGGTTATGAATAAAGCTGTTAAAAATAAAAATAACATCCATACTATGTTTATAGATTACCGTAAAGCTTACGATTCCGTCCCACATGGCTCTTGTATGTGTTAAAACTTTTATACAGTCAAAAGACATCAACCAACAGACTGACCTATGCCGACACTGCAATGCAGCATCTGAAGCTATTCAGCACATAATCAGTGCTTGTAAATCGATAGCACAGACCGATTACAAGCACAGGCACGATCAAGTAGCGTCAATAATTCATCAGCACCTAGCTCACAAATACTCGTTCCTACCTAAGATGACAGCTTATCTAAATCTATACTTATAATAAATCTGTAGAGGGGTCCAATTCTGTACATGAAATATATTTTCAAAATAACTATCAGGGGGTGATTAGAGATCGATACTGATGCCAAAAATGCAATCAGTAAAATTTTTGTCTGTCTGTCTGTTCCTTATAGAAACAAAAACTACTGGACGGATTATAACGAAACTTATTCTTAGGTATAATTATTCTTCATACTTCTGGGCAGGTTATAGAATACTTTCCATTACGCTACAATCAATAGGAGCAGAGTAGTGAAGGGAAATTTTGGGAAAACGGGAGAAGTAACTGCATTTTTTTAGCTTCCGTCGCGTGTGTAGCCTTAATGGTTAAAGTCACATAAAAATCATGTATGACGGAAATATTCTACATAAAATGGTCTAAAATACATCCGCAACAGCATATATCTATATTTTATGGTTGACTCACAATAATCTATAATAATATTATAAAGCTGAACAGTTTGTTTGTTTGTTTGAACGCGCTAATCTCTGGAAATCCTGGTTCGTCTATAATAATATTATAAAGCTGAACAGTTTGTTTGTTTGTTTGAACGCGCTAATCTCTGGAAATCCTGGTTCGAATTGAAAAATTATTTTTTTATTGAATAGCCCATTAATCGAGGAAAGCTTTAGGCTACATAACATCACGCTGCGACTAATAGGAGCGAAGAAATAATGGAAAATGTGGAAAAAACGGTGAAAATTATTCATCTTTGAGGGCTTCCGTTGCGTGCGCTGCGAAAACGGTTCTAGATACCCAAAAAAATATGTATGAAAGAATTATTCCTCTTAAAATGATCTAAAAAAATATAAAATGATCTAAATCTTTTAATGTTAACTCACTAGAATCGTTTCTATGGTGATCAAATTTGGATATATCGCGCGTAGTCACGATCTGAGGTGGTTATTTACAAAAATAAATATGATGCTAAAAATAACTATTCCACCCGGACGAAGTCGCTGGCACAGTTAGTTATTATTATAAATATGCTCCTAATTCCGTATTAGAAAAACATGACTAAAAAATTTATTTTCACCGGACTATAATTACTGATAAGACATACATTATAACTAAAGATCGGATAATCGGATGCATATTTACCTAAAGTTAGTTTAAGACGAAGTATGGAAACGGCTTTTTTTTGTTTTGTTAAATAAAAATCCCGGGATTGCGGAATTGGATAGCCGGATGTTTATTTATTACCTAATTTAGTTACTGTCTTTTTATTTTATTTCCATAAATAAAAATCCCGGAATTCCGGTACTGTAGAACATTTTGGTAATGCAAAACTAGTCGGTAAAATGAGCTTATAATATCCTATTTAAAATGGGGCGTAAATATTTTCAAACAATATCACTACGTTAAATTTGCAGTCCCGTATTTTCCCGGGATTTTTATTTAACAAAATGTATTTTAAAAAACCGCTTCCATAATTTGTGAGTCAAAAATTAACTTTAGGTAAATATGCATCCGATAATCCGATCTCTGATTATAACAGACGTCGGGTCTGTCACTGTGCACGACAAAATAAATAAAAAAGCTTACCTCATTGATATTGCCATCCCCAAGATGCACAACCTGTAGTCTACCATAGCTGAAAAATTAAGTATCAGGATTTAGCCATCGAAATAAAAACGCAGTGGAAGGTTCAAGCTGTTCACATAGCTCCCATAGTTCTGTCTTCAATCGGAGTTATACCTGTCACTTAAACAAAGCCTAGATACAATAGATGTACCCGCCCAATACACTTACCTTGATTCAAAAAGCCGTCATTCTCAATACATGCCGTATTATTCGCAAGTTTCTAAGTGCGTCAACCCTCAACTCAACTTATTTCATTTATATGCTTATACGCTTGGCTTTGGTCCGCGTATCTGGTGTAAACTCTCTAAGAGAGGAGTAAAAAAATAATAAACGAATATGATAATAATTTATTTATCTTTCACAATCTACATGTATCAGCTTATAAATACCTATATAAACAATGCTTGAGTTTTTATTTAGAATGTGAGAGACTGGTCTAAGCAGAAGCTTGTATCTCAGTCACCAGTACTCTCCTCTTCGTAAGCCGACCGTAACATGTTAGCGAGACAGCAAAACACAATTCACATAAACCATATGCAACATCTAGATTAAAAACTTTCTTCTATCCTTAAACACTATAGAATGACTTCACTTGTCCACGCCAAACAATTACACTAAATACAAATACACAATTGCAAAATGCAGCAGTGACCATTTCAGTGATCATCAGAAATTACAAGAATTGTAGGACATTTTTAACCACTCCAGCCATGCAGAAGCACTGAACTTCACCACTATCAGAATTGAGACAACTTACAATTATCTGATTGGGAGTAGAAGCTTTTTAGTGTCGTCATAGTTTAAATTTTGCAAAAAAGAAGACACTAAGCGTTTACAATGATACTTATCTAATGTGATTATATTAAGTTCCTTTTGAAGTTTATTATACAAGAATGTTCATTAAACTCGTGTTTTGTTTATAATTCCAAATTTTAATTCATTCTCGCTATTTTATTATACCACAAAGCAATTATTTATAAATAAAATACCTCGAGTGTTGGAAGACTCTTCACTTTTACTTTTTTTATGAACATTCCTTTATCTTTGTCATGAGTAACAGAAGATTAGTAAGCTGTAAATATACGATAATATAATGTAATTATAATTATCCACTCTGATTCTATTTGAAGCCCAACAATAAAATAAAAATAAACTTGTCGTTTAGGCTTCAAGAAACTAGACGTTTGTTCATGGGGAAATGTGTACCTTTGTATTTCACACTACCAGAAAGTGTGACTACTGTGCCTTATAAAAATTTTAAAGCACTTGTTAAAGATACTCTAGTAATAATAAGAGTATTTACAAGGTCAATCATTTTCTTAAATTATGAAAATGTTTGGATTTAATTTTTATTGTATACAATGATTCTATAATAAATAAATAATTGTTTTTACTGGATATATGTATTATATGTTTATTGTGTTGATATGTAAATAGATGTATTTGTGTTATTCTAAGATTTTAGAACGTGAAGAAATATAAAATTAGACCTTCACAGTCTATTGTCTGTTCTTCTCTAGAAGGCTCTTTAAACTATGCTTTTATTTTATTTTCTGTCTACATGTGCGCGAATAAGACTATATAGCTCTTACACTCTTTGTGTCCTTTAATTTTAGACGTTAATATGTGGCTGTAAAGGCCTTAAATAAAGATTATTTTGATTTTTGATCAATTCGAGTTGACTCAATAACCAGTTGGGACAGCATACCTTTATCCTTAAACTCAATATCCATAAATAAAAAGCAATAGTACTTAATTATAAGATCATAAGTACCAGCACTATTAACAATTAAAAAAATACTAAAATACAAAAACTGTCCCAATCCCAATATTAGAAACATTAAATGCAATCCTTAACTTTAATGAAAATGTTGTGATTACTCTACATATCAATCTACGAGGAAGTTAATTTTATTGATTGGACCGCCATAGATAATTTAGCCCACTTTAGTCAATCAAGTGCTAATGTTATCTATCTAATTTAACCGCAATAGGCTGCGATAAAATTGGTAATGATAATGGTGATGATTTTCTCGTGATAAATTTGCTTTTAACATTAATGTTGGATAAAAAAACTAACCACATTAATGATAAGTTATCTCACGCCTCTGGTCGCGACAAAATGTGAATTTTGTAATAGATAACAATTTACGCTACAAGATTACCTACAATAAAAAGTAAATCGGCCTTCACTGAAATCTCAACCATATTGCAATAGTAATTAGGTTTAAAATTGATCACAGAAACGTCAAAGCATTTCTTTTCAGTCTGATATATCTTGTTGATTCGCTTTGATCTGAATTATGTTTATTTCGCATTTGTAATGAGATCCATTACGTCGCGATCGCGCCGCGCGAGCGCACGTGCCTCGTACAATAATGTGACCTTCGATTTTCTGTTTGACGTACGTCGGGCAATTACGATTCTGTGATAGTAGATGTTAGGTTTTAGTGGTACATTATGATAGTGTTCAGTTGGATGTTTATGCTTCTACTGGGAAATATATTCAGGAGCAGCAAGAGATATAGTAAACAAAAATGTTTGCGAGTGAGTGGTAATATATATGTTTCTAGCTTTTATGCAACATATAAACGTCAAAATGTTTAAAAATAAGTTCAAAGTTCTTAGTTTAAAAACGCACATACTTTCAAGACAAACTTGTATTCTCTATTCAATCTTCAATCCTTTTTAGCTTTTAACAGATTTTAAAGCTGACCTCTCCAATATAATAAAAACCTTAGAAAACTGTACTTAAAATTATTTTTTTTTTTATTTGTTTGTTGATAAAAAATTGCATGAATTCCATTTTATATAAAGGGGTGAGTATTCATCTCTCTCATGAGATTATAAAATGGCTACAGTTTTGTCTATATCAGAGGTTCTCCAAACTCTTTGTCCTTGCAGCAACATGACTACCCATTACTAAATTTGAAAAAAAGAAAATATTAGATTATAAAAAAAAAAGATCGACGAGTCGACGCGTGGTACTGAATATGGAATATGCAAGTTTTTACAAGTCACAGTCGCACAGTTCTTCACTTCCTTTACGATTGTCGACCCTCCATTTTTTGTAATGCCCAACGTAGACCCCCGTCGAGTCCCCCTAGACGCGGGCGTCTACCTAGGCCACTGTGGGGGTTGCTGGTCTATATCGTAGCTACGTTTATCAGGATTGGTGGAAAGTGGAGGTGAACGACCGGCAAGGCTTTGTGCCCGCGGCGTACGTGAAGAAAATCGACGCCGGCCTCTCGTCCTCGCAGCAGAACCTCGTCGACTCCAGCTCCATCGCCGCCCGCCAGAACCAGGTGCGTGTACTTACAATTTTTAGGAAAAACTGAATCCTTATATAATCATTTTGTCAGTCAAAGCCAGACTATCGATTTTGCGGAACGTTCCGATTTTTTAATCAAAATTAAATGTCCCGCGCGGGACAAGCTCAGTCTCGCTTTTCGGGAATAACTCTACCGTGCGTGCAGCGTACTATTAAAATACATTTGCTATAGATATTTTTATTATCTATTGTCACGTAAACGTAATTTGAAGTCAAATAAAAAAGATAAATTTTCATAAACTTTTTTGATTATATAGGCTGTTTATGTCCCGCTCAAAATGGTCTAAAATCCAGACCTGGCAAACATAAATGATAATTTAATTATTAATCTAAAGCCAAAAAAAAGGCGCTCCCTCAAACATGGGAAAATCTGCTCATAGATTCAACTTTATTTAACCTATCCAATTTCATTGTGATCTAATGTTTTATATTAATGTTTGCACAGCTGTTTATCTCATTGTTCCAAAATGTTGGTTCAATGTTTGATTTTACCTCTCTGCTTCTTGTATTGAGTGACTAGAGTCACGTACGCGGCTCTGGTGCGGGAAGACTCAATGTTTACCTTAATATTTCTAATTAGCTCGCGGATTAATACTAATTTGTGATGCCCTGCTACAGGCTACGTAGAAGAAATTGGACTGAGAACTATCTTCACTTCACTACATAGTATAAAACAAAGTCGCTACCGCCGTCTGTCTGTCCCTATGTATGCTTAGATCTTTAAAACTACGCAACGGATTTTGATGCGGGTTTTTTAATAGATACAGTTATTCTTAGGGAAGGTTTATACAGTGTGTCCCTGGATAAAGTGCAATCCCGAAAGGGGATGAAACTAGACCATGAATCATTGACTAGAAAAATATAAAAAAAAATTATTGTAGGATTTATTGGTATTTTAAGATTTTCATGTTTCATTAAGGACTCTATGTACAAAAGTATTGATTTCTTCCAAAATAATGGGTCTATTTCTTTGAAATAAAAAAAAAACAGTATGCCTAATACCTGGCGATGACCATGAAATAATAAATAGTCCGCAAAAAGTAACTATCTTGGGTAAAAAAATGTATTTTTATGAAAAAAAATATTTTTTTAGACGTTTATTTTAAAAAACTTCAAATTACTAAAAAAATGTGCCCTATAACTATGTAATTTTATAGCTTACTTTTATTCTTTACCATTTTAGCTTCCAAATAAAAAAAACACAATGTTCTAACTAAAAAAACACGCTATCTACGAACTTTTAAAGTGGAGCCTAATCGTATTACCGTGCAGGTAGAGACCGTTTTTTCCATTGTTTCCGTCCTACTCTGTGCCCTTCGGCAGTCGCAGTCCTTTTGTTCTACACTCAGGTAGAGGGAAGGCGAGGGGAGGGGAGGCAGGGGGTTCGAAACAGGACTTACACAGTCGCTCCGATATTCTCGCCGCTGCTACTACTGTTCTCGGCCTTAATGAAACATGAAAATCTTAAAATACCAATAAATCCTACAATAATTTTTTATAATTTTTTTTATATTTTTCTAGTCAATGATTCATGATCTAGTTTCATCCCCTTTCGGGATTGCACTTTATCCAGGGACACACTGTATAAATAATAACATCCGTTAAATAGTGGAGAAATATTATTATTTTTGAGGTTTTTAATGTGATATCGTAAATAATTGCATTTTGTCCGCGTTCATTGCAAGCGATTATATATAATATTCACAGTTTTTCTGTAGTGTATTTAGTATCAGCATTGCATCCGTGCGAAGCCGGGGCGGGTCGCTAGTGGTACATAAAACAAAGTCATGCCGGTTTCATTACTATATATTGTCACTTATATCATGTCTTTATAAGACACGGTCCTGTATAAAGCGTGCGCGGGGATACAGATCCAACGCGTAGAGGCCATTTATGCGAAATTTAATAACAGTGTGCCTGGAGTATACCAGCTGGGTCTAATCTCCGTATGCACCATGAACAATGCAGCTAAAGACTAGACCCAGTAGATGTACAGAAATTATTGTCATTATTTGTGGGCTATTTTTCGATTTTCGTGGCAATGAGAAACGGGCTATGGAAGAGACTCCGGTCACCTGCCTTCTCAAAGCTTAATTGATTTAAATATGGTAGGTGATCCCCCAAAAACCAAAGCCCCAAAAAAGCAAACCAATATTGGTGCGAAGGGAGCGACATTGGTTCATTGCTATATTTTATGATTACTATATATTATGTTTAATCTTATATATAAAAATGAATCACAAAATGTGTTGGTAAACTCATAACTCAACAACGCCTGGACCAATTTGGTCAATTCTTTTTTGTTAATGTTCGTTGAACTTCAAGGAGGGTTTTTACAATGAGGCAAATTCGAATAATTATCGGAAATACTCTAAAAACAGCCCTTTTATTTTCCCTGCAAACGTTTTCTAATTAAAACGTACAGTCGAATTGAGCTTCATTGTTATTGTATAAAGTTCATATTGCAAGCACTCACTGTTATCTAAGCAATGAAGGTGTGTTCCTAACATCAAAGAGTCAATTTGCGCTTTATTAACGCTACATATAGTTGAAATTCAGTCATATCTATCAAAACAGTGTGCGTGCGTGCGTTGGAGCACAGAGTACATCGTTGGAGGATTTAATGTCACGTTCCAAAATTGAATAGCCACAAAATGTAATTGGTTATTTAGACTTTTTTGCGATTTGGTTGGCTATGCGACATTATCTATAAAATAATTAGGAACAAAAAACTGCCACTGTACAAATCTTTTTGACAGGACGAAGTCTGTCGGGTCCGCTAGTTAATATATAATTACGGCATACGGCCCCCCTGATGAAGAACTCCATATAACTTAGCGTGCGGAAAAACCTCGACAAGGAGCTCACTCCACAATCGAAGAGTACGCGGGAGGAAATTCGGTGTTTAAAAAAAGGCGTGTTAAGAAATATGATCTTTTTTACTTAATTAACAATTAAACGATCAAAATGGTGGTGCAGATTGAGGCGCAGTACGACAACCTGCTGGGCCTGGCGCGCGAGAGGCAGAACAAACTGAACGAGACCGTGAAGGCCTACGTGCTGGTGCGGGAGGCTGCAGAGCTCCACACGTGGATCAAAGACAAGGTGATCTGTGTTTTTTTTACTGTAAGGTGAGATGATGTATGACGCTGGGATGTATCTGTGATAATTACTTTTGAAGATACGACATACGATTACGTCATAGTTGAGTAAAGTCGCCTAATTTGTGAACAGACACCCGAATAACATTTACGCGTATACTTTCTACAATAACAAAATATTACATTTGATTTGAGAAAGCTTTAAATGTGTTCATTTCAATAGAACTATATAAAATTAGCAAAGAAAAAATAGCAAATGAAATCTAATTTACTCAAATTAGATAGTTATACAATAAAATCAACCATATTTCGTTGTAATAGACTAGCCTATTATACATACAATGGATGGAATGTAATAAATAAAGTGGGAAGCCTAATTTCATTGAATACAACTTAACTTCTGGGACGTTATCTTAATTTTCATCTAATTGACGCAGAGCATAGTTTTCACCCGTTTTGTAAAGACTAGTTAGTTAGTTTGACTGGGCTCCACCGCACTTAGCCTCATGATTGGGCCATTGTGCGCATAGGAGAAGGCTCCTGCGTCTGCCTCCTTCCTACGCCATACATCCCAGTTCCTCCCAGAACGCCAACAGCTTCCGTGGGCTACTGCATGCTTCTGGCAGGGACGCCGGGGAATGGAGAAGTTTCTGCCGTTGGTCGGCCACACTTGCACATTCCATTAGAACATGCTTGTGGCGTTTCCTCAGTCTCCATGCACCCTCTGCACAAGGGGCTGTCTGTTATACCAATTGTGTACAGGTGTTTGTTTAAAAGGCAATGTCCAGTTATGGTAGCTATGACCTTTCGGATCTTGTCTCTCTTTAGTTTGATAAATGAACGGGCAAGCTTCTTGGAAGGTACCGGGACTGCTTCCTTCATTCGCTTGCATCCCTCCTTGGTTATCTTTGTAAAGACTAACGGTTTTCTTGCAGGAGATGCACGCCCAGGTGCAGGACGTGGGCGAGGACCTGGAGCAGGTGGAGGTGATGCAGAAGAAGTTCGACGACTTCCAGAGCGACCTGCGCGCCAACGAGGTGCGGCTGGCCGAGATGAACGAGATCGCCGTGCAGCTCATGACCGTTGGCCAGACCGAGGCCGCGCTCAAGATCAAGACGCAGATGCAGGTCTGTAGCTATCGTCAATCTTTTTAGCATTAACTTGTTTGTATTAATATTTCATGCACTTTTCATCTGAATTTAAAAAATAATGCAAGAAAATCCGTCATCTAATAATACTAAGACTGCTTGATGAATACTATAACGTCTCCTATATTTTTGATTGCTTTTAAATTCAATACTGAATCAAAGTAACTCTTTAGTAGAAAAAAATGATTGTAGTTAATTTATATAGTTTTAGTAATTTGTGTTAATTGCAATTTATAGTTATTTTTATTCGATTTTTAAAATAGATTCAGTTTATATCGTTTCTTTCTTTTTTAAAGTAGTGCCGAATATAAGTTCCGATGGTATCGCTATAAATTGGTGATGATTAACTGGAAAGCACTGGTCCGCAGGAGCTGAACTCGAAGTGGAGCTCGCTGCAGCAGCTGACGGCGGAGCGCGCCGCGCAGCTGGGCTCGGCGCACGAGGTGCAGCGCTTCCACCGCGACGTGGACGAGACCAAGGACTGGATCCAGGAGAAGGAGGCGGCGCTCGCCTCCACCGACCTGGGCAAGGACCTGCGCTCCGTGCAGACCTTGCAGCGTGAGTGTGTTGTGTGCCCCGCCAGTGGACACCGGGCCTCACTGTTTCTCATCAATCATATAGTCTAGAAATACTTGTAATATATTTAAGTATAATCAGCATAGTTTGCAGTGAACGATGAAAAAAACGTATAATGACTTAAAATTTGATGTGACCATTTTTATTTAAATAAGGAGTGTCTTAATGTTATCAATGATATGCAATGAATCCCATGAATTTTCAAAATTTTTCCACTGATTTTATATCGGTTGGTGGTGATATTTTTTTTAAAAGAAAGCTATATTATTTGTCATAAAAAAAATTGGTTATCTGTAGAACTCCGTCTACTGCCGATATTTGAACGTGACAACGTCTATTACATGGTATTTTTTTCTGGGTGCACTGAAATTATTTAAAATAAAGTAATGTATAACATTTATATTTTTATTACGTTGCCGTGTGGCGTCAGATCGGCCGTTACGCCGTTTCCGAATATGCCTTCGGGCGCTCTAGGGGTGGGGGTAAAGTAGGCGTGGACTCCGTGTGGCGTCAGATTCGGCCGTTACGGTGTTTTCGAGAATGACTCCACGCCGTACCAATTTAATAGACGTTGTCACGTCAATAAATGGACACACAACTTACCGAAATAGGACGGACATTAATTAAACCGTTTTGGCCACACAATAAAAATATGAATCCGGCTCGAAGGACCACCGGCCGTAGGTGTTATAGCTGCCCGGTACATGATATGGCACACCGCAGGCAAGCACGAGGGGCTGGAGCGCGACCTGGCGGCGCTGGGCGACAAGATCCGGCAGCTGGAGGAGACGGCGGGCCGGCTCATGGCGTCGCACGGCGACTGCGCCGACGCCACGTACGGCAAGCAGCGCGAGATCACCGAGGCCTGGACGCAGCTGCAGGCGCGCGCCAACGCGCGCAAGGAGCGCCTGCTCGACTCCTACGACCTGCAGAGGTACTGGCCGGACTATCCCTCCTCCGGGGGGAGGAAGGGGAGGAAAAAGACTTCGCCGTGTTCCACCTCCCCACTTCGCCGGAGGCCTCGGGGACTACCGATTGAAAATCAAAATTAACTTTATTCAAATATGACTTTATAGAGAGCTCTTTTGAATCGTCCATTTTTCCTCCCCTACCACTCATTCTGGACGTATTTCTTAGCTGATAAAAAGAATTGGCGCAACAAATTTATCAGCTTTATCAAGAGTAAAAACAACATTTACACTAAATTATGTCGTTATCATACAATGTAATATTTACAATTATTTACAATTTAGAATGTAATAATATCTTCAAATCAACACCAAGCATTGCATCATTTAAATAATCATTCTTTAATAGATAAATTTTTAGATAGATTTTTAGATTTTTAATAGAGACGGTTTTTAATAGATAGAGTGATTCTTAAGGAAGGTTTGTATGTATAATAAATGCATAATATAGTAGAGAAACACTGATAAATTTAAAGGTTTCTAATGTGATGTCGTAAATAAGCACGTTTTTTTGCGCTTATATTGCAAACGCTGGCTGAACCCTACGAGATAGACCAAAATAATGTACTACAGTATTGTACAACTTACAAAAATCCACAAAAAAGTCCGCGATGGTATATGTCTATCTCTTAGGGATAACCCACCATAACCATTTTTTCACTGCACCCGTGCGAAGCCGGGGCGGGTCGCTAGTTGTATATATATCGTAAAAATACCTATGTTTTGTCTAGATAGTACGAACATGGTCGGAAATAGGCTAATGTTACATGTTCCTTTGACAGGTTCCTGTCGGACTACCGCGATCTGATGGCGTGGATCAACTCCATGATGGCACTCGTAAGCTCAGACGAACTCGCCAATGACGTCACTGGAGCCGAAGCTCTACTTGAAAGGCATCAGGTAATGTATCGCCTGAATGTTCAATATTTTTTATAGATCATAAATTGCGTGTAGAATTTAAGAAATTTTTCACGAAGTCAAATACCTCTTTTCGATCTGTTGGGGCGCGTTCTGAATATTCATCCTTGTATGATTTTTCGCTGTTACCCCACCCAGGGATAAACTGGTTGAATGATTAAAATTGAGATCATTTTTTATTACCCATTCTATTGCCAAGGTAGCTGAAAATACGATAAATATCGACTAGTCAAATACATTCAAGGGTACTAAATGCGCTCCAGCAGCACTGACGAAACTTATGGGTTATATTCGATCTGATATAATGCTTATATAACGTTGATCTATCTCAAGCTTCCAAGGTCAAATGCTTAACGATCACATAAGAGGACTCCATATGACGAAGTCTTAAAATATCTCCATCGATAATTGAGCTGTAAATATCAGGATGGTCAAAAAATAAGATTGTCCGGCTCATGTTAACCAAGTCCTGGTTATTAAATGAATGGCTCAGAGGTCAATTCGCGTCAAACAACATGTCCCGAAGGCCAAAGCGGCCAATATGCGATATATTCGACCGAATCGAAACCTGTGTGTCTAGTTAGTTTGCGAGACCTGTGTGACAGAGGAGAATATTGTGAAATATTCGATAACGTGATTATGTAGTGTTCCTGGTTGTTCTTACGCAGTGGTTTGATTTGAATTCAGCTGTAATATATAATATTATCTTGAACATTATCTCGTACAACAAACGACTGCATGAAGTTTCTCAAAAAGTTTTTTTTTCGAGTATTTAATCGAATATTATTAGCCAATCAGAGGACAGTTTATGTCGAGGAACTTTTTAAAGAAATTCGTTTAATTTGCTATGGGCGGTCTGGATTAGTCGAAACATTATTTTTTCCTCTTCTTTTTGTTCATATTGTATGTTTTTAAATTTTATTTCAATTACTTTCGATGTTTACTGTAAAATTCTAATTTATTTTTATTTCTCCAAATATATCCTATCAAATAGTTATTTATTTAAATGAAGTCTATTATATTGAAGATTTGTTAATTTTAAATAAATCTATATACATAAAACAAAGTCGCGTCAGTTCCATCACATAACATAACTCGTCAGGAACAGAAGAATTCGAATAATTTAAAAGGAAAAAAAATGAAGATAATTATAAATTTAGTTAATTTAGACTTTGTAATGCTATTTCTCCAAGTTTCGGCTGAAATAATGGTGAAGACTACCAGAGACAAGACAAATTAATCTCCTTTTAACAATAACGGCTTCCGAAATTTCCTGATTCTGCTTGGCTGAGCTCTGATTACAGCTGGAGAAAAATTCAAACTACTTATCTGGCGAGAAGCAGCCAATAGACCTAGCACGGTGAGTGGACTAGATCGGAAAGTGTAAAGACTTGTCCCATCTCGCGTCATTGCTATATACTAGAGGGAAAAGTGACATACTATTTGTCTCCTCTCCAATTTTGTCCACTGCCCATACTAAGTCTGCTTTTTGTACTGAAGAGTCTATCGGTGAGGAGATGCGTCTAGTAGCTTGTAGAAGATTTGAATGTAACGTTGGATTGACTGTTTCTAGAACCAGCGCTTGGAGATAGACGCGCGGTACGGCATAATGCCGCAGGTCAGACACAATGCACGCATGTGTGCCCAGCCTAACTCGAAATAACTCTCCTTCCACATCTACAAACAAGTAAAATCGCGCACGTTTCAAAGGAATTGTTATTGTTGAGACGAGCTTAACGAATTTGTTTCTTAAAATACATTGAATGTGCTCGCGATTTTATTTGCTTCCACGTCAATAACATCTTTTCTGTCAGACAAAAAATCCATGACATATATTATATCATTTGTTATTATCGTTTCACTTCGCCTTAAGTATTTATGTTACAATGTTTTGATTACGTTGAATGGCGAGACAAAACACTGAAATTACTTGATTATGAATAAAATGTCATCTTTTGTTTTTCTATTTGTGCTCGTTCGGATGGGTCTGGATGACATTTGTCATTGTTCGACCATCTAAATTTCAAAAATGACTTGTACATTGTATGATAACTACAGTCGGGTCAATTTAATAGGCCACATTTGACATTTGTTCATAGTGAGTGACCTGCTTAAACACTCCGATTATGGTGAAAAAATCGATATTTACTTCAAACATATGTGAATCGAATACAGTTATTATGGAAAAGTACTTTTTTTATAAGATCCCTATCTTATAAAAAAAGTACTTTTCCACAATAACTGTAATAGGCAAACGAGCAAATGGATTACTTGATGGTAAGTGATTATCGCTGCCCGCAACAACAGATGTGTTGCCGGCCTTTTAAATGGGAATACGCTCTTTTTTATAGGTACTGTATTAATATATTTTACGAGTTTAATTGCCTTAAAAATTTTTAATATCAATTATTTCTCTGTTTATTAAGTTATTATTGTTTTTTATTATGAAACAAAAGAATAACATGTTTTATTTTAATAAAAATTTGTCTATTAATTCATGGTGAATAATCCCTTCACAAATAATCATTGCATTCATTCGATTTTTTGAGGGACATCACTTACGTATAGACTTCACTAAACGCAACATTGTAACAACGGCCATTTGTGCATTTCCAAACTAAAAAAATATTGAATATTTTATGTCCGCCATTACAAGGTTAGTTGAGGAATTTTAATGAAATGTCAAATGTGGCCTATTAAATTGACCCGACTGTAGAGATCGGATAATCGGATGTATATTTACCTAAAGTTAGTTTAAGACAAAGTATGGAAACGGTTTTTTATTGTTTTGTTAAATAAAATTTTTCACCATTTCTGTTTTTTATTCAATTATTTAATTGATTTATTGTTTTAGTCGAACTAGCTCACTACTTTCGTATAACACTCTTCATGTAATTTTTTTTTTTTATTTATACATGAACATACAATTTTACAACGTATCGCCAAACTGCAAAAACAGTTTAATGGCGAAACAAAAAATACACTCTGTTAATTAATACCTAATTACCTAGCTATCTCTAAACATGCATTAATCTCTTGTATAGTCATATTAAACCATCGTTACGAGTTTAAATATACATTTTTAAAATACACTACACTGACACACTTATAAAAATTGTTCTCACTTCTATAAAGATTTTCTATAAGGTGACAAGAAATCATTCAACAACCACGATTTTAGTTTCTTTTTAAACACGTTTTTACTTGTACATTAATAAATCGTACATTCATAAATCGCACGGGGATCTGAAACTAAACTTCATGTAAATACGTATGCATAGTTGTATAAATGAACCCGGAGTCTCGGTCTTTTGAAAATAAATACCACGTGCTAATTTAGTGATTTTCAAACAATATCACTACGTTAAATTTGCAGTCCCGTATTTTCCCGGGATTTTTATGTAACAAAATGTATTTTAAAAAGCCGCTTCCATAATTTGTGAGCCAAAAATTAACTTTAGGTAAATATTCATCCGATTATCCGATCTCTAATGATAACGTCAGAATTTATTGTAAATATTGTTATTACTTTTGATAATGCTGATAAGTTTCTTGCGCCCATTCTTCTTATCAGCTAAAAATACGTCCTGAATGGGTGGTAGGGAAAAAAATTGGACCATTCAAAAGAGCTTTCTATGAAGTCATATTTGAATAAAGTTAATTTTGGATTTGATTTGATTCAGCAATCGCGAAATTGTAGATGTGGTCGGAATATACACTCAACTACACTTTGCAATAATTGTTTAAGTGTCACCTCTTTCAATGTGCGTGCCTTTTACTGGAAATACTTCTTAATGTATTAAAACAAGTAATACAGTTAGTTTAGAAACTCTAACACTGAGTCTGTATCTAGACACGACACCGATTAACAATGTTGTTTATAAAATATTCTTTTATTCATATCTTGGATAAATAACACGTCAAGCTTTGCACTCGACCTACCCTCGTTATTACGAGCGACATAAGGTACAGTTTGGCGGTCTTAAGGAGGATAAGTTTATTTATATATTATAACACTTATATTTTATACAAACTTTGAATACAACTATATTACAAATTTAAATTAAACCAGTGAACTTTTAAAAACGTCTATCTATACTTTATTTTTCTATGTGTGCACCTGTATTTGATTTTATACTTCTGTGTGTTGTTTTTGGTGTATTTTGTGTACTCTTTATAATTTGTTATTTGTTTATTGTGTGTTGTCTATCTTTATCCAATAATTTTCCTATTAATCTATTTATTTAATAATATCCTTATGATAATAATAGCTTCCATGTACGCAAAGACTTTAAATATTACCTATATTTGTATTACACAGACAGGATATCGCAAGAACTAGTGCTATGAGAAATGTAAAGACAAGGATTATTTCTATCATCGCCATGTGATTCCACAATTCTGCTATTTTCCATACTTTTTACTTTGTACAAGATTTTAATCTATAGTGAGATAAATAAGGAGATACGGTCCCGATTATGATAGAAACCAACACAGTATCATTGGATTTTGAAAAATCAATATTCCTAGCCAGAAATTGAACCCGTTACAGAATACGATTCGATGACTGGAGAATAAAGTTTCCTTTGAGTACTTTTCGCAGTTACGTATTTTGCACTCAACACCTGCTTAAAATAATTATCCTTATTCGGATAATACATTATGTAAAATACACTAAGTAATTCTAGTAATATCTACGTAAACATAAAGTCTACGTAATATTAGTTTTACCAATGTATTTATCATAGAAAATATATGACAGAAATATTGTATTACCATTATCTTAATGTAATAAATACTTTATATATATTTATATTCGTAAATTTGTAGTATCGAATGGTTATTACACCGGTTTTAAGGCATCGCTATCTCTGAGGTCCCGGGTTCTAGTCCCGGTGGGGCATTTGTACCTTAGTCATGGTTGTTAATATATATTTCTATCAAAAATATTTATATACGTATATCTATCCATTACCCTAGATTTCATAAACCAAGTCTTACAGACTTAATTTGGGTTAGGCTAGTTGATGTAGATACTCACCGGACATGGTTGTTTCGGTGAGTATCTGAGTCGAATAGGGAGGGAGGACACGACACGATGCCACCATTCGACTGACCTCGACTCGGCCCAGCACACGCTGGCGGAGTGCCCTGCTTGGGACTCCCAACGCAGAGTCTTGGTCGAAGAGATCGGGCAAGATCTGCCTCCGCCAGCGTTGATTGCGGCAATGCTGGCGGATGAGGGAGGTTGGAGGGCTGTGGTCTCCTTCTGTGAAGCGGTGATGCTCCAGAAGGAGGCCGCCGAGCAGGGTCGGGAGATGGCCGATCCCGCTCGGCCTCGGGCCAGATAGCCTGTCGCTGGCGGGCGCGACGCAGTTCGTGCCCGTGGAGGCGACTCGGGAGGGACCTCACCCCCGGATGGCCGGGGGGTGACGTCGTAGGAGGTTGGAGGGGAGGAGGCGGCAAGATCACTCCTCTCCGAGAAGGGCTCCCCTAACGCACCCAGGGGTGCAAAGGCCAGGGGTCCGCAGATGCGACACTCGATCCTGAGGGCCCCCTACAACGCCAGAGGATGGCCATCGCTGAGGTTTTTAGTGGGTAGGCCTCCCCCTTCTGGGGAGGAGAGCCCCACATAACCACCGGCTCTCCGCAGCCGGAGTATGCAATTCAATGCATTTTCCTCAGCGTAACAAAAAAAAAAAAAGGCTAGTTGATGTGAGTGTAAGATATTTTTAGGAATCAGAAGAGAAATTCCTTAAAAAAATAAACAATTTAACAAATCACTTATAAACACAATAATTTGGCAACAAAATAATTTTACAGAGGAACAAAATCAGCCTAACGCCTACTTTACGAATTACGCAACGTTACGCAACGCGACACGTAATAACGGTACGACCGGTCTACCCGCTCCGAATGCCCGATGATAAGTAAGTCGCTAGCTAACCGCAGCGGCTTTTATAGGCAACGGTCGGTAACATTACACAACGTATGGGGTATCCGCTTATACGGCCTCTCCTGACATAGTGTCGTCCTCGACACGAGCCTCGGGGTTGTCACCCACTCAGTCATCCACATTCAAGCGTCCCCTTTAGACAGTTGCCTATTCTGGAAAGACATTCGTAACCGTTCCAGTTATTCATCGACTTGGCACGATCGACTTCTTCACACCAATCTTCGAAGTTATGCAAATTAGGATCGAAACTAGAAATATAAAATATTTGGTTGGATCTCACCGTGCTGTTGATGGAGCGTATCGCGTCTACTATACGCTCGGTTACCGTGGCTGTGACGCTAACGTCACTGTTGGCGACCTCCGGCGCAGTCTCGGGCGGGCCCTCTGACGGCACGACCGGCGTCACAGGAACGTGCGGCGGCGTGTGCGACGGTCCCTGGCTCTGCGCAGGCGTCGTAACCGCACAGCGAGCCTCCAGCGGCCTCGCAGTCGTCGCGCGCCCAGACGGCGCCGACGAAGCGGGTGCGCAGGCGTCGTAACCGCACAGCGAGCCTCCAGCGGCCTCGCAGTCGTCGCGCGCCCAGACGGCGCCGACGAAGCGGGTGCGCAGGCGGAGCGCCGCGTAGTCGGGCGCCGCATAGTCGGCGGCGTGTGCGCGCGGTCCGATCGCCTTGACAGCGACGCGGCGCTGCGGCGAGATGATGGCGGCATGTGCCCGCGGCTCGGGCACCGAGGTGATGTTGACGACTGGTCCCTCACGGACCGGTGGGCGTCCATGGCGAGCGTCCGCCTCTTCAAGGCATGGAGTCGGGATCGCATCGCCTCCATCTCTCGTCGTCGTTATCTAGCGCTACGGGCGGAAGACACACTTAACAACGCCCATGGACGGAAGACACACTTAACAACGTCCAAAGTTATTTAGCGCTACGGGCGGAAGACACACTTAACAACGCCCATGGACGGAAGACACACTTAACAACGTCCAAAGTTATTTAGCGCTACGGGCGGAAGACACACTTAACAACGCCCATGGACGGAAGACACACTTAACAACGTCCAAATTTATTTAGCGCTTCGGGCGGAAGACACACTTAACAACGCCCATGGACGGAAGACACACTTAACAACGTCCAAAGTTATTTAGCGCTACGGCGCGGAAGACACACTTAACAACGCCCATGGACGGAAGACACACTTAACAACGTCCAAAGTTATTTAGCGCTACGGGCGGAAGACACACTTAACAACGCCCATGACGGAAGACACACTTAACAACGTCCAAAGTTATTTAGCGCTACGGGCGGAAGACACACTTAACAACGCCCATGTGCAGTCATATTTACCTTCGAAGAACGCTGCACAAGTCTCTGGCACCACTCTCTCGCCACGGCACCATATGCTGTGCTGCAGCTTGCGTAGTCTTTCCGTAGGCTCCGCTCAGCAAGCGTAGCTCGTAGCGACCATTCGGCAGGATCCTGACTACTTTGTACGGGCCACGCATGCCAGGATCAAGTTTTCCTGTGCTCTGCGAAAACATCTATAACAAAAACGCAGTCATTTATATTAAATTTCCGTGGAGGGTGTCGTTGCCGGTTCACGCGTTCATCCTATGAACGTCGTATGTACCCCCGAAAATAACTGGCTAAGCCCATAAACTGACTTACCTGCTTAACATTTTGAGGTTCAGCTGAAATTCAAAAAATCAAAGCTCTAACCTTCTCCTGACTCGGCCTAACCTGACCTTCACTTATATTGCTAAGATCGACGCAAGACGGTCCACGATCGAATTCAATGTGGAATGAATAGCCAAATCCGGGGTATGTGACCTGCTTGAAGACCGCGATCTGTTCAAGCGACGATGATGGCGATCACGATTAGGCGTTTTTTCTGACGGTGTGAAATTTTCATTACGCGTCCTACTATATGACCGACGTCGCGATCGGCGGTTCCTAGTGGACACCTCGTGACGTGAACGGTGCCGCGACTTATCACGGGAACGACTTCGCGACCTACGGTTACTCCGACTGGATCCGCCAGCCATTATTACAAACATGAACACTAAAGTACGCAGAAGACTTTGTTCCTCGTAATTGTGGCTAAGAGTTGCTTATCCCAGTTCTGATTTTAGGAATCAGAAGAAATTCCTTAAAAAAATAAACAATTTAACAAATCACTTATAAACACAATAATTTGGCAACAAAATAATTTTACAGAGGAACAAAATCAGCCTAACGCCTACTTTACGAATTACGCAACGTTACGCAACGCGACACGTAATAACGGTACGACCGGTCTACCCGCTCCGAATGCCCGATGATAAGTAAGTCGCTAGTTTTTTTTTTTTTTTTTTTTTTTTTTTTTTTTTTCCTCAGGAGAGGAGGCTGAGAATCCATCATGGATACCAACGCAACAGGCAAGCAGGGATGCGTTGATTATGTCGGACTCCTGGTGAATCGAGGCGGCTCGACCCACCAGACCTACCGACTAAACTCAGCCTAAGCCTTTGGTCCTAATGACCCTACTGGCTTTATTGACGAGGATAAGTCGCTAGCTAACCGCAGCGGCTTTTATAGGCAACGGTCGGTAACATTACGCAACGTATGGGGGTATCCGCTTATAATATATTTATTTATTATTAATTTTAACTTTATATCGATTCAAGTAATCAACGTATCCTTTGTTCATTTATCTATATTGGAGGTGCTTTACATAGACCTCGAGATCTTTTACCCTTCTCATATCACTATTTCTTAGGCCACAACCGTCGTCATGTATAATCATATGTTTCGTGCCGCCGAAACAAAGATGTGATAAAGCCAGTCATAACGATTCGATATAACATTATGACGTTATATGTCTGACTTCGACATCGAATGTAGGATTGCCATTTGTCCGGATTTGGCCGCAGATGTCTTGCTTTTTTCACTCGTGTCCACACAAAGATTAATATTTTTTTTTACATACAATTAATGGAATAAACTCAACGCATAGCGTCTGTCAGGCAAGACGATGCCATGCTGTATAAAGATTACAGCACCGATTGTGACTCTCACCTTTATGTATTTTAATTTGTTTGTCTGTAAAATGAGATATTTCCCTAGAAAATAGCCTTTTTGTAATTATAAATCTGGCTTGATGGCAACTTTAATCGGATGTGTAACCTTAATACTGTTAAGCTTACATGAAATCTTGCTCTGCTCTTAAGATGAAAGAAACTGCTCTATTTCTTTTTTTCTAGATTAGTTTTATCATTTTTACAGTCAAAGTTAATCGAGTGTAGTCATGTTATTGGGTAGACGACAATTTTTTAAATTCTATATAAAATAAGAGAACTCTTTTAAGTGAGAAATATTGTAGAATCAACAGTACACCTGCAACTATTACTTTTGAAGATACATCGACATGTTTGCGGCGCTATCGCGGGTCGCGATAGCGCCATACTAAAAACACTGCAATTGTGACGTCATAACTATGTAAATAAACTTGCCTAATTTGTATGAGCGTATAAACAAATTTTAAAATACATACATTTCACGCCTTGTTACCAATGGGGTAGGCAGAGACCAGCTCTCTCCACTTGCTACGATCCTGGCACACTTCTCTTGCTTCCTCCACTTTCATGAGCGTCTTCATGCATGCTCGTCGGTTGCGAGTGCTCTTGACCCGGCCTTTCTTTAGGACATCTTCGATTTGATCGAGATATGTCCGCCTAGGTCGACCTGCACCGATTCGTCCTATCATTCTTACCTTGTGTATCTCTTTCGTTGATCTTCCTTCATTAATTCTTTCAATATGGCCGAACCATCTAAGCATTCTCTATCTTTGTCACTACATCTTCAACTACGCCGCATCGCTCCCTTATCACACTGTTCCTGACTTTGTCCTTCAGATTTACTCCAACTATACTTGTCAAGCTTCTCATCTCCACAGCGTTAATCCTACTTTCATGTTTCTTCTGCCACAGCCAACATTCACTACCAACAGGCCTCCATGCACAGCTATTCGTGCTTTTTGTGAGACGTTCTGGCTATTCATGAAGTTAAAATAACTTTGTTATTTGTACGTTTATAGGTATACTTTTTGTATAAAAAAATGTTACATTTAATGTGAGAATGCTAGAAATGTGTTCGTTTCATTAGAATTACGTAAATAATAATTGCTAATTTATTAGAAATCTAAAAACAATATAAATTAATAATTAAACTGAAATTTCTATTTTGACATACTTTCATGATTTTTTTTTTTTTTTTTTTTTTTTTATTGCTAAAGTTGACAAACAAGCAGGCTGCCCACCTGATGGTAAGTGGTAACAGTCGCCTATAGTACATGTGGTTCCCACGAGATTCGCAGCAAATCTGCAAACCTCATAAGAACCACAGTGTACGTTGCCAACTTGTGACATAAGATGTAAAGTCACAGTACCCAGTAATTTCACTGCCTATCTTACCCTTCACGCCGGAACACAGCAAAGCGAACCCTGCTGTTTGGCGGCGGAAATAGGTAAGACGGAGGTACCCATGCAGACGACCCTGGTACAGAGTCTACCTCCTAGAAATATAAATTGCTCAAATCAGATAATTATAGTATAAAATAAATAATAAATAATAAATATTTGTTACACTTACACTAATTAGCCTAGCCCAAACTAAGCTCTGTAAGGCTTGTGCTATGGGATCTAGGGTAACGGATAGACATATATATATTATACATATTTATTAATTTTTTATAGAAATATATATCAACAACCATGACTAAGGTACAAATTGTTCGCATTCATTACACAAACATCTGCCCCCACCGGGATTCGAACCCGGGACCTCAGAAATGGCTACACCTTGAACCGGTGTATGAACCACTCGACTATGGAGGTCGTCAAAACGGCCATAATCAGTTGTAGTCGTCTACCCTATTATAGTAAATAAGCAATCGAAAGAACGCTGGTCTCGGCGCGAGCCATACGTCAGCCATAACAGGTGTGTCGGTCGGATGCCGCAGGAGCACCGCACGGAGATGGACGCGCGCGCGGGCACGTTCCAGGCGCTGGAGCTGTTCGGGCAGCAGCTGCTGCAGGGCGGCCACTACGCCAGCGTCGACATACAGGAGAAGCTCAACGCCATGGGCGACGCGCGGCAGGACCTCGAGAAGTCAGTCGCATTCTACTTTTATTCGATTAGTTCAGCGGCCTTCAATATCTGATCGATTAATTGAATTACTTTTCGTTTTTAATTGATTACGTCTCCAAATAATTTTCTTTTTGCTACGTGATTTTCAACTTAAAATTTTTGTATGCTACAAAGAAAGATCCATTAAAAATATGGCATAGTAAATTATAAAAAGAAAAAATCAGGTGCCAAGGCACATGGCCGTTGGTTTTCAAGTGAAACGTCTATGTTAGGGAATCGCTTTTAAAGTAAAAGATTGAAATAATATAACAACTGACACGAACTCGATGTCACAACAGCGGGCTGACTATATAAGTGAAATAAAATATTCACACCACTTTTTGTTTCTAAGACTAATAGTACGATATAGACCTTTTCGTTACGGTCCACTTTTTAAACCTGGTACCCGTATGATGTTTCGGCGCGATTTTAAAGACGTTTCACGTAAAAAAAAAACAATTAATACATATAATATTTTGTCTCATGAACTTGCCACAACAAGTGCTCAATTCTGCATGATTTCAGGTATCACATACCCGACGCTGGTATTCAATTGACACCTTTTAATTTTTCTTTTAACAACCGAAGAGCTGGCAAGAGAATTCTCATTCACAAATATAGAATATAAGATAATATAATATGTATTCGATAGCTAATGTACTATTGTAATACATATATCATCATCCTCTTGCCCATTTCCCATTATCTGGGGTCGGCGCAGTAGATCTTTTTCTATTGTAATACATATATAATAAAATAAAAAGCTTTTAGAAGAATGCGTGTGTAAGCTCTAAATATTAATTGGCAAAAAAACGGAGAAATTTGCGTTATACTGTTCCATGTCATAACAACAATTTTTTCTTACGCGAATCCCGTTTTTAATTGATAAATGCATATTTGTTACCTCATGCATGCGTACCTCAATGAGTTTGAAAATTTATAAAAATTTGCTTATTGGGACTTGAATGCGTTAAATGACCCTGACTGTATGCTTTCAAAGTAATTTTTTTCAAATGTTATCCACTGGATATTGACGAGTGCCGGTAACTTCTCACTGAACTTATGCAAATTGTATTGTAGGGCGTGGGTGGCTCGCCGCGTGAAGCTGGACCAGAACTTGGAGCTGCAGCTGTTCTACCGCGACTGCGAGCAGGCCGAGGGCTGGATGGGTGCGCGCGAGGCCTTCCTCACGGCCGCGCGCGACCCGCAGGACCGCGACACCACCGACAACGTGGAGCAGCTCATCAAGAAGCACGAGGACTTCGACAAGGCCATCAACGCGCACGTACGTAGCCGCTCGGGTCCACCAGCTCAGCACGAAGGCTATTAATGAAGCAAGCCATGTGCAGCAGCTGGTGAAGTAACACAAGTATTTTGACAAGCGGTAACTGGGCCAAGAATGCCTGTTCCTTAACATAATTTTCTCCCAAAGGTCTTTAACAGATTAGTTCAGCTTGCACCCAGCAGTTTCGGTGATCGTCACTAGAGCCCGGTACGCGGTCTGCGCTCAATCACCTTTTCTATCTATTCCGTTCATCTTCCCACCAAAATCTGATGTCATATGCACAGAGATTTTTACACATCTTACTAATTTGTTAATTGAATTTTCAATGTACATACTAGATTTCCGTCCGTGGCTTCGTCCGATTTACATCCAATTTTCCAGCGATAAAAATATATGAAGCTCTTCCCCATCTCACCAACCATCCTTTTATCAAACTGCATCAATGCCCTGCTAATTGCTTTTGTCTGATTTTTTTATGGAATAATTTTCTAACGTCCTAAAAACCAAACTATTCTAATGTTCATCAAAGACGCACGCACATCAGTTACGGATCCTTTTGAATAGTATATAAATATTTGAATATAGACTTACAATGATACATTGTCATATTAGGTGTTCGCCTGTAACGATATAGAATAAATAAAACGTTGCGTGTCTGTGTGTACGGCAGGAGGAGAAGATAGCGCAGCTGCAGACGCTGGCCGAGCAGCTGATCGCGTCGCAGCACTACGCCGCGGGGCCCATCGACGACAAGCGGCGCCAGGTGCTGGACCGCTGGCGGCTGCTCAAGGAGGCGCTCATCGAGAAGCGCTCCAGGTCTCTGCCGCGCCACCTCGTGTACCTCCCCACCGAGGGGCACGACCTTACCCTCACTTAGTAGACCACGCTGGCCCAGTGCGGATTTTTTTCCCTCAGGAAATGAATCCTCACAAGGAGCACGAAACGTGCCCAGAATACCCCGCAATGGCAAGTGTCACGGAGGTTATGTCGGATTGCACGCGGCCAGAGCGCTCTGACACGTGACCTACCGACTAAACTCAGCCTGTGCCTAAGTTCTAAGAAGCTTATAGGCAAATCGTGAGGGCGACCGCCCCTCGGGGCCATAAAAAGGGCTTGAAAGCGCTAGCCAAAGTGGCGCCGGCCTTATCATAAGGGAAGTGTGGATTGGTTGACTACACACACCTTTGCATTTCTACGCAGATCTATGCAGGTCTCACGAGGTTTTCCTTCAGCGTAAGAGCGTCAGATAAAGGTACATATGAAATTCGAAAAACACATTGATACATAGCAGGATCGATTCCCGGCCCCCCGAATCATTCGATTCGTACTCCAGTGCCGAGACCATAGTACTACCAACGTCAGCCATGGCTTTTTGATTATATTGAACCTGTACTGCGAACATACAGCTGTCGATAAACTAAATGAATCGCAAAATGTGTTGTAAGCGCATAACTCAACAATGCCTTTACCGATTTGGCTAATTTTGGTCTTGAATTATTCGTAGAAGTCCAGAGAAAGTTTGTACGTAGAGAAAATAAAAAAATAAAATTTTAAAAAGTGTAAAATCAACATTTTTATACAAACAATTTGTATTAATACTTAAAAGCCTATTTGGCAAGACAAAAAAGTGACATTAGTTCTGTCAAACAAATTTAATGTCATCATATGTCATTTCAAGTAGGAACAAAAAACTGCCACTTGACAAATCTTTTTGACAGGAGGAAGTCTGTCGGGTCCGCTAGTAGTATTTAAAATTAAAGTGTTGCCAGAGGTCCTTATAAAGTGTTGCCAGTGTCCTTATAAAGTGTTGCCAGTGGTCCTTATAAAGAGACTCTAAAGTCACCCGAAAGGCAATGAAAAGTTAATCCATTCGGTAGTTATTACGTAACAACCAACTATACTTAAAAAATTTACGCGTTTTTAAAATAACCCCACCCTAGGATTTTTATCCTGTGTCGTAGGTGCAGGTCATAAACATAGAAATCTCACATGCACCAAACACTTCGATCGGAACAAATTTTTGTAGATCATACAAAATATCTGTTCCGTTCAGGAATTGAACCCGCGACTCGTTGTGTAGAATTGCGTTATTTAATATTGGATCTTAGGTTATCTTGATCAAAGATATGTTTATTATTAGGATATCCTTATGACCAGTTCTAAAGTTAACATAGTTTTGACATATTTCATATCTGCATCACAGATCTATATTCTATAAAGTTTTAATTTAGAATTTCACGTTCTTTACCAGGTTGGGAGACGAGCAGACCCTTCAACAGTTCTCTCGTGACGCTGATGAAATGGAGAACTGGATTGCGGAGAAATTGCAACTTGCCACCGAGGAAAGCTATAAGGTATGCTCGAGGGTGGACTACAAATGAGAATTAAATGTACCGTCATTAGAATTTTTTTTCATTCCACATATTCACAACTGGTTTTTCCGATAGTTTGGACAGAGTGTTGAAAAATTATTTATTTGATGGGCCTCTGGACAATTTGTACAATATGAGTCTATAGCTACAATCTGACAATTTGCATTTGTTTAAATGCCTTTAAACACGCAACATTGTTGATTCTAACAACATCTACGGAAAAAAGGAGGAATGATACGTAAATTTTTGGACAAAATCTTACAAAATTCTAAACGAGCGACATGAATCTATTTGAGTGTGTATTAATAATACTACTACAATAATAATAATTTTTGTAATGGATATTGTGTTAAATGTTATTGATTAGTTTTCTTTTCTGCTTATATTATTATTTTTTTTTGTAAATATGAAGTTTTGTAATTTATATCTATTTCTTTTTATCTTTAAGCGAGTAGCAGATTGTACTTACCTGTAATCGAACCCTTAGATGTATTGTTTGGTACTAAGATACATTGTACTTAGGGTTTCTCAATTCTCGAGCTTTTTTATTTCTCGGAGTACAAAAATTCTCGTTTTCCCACCACTATTACTCGAGAATTCTCGGTTTGTCGAGCTATATGATAAATCAACAACATTTATTATTAATTTCAATTGACTTTAACTTAAGTAAGATATAAAAATTTTATTAAATGAAATAAAATCTAGCGATATCTTTTGTCGTTATTTCTACACACAATTTTAGGACTAAATAGTCTTCATCTTTAGGAAAAACAAATACAATATCTTCTAAAAACAATGCTATACATTACATACTATATAATTTACTTAAGTCTCTGTCTGTACTACAAACTTTTCTATTAAAATGTATAATTGAAACGACAGTTTTTGAATTAGGTATAAAAATCAAACAATCAGACTAGCTTCATAATTACAATGAATAACAATAAGGTACAGGTAACTTATTTTAGTCGCATCTTTTCAATATAAATTTTCAACATTTGTTATATATAGACTTTTTTGTTATGTAAGTATAGTTAAGAATTTAATAAATAATTAATAATCAGACTAATTATAATCACAATTTAAAGAGGAAACTGCTCCAAAAGCTAGCCCACTGGGTATTTTTATTATTTAGGAAATAAGCTTTCAAAAATACGAGGGCATTTAAAGCATTATCTGATAGTCGGTTTCGTATTAAGTTTTCACTTAATTTCTCGATTTCGCGACCACTTTTTTCTCGTCTCGAGTAAGGCAAAATTTCTCGGGAATACTCGATTCGAGAATTCTCGCAGAGAAACTCTAATTGTACTCTGTGCCGTAGGATCCAGCCAACATCCAGTCAAAACATCAGAAGCACCAGGCCTTCGAAGCGGAATTGGCCGCCAACGCAGAGCGCATACAGTCCGTGCTGGCCATGGGCGGGAACTTGGTGCAGCGCGGCCAGTGCTCCGGCAGCGAGGACGCCGTACAGGTAACTTTTTTTTTATCGAGGGGGGGGATGGGCTCTCCGGTCATAGAGGACCGGCCTACCCACTAAAACCCCCCCGAGTTCTCTGGGCCCATACGGGGCACATGGCGGAGTGCGCTTTCGCAATTCGACCGCCATGTGTCCCGGGGCCGTGCAGGTAACCTACACACCAACTACAAACTGGAAGGAATAATCAACAGTTTTAGGTTGTCTATGATTTGTATGCATCTTTTAAACAGTTTAATAATTGCAGGAATGAGGATTTATTCGAGTAGAAATGTGTGGAAATTACATACATACATATACTCCTCTTCCTGTGGTGGTAGGCGGAGATCATAGTTTCCCACTTGTTACGATTCTTATGTGGAAATTGTCACAGAACAGCTGCGCGAGCGTAGACTTGTCGATCGACAAAAGCACTCATCCTTGTCACTCTGCATGAATATTTGTCTAATTTACCAACTTTTTGTTGAATATGTCGATCTTTGCTGTCAAATTTAGTTTATCAATAGTTAATGTTCGCACTGCAATTTTTCTTTTTTTTTTTTAAGTATGAACTAATTCTATTTAAATGTCGTTGAATCATATTTTGTCCTATTTGCGTAAATAAAACTGTCTTTAAAATTTCTATAGATATAAATTGTATTTAACTGTAAAGTGAGTTCACTTACTGTTATAAAATGATCTATAGATAGCTTGAGAAATGACCAAATTGAACAGCTAATGTGTTTTTTGCCATCTAAGTATGGACAGACACCGTAGTGCTTAGGCTAGACTTAGAATGCAGTACGATTAATATAATGCGTATGTTTTATCAGGCCCGCTTGGCGTCGATAGCAGACCAGTGGGAGTTCCTGACGCAGAAGACCACGGAGAAGTCTCTCAAGCTAAAGGAGGCTAACAAGCAACGCACCTACATCGCTGCCGTCAAGGACCTCGACTTCTGGCTCGGAGAGGTACGTTCACACACAGAGAAATAACCAGTTAGATAGACACACTTTATTTAAGGAAGGTACAGATAAAAACTATTATATGCTTCAAATAATATCTCATATTTAATGTGTCTAAAGCCGAAAGCAATGCACACACTTAGCACATAGTACTAGTGTTTTTTTTAAATTTCAAATGTAAGAGAACTATGATATATCAAAAATAAAAAAGTATTCTAAGCCAAACACTAGAGTTTGGCGAGTTGCCATCTATCCTAAAAGATTTCACAAACATATCAATAAAATGATTATTTATTGGAATCAAACATCAACAGTAACCCTGCTGGTGTATAAAGAAAGAAATAGCAGAGTGAAATGACCAGAAACAAATGTTTTGCTTTGTTAGGTTGAAAGTTTGTTGACATCGGAAGACTCTGGGAAGGATCTGGCTTCAGTACAGAATCTCATGAAGAAACACCAATTGGTCGAGGCAGACATTGAGGCCCATGAAGATCGTATCAAAGGTAATATTTGTTGAAGCTACTAATTTGGATCTAATTAATGTGACTTGAATGTTTTCATGCAATTCAAAACTAATTCAAATTCAAATGTATTATGTAACAGATATACATATCAAATCAATTTGTAGCGTTGTACTTATAATAATAATAAATCAATTTATTTGTCTTAACAAAGTTACATTATTTTTGATTTCAACATTGTGATTTTATCATTCTCGTATAGACAAAATGGTTTACAACTCAGTAGTTGCCGACTAGCGACAACCTCTGCTATTCTGTCGCAACCTTTTACAATTTGTTGTTAAAAGCAGTGTTAGAGGTACAAAACCAAATATTACCAAAAAGGAAAAATAAAAACTGAGTAAATACTAATAATAAAAAATAAAATAGGCACTCCATCAGTCCATCCATGCTATATTACTACCAGGGATTGCCGCATAAGTAGCCATTCACGACATTTCTTTCGAATTCTCTTATATATTATATAGTTATTAATATTATTATATAATATATATATATATATATATATATATATATATAATATATATATATATATAATATATATATAGTTATTAATATTTGTGTTTTCTTTTATTTAACATCTGAATAGTTTGTATCGATGATCCACTTATTAGCAAGTCTTGTGTCTTTGTCTGTATTATAGTAACTTGTACATCATACAATCTTTGTACAGATATGAATGCACAAGCCGAGGCATTGGTGACGAGTGGCCAGTTCGACAGCGCTGGCATCGGCGCTCGTAGAGAGGCTATCAACGAGCGAGCAGCCCGAGTGAGGGCTCTCGCTGCTCATCGTAGACAGGCCTTGAATGAGGCCAACACGTTACACCAGTTCTTCAGGGACATTGCCGATGAAGAGTCCTGGATCAAGTGAGTGCTGTGTGTGATGTTGTTTATGGTAAAAAAAAAATTGGAATTCCTTCTGTCCAGTAGCCTTAGATGTGTTTTAAGGTATCATTCATTCGATTAAGGTGGTTCTATTGAGAAATAGATACAGTTCCCGAATTCAATTTTATCGTGTAAAAAATAGAACGAATAATAAAAGTCAAAAATAAAACTAACGTTTGTCACAATATTATGATCGCACGTTAGTTTAATTTTTTACTTAACAAGTATATACTTACTGTGCTTTTTCCCTCACGATATGAAGCAACATCTGTTTGTATATACAGGGAGAAGAAGTTGTTGGTCTCTTCGGACGATTACGGGCGCGACCTGACCGGCGTGCAGAACCTGCAGAAGAAGCACAAGCGCTTGGAAGCCGAGCTCGCCAGCCACGCCCCGGCATCGAGGGGGTGAAGGAGGCCGGCGAGAGGCTGGCCAACGGCGCTGCCGCAGCCGGCCGCGCCGAGATAGGCGCTCGGCTGGCGGCCTTGGCCGCGGCCTGGGAGACGCTGCGCGCTCTGGCGGCTGAGCGCGGGGACAAGCTGCTGCAGTCGCTCGCCTACCAGCAGTTCTTGGCCAAGCTGGACGAGGAGGAGGCCTGGATCAGGTGCGTAATTAGTTCCTACTAACAATACCAATGAATTTGTTTAATTTTCTGCGCATCTCCTTTTTTGCTTACTTCTCAATTGTCGAAACTTATTGTAGATTTCACTCCGCCAACCAAATCCCTAAAAGAATTGTTCAAAGAAACTAATATTTTAACTTTAGCTAATCAATATATATATGATGATTTAGTTTTTGTGTATAGAAACTATAATAAATTCAATAAAAACAGTGATCTACATAATGTGAATACTAGAAACAAAAAACAAACTTGCCGTTCCAATGTTCAGACTCCATAAAACTAGCTGTTCGCTCTTGGGGAAATGTATATCTATGTTTAACAAACTTCCGCAAAATGTCATTGATTTGCCTTTATATAAATTTAAAATCCATATCAAAAAGACACTCATGAGTAAAGGTTATTATAAAGTAAGTGACTATCTAAATGATCACACTATTTAGGAATAGGTACACTATTCATAGAGCCATGTTTGATAACAACATTATTTATAATATTGTATTAGGTATTTTTATGTGTATGTAAACATACATACAACTGTAATCGTATTAGGTATGATTGTATCTTAATTTTGTATTATTATTATTATTAAAATTGAAAAGAGGAGATAAAAAATAGACCTTCAGAGTTTCTTGCCTGTTCTTCTTGAGAAGGCTCTCCCAATTTTCGAACAGGTGTAGAGTCAATATTTTATTTTACGTACGGACAAGGTTTTTGTTTTTTTAGTTTTGTTTGTTTTGACGTCAATAAGTGCCTGTAAAGGTCTATGTTGAATAAAGACTATTTCGATTTTGACTTGGTCGTATCCACATTCACTAACGGAATGATAACTATTGGAATAAACTTATCTATCTGATAAACTACTACCTCATATCTAATTGGTTACTTGTTCAGCAAAATGTATCGATCACTTACAATTTAAACCATTCGCTATTCTGATTTTTTACTGATTATGGAACCGATGAAAATTTTACTGAATGATGGTTAATCTGTTTTTATACTGATAAACAATTCAGTCGGCAGGTGGCATACCTGATGATAAGTTGTTACAGTCACCTAAGCACATGTGGTTTCTCTGACAATGACAAGAATTCCACAACCCCTATAAGAACTGCAGTGTATATTACAAAAGATGTGACATAAGGTCACGGTACCCAGTCGTTTCACTGCCACTATCTCTGAAACCATGCCGGATACAGCGATGCGAACAGCCAAGTAGTAAGATCCTGGTATTATTTATTTTCCCTCATCTATTGTGAGAAGTGGCTTAAAATCCTCAGAAATATCACCGTATCCAAGCGTTACGTTGATTACGTTCGAGTCGAAACCGTTCAAGGCTCGACCGGAATGAACTACTGACTTAAACTGAGCCTTGGTCTTAAGAACTCTACGGTTTGGATGAAGGGTTACTTTAATGATGGTCCCGTCGGTGTTGAATGTGCAGCGAGAAGCAGCAGCTGGTGGTGGTGTCGGAGTGCGGCGACAGCATGGCGGCGGTGCAGGGGCTGCTGAAGAAGCACGAGGCGCTGGAGGCCGAGCTGGCCGGCCGCGGCGAGCGCGTGGCCGAGCTGGCCGCCGAGGCCGAGCGGCTGCTGGCCGCCGGCAACCTGCACTCCGACGCGCTGCGCCACCGCATGCAGGCCTTGCAGGTACCGCCCGAGCATTTTTTTTGTTTCCCTGAGGAGAATGCATTAAATTGCATACCCCGGCTGTGGCGAGCCGGCGGTTATGTGGGGCTCTCCTCCCTGGGAAGGGGGAGGCCTACCCACTAAAAACCTCAGGGATGGCCTTCCTCAGGCATGTAGGGAGCCCCCGGGCACTTCGTGCGCGGGTTCCAGGGCGCTCCCCCCATCGCTCCCCCGGTCGACACGCCGCGACGCATACGTCGACGCGTACATGTCGGCCAGGATGGCGAATGGGGGGAGCGTCCCAGCACCGTCGCCGCCTCGTACGAGATTGTACGGTAGCCTCGTACGATCCGTATGGCCATTATCCGCTGCAGGCTCCGTAGCAGAGCTCTGCAGCGGGGGGGACCTCGCGCAGTCTTGCGACCACACGGGAGCCCCATACATGGCCACGGATCGCACGACGCCCTCGTACAGGCGGCGAACTCCATCCCTCGGTCCCCCGAGATTGGGCAGCAAGCGATGCAATGCGCCCGCTATCCTTTTGGCTCGGGGCCCAACCGCACGAAATGCTCCTCGAAGCAGGTACCGCCCGAGCTGGCCGCCTAGGTACCAGGTTTCGACGGAATTGAAGGTTTTCCCATAAATGTCAAACATAGAAGTAGATGAAACATTTCAGTCTTTTGAAGTATGTGGTGTACTGTATCGTTTTCTGAATTTGGCTGGCTCGAGAGGTTGAAAATCATTAATTCGTGATCTGCGCGCGAGTCGATTCGTAATGACTCTCGAGAACAGCTTATAATAAATATGACAAGAGCGTAATGAGTCTGCGTACTACACATATCATGTTCATTCTATATCTAACAAATTTAAAGAATATGTGGTCCGAATTGTCTTCCTTTTGTTTGGTTCAAAGCAAGTCAATAAATACATGTATCATGCTCAAATAGAGCGAGTCTGTTCTTGACTACTATCTTCATTTGTTCGGCAACGCCACGTCATATGCCGTACGACTGCGTTAAAACACTGGCACAATTGCCATATATAAAGCAGAGAGGAGAGAGTTAGCTAGGAGTTGAGTTGGAAAAGTTAGGAGATGATGATAATGCTGCGGTGGTCCCCCAGGCCAAGCTGGAGAAGCTGACGTCGCTGGCGGCGCGGCGCAAGGCGGCGCTGGTGGACAACTCGGCGTACCTGCAGCTGCTGTGGAAGGCCGACGTCGTGGAGTCCTGGATCGCGGACAAGGAGACGCACGTGCGCTCCGACGAGTTCGGCCGCGACCTCTCCACCGTCCAGACGCTGCTCACCAAACAGGACACCTTCGATGCAGGTCAGTGCACCACTGCTACACTGCTACACTGCTGGCTGCTCGGCAAACTAATTCTACTTGTTTGTTGGTTCGTAAACATGGGTATTACAAGGTGATAAATAACAATTAAGAAGGTACCATCATGATTGGCCTTGTGACGTATCCTACTGATATTTTGGCAGTACAGCCTATTTTTATACTAGAATACAAAATCTAAATCGATATCAAAAATTTGTCCTTTTAATATGATTTTTATAATGACTTGTGTCGTCAATGATGTAGTATCTGTGACGTCACAAGTGATTATAATTGGTTGACAAGAAACGAAAGGATGTAAAAAGCGAACCAGTAAGGGCTATTTTTATTAAAAATATTATAGTTATTGTAAAAATAAAATAAATTTTCTTAAATATTGTTATCCAGAAGGCTCTGCCAATTTTCGGTGCAAAATCAATTTTACCTTTATTTAAAGAATATGCGGAAATATGCATATTCTGACATCTGCCATGTGATATGCGCATCGGGACTCGAAGTTGGGATGTCAGAGACAGTGATGATACCTTTGAAATTGGACACGAACCTCTCGTATAGTAAAGTAGTAGGCTTTGTTAGTTTAGCGGGGCACCACCGCACTTAGCCTCATGAATGGGCCATTGTGCGCATAGGAGAAGGCTCCTGCGTCTGCCTCCTTCCTACTCCATCCATCCCAGTTCCTCCCAGAACGCCAGCAGCCTCCATGGGCTGCTTCATGCTTCTGGCTGGGACGCCGGGGAATGGAGAAGTTTCTCCCGTTAGTCGGCCACACTTGTACATTCCATAAGAACATGCTGTCGCGTTTCCTCAGCCTCCATGCACCCTCTGCACAAGGGGCGGTCTGTTATACCAATTGTGTACAGGTGTTTGTTTGAAAGGCAATGTCCAGTTATGGTATCTATGACCTTTCGGATCTTGTCTCTCTTTAGTTTGATAAGGGAACGGGCAAGCTTCTTGGAAGGTACCGGGACTGCTTCCTACGTTCGCTTGCACCCCTCCTTGGTTATCCATTCTTTTAGGTGTAGTTCCTCTGTTCTCTTGCGCAGCCAGGTTTCGATGGCTCCTTTAATGTCTATGAAGACACCTAGGGTTGATGCTATATTGTGTATGGCCGACTCTATTTTGTGAACCATCCTGTGTAGTGCCGACTCTGTTGATCTGCCTTTCCTATAGGCATGCTGCTGGGGATGTAATGGTTTCCTCTGGAGTGCTCCATCCCTGAGGTATCGGTCTACCAATCTTTCCAGTGTCTTGAGAATGAAAGATATTAGACTTATCGGTCTGCAGGATTTCGCTAATGTGTAGTCTTCTTTCCCTGGTTTGGGTAGGAATACTACTTTTGCTTCTCTCCATTGTCTGGGTATATACTTAAAGGCAATGCATGCTCTTAAATATCGGTTGTAAATGTGTTATTGTTAGTTTAGGTTGCCACTGTAGTAGTGCTGGGAATATTCCATCCAGTCCTGCGGATTTGTAGGGTTTAAAGATCTTTATGGCCCATTCTAGTCGGTCCGCAGTTACCACTTTGCTAGCGGCCTGCCAGTCTTCACTCGATGGGGTACTGCAGTGCGCGTTGGACCATTCCCAGTTTGGTGTGATCTGACACCCGGGGAAGTGTGTTTCCAACAGCATCGTATTGGTTTCTTCTTCCGACTTGGTATAAGTGCCGTCTTCTATTTTAATATTTCCAAGGAAGTTTGTGTTTGCCTTGGTCAGCACTTTCTTTATCCTGGAGGCTTGGTTTGTTGAGTTTATACTGCTGCAGAAATTTTGCCAGGCTTCCGTTCTCCGGAATCTGATTCTTTTTTTGTAGTGTTTCTGCGCGTTTTTATATCTGTCCCAGTCATCGGGACATTTTGTGTTTTTGGCTCTATTGAAGAGAGCCCTGAGGTTCTTCCGCAGCCTCTCAAGCTCTGGCCCCCACCAGGAGTTCTTGTTGAGGTCTTTCGGTATCGACATCGGGCATGCCAACTCGTAACTGGCGACAATTGCCGAGGTGAGTACTTTCTCTTCAATGCAGTTTGTGCTGGGCATTTTGTCGTTAGTGTTCGTTTCGTCTAGCGTATTTGTTAGTATTTTAGTATACCTTGCTATATCTGTTTTGCGGGGGTTGCGATAGGGAGCTGGGTTTGGTAGTTCGTAGAGTAAAAGTAGGAGGGTGGGAGTAGAGCTGATAGAGTTGCCTGGTGAGACAAGTGAGATGTATGCGTGGGCCGGCAGGGCTGGCGGCGTTCGAGCACGAGGGCGTGCAGAACATCACGGCGCTGAAGGAGCAGCTGGTGGGCGCGGGCCACGCGCAGGCCGCCGGCATCGAGCAGCGGCACGGCGACGTGGTGGCGCGCTGGCAGCGCCTGCTGCGCGCCGCCGCCGCGCGCCGCCAGCGGCTGCTGCAGCTGCAGGACCAGTTCCGCCAGATCGAGGACCTCTACCTCACCTTCGCCAAGAAGGTACGCGACAGCGGCACGGCGACGTGGTGGCGCGCTGGCAGCGCCTGCTGCGCGCCGCCGCCGCGCGCCGCCAGCGGCTGCTGCAGCTGCAGGACCAGTTCCGCCAGATCGAGACCTCTACCTCACCTTCGCCAAGAAGGTACGCGACAGCGGCACGGCGACGTGGTGGCGCGCTGGCAGCGCCTGCTGCGCGCCGCCGCCGCGCGCCGCCAGCGGCTGCTGCAGCTGCAGGACCAGTTCCGCCAGATCGAGGACCTCTACCTCACCTTCGCCAAGAAGGTACGCGACAGCGGCACGGCGACGTGGTGGCGCGCTGGCAGCGCCTGCTGCGCGCCGCCGCCGCGCGCGCGCCAGCGGCTGCTGCAGCTGCAGGACCAGTTCCGCCAGATCGAGGACCTCTACCTCACCTTCGCCAAGAAGGTACGCGACAGCGGCACGGCGACGTGGTGGCGCGCTGGCAGCGCCTGCTGCGCGCCGCCGCCGCGCGCCGCCAGCGGCTGCTGGCAGCTGCAGGACCAGTTCCGCCAGATCGAGGACCTCTACCTCACCTTCGCCAAGAAGGTACGCGACAGCGGCACGGCGACGTGGTGGCGCGCTGGCAGCGCCTGCTGCGCGCCGCCGCCGCGCGCCGCCAGCGGCTGCTGCAGCTGCAGGACCAGTTCCGCCAGATCGAGGACCTCTACCTCACCTTCGCCAAGAAGGTACGCGACAGCGGCACGGCGACGTGGTGGCGCGCTGGCAGCGCCTGCTGCGCGCCGCCGCCGCGCGCCGCCAGCGGCTGCTGCAGCTGCAGGACCAGTTCCGCCAGATCGAGGACCTCTACCTCACCTTCGCCAAGAAGGTACGCGACAGCGGCACGGCGACGTGGTGGCGCGCTGGCAGCGCCTGCTGCGCGCCGCCGCCGCGCGCCGCCAGCGGCTGCTGCAGCTGCAGGACCAGTTCCGCCAGATCGAGGACCTCTACCTCACCTTCGCCAAGAAGGTACGCGACAGCGGCACGGCGATGTGGTGGCGCGCCGCCAGCGGCTGCTGCAGCTGCAGGACCAGTTCCGCCAGATCGAGGACCTCTACCTCACCTTCGCCAAGAAGGTATGCGGCAGTGGTGGCGACGTGGTGGCGCGCTGGCAGCGCGTATACAAGCATATGACAAATAGTTATTAATACTTATTAATATTTAGTATTGATAATATATTATTATGTATTATTAACATATATATCTTTAAACAGGCATCAGCGTTCAACTCGTGGTTCGAGAACGCCGAAGAAGATCTCACGGATCCAGTGCGCTGTAACTCCATCGAAGAGATTCGCGCCCTCAAGGACGCGCACGCACAATTCCAGGTCAGTTCCTTCCTCTATTAAGTATTAAGAGAAAACTTGATTACTTGTTAGTTCTTGCATCATCATATATGATTGACAATTGACGACCTCCGTAGTCACTCGACTACGGAGGTTAGTATACCGGTTTTCAAGGTTTCGCCATCGCTGAGGTCACGCTGGGGACAGATGTTTGTGTGATGAATACAAGTATTTGTACCTTAGTCATGGTTGTTATTATATATTTCTACCAAATTTATTTATATATGTTTAATATATGTACGTCTATCCGTTACCCTAGATCCCGTAACATAAACATTACAGAGCTTACTTTGGGCTAAGCTTTATGTAAGATAATATATATTTGCGGGGTTGTAACGGAGTTTTATTTACGTAATCATAGAGCAATACCGCTAGCAATAAGTAGTGGGCGTCGCGCGCACGCGAAATGGTCACGAATCGTGCTGCCAAAAAAGCTAGAGTAGAATCAAACCCAATGCATGATGAACCAGGCAGTACAAGCTTCCAGATATTTTCACCAACACAAAGCGTGCATTCGAATCTGGCTGACATATTGACAAATCGCAGTGACAGTGAAGAGGAAACTGAAAATGACGACAGCAATAATAATACCTCATGATATGAAAAATTTTAATTAATGGATATAATAAAGAAAACAGACTCAAATTAGACGATAATCTTTCACCTTCGCCTCCGCCTCCGTTAACCTCCGCATCCGCGGAAGTGAAACTTATCGCCTTCGCGTCCGCCTCCGTTACAACCCAAGTACTCATTGCTATCATTCAATAAAAAATATTCATTTATTGAGTCAGTAAGCTAACATTTTATTTTTATGTAAAATTGGACACTCTATTTTTAGTCATTTCAATATAAAAGTACATATTTACAAGAAAATAGAAATAATAATCTCGGGAACCTACAATATATTTATTGTTACAGGCGTCACTGTCATCGGCGCAAAGCGATTTCGAAGCGTTGGCTGCTTTGGACGAGCAGATCAAATCGTTCAACGTGGGTGCCAACCCGTACACTTGGTTCACTATGGAAGCTCTGGAGGAGACCTGGCGGAATCTGCGCAAAATTATCGGTAACGTATCCACTGACTGTGACACTTGAGGGTTGACTTACCTTCTCTTTCTCTCTCTCTTCCCTTCTTTTTATTTTCTCCTCCGGAGAGGAGAGGCTGAGAATCCTCATGGACACCACCGCAACCAATTGCCACGGTGATTATGTCGGACTTTGAATTTCGAATTTGCTTTAAACAGACGGTTGAAACTATACAAAGTTTTATAATTTACCTAACCTAATAATAAATATGATTTATGTGAACAGCGGAGAGAGATGTGGAGCTGACCAAGGAGGCACAGCGGCAGGAGGAGAACGACAAACTGCGGAAGGAGTTCGCCAAACACGCCAACGCCTTCCATCAGTGGCTCACCGAGACTCGGTGAGTAATACCTGGATGCAGGATGCCGACGTGGCACAGGAGAATGATACAAGCTGTGGTTTTCAACCAAACCAGCATCTTCCACCACAGTACAGTCTACGACAAAGAGGTTGATACGGTCAAGTTACAAAAATATGTATGGCCTTGATTATTTCAGCCATGACAATCACTACTGGACATAAGTCTGAGGATCTCCTGTGCTACTTGCGTACATAGACTTCATATAATCTTCACGAAATCTCAATATATACCTTCAACTCGACAATGTAACATGTGAATACTCCCTTAACGTTAAGGCAATAAAGTCCTAAGGCACCTATATAATTTTAATATCAATAACTGTAATAATTTCTTTGTAGCTGATTGTACAACTTCGATTCTGATGACTTTGATCTGTTCTTTTTCATTGGGGAGATGTCGCCTGGATTCGGGCAATAACAATACCAGTATTGTGACAATACCTATTAAATCTTGTGAAATTACATTATTATACACATAGTAACTAGAATAATTATATATATCTGTTTACTTATGTTTTTCAAAATGCTTTGAGTTGACCAACTATCTACGGATTGTTTTTGTAACCCTCGATTAATATCGATTATAATCGAGATATAAATATACTGAAACAGCTGATTTATGGTGTGCAGGTACCGGCTGCTAGGCTGGGATGGGTAACGTACAGATTGTCGCGTGACACGTGTAGAACTAAACCGTATAAGATTTAACGGAACGGATAGTGTTTATGTATAATTATAAAAAAAATATAGTACTTAAATAATAAAATATAATTAAAAATCATACATAATCAAAAACAATTTAAAGCTGTTAATTTTTATTTATATTCTCACCTGTTTCCGTTGAACCTTCACCGTTGTTGGCACAGCATATATGTACTTTAATCCATAACATTGTCGGGCTCTGCATAGCGACATTAATATAAAACTGTACATAAAACTTAACGAATAACCGAGTTTTAACTAATTTTCAATGTCAGTGCGCTTGCAATAATATAGTAATATAAATAAGATTAATACACAAAGTAGTGTTAATGGGCTTTTACGTTTCAAAAATGCAATTATCAATATAAAGTGTATGGTTGTATAGATTTATTTAGAATTATTAAAGATATCGAAAAATAAAACTATTATTTCTTCAATATCATTGATAGCTTTTTTATCTACGCTCTGTTACAATCCAATTTATATAAACTGTGAATATATTTAAAGAGTATCCGTTATCGACGGGCCTGCACGAAAATCGAGAAAACAAGGGAAGATATTTGGATCGTAGCAAATGGAAAACTGGATCGACTGGTGTGGAGATAATTGGGGGAGGTCTATGTCCAGCAGTGGGCGGCTATCCTATGGGCCTCGATATCTGTCGACAAGTATACGTTCGCACAGTTGCTGCGAGTGTGCACTTATCGATCAACATATATCGATTGTTTAGTATGTCGAATATTGTTTATCGCGAGTTCCAAGCTCGTTTTCCTGATCCGGAATCTTAACACATTTAACGCTCTTTACTCAGATCCGAGCGGGCGTCTATTTCATTTTGTAGTCATTAACTATTATTAATATAAAGTATTCGGCACCTGACGTACTAAATGTCAACCACTCGGATCCGAAGTAAACTATTTTTAATAGTGTCTTCTATAACTCGGTTCTCGTTAACACTCGTTTTTAGCAGTAATGACAAGTTTTTGTGCATCAAACTGGGTGTAGGCTTTAGCTGCATTTTTAATGGTGCAGATAGAGATTAGACCCAGTTTCGCTTAGATGGCCTCTACCCGTTGAACCTGTACCTTATAAATGACCTTGTCTCATAAAGACGTGTGATACAAGCAACAATAATAATAATAATATACAGTAATACCCCGACTTACACTACCCCGTTTTACGCGAATTCGGAGATACGCGGTTTTTCATTTCGAGTGCCGCGCACATCGGCTCTTTCGCTCCGCCCTCTCAGTGTTCAGTTTGCGACGTGTTCCGCGTAGAATTATTTTACGTTTTAATTATAACCAATAATTATGTCGTCTAAACGAACAAAAAATGAGTCATTTGAGCCTAACAATAAAAAAAAACACTGTCTTTGGAGCGTAAACTGAATATAATTAAAGACTTTGAAGCAAAAATTATAGTTTTTGAATTGGCAAAGAAATTTGATCTACCGGAATGAACAGTCCGAACGGTTATAAAGAGATTGACCAACTGCTTCGCTAGACCCAGTTGAATCGGTAAATCAAATGACAATTGCAAACTTAACAGAAGGACAAGGGTTACAAATTTTAGAAAAAATAGATTCTAATGAAGTACGCGTTTCTACTACAACAAATAAAAAAATTACTGGTATGCTTCGAGGAAATTTTGCGTGAGAAGAAGAAAAACTTAACTCGTCAAGCAACATTATTAACGTAAGTCCGGGGTATTACTGTACATTCATGCATCTTTACTTGAACAAAATTCGTCGTGACAGTCGTAGTTTCGTTAATGTATTAAGCCGGTGAAGTACGGCGCGGATAAGGTTAGGGACGTGGACGGAAGTAGCGTTAGTGAGCGGTGCGTTGTGTTTGTTGGGCGCAGCACGTCGATGATGGAGGGCTCGGGCTCGCTGGAGCAGCAGCTGGCGGCGCTGCGCACGCGCGCGCAGGAGGTGCGCGCGCGCCGCTCCGACCTGCGCCGCCTCGAGGAGCTCGGTGAGTGCGCGCCGCGTGCTAGATGATGGAGGGCTCGGGCTCGCTGGAGCAGCAGCTGGCGGCGCTGCGCGCGCGCCGCTCCGACCTGCGCCGCCTCGAGGAGCTCGGTGAGTGCGCGCCGCGTGCTAGATGATGGAGGGCTCGGGCTCGCTGGAGCAACAGCTGGCGGCGCTGCGCACGCGCGCGCAGGAGGTGCGCGCGCGCCGCTCCGACCTGCGCCGCCTCGAGGAGCTCGGTGAGTGCGCGCCGCGTGCTAGATGATGGAGGGCTCGGGCTCGCTGGAGCAGCAGCTGGCGGCGCCTCGAGGAGCTCGGTGAGTGCGCGCCGCGTGCTAGATGATGGAGGGCTCGGGCTCGCTGGAGCAGCAGCTGGCGGCGCCTCGAGGAGCTCGGTGAGTGCGCGCCGCGTGCTAGATGATGGAGGGCTCGGGCTCGCTGGAGCAGCAGCTGGCGGCGCTGCGCACGCGCGCGCAGGAGGTGCGCGCGCGCGCCGCTCCGACCTGCGCCGCCTCGAGGAGCTCGGTGAGTGCGCGCCGCGTGCTAGATGATGGAGGGCTCGGGCTCGCTGGAGCAGCAGCTGGCGGCGCTGCGCGCGCGCCGCTCCGACCTGCGCCGCCTCGAGGAGCTCGGTGAGTGCGCGCCGCGTGCTAGATGATGGAGGGCTCGGGCTCGCTGGAGCAGCAGCTGGCGGCGCTGCGCACGCGCCGCGCAGGAGGTGCGCGCGCGCCGCTCCGACCTGCGCCGCCTCGAGGAGCTCGGTGAGTGCGCGCCGCGTGCTAGATGATGGAGGGCTCGGGCTCGCTGGAGCAGCAGCTGGCGGCGCTGCGCGCGCGCCGCTCCGACCTGCGCCGCCTCGAGGAGCTCGGTGAGTGCGCGCCGCGTGCTAGATGATGGAGGGCTCGGGCTCGCTGGAGCAGCAGCTGGCGGCGCTGCGCACGCGCCGCGCAGGAGGTGCGCGCGCGCCGCTCCGACCTGCGCCGCCTCGAGGAGCTCGGTGAGTGCGCGCCGCGTGCTAGATGATGGAGGGCTCGGGCTCGCTGGAGCAGCAGCTGGCGGCGCCTCGAGGAGCTCGGTGAGTGCGCGCCGCGTGCTAGATGATGGAGGGCTCGGGCTCGCTGGAGCAGCAGCTGGCGGCGCCTCGAGGAGCTCGGTGAGTGCGCGCCGCGTGCTAGATGATGGATGGGCTCGGGCTCGCTGGAGCAGCAGCTGGCGGCGCTGCGCACGCGCGCGCAGGAGGTGCGCGCGCGCCGCTCCGACCTGCGCCGCCTCGAGGAGCTCGGTGAGTGCGCGCCGCGTGCTAGATGATGGAGGGCTCGGGCTCGCTGGAGCAACAGCTGGCGGCGCTGCGCACGCGCGCGCAGGAGGTGCGCGCGCGCGCCGCTCCGACCTGCGCCGCCTCGAGGAGCTCGGTGAGTGCGCGCCGCGTGCTAGATGATGGAGGGCTCGGGCTCGCTGGAGCAGCAGCTGGCGGCCTGCGCACACGCGCGCGCAGGAGGTGCGCGCGCGCCGCTCCGACCTGCGCCGCCTCGAGGAGCTCGGTGAGTGCGCGCCGCGTGCTAGATGATGGAGGGCTCGGGCTCGCTGGAGCAGCAGCTGGCGGCGCTGCGCACGCGCGCGCAGGAGGTGCGCGCGCGCCGCTCCGACCTGCGCCGCCTCGAGGAGCTCGGTGAGTGCGCGCCGCGTGCTAGATGATGGAGGGCTCGGGCTCAAGGATCAAGTGTCACTGTACTTATATGTAGTGTAGGTAACTAGTAATTGCAGCGGATAATGGCCATACGGATCGTACGAGGCTACCGTACAACCTCGTACGAGGCGGCGACGGTTCTGGGACGCTCCCCCCCATTCGACATTCTGGCCGACATGGACGCGGCGACGTATGCGTCGCGGCGTGTCGACCGGGGGGGGGCGATGGGGGAGCGCCCTGGAACCCGCGCACGAAGTGCCTAAGCGGGAGTGGCACCGACGGATTGTGGCGGCCTGGCGTGCGCAGCTCGAATTACGGATCTGCGTCGGTGCCGTACTCCCGCACCTCGAAGTTTGGCTCCACGGGAAGGAGGAGCTCACCTACCGATTGACTCAGATACTCACCGGGCACGGCTGCTTCGGTGAGTATCTGTGTCGAATAGGACGGGAGGGATCGACACATTGCCACCATTGTGCATCCGACCTCGACTCGGCCCAGCACACGCTGGCGGAGTGCCCCGCGTGGGCCTCCGAGCGCCGAGTCTTGGTTGCAGAGATCGGGCGAGATCTGTCTCCGCCGGCATTGATTGCGGCAATGCAGGCGGACGAGGGAGGCTGGAGGGCTGTGGCCTCCTTCTGTGAAGCAGTGATGCTCCAGAAGGAGGCCGCCGAGCAGGGGAGATGGCCGATCCCGCTTGAAGGAGGCGGCGCCGGGCTCGGTAGCACAGCTGCGGCGCCGCCGTGGGTCGCCGGCGGGCGCGAGAAGTCGCGACCGCTACGGCGACCCAGTATGGACTACGCCCCTTCCGTGGCCGGGGGGCGTCGTCGGTGGAGGAGACCGGGGGAGGTAGTGAGCCTCCCCCGAGGAGGGCTCCCCTGTATCGACGGGGGAGCGGAGGCTGGGGGCTCCCGGAAGAAGCTTGATGTTCCCGGGGGCTCCCTACATGCCTGAGGAAGGCCATCCCTGAGGTTTTGTAGTGGGTAGGCCTCCCCCTTCTGGGGAGGAGAGCCCCACATAACCGCCGGCTCGCCACAGCCGGGGTATGCAATTTAATGCATTTTCCTCAGGGGAACAAAAAAAAAAAAAGTAACTAGTAATAATTTTACGACGTAACGAGTAGCTCGGTCTTTCTAGATTTCACTTTCACAGATAGATCAATTTATAAGTTTATATTAATTATCAAGGAACTGTAATATCTAATAGATACAATTAACCTTACGTAATTAACTGAAATGAGATCAAAATCATTATTAAAGTATTTGAGAATGCTAACAAACAAGTCTTATAGGTATTTATGATTATGACAGATACCATCATGATTACGAACTGCTAGCACCGGATCTGGTAACCATTAAATGATGCCGGATTCGCCGAATTACCGGATCCGTTTTTCCGGATTGCAATTCCTAAATAAAACTAAATGTATCAAATTATCATTACTAAATGTAAGAAAAGTTGACACTATTGTTAAAATGAATAATGAAGTGGTAGAATTTGTAGATTTTACAAAATTCTTGGGTATTACTTTGGATCCGACTTTGCAATGGGATCCACATATTGAGACCCTGTCAAATAGAGTCAAAGTTCTATAAACAACTTGCAGATGTTGAAACGGCAGTATTAATTTACTTCAGTTATTTTCCTATGGTTTACTATTATGGGGGTCGGCTGCTAATATAGAAAGTATTTTTGTTGTTCAAAAAAGAGCAGTCCGCGCTATTTATAATTTACGAGCAAGGGATTATCTTAGAGATTTATTTAAAGAGATTAATATAACGACTTTAGCGGGCCAGTATATTTATGAAAATTTGATTTATGTGTATAAAAATTGTCACACATTTCATACTAATTTTCAAATGCATAATTTGAACATAAGAAATAAAAATAAATTTGCCGTTCCAACGTACAATCTATAAAAAACTAGAGGTTCGTTTATGGGCAAATGTATAAATTTTTATGAGATTCCACGTAGTGTAGCTGAATTGCCTCTTGATAAGTTCAAGGTACATGTTAAAAAGACACTAATGAGTAAGGGCTGTCATCAAGTCAATAATCATTTAAATGATGCCAATGCTTGGTGTTGATTTGAGGATACATTCTAAAGTGTAAATATTTGTTTTCCCGTAAAAATTGTAAACACTGTACATTGTATGATAACGACATAATTTATTGTAAATGTTGTTATTACTTTTGATAATGTTGATAAGGTTCTTGCGCCCATTTTTCTTATCAACTAAAAATACGTCCTGAATGGGGCTCAGCTTTCTATAAAGTCATATTTGATTAAGTTAATTTTGATTTGTCAATTTACATATATATTTATCACATCGTGTTTCACTACATCTAACATAAGTCGATACTTTGACATCGATGCATATCGACTTGTCGATGTTTTTGTCGATAGGTCAAGCGTTCAATAGAATGTATTTTTGGTGTGTACGAAGTGTGTGTGGGATTGATTGTATGTGGGCAGGCGCGGCGCTGGAGGAGCACCTGATCCTGGACAACCGGTACACGGAGCACAGCACCGTGGGGCTGGCGCAGCAGTGGGACCAGCTGGACCAGCTCTCCATGCGCATGCAGCACAACCTGGAGCAGCAGATCCAGGCGCGCAACCACTCCGGTGACACGCTTGTTTCAATTACTTATATATCACCTTCCGATTTCAACAATATAACTTCTCAGAATCTAACGACAGCCTCTTTTGTTCCAATTCAGCATATACATATCGCTCATCCAAAAGAATATTGTCGTAATTACGTTTTTGCGATTTTTCAGGAGAGCGTTTTAAAAGTTTGACATCGAAAATATTGTGTATTTCCAATCATTCTATCGATATATTTTAATAGTTATGTTGTATTACTTTATTAACAATAATATTACATAAAAAGTTTGCGAGAAACCTCAAGATAATTATTAAAAAATACCAAATGAAACAAACCGGACGTACATTTATGACATTTTGTAATTTAAATATTACAATTATGACATTATACCAGGTTTGCATATGGGAATAAATCATGAATTTAAACTACATAATTCTTAATTTGTTTTATTTTTATAATACATTTTATGAACTTGAAACGTAAGCTTTTTCAAAAGCTTAACTAATTTTTTTTATAAAAACTTAACATAAGAAAACAAAAAAACTGTTATTAAACAATTCTAAGTAAATCTAATATTAAAAATAATAAATCTATCTAAGTAGGAGCCTAGGTAGTGTTTTTAATAATAATGAAATCAATTTATAATAATAGCGAGACAGACCTTTAACCAGGTACCTTTAGTACTTGTACTTATCGAAGGAAGAGTATGATCGTTAAGAAGCATAAAAACTGGTAGGAGTTTATAATATATCACAATGATTCGTTAATCTATCAATTCCGATATAAAAAATTGTCTTAATCGTTCACCACTCTAAATAGTATTTATCAAGTATAATAATGTGATTTATAAATTGCGTACAACATAAAAGTATTTAAAATAATCGGAAATAATAACGTAAATAATCTTATTGCAAAATAGTATTATAAAAAGCCTCATAGTATTTTGGTAATAATATTAATATTTAACAAATGCAACAAATCAGCTTTTTTACGACTGAAATACAAAGTTTAGCATTACCTTACGAATAATAGGCCAAAACCATAACGACAGTGACTCTCTCTGTCGGAAACTAATGGAACAAAAATTCTGTCGTTTTTACCACAGATAAAACGTGCAAAACACCAAGTTATGGTATCAAAAACTCATTTTCGACTTTTTGGTAATTATGTCAATATTCTTTTGGATGAGCGATGTGGTAAGATGATAGATAAATAACTTCGGTAAAAAAATTGATCGCTATCATTTTCGTTTCTTTTATACAAAATAATTAAGGAAAGAGAGGTCTTGCCACTGGTCCTATGTATCAGAAGATTTAAGAAACCCAGGGTCATTCTGCCACGTACCAATAAGTTTTTCGTTTCTCGTATTTTGTATGTATATTCAAAACAAACATCGTGCAGCTACCTGCATACACCTGCAAAACCAAAGTCAACCGATTCGGACTGGGCTATCCTTACTAATCCTACTACTATTATAAAGGCGAAAGTTTGTAAGTATGGATGTATGGATGTTTGTTACCCTTTCACGTAAAAACTACTGAATGGATTTGAATGAACCTTTACCACAATATAGCTTATACATCAGAATAACATATAGGCTACAATTTTTGAGGTTTCTAATGTGAGGTCGTAAAAAAAAACACATTTTTTTCGCTTACATTGCAAATTGTCTGTTGTGTCTGTTTATAGGAGCATACTGCAGTAGCTACCTATAGGCCTATGATTAGGGCTCTGCAGTGCTTATTTGCCGTATTTCTTACTTATTACTAGACTAGACGGGACGAACCTGAAGTTCACGCGAACGAAGTCGCGGGCAAAAGCTAGTATTATAAATCGGAAAGTGAGTTTGTTTGTTTGTTCCGCTTTCACGCCGTAACTACTGAACCGATTGCTTTGAAATTTTGCAGACATAAAGATAAAAATCCGGATTAAATAATAGACTACTTTTATCCCGGAAAAATCGTTAGATCCCAAGGGATGCGCAATAAAGACTATTCAAAAACTACTGTTCAGATTTTCCTGCAGTTTTCATCAATAGACAGTGATTCTTGAAGAAGGTTCTAGGCTATGATGTATCCCGGAAAAACCGATAAATCCCACGGGACGCGCAAAAGGCATCGCTCAAAAACTACTGCACAGATTTTCATGCGGTTTTCATCAATAGATAGAGTGATTCTTGAGCAAGGTTTTGTGGTATTTGTTATCACGTTAAAACGTATAGTCCCGCGATAAAACCTTCGCGCCATAAACAGACTTCGCGCATATGTAGCCGTGGGCAAAAGCTAGTAGTTGACTAATTCGTAATCTCCCTGACATTATTAAGGTAGGAACGTGCCCTTCAGTGGGGACGTATATGAGCTGTGGATTCTCGTTTTTATAAAACTCATCCATAAATTGTAATAAATGAATAATATCTTATTTGTTATTTGTCGTAGGTGTGAGCGAGGACGCTCTGAAGGAGTTCTCGATGATGTTCAAGCACTTTGACAAGGACCGGTCCGGACGGCTCAACCAGCATGAGTTCAAGTCTTGTCTGCGAGCTCTCGGGTACGACCTGCCCATGGTGGAGGACGGCCAACCGGACCCTGAATTCGAGGCTATTCTGAGTATGTACAGTGCGACGATGCAGTTAAATATTTCCTAGGTTGTGTGATGCAATGATGATGGAGAAAGATTGGCATATCATGTTTATGCTCGAAATTAATAAGCTATCTTTTAATCTAAGTTTAAAATCAATCCGAGATTGATACCAATCCATAGATCAGGCTTTTTCTATCTGCGTCTCAATATAAAAAGTAATGCACAGTAGTTTTTGTTGGCCGATAACCTGAGATCTTTTGCCTCTTGAACCGTTCTGTTCATCGTAGAACTGTATTGTTCCGTTCATATCGTATGGATGTTTTCCATAATTATTATTAATGCGAGTTTTAAATAATTAGCAAAACAAAGTAAAAGGTTCCATAATACTTATGTTTTCAAATATTAGGCGTCTTTTAACAATACTTTTTTCAAAAGCGTCAATAAAACAAAACTGTAGAATGGAACTTTATTGCTTCTGTCTGTGACTTCTTCAATTGTCGCCTGATGTGTAAGTTGTTGACACACTCAAACACGAATTTGGATTCAAATCGTGATCTTGGATAGCTAATAATGGATTTTAGGATTGAATATTTATGTCGAGTAGTAGTCGCATAGAATTAAAGGTAGCCATTTCACTTTTTTAGTATTTGTCAGATATTAATGCAAATCCTATATAATATTTATCAAAATGTTTCTTCACCCTATGACGTGCGGGAATCGAATCGAGAAATGTGGTTGCACTAAACGTGTCGACAATCCTCAGTCGTCAAATAATAAATTGACGTTTACTTTAAAAAGATGATATTTTTCCGCGATCTTTGAAGGAAACAGTGTTAATGCGTTAATTTGTCTGACGTGAGCGGTTTTGTTTATTTCGACTCACTAGTCAAAAAAATAAAAGTTTGTTCTTTTCACTAATACACCCATCCTATATTTAAATTTCCTTTATCTATTATCATGCTATTAATCCTCTATAAAAAAAACCTATAACAATTAGTTTATTGCCAACATTGAACACTGATGATATTATGATCATTATATCATCCAAACGCCTGACATTATGAATTTCAAAAAAAGAACATTCCCATGCAAAGACATTTTCACCACCAGATCGCAAAAATTTTGAAAAAAGATCAATAAATTGTAGACTAATTCGTAATTTCGGATTCTCGTCTTATCGTGTTATTTCGCGCCATTTTTTCACTCGAATATTGGAAATCGCAAACAAACAATTACTGTGTGCGTTGTTTACAAAAATGAGTGATTCTAGCTTTGATGACACACCACCAGATATTTCTAAAGCAGCATTCTTCAGCAGCTTCGCAATTAGACTATTCTTGAATTTACATAGTTCTTACAACACTGTACAACACCCTATGGTATGAGAATCTTTTATAGAGGATTCACATCATGATTGTAGATAAAGTCTTGTATGCAACTGTTATAATTAGATATTAAAACACTCATGTGATACTATTATCACGCTCGGCTACCTCTGATTATACAACAGTTGCATAAATAACTATTTCCACTTTCCTTGATCCAAGTTTTACGTCTGTTATTATTTTCTCACACGTTCATACGTTTGGTGTGCAATTATTATTTTTTTCCCTCTGGAGAGAGGCTGAGAATCCTCATGGATACTAACGCGATCAAGTGCCGCAGTGATTATGTCCGACTTTAAACTGATCGAGGCGGCTTGACCGGCATGAGCTATTGATCACTCGGCCCGAGTGTTGGCCATTAAGGCTGTTCAGCTTGGATGGACGGGAGTGCAATTAAAAGCGTGCTTTCGTTTCCAGACGTGGTGGACCCGAACCGCGACGGGCAGGTGTCGCTCCAGGAGTACATGGCGTTCATGATCAGCAAGGAGACGGAGAACGTGCACTCGTCCGAGGAGATCGAGAACGCCTTCCGCGCCATCACCGCCCACCAGGACCGCGCCTACGTCACCAAGGACGAGCTCTACGCGGTGAGCCTTTGTTCTGCCTTATTTTGCAAGCTTCCATCACTTGGAACTGACACCATTTGTGTTGTGGGTTGCGGAGTGCGGTCTATGATTTGCAAGCACAGTTTACTTCAGCGTTGCCGACCTTTGTATCACAATGAAATGTGTAAAAATATGGAAATGTAATAAAAATAAAAGGCTGAATAATTTATCGACTCTTGTAAAACGTTTACAATAATCGTAATAAAAATAAACCTTCAGTTACAATCTAGCTTAAGTATTATGTTATATATATATATATATAAACTCTTTATTGAACACAATTACAATAAAAATATTACGTACAAATATAAGTGGTTCAAAGGCGGACTTATCGCTCAAGAGAGATTTCTTCCAGTCAACCCTAGATGGTTGTGAATGAAAAAAAAAATTTGCAGGAACACTGTATATATAATTGATTTTTAAAATGTATATGATTAAATATATATATAAATATACTTACCCATTATACATACATATATATACATACACACACACACACACATATACATATATATACAATATGATCAAGTGCAGAAAGTAGTCTATGACAAACTACATAGGTAGTATTCCTTTAGATTACGCTTAAAAGAAGCAATGGATTGACGAACTAAATAGGAGTTAAGCGGTGATTATAATTTATTAATGCTACTTCTAATAATTAGATATAACACGTGTTCGAATCTCGCCAGAGTAGAGTATTTTGTTTGCCTTTATCTATCTATCTATATTATACTAGCGGACCCGACAGACTTCGTCCTGTCAAAAAGATTTGTAAAGTGGCCGTTTTTTGTTCCTACTTATTTTATAGATAAGGAAATTTTTCCTGAATTTTCTTTGCTATTCTGAGCCCGAGACCTTTCCAACGAATGCAAAACCGTGGAAATCGGTTCGTCGCTCTGAGTATAGCGTCAGTTAAGAATAAACCCACTTTTTTTTCTTTTCCTTTTAATTATTTTTATTTTATTTCTTGAGAAAACCAACAGCATGAACTTAGATTAAATGACAATAAATATATGTTATAATGTATAGCCAATAACAGGTTTCCCTTAATTTATCCATTATTACAATTTAGAGTAGACAACTATAAGTTAGTAACAAGCAACACACAAGAGATTATTTAAAAAATATATACCTATATATAAATTACAAAAACAAGCAACCCTTCGAATTTAACTAGTATTTAAGAAGTAATATTTAAATTCATAAAAATTATTACTACATATACATATACTTCTTAATTATTTTTTATCAACTCCATCACTCTTTGCAAAAATCCGCGTTTGCCCTCCGCAAAGAGGTCCAATGTTTTGAAATTTTTATTATATGTGCTAGCAATTCTAAATAGTACCGAATTTTGTAGGTAGTTGGTATGACATGTGGGTATTTGTAACAGTGATGTGTGACGTGTACGATATTTTGGCGTATTAAATGTAATTTTTGATAATAAATCTGCGCAGTCAATTTTGCTATTAATAACATCGTACAAAAAGCTCATATCCTGGACAATACGCCTCTGTTCTAGGGATAATAGACTGTGCTCGTTGCGACTCTCCTCATAGTCTCCAGGTGATTTACGAGAACGATAGTTAAGATGTCGAACAAATCTATTCTGAATGGTCTCAAGCCGATGTTTATACACAATATATTGTGGCGACCAAATTGTGCATGCGTACTCCAAGATACTTCTGACATATGCATAATAGATTGTTTTAACCACTGATATGTCAGAGAATGGTTTACAAGCCCGAAAGACAAAGCCAAGGCTTTTGATCGCTTTAGTTGCTTACGTGGTCGATGTGATCTGAGAGTAACATTTTGTGGTCAAAGTAGACACCTAAATCTCTAACACTATGTTTTCGATTAATGGGATCTTTATGAAAATGGTAATCATATTTAATTGGCTTTGGCTTCCGGGTGAATGTTATGCATTCACATTTATCTGTGTTAATTTTAATATTATTTCTTTTATAATATTCTAACAAACTATTTAGGTCACTTTGCATTAATAGACAATCTTGCAGTGACTTGATTTTGCAAAAAATCTTTTTATCATCTGCATACATGAGAAATTTGGAGTACTGTATACTAGATCCTATATCATACAGATAGCAGTTGTAAAAAACAGGGGCCAAGTGGGATCCCTGCGGGACACCTGAAGGTATAATTATATATCTAGAACGGTAACCACTCATGACAACCGCTTGAGAACGATTTGTTAAATACGATTTGATCCACCGTAAAAGATCACCGTGGATCCCCAATAATTGCAACTTGTTAAGCAGGATGACATGATCCACACGATCGAAAGCCTTTTCGAAGTCCGTGTAAATCACATCAACCTGCCCTCCTCTTTCCATATTTTCGAAAATAAAGTTCGAGAAGCATGCTAAGTTCGTTGTAGTAGAACGTCCCTTCATAAAACCATGTTGCTGCTGTGGGATAGATTGCGCCAGTAGGGGATAAACTTCGTCGTAGATAATCTTTTCGAGTACCTTTGCCACAATATTTAAGATAGAAATACCTCTGTAGTTTGTAATGTCCATCCTTGAACCCTTTTTGTGAATGGGCACTACGTGAGCCTCCTTCCATTTTCTCGGAAATATACCCTCACGCAGTGAACGGTTAAATATGATTGCCAAAGGAACTGAGAGTGTTTTTGCACATCGTAACCAGAACACTGACGGTAAACCATCGCTGCCGGGACTTTTGTTGGGATCTAATCTTTTTAAATACTTTTCTATATGTTGTGCGGTTGTTTGTATCTTAGATAATGAATCGGGGTATGTTGATAATTCTTCTACAGCTAAGGAGGTACTATCGGGTTGTTCAAAAACACTCTCAAAATAGGAGCAGAATGCGTTGCAGATATCCTGTCCCGCAGTGAACTCTTTATCCCGAAGTAAAAACTTTTTTGGGTATACGGAACCACCACGCAACGCCTTAATAAAACTCCAGAATGTTTTTGGATGTTTTTTGATACCATCCCCACAGTTTTTTGTGAAATATGAGAAACACTCTTTTTGTATATGACGTTCTCTCGTGCGCAACAAAGCAAACTCGTCGTAGTCCAATAAGTTACCGTATTTCTTCCAGCGGTGATGAGCTTTAGTCTTTTCCTTGATTATTTTTATCAGCGCTGGCGAGTACCACTTAGGATACGAACGCTTTCCTGATCTATGTATGGTAGGCACATACAAATTTACACATTCATATATTATATTATACAATGTATTAACGGCTTCGTCAACAGAAAAGTTGCACAGAATGTTTTGCCAGTCTTGTTTATTAAAAAAGTTGTTCATGTCAGTATAGCACGCCTTTTGAAAATTACGCCTAGGCTCACTTGTCGCCTCCTGAAGAGGTGTAATATATAAGTCTAGTATTGTGAAAGTAAAAGAAGGGTGTGCGGGTCTTCCTTTAATAGTGGTATGGTTACGGGTGATATGTGTATTGGTAGATTGGAGAAAACTAGATCCAGTGTATTATTTGCAAAATTTTTCGTACAATTGAACTGTTTTAATCCGTACTGCGTCAATAAGTCTAATGTTTGTGTACTGGCATGCTGCACTTCGACTGAACCCTTCCTCATAATTGTGTATCCATCTTGTGCCCAAGAAACGCAAGGTAAATTAAAATCGCCAATCAATATAAAATTGTCGTTTGGTGATAGCTGACATTCATGCTCGAAGAACTGGCAAATTTTATTTAGATCGCCGGGAATTTTATGAGGGTCGGGCGGAATATACACTACACAAAAATGAATAATTGAGTTTGAAATTCCGGCAGCGGGAGGGACAGTTACCCAAAGTAGTTCAGTAGATGAGAGGTGGTCAAAATTCCGGTACATGGCACCTAAAGAATTCCGTGTTAACATTACAATACCTCCACCCATACTTCTGCCGGAAATTTTCGGATTTCGGTCAGCTCTAAATACGTCGTACCTATTATCACATAGCTCACGGTCAAAAATCCCGGAGTGTAACCATGACTCTGTCAATACAATTATGTCGTAGTCATTATTCAAGATATTAAGTCTCAATTCAGTACATTTAGTCCTTAATCCACGAACATTTTGATAATAAATATTTAAGTTATTATTAGCCATTTAGAATAATTATATACACCGGTATTATTAGAATCGAAGTAGAAACGAAGTAAATTAAGGACATAAATGTACACGCAACAAATTCTGTACGGTATGTATATAAAGTTGATTTAAGCTTCACCGAGTCACAGTTGTGGAGACTAGAACCGATCGAGCAACTTGAACTCAATTTCAACACAGTCACTGTGAGCTGCATACAACATAAAACATTAACCGAAACAGAACACACCAACAAATCAAAGAACAATCCAAAACAATAATGTATGGTATGGTGAGGTAATAGTAATATTTTTACAAGACGGTAATTTAATAAAAACTTCATTCGCGCGCCCGCGCCGCACTGATTGAGTAAAGATATACGATCAACAAATAAGTGTGCACTCATTCGCTGCCGAAATGTTTTAACAGTAAAGTAGACATGTGTGTAAGTTATACAAATGACTTTATGTTTGAATGGTTTGAATAAATATTTGTTATGAATTGTATGTTTTCGACTGCCAAGATTATAGTTATGAGAATAATTGCGTAATAAAAAAATATTATTAGAAATGTGTCTTAATGTGCTATATGATATATATTCTGTTTTTGGACCCAACGCAATAACAATAAAATACCCACAGAACAATGTTATTGATATGCAGATTCCGCTGATTAAAACGAATAGTAGAATTAGCAGCACATATATTGAGTGAGCGAGTTGCCTATTCACACCGCGTATAACAGTGTGATTGTACTCTGCCAAAGAGTAAAAAATATAGAACTGTTGTTGCTCTTAAACAAATTTTTGTGACGAGAGGTTGCTTTTACAAAGTGGATGAGATTAAACGAAACTTGTAGAAAATAAAAAGTAGCTGCTATATAAATAGTAATTATACCAATCATGTTACCATCTTCAGTATGTCCTTCTCTTGTGTTATGTGTAGAGCTGGAGACGTGTTGTTCTTCCTTACAAAAATCCTTCCGTTTTTTGTCCAAACATACTGGTACTCCTTTAGTTTAGCAGCTTCTCTGCATCTCTTCAGTAATATCTTATTCAAGGGTGTGAGATGCTCATTTACATAGACTTTGCCAGAGTTACTATGTATGTTCAAATCCTTATTAGTCAGTCCGTTTTTACGAATACCAGATATTATGTTGTCCTTAATCGTGCGGTGTTTCATCTTAGCTATAATATTTCTAGGTCTGCCCGGTTGCTTGATTTTCGGACTGATTCGGTTAACCTCCTGGATGTCTTCTCTAGAAATAGAAACATGAGCGTGCTTGGCTATAGAAAGTATTATTTCGTATAGCTTTTCATCTTTTGATTCTTCAACACCAACGATCTCTAAATTTAAAATGCGTTCTCGCTGATTGTTTGAGTTCATTTCCAATTGTAATGACATGTTCTCGTTAGTCAAAGCATTGATTCTGGTTTCTAGGGATTCAATGATATCCTTACTCGTGGCTAGTGAATCTACTTTTTGCGACAGCTCCCGACATTGGTTACTGTGAAATTCCATAGATTTTTCGAGTTCTACAAATTTATTCAATGTTTCTTTGTGTGTCTTGCTAAGAACTGATACAGATTTCTTAATTTCTTGATATTCTTGTCGAACATTATTTATCTCAGATTTGATCTCGGTAAAAGACTCCATAAGATTACTAAAGTCTGTTCTTATGTAAAAGGACTTTTATCCAAATTGGATATGTCAGTCCTGTCGGAACATATACATTATCATACACAATACGGAACATACACAATCACAGTTAATCTCAAGGTAGTCGCGGCGGGCACAGTACATTGTATAATATATGGGCCTCTTTGGAAGTTGGCTCGGCCAAAATACTGTGGGAACATACCAACATCCATAATATTAATTTTTAATCTGTTAATTGAATCTCTCCTAGCATCTTGATAACGGACACAGTCCACCAAGAGGTGTTTGTTTGTTATTTATTATTATTAGTTATTATTAGGTGTGATTGTATCTTGTACTATATTGTATTTTTGTATTGTATTATTGTGATTGTTAACATTGAAAAGAGGAGATAAAAAATAGACCTTCAGTTTCTTGCCTGTTCTTCTCGAGAAGGCTCTCCCAATTCCGAACAGGTGTCGAGTCAATATATTTTTTCTTTTTTTTTTTCCTTATTCGTACGTACGGACAAGGTTTTTGTTTTTTTTTTTATTTTATTGTTTTTTTTTAATTATTATTTAAGCTTTTTTTTGTTTGTTTGTTGACGTCAATAAGTGCCTGTAAAGGTCTATGTTGAATAAATATTATTTTGATTTTGATTGGTTCAGAACCTGACCAAGGAGATGGCGGAGTACTGCGTGGCGCGCATGAAGCCGTACGTGGAGCCCAAGACGGAGCGCGCCGTGCCCAACGCGCTCGACTACATCGACTTCACACGCACGCTCTTCCAGAACTAAGCGTTCTTTCACATCGCGTACAGATTATTCGATACCACGATACTGCCCGCTATACACTTACAAGAACATCGATACCGGTTCATTGAAACAATGCAGTCTCGTTCCCATTGAGGGTGAAGGATTGTTGCGTAAATCTTTTTCATGGTAAGATTCAATTTCACCATCTGTTTGGTTTTGAATCGTGCAAGATCTAATTTGTTATATAGTGAATAAATAAGTTTTAAAATTATTGTTTAACGCAGATCTTATTGTGGTTGACAAGTAATCTGTACGTATAAGCTTGTTGCTTTTGCCTTCATTTGTAATGCAATTATAATAATGTATTCACAATGTATTCCTTCGAGACAACTACACAGCTTAGTGTACGCTTGCTTTTCCGTCTTATTGATTCCAAATTTTCTATAGACTGAATGGAAATTCGCATTTTAAGAGATGTATTAGACGTAAGCCTATTCATTGCCTAGCTAATGAGCCGTAGTAAGTGGAAGCAGACTTCGCTTCGAAGCGAGAGTGGAGTCCGCAGCCTCCCTCTAGCTACTTGTGTAGCGCTAATTTTACTATTAAGTAAATTCACCAGAGGGTTTGAATTCCTTTTCTCTGAGCGTAGCAGAGAGATACGAAGCTCCCTAGCACCTTGAATGTATCATTACTATATAGTATTCTGCAATGTTTGATTGAGTGCTTGAAATATTTATTGTATGTTAACTTTTCACAATGGATTTAAACCATAAGTTTTGTCTAAGAATTTCTATTTATTTTGTATCGCCCTATATAATCGTTTACTATAATATCAAATAAAATATTTATATCAATTTAATGTGTTTGATTAAATATTACAATTGAAGTATACATTTTTTTTACAGCTATAATTAATGCTATTTATCTTCTAATAATCTACACACTTCTCATAATTTATAAATTCGACATATTAAATCGGATACACTATCATACAATGCATTAATTGGGAATTAACTTGCCCAACATTAAAACTACATTGGCCAACTTTCCACTATGAGAGATATGTTATTTACTAGCATGTTAAGACTTAACAATGGTTAAAAGATTAAAATGTCCCAAAGTGAAAAGTCACCCAATCCCAAATTCCATATCTTTGTCGACATAAATATATATGTAGGAATACATTTTCTAATCAAAACATTTCAATACAATAAAAGTTACTAGTATTTGACACATTTTTCTCTAACCCAGTTGTTATAAGCCCAGATTTCATAGGATACATAAATAAATACATTTCGGTATAATGAATCTGTAATTATAGTTGCGATCATTGACCTCGCTTGTGCCGTAAAAAACCTTTAGCCTTAGCCAAATAGAAAGATATATTTCTCTATAAACCAAGATCAACTGCGTATATAGGTTAAGCACGTGCCCATTGAAATTCATGAACCAAAAAGCTGTTTGGTGTCAATAAATACTGAAACAAAACAGACACTGCTTCACTATATAACAACGAGACTGAATAGTCACAAAAAACTAATTATAATAATAATTATCTGATCTCATTATTAATAACTGCTACCAAAGGTTATTTACACCTTGTGTTAACATGTTAATACTACATCTAATCCATATATATAAAACTTTATATAATAAAAAATACATTATCAAAATTACAGTTAACATTTAAATGACTATGCACAGGCTACATACAACCAGAGGTTGAAGCATACCAAAATAATTTGTAATAACATATTTGTCAGATAAGTAAATAAATAATGTATTTTCGAGACTATGTAAGACTCGAGAATAATGCTTGAAGACCTCCGTAGTTTCCCAACAAATGGCTTTAAAAATATACATGGGAAAGAAGGAAATCATGTAGCACCCACTTTTGTGAAGGTTGGACGCTGGAAGTTACGAGTATGTATACCTGGGAACAAATAGTTTACCTGGGTAAATCCAACTTCCACAAAGAGCGCAATCGGAAGTTATACAGCATATAGAGAGTATCTCAAGCCGATTTATTTGTGTATGTTAAGTGCCGCTGAGGTTTCTTAAAGAGAGGTACCATAGTCACTGAAAGAGTAACGAAACGGTTTGGAGTTCCTCTACATGATCGCATATAACAAAATTCACAGCCAGGGAAGAATTGCCAATATTAAGACACTATATATGTATATTTCTTGTAGGACTAACAGCCATTGGGGCGGAACAGTCCTTGAGTAGCAGGCATATGAATGGAATCGTAGTACTAGTTGGACTTCTACAGTATCGTCACAGTGAACGGTCCTGTGAAGTGTCAGTCTGAAATAATGATTGTGTCTCATTTTCTACTGACGAAACTGATTTCAATTGGTGTTAGCTAATGCTGGGGCACCAATGATAGCATTTATAATGGATAACGAGGATATCATTGTTGGTGCAAAACGGAAGTAACATAGATCAAACACATTATTGTTTCAAGAGTTTAGAAGCTCCAATGTCCAAGCTCCAATTTCAACGGCAAATGGCCATAGACAAGTTCATGTTTGTTCTTGTATTAACACTGTATGCACACTGATAGTTTCAATTGTACACTTCACTTGAATTGAGTTTGAAAGTTCGCGGCTGGCCGCTCTTGCAGTTTTAAGTTTCCACATAAGCGCGCGAGAGCCGAGCTCAGGGCGCCTGTATGTTGGTGGGTATTTGTGCACGTTGCAGCAGCCGAAATTCTGCGGGCTCTACGAGGTGTTGTAACTTCTGCAGTAGGGCGGGCGGCAGCGGGTGCGCGGTGTCGGCGGGGGCGGGGGCGGGCGGCGCGAGGTAGCGCAAGCCGAGCAGCTCGCGCACCTGCGGCCGCGCGCGCGCATTGTACGTCAGGCACCACTGCAGCGCCGCCAGCAGCGGCGCCGGGAGGTCTGCAACAAAACTCGCTCTTATAGTCTAGTTGATAGCGACTAGATTTCACAAATAAGTAGAAGTACCTGATGGTTGGTACGACAGTTGCCTACAGTATACAAAGAAACCAGAGTGTATGTTGCCAATGTGACATGTAGCCGGCTCGCCACAGCCAGGGTATGCAATTTAATGCATTTCCCTCAGGGGAACAAAAAAAAAATAAAAAATGTAGCTAAAAAGTCTTCAATATATAGGCTACAATGTTCATCCTAGTAAATAACCAAAACCTGGCAGTTCTCTTACAGAATAAGAATACAAGATTATTGTTTACTTGACAATAAAACAAACTACATATTACATATTCAATTTTACGTCAATGAATAAAAATATCAATAATTTTTAAAAATATCGTACTTCTAGCAGCCGGATACGATGAGCGGGAAAATGATATACTCACGCTCCACAGGCGGGTAGTCGATCTTGTGGTTGGGGTCGAGGATGGCGGCCAGCTTGGCGAGGCTGGGGATGTGCCCGAACGGCGTGCGCCCGTACACCATGCTGTACAGGATGCAGCCCAGCGACCACACGTCCGAGTGGAACGAGATCTGCCCAAGCAATCTCGTGTAATACATGTTATATAAAAACGGGGAGCGTGTATGAAAGCATTACTGGAAGCTAGGCAGGTATGTTTGGAACATTGCAAATGGAAAATTGTGATCTCTGCCTAGACCAAAGGGAAAAAGGTGTGACTACTTATATGTGAACGTATTTGTAATAGATCTTGGCATATGAAATTGTCATATTTTATATTTGTATTTCAAACTTTATAACTTTTTAAATTTTATATTATATTTTAAAGTTAGCTTTTTTGGTTGCTACATAAATATGTAAAATACAAAAGTCTAAAATTACCTATAAAAAATAGCAATAACACACAAAGTCCTAAAAAATGTTAATCTTTGAACAAAATAATTGATATTACAAGAATAGATTGATGGTCACCTTGATGGGGGCTCCGCCGTCGGGCGCGGCGCCGCCGTAGCCTCCGGCGCCGCCCATGAGCGCCTCGGGGCTGATGTACGAGTGTATGTATGTATGTATGTAGAATGGTCACCTTGATGGGGGCTCCGCCGTCGGGCGCGGCGCCGCCGTAGCCTCCGGCGCCGCCCATGAGCGCCTCGGGGCTGATGTACGAGTGTATGTATGTAGAATGGTCACCTTGATGGGGGCTCCGCCGTCGGGCGCGGCGCCGCCGTAGCCTCCGGCGCCGCCCATGAGCGCCTCGGGGCTGATGTACGAGTGTATGTATGTATGTATGTAGAATGGTCACCTTGATGGGGGCTCCGCCGTCGGGCGCGGCGCCGCCGTAGCCTCCGGCGCCGCCCATGAGCGCCTCGGGGCTGATGTACGAGTGTATGTATGTATGTATGTAGAATGGTCACCTTGATGGGGGCTCCGCCGTCGGGCGCGGCGCCGCCGTAGCCTCCGGCGCCGCCCATGAGCGCCTCGGGGCTGATGTACGAGTACGTGCCCGTGGCCTGCGCGCGCACCACGCTGGTGGCGTCACTACTGATGGCCGACGCGATGCCGAAGTCGATCAGCTTCAACCTCCCGCACACCAGCAGGAAGTTCGCCGGCTTCAGATCGGCGTGGATCACACCTGCCCATACCGATCCAGTATTTTATATATATTTTTATTTATATGTTGCATAGCTTTTTGCAACAAAGTTCCATCGAGTGTTACCGATTTTCACAGATTTAAAACAATTCACAAAAATAGTCTCATTAAAAAAGGATATTACACTGTTAAGGATTACTTGAATGATTAACAATGCTTGGGTTTAATTTTAGTGACTCGATAGTCATATTACCAAATTTTTCGACAATAGTATGTAACATTAAACTATAGTTTTTATAGATATGATTTAAACTTGTTTTTACTTGTAAAGGAAGTTTAAGACTATTTATCTGAGGCCAGCTTATCTGTAAAAACACAGGCAAAACGTAGTTGTAGTTTAAAAAATTTATTCTCCACAAAGGATTTCTCACTTTTGCTATTGTAAAAATTCTATTTGAAGATGAAATTTTTTATTTTGCTATTGAGTAGTACGGCCCATTGGGATACCAGCCCGACTAACATGAACACCAAATCACATGATAAAGCCGTGTAACACGGTGAACTGTCAAAACCAATTTATTTTTATCGTATTTATACAGTTCAGCGCAATAAACTATTAAATATTGTCATGTCGTATTTTAGTGTTCAGATAAGCCCGACTGGATTGGATTGATTGTATAACACCATGGTGGGCAGAGGAGATTTTCGCAGCACTGATTCACTTTTAACACATCACAGCCTAAAGGGTGCGCAGTAATTATAAGAGCTCAGAATAACAGTATAAATATAGTTACCACGTTCATGGATGTAGTTGACGGCCAACAGCATTTCCTCCCAGTAGTGCAACACGAGAGCAGGTGGCAGGCCAGCTCCACGAGCACGGAGGAACGAGGACAGATCGGTCTCTCCTACTTCAAGCACCATGCGCAGTAACTGGTTGCTGCGATCGTACTCACTGCAAATTTAAGACTCAATTTAAATGATTAGTTCAAGCACCTCTACACATCAAACAAGTAACAAAACAAGTTAGGATTACAATTTAGATAAAAAAAAATATACTTAAAATTGTTATTGTAATGTTTTGTGTAATAGTAATAAAATAAATAAAAACCCATGTTCAGAGGAAGTCTGAGGTTAATGTGATGATAATAAAATATACAATAGTAATTATATTATTTACTAAGCATAAATTCATTTTTTAATGTTCTAAGTATCATACAAATTTAATCTTGGAATTATTATCATGTTAAGTAATCATTAACTTTATTTCTACTTTATAAGAGTAATTCAACATACACTTTTTATTTCAGGCAAAAATTTTAATTTCACCACCATTTTATCTCATAAATTGTAGTTAATTATAAATGCTATAAAGGCAAAGTACTTTCAGAAGAGATCATCTCACATAAAAGGATAAGTTGTATTGAAAATGTGCTATCTCTGAAACAAATCAATGTGTAATACTGATAAGTTACACTCACTAATCATAAAGCCTTATGACTCTGTCAGAATTTTGCAGCTCGCGCAGCAGTCTGACTTCGTTGACGTAGCCCTGCGCCAGCTCCTGGTCCGTGGCCAGAAACACACACTTTACAGCATACTCACAAGATGTGCGCACTTCTAACACCTGATAATTAATAAATAAAATTATGTCATAATGAAGAGAACACTTGGATCACAACCCTTTTACTACTGTGTTATTCGTTTTTTTGTTTGTTTAACTGTGTGAAACCCAATTCTTGAAAAGCTAATTGAATTGCGCACACCGATTAAAATCACCAATTTGGCTTTAACCAAGTGGGTGGAATTAATTTGCCAGTGTGAGAATATTATTACTTTATAAGAGCACCAATTTATAAGCATCAGCAACATTACAAGCAATTTATGACCATTGTTGCACTTGATGCATGGATCTTAATGCTATGCAAATATAAAATGATTTTAGGACTTAAAATGCTTAACATATAAGTTAATAGGATTGATGTGAATGTAACAGTGGAATATATACTTACTTTATACACTTCACTTGAACCACCAGTTCCTAACTTTTTAATGAATAAATACTTTTTATCTTTTATGTTTGTTGTTTTGAATAATATTTTAGAGTTGTTTCCCACAGCACCTTGTGGGTATGATGGTGTAGCAGCAGATGAGACTGGCATTTGTTTCCTATTGACAGGTGTTTCTGGTACCGGTCCGGGTGCCAGCTCCTGCTGGTGATTCCCAGAATGAACATCATCTTTAGATTGTTTTTGCGTAAACAATTCACATCTAACTTTTTCTCTATTCTGAATCACAGCTTTCTTATGGCTTTGCCTAGTTGAATTTGGTGTAAACCTTCTGATTCCTGACTTTATTTTAGGAGTAGCTATCTTAGCCTTCTGACTACTACTTGGGGCTTTAGCTATTTCAGGTGTCCTTTTTACCACAGAATTGACTTTTCCACTAACTAGTCTGTTATTGTTGTGGGGCATTAGTACTGGTCGTGATTTAACTTCTGAAGTTGTTGTTACGATTCCCTTTTGGACACTGTGGAATATGTTGTTGTCTTTGTAGGGATATGTGTGATTAGATAAGTCATCTTTCAAGTTTTCTTTGTCATGATCGTGATTCGTAATAGTATTTTTTCTTTCAGAAGCATACTTTATAATGTCTGATGTATGTCGTGTATTTGGGGTTCTAAATCCATTGTTTAATCTACAAGGAGACAACTTTTTAGCAACAGTCTCTACACATGAATTGTCACTGTCATCTCCAGAAGAACAACTAGCATCGGAAATGTCTACAGAAGTTTGTAAAGGCATCAAATTTGCAAGCAGTGCCGACATAGGCATTGGTGCAAACTTCGCACTGTTTGCAGTTGATTCGGTATTTCCACTCATGATTCTAGTATCTTGTAGTCAGTTGCATGTAATAAAAGCCTGGACAAAATTTTCTTTTGTAATTTACTATAATACCAGTTGCTAGATTTACCCATGCAATTCAATGTTTCACTAGTAGTATTTTGGACACCTGTAAAATTGATAACAACACTACCATAAAACTTAAATTGGTATAATTAAATAAAAGATAAAGTACAAATAGTAAATATATTAATATTTACTGTACTTTACTGCCTGTCAAAAATGCAGTTACAGTTTCATTACCCTTAATGCCTTTGTAGTATGATATCTAAGCCAATGTTACGTTAATATTCCCTATGATACAGTAGCCTTTCATTTTTAAGAGTCTTTTATTTTAAGTAGTTTCAAGAGAGTCTATTGAGAACAAACATGTCCATATGATTTCGCTGCCACTCTGCCCCTACACTCTCTCGTTCATCAAGTCGCGTGTTCGGCTAAAATTGAGCTAATTGGTAAAAAAAATATGTTGATTTGACAGTCAGTAGATGTATAACTTTGAAGTATGACTGAAATTATTATTTTTCAAATGAATTAGTGAATGATCTTAATCATATTATGATTACGTTTAAGATTAAATTTTAAGAATGTACACTCTGGATTAAATAGACCAAAATAGTATTTTATTGTTTAAATCAGAAAAACAATTGCGTGATATTTGCTGAGACACCACTCTCTCTGACAGAAGATTACATCAGATTTGACTCAACCCCCTCCCCCCAAGATAAATTTGATGCAATTCTATATTCCAATGCATGTTAATTATCATACAAAATTCTAGTCATTAATAAATTCAACAACACCATTATAAAAATAAAATTTAAAGCTGACACTCAATTACCTGTTACACAAATTAACCCACTTTTTGTACCTCCTAAACTTAAACTTGTTCCACTAACCATTATTATAAATAATTAACAGACATACCTAGATCTTTTTAACAACACTTTCAGTTGTTTAAAATTAAAATATAGATTTTGTCAAGCATGGAGTGTCCTTCCCAATGAAGAGCAAACTATTTCATTATAGTTCTAAGTTTCTTTTTAGCACTATAGATTTATTGTAAATAGCCACATAACATATTAATGTTACAATTGTATAAGAATGTGCCGAAATAAATGACAATAAAAAATGTTTTTACTTTATTCCATAAGTGGTGTGATAGACTCTGTATTAATATAAACAAAACAGTCTGCTACACTCCTGACAAGCAGTACATAACATTTAGATTTTTTACAGATTTGCCAATTGTTTAAATAATATGATCTTTATTTGATAATGTTTTACCAAGATTATTTGCTCACTGCATTTTAAATATATCAAAAAGCTGTACCATATGGCAAATATGTTACTAGATTTACTTATGATATGAATCATAAGTTAGTGTGTTAGCGAAAAGAGAAAGAAAGCGAAAAACTTACCCTTTAGTCCGGATTCCAGACTACACCACAAGAGGTCACAAGACGGTAAAACAAGTATAAACATCAAATTTTCTTCAGATGCCAAGTCAAACGTGTGTTCTATCCTCAACGTTTGAATCAAAGATTAGACAAATATATCAAAATATTAATTTATACAGCGAAACACCTTCCTTGTAGAATTAAACAAATTCGTTACACTAATACAAGTTTTGAAAAATATGACAGCGACAGTTAGGCTTACTTTTTCTTTGCTTTTTAATTACAATAATTCGTTTCGACTTTCGTTTTGATAAAGGAAACTATATTCCATACTGCAATATCGGTTAGTTTTTCGGTTTATTTAAAATACATATAAAAACAAAAACAGATCACCCAATAATAAGGAAAAAAAATAAACAGTTTTGTTATATAGGCATTTATGTCGAAGATAAGGGCCCTATGCCACTAGGCTCCGGCTGAGTTAGTAAGTAGGTCATCCCGGTCAAGCCGCCTTGATCGGTTTCCGAGTCCGGCATAATCACTGTGACACTTGGTTGCGGTGGTATTGACGGGGGTTCTCAGCCTCTCCTCTCCAGAGGGGAAAAAGAGTTTATTCGATAGGTTATTTCGGGCAAGCCACCTCGATCTGTTTGAAGTCGAACGTAATCACTGACGCACTTGGTTACAGTGGTATTCATTCTCTATTTCTTCTTTTTGAGCTATATTTTACAGACTAAAATAAACACCTCTCGAATACTGTCGTCAATTGATCTATACAAATAAATAAAATTGGAGTGTCTGTTTGTAATATTAAAATAACCGCTTTCTACTACATGCATATGAATGTATGTACGGTACACATACAAAAATACATATTTTAAACATTTTTGTCTGTCTGTCTCTTTGTTCCGGCTTCTTTGGAACGGCTGGACCGATTTGGACGGGACTTTCACTGGCAGATAGCTTATGTAATAAAGAGTAACTTAGGCTACTAAAAAAAAAATTAACTATTTTTTTATTACATTCTACGCGGACGAAGTCGCGGGCACAGCTAGTCATAAATATAATTTAACCACTGCCATATCTCATTACTAGTAGAAATGCTTATAGACAACTTTTGAAGCGGCGTCTAAATAGTAACCTATTATAGACGTCCAAAAATAGTTGTAATCGGATTATTGAAGTAACTTATGCCACTGAAGGTTTCATTTGCATAACATGTTCATTTTTATTATTTTACCATAATAATCCACAAATTTTGCTACTGAAGCTTTTTTGAGATAGTTAATCAAGAATAGCCGCCTACACGCGCTCTCCGAATAGCCCTTTTCGCTGCTCTTTTTTATTCTCTTATCTTAGATCAGAAACTTCCCGCCACGATTCGCTATAAACAACTTTGGCAGTCTGGTTTAAGATACAGTGAATCGAAATGAGCGCGTAGAAATGCTCCGCGGTACCGCGGGTATTTTTACGTGGATTTAACTCGAACCCACGTAGAAATCTTGTCCCTCATAATACTGACCCCTTACACGTTCAAAGCAAACCAATCTCATAGTAGCGTGCTGTCAAGTACTTGGGCGCCATGTTGGATAAGCAATTCAATTTTACAGTGTATATTGAAAACGTGAGCGAAATACGAGCAGTTATGCGGTTGTATGCTTGGCAAATCAAGCCCCTTGTCCCTTCAAAACCAGCGTACGTAAGACCCGCCATGTCGTACGCGTGCCGGGTATTTTCACAAACCGAGTCACAAATTCTTTACTCCATTCAATAGGCGCATAACCTCTTGTTACGCAGGATGGCCGATGCATCCCATTATCTTTAAAATAGCGACTTTTACCGCGATTTCTTACACGATTATTATCGCGTTATGAATAGTCAAAATAAAAATTGGTAAGCAGGTAATAAATTAAACAACGATTTGATTGGTTATTTTATATAAACATATAATTTAATACGTTCAGCTAAAAAGAGATCCTTTATAATATAAATAGGTACAGTTATGTATCCGATTCAGACTTTTCACCATATCTACAATCCGGTGTCCCGCACTCACATTTCATCCATTTTGATTTCACAGACCAGAATTTGTCGCCGTAATCAAACCTGCAACCATAATAATATATCAATACTTACACAACTATAATAAAGTAATAAGGGATTATTAATATGAAGGATAAAATAATTCACGATAGATGGCGCTATGTTTGTACAATATGTCAATGGCTACAAACGATATATAACAATGAAAGAATGTATTAAATTAACGTAAAAATTCATGTATTTTAGTGTGAAAGTTTTGGATGAATAAGTTTTTGAATGTTAGGTTTTGTTTCATATATATTTATTATAACAAAAAAGTGTTAGTAACACTTAGTTAGTCTATTCTATTAATTTGGTATTGTGTTTTTACTTCTAACAATTAGCTATAGGTACATATATTAATGTTATTAATATATTGAAGTCTGTAATTATTGAGAATAAAATAATTATAATAATTTAGAATTATTGTAGAAATTATTATTATTTGTTTTATATAGTGGCCGAGTGGTTAGGTAGGTTTAAGTTAGGTCCTTATAGCGCTTGCTTTGGCTGAGTGTTACGCGAGTAAGAAATATTAATTTATTCCCAAGTTGGGAGCCGTGGGGCCAGTGTAGTGCAGTGGTGCTCACGTGATCTCCTCCCCGGCGCGGATGTGCTTGGCGGCGTACAGCACGGCGTGCGGCCGGCGCAGGTCGCGCGCGCCGCAGAACACGCGCACCGGCGCCGCGTTGGGCGCGCAGCTGTGGTTGGCGAACCGCGCCGCCGAGCCCCAGCCGCGCGCGTCCACGCACAGCGCCGTGCGCTCCGAGCATTGCTGCACACGTACACACACACACACTGAGCACGCGCAGCTGTGGTTGGCGAACCGCGCCGCCGAGCCCCAGCCGCGCGCGTCCACGCACAGCGCCGTGCGCTCCGAGCATTGCTGCACACGTACACACACACACACTGAGCACGCGCAGCTGTGGTTGGCGAACCGCGCCGCCGAGCCCCAGCCGCGCGCGTCCACGCACAGCGCCGTGCGCTCCGAGCATTGCTGCACACGTACACACACACACACTGAGCACGCGCAGCTGTGGTTGGCGAACCGCGCCGCCGAGCCCCAGCCGCGCGCGTCCACGCACAGCGCCGTGCGCTCCGAGCATTGCTGCACACGTACACACACACACACTGAGCACGCGCAGCTGTGGTTGGCGAACCGCGCCGCCGAGCCCCAGCCGCGCGCGTCCACGCACAGCGCCGTGCGCTCCGAGCATTGCTGCACACGTAACACACACACACACTGAGCACGCGCAGCTGTGGTTGGCGAACCGCGCCGCCGAGCCCCAGCGCGCGCGTCCACGCACAGCGCCGTGCGCTCCGAGCATTGCTGCACACGTACACACACACACACACTGAGCACGCGCAGCTGTGGTTGGCGAACCGCGCCGCCGAGCCCCAGCCGCGCGCGTCCACGCACAGCGCCGTGCGCTCCGAGCATTGCTGCACACGTACACACACACACACTGAGCACGCGCAGCTGTGGTTGGCGAACCGCGCCGCCGAGCCCCAGCGCGCGCGTCCACGCACAGCGCCGTGCGCTCCGAGCATTGCTGCACACGTACACACACACACACTGAGCACGCGCAGCTGTGGTTGGCGAACCGCGCCGCCGAGCCCCAGCCCGCGCGTCCACGCACAGCGCCGTGCGCTCCGAGCATTGCTGCACACGTACACACACACACACTGAGCACGCGCAGCTGTGGTTGGCGAACCGCGCCGCCGAGCCCCAGCCGCGCGCGTCCACGCACAGCGCCGTGCGCTCCGAGCATTGCTGCACACGTACACACACACACACACTGAGCACGCGCAGCTGTGGTTGGCGAACCGCGCCGCCGAGCCCCAGCCGCGCGCGTCCACGCACAGCGCCGTGCGCTCCGAGCATTGCTGCACACGTACACACACACACACTGAGCACGCGCAGCTGTGGTTGGCGAACCGCGCCGCCGAGCCCCAGCGCGCGCGTCCACGCACAGCGCCGTGCGCTCCGAGCATTGCTGCACACGTACACACACACACACTGAGCACGCGCAGCTGTGGTTGGCGAACCGCGCCGCCGAGCCCCAGCCGCGCGCGTCCACGCACAGCGCCGTGCGCTCCGAGCATTGCTGCACACGTACACACACACACACTGAGCACGCGCAGCTGTGGTTGGCGAACCGCGCCGCCGAGCCCCAGCCGCGCGCGTCCACGCACAGCGCCGTGCGCTCCGAGCATTGCTGCACACGTACACCACACACACACTGAGCACGCGCAGCTGTGGTTGGCGAACCGGCGCCGCCGAGCCCAGCCGCGCGGTCCACGCACAGCGCCGTGCGCTCCGAGCATTGCTGCACACGTACACACACACACACACTGAGCACGCGCAGCTGTGGTTGGCGAACCGCGCCGCCGAGCCCCAGCCGCGCGCGTCCACGCACAGCGCCGTGCGCTCCGAGCATTGCTGCACACGTACACACACACACACTGAGCACGCGCAGCTGTGGTTGGCGAACCGCCGCCGCCGAGCCCCAGCCGCGCGCGTCCACGCACAGCGCCGTGCGCTCCGAGCATTGCTGCACACGTACAACACACACACACTGAGCACGCGCAGCTGTGGTTGGCGAACCGCGCCGCCGAGCCCCAGCCGCGCGCGTCCACGCACAGCGCCGTGCGCTCCGAGCATTGCTGCACACGTACACACACACACACTGAGCACGCGCAGCTGTGGTTGGCGAACCGCGCCGCCGAGCCCCAGCCGCGCGCGTCCACGCACAGCGCCGTGCGCTCCGAGCATTGCTGCACACGTACACACACACACACACTGAGCACGCGCAGCTGTGGTTGGCGAACCGCGCCGCCGAGCCCCAGCCGCGCGCGTCCACGCACAGCGCCGTGCGCTCCGAGCATTGCTGCACACGTACACACACACACACACTGAGCACGCGCTCACAGTCATACAAACATGGAACATTACAAAATTATTGCATTCGTACCCATATAATTCAATTTATTCGCAGCTATTGTAAATACAAACATTTCATGACAGAATTAAGCAATGTAATTTTCATTGTTATATTGGCAAAGATAAATACGGTGGCCGTGGAAAAATACATCATCGAATGCGGTACGCGTTTAGGGCATTTATTGTTATTATGACGTCATAGTGATATAGCTAGAACAGATTCAGTGTACAATAGGCTATTTGACAAGTTTTTAAAATCCATTTTATATTATTTAGTAGAGTCTAAGGAACCCAGTAAAAGTTGTTATTTTTAATTCTGGTATATTATTAGCTGAAAAAACATCGAATTAAAAATTCAATATTTGAATAGTCCGCCAAAACGCTACTTTGACAATATGGCGCTGCAATGAGGTCGGTGACGTCACTTGCCTGTATTCTGATCTGAGACCGCTGGCATATATATTTGTTTGTTGTAAACAAAACGAAAGTGCGATTGGATTTACTTTTTATCAGTGATTTATGTAACAAAATGAGTTACAAATGGTGTGTAGTTTCAAAATGTACAAATACGTGTTAAAACTCCGGAAAAACTATTTGTAAGTGTTCCAAAGAATATCGAAGTGCGCCGAAAGTGGTTGCAACTTTCTCGGAGGATCATAATGACATAGCGAATAGTACAAATATTTTCTTTTGTGAAGACCATTTCGATGTAAAGTAAACATAATATGAATACATATACATTCTGAATGAATTAATTATTACAAAATATATTTTGTAATAATTAATTACATTCAGAATGTTAATATTTTCGTATTGATTTAGGTATACTACTTCTAATGTTTTAACAGAATGTCTCTGCAACTCACTTCGAATATTTCCGCTGTTTTCCATAATATTTGTTAAAATTTGTAGCTACAGAGTCCTATGATTTCAATAAGGAGTACACTAAAAGATCCCGACTAAAACTTGTTTGTTCGTTACAGATGGAAAATGAAATGGCAAATTATTATCACTACAAAATGGGTTTCAGTCAGAAAATAATTTTAAATAATAAAGTTGTGCCTCTAAATTTCATTGCCAGCCAGATCGTATTAAAAAAATGTGTGATGCTGGTACTTCCCGATCTGCATTTGTCAAACGGCAAAGAATGACGACGTAACGTGAACAAATTATCGTTTATGTTCACGGAATTGTGCCAAACAAACTTATTATTTGTTAAAGAGACGTTGAAATTTTGTCTTTGGTAGGTTGTGAAAAAGAAAATGTGTTTGGCATTAAGATTTTGATTGTTGTATTGGAAATTGTAGTGCAAGGGTTTTGTAATGTTTTGAATTGTTTTTATCTTGTATTTAAATAGAGATATAATGAAGAACAAAATGTGTATGTTTCATCCCCGACAACATTATTTATAACCTATATAAGTTCGTGTGGAAGTTCATCATTATTTCACTTTCTTTATTATATATTTAAGTTACCAGTAAAGTGTATTTATACTTACTTTGCTGTTTTACATTTTTTAGCTCCGAAACATAAATGTCAGAATTATTTTTGAAAAATAATCCGACCATGATTGCGCGACTTGCGGCAGGTTTCTGCTGTCTGCTTTTACAAAATCGTTGTCTATGGTTGAAAGTACTTGTAAAATAGTGCAAATAAACAAAAAAAACATGAATAGTAAAGAAAATCTTAATATAACGGAGATAATCTACCACAACTAGCGCAACACAAGTAGGCAAACGATGTTTACAAGCAGTGACGTCAGATAAACGCGACCAATCAGAAGCGTTTTGTGTCACATGACAAACGTTTAAAAAATGCAATTTTTATTTACGGATTTTAAAATAAATTAATCATTATTTTCAACTTACGTTAATAAATAATCATTTTTTAACTCTTAATTTATACTGTTAACAGTAAATGACACTTTATTTTTCGCATTGTCAATAGCCTACAGTCGGGTCAATTTAATAGGCCACATTTGACATTTCATTAAAATTCCTCAACTAACCTTGTAATGGCGGACATAAAATATTAAATATTTTTTTAGTTTGGAAATGCACAAATGACCGTTGTTACAATGTTGCGTTCAATGAAGTCTATACGTAAGTGATGTCCTCAAAAAATCGAATGAATGCAATGATTACTTGTGAACGGATTATTCACCATGAATGTACGGAAGTGAAAGTTGGGTATTGGAGAAACGACATGAAAGCAGAATAAATGCAGTAGAAATGAGAGCTTTGCGGAGTATGGCAGGAGTAAAACTGAGTGACAGATTGATAATGAAATGATTAGAAAGAAATGTGGTTAGAAAGAGGATATCGTGACAAGAATAGAGAAAGGGATGCTTGGGTGGTTTGGGCATGTGGAACGGATGGATGAAAGTAGACTGACCAAAATGATTTATGAAGCTTTAGTGAGTGGAGATACGGGACGAGGAAGACCTAGGCGAACATATTTCGAACAAATCGAAAGTCTCCTCAAAAAAGGCCAGGTCAGAAGTACCCGCAATCGTCGAGCATGTATGAGGAATGTTATGAAAGTACATGAAGCGAAAGAGATATGTAAAGACCGTAGCAAGTGGAAAGACGTAATCTCTGCCTACCCCCATGGAAAAAAGGCGTGAGTGTATGTATGTAAAACATGTTGTTCTTTTGTTTTATAATAAAAACAATAATAACTTCATAAACAGAGAAATAATTGATGTTAAAAAAATTTAAGGCAATTAAAATCGTAAAATATATTAATGCAGTACCTATAAAAAAGAGCGTATTCACATTTAAAAGGCCGCCAACACATCTGTTGTTGCGGGCAGCGATAATCCTTACCTCATCAAGTAATCCATTTGCTCGTTTGCCTATTACAGTTATTGTGGAAAAGTACTTTTTTTATAAGATAGGATCTTATAAAAAAAGTACTTTTCCATAATAACTGTATTCGATTCACATATGTTGAAGTAAATATCGATTTTTTCACCATAATCGGAGTGTTTAAGCAGGTCACCTCACTATGAACAAATGTCAAATGTGGCCTATTAAATTGACCCGACTGTATTAACGTCACATGACGATGATGTGTGCTACGGTTGCGTCAGAGCAATGGCAATGACAGAGGGGCCCCACCTCGAGCAGGTCCGGCTTGACGTCCAGCGAGAACACGTACTCGTCGTGGCGGCGCGCGTCGGCGGCGGGCAGCGGCAGCAGCTCCCCGCAGTAGGCGGCCAGCGGCTGCCCGCGGCGCACGGCCCGCGCGGCGCGCAGCCCCCAGCCGCGCGCGCCGCGCGTGCGGAACACGGCCACGCGCGCGCCCAGCGAGCCCGCGCGCAGCATGCGCGTCACGCTCTGGTTGCCGCACTTGTTCTGTAAACACCGCTTTCCACTTCTTCATCAACCGTTCAAATTATATTGCTTTTTCCTAAATATAAATCACGAGTATTACTAAATGGTCAGAGAAGTGCAGATATGTTTATTGTGTTTATCCCAACTAATATTGTAAATGCGAAAGTAACTCTGTCTCTCTGTCTGTCTGTTACGCTTTCTCGCTTAAATCTCGCAACCGATTTTGATCAAATTTGGTACAGACAATCTTTAGATCCTGAGACAGAACATAGGCTACTTTTTATTTCGAAAAAAAGGTATGAAGGGGTTGAAATAGAGGTTAAAAGTTTGTATGGGATTTCTTAATTTTATAAGATAAAACCATGAAACTTTATATTTAAGCACTTGATAAGAAATTATTAAACATTTATTCTAGCAGTTTGGAAACCAGCTAGGGGGTGAAATAAAGGTTGAAAATTAGAAGTTAGAAAAAAAGAATTTTTATCAGTTTTGGGGGTGAAATAGGGGTTGAATTGAAGATAAGACCATGAATCTTGGTACCTTAGATATAAGGGACCAGGATTGACAAAAACTAATTTCACGCGGGCGAAGCGGCGGGCGGAAGCTAGTATATAAATATATGCTATTGTATTATTTAAGGTTTTTAAAAGAGGGGATGAAAAATTTGAAGTTCAAAGATACTGGGCGGTTTTCTCCGAACAGGTAAGTTTTTATTACTTGGCCTTATCTGTGTACAAGGTCAAGTAGCTTTTAACTCTATTTTTTTTCTAATATAGAAGACTGTATGTGGGAAATATAAAGAACATGTGGAAAACATAATTTATATAGGAATATGGTATAAAACACTTGTGTGTGAGCCACCGTATCGTGGTTCTATGGCAGTAAATTTAACCGGAAAGAATTGATACTGTGTATGAGGGTGCGGACCGGGCACGTTCCATTGAATGCTTTCAAATTCTTGATGGGAAAAAGAAATGATCCGTACTGTGAAGATTGTCCAAATTTAGTATTTGGAAGATCTAATGCACATTTTAATGGAGTGCGCCCGCAATGTATCTGACAGAGTTGATCTCATCAATGATATACATGGTAAGAGGGAAGAATAGGCCTGTTTCCATGAAGAATGAATCGGATGTCTTAGAGTTTCTAATGATTAATCATGATATGTAGTAAACAAAAAACAACTTTTTTTATTAAAAATATATAAGATTACTAATATTTTTGGAAATTATAATCGGAAAAATCACTTATTTAATCACGTGACATTAAACACCAATCAGAGAAGCGTGACGTCACGCCTCGCGAAAAACCGGTTGTAGTGAGCTGTACATCTTCTATCTAATCTGTGTTGTTGAACACTGAACAGGTTATTTTGATACAATTTGTTTTCAGAGACTATTGTTAAATTAATACAGTTTGTTTTAAGTTTAATCTTAAAAGACACAGACATTTGCCATGGAATCAGGATTTACCAAAGCAAACAGCAGTAATTTGTCAAAAATTGACGCCGTTATGCTTGGGAAATTTTTCGCAACAAACATAGATTTTGTATATATATTTTGTGCATCGTTTACATTGGGGCACTATACAGTATCTATAATAAGAGGGATTCATTATTTATTATAATGATGTCGTCGACTGACATAAATAAAGTCGATTGTTTCGCGAGGAGTGACGTCATTCAAGACGCCATGACAGTCTTGGCCTTTTTCGAAGTCAATTGGAAGTTCATTTCTAAAAAAGCAAAATACTTATGAGAAAGGCCTATTTTTCTAAAAATATATATTAGGGGTAAAATAGATACTAAACTATCGTTTTAAACGAATTTCCAAATTTTGTCAACTAGCCCATTGTTTATTTGTAATTCATGATGGTTTCAATTCCAAATTTGAAAGTAAGAATAGTTATAGAATAGTTTGTTTCTTAATTTGTTCAAGTTGCCAAGAAACCTGTTAATTAGATTAATTACTATGTAGCCGGTTAATTACTTAACCATTAAGGTGTATGGCTTAGTAATGAGCCAGTATGTGAGGGGGGGGGGGGGGGGGTAGACTGACCGCGTTGCAGGCGCAGGTCTGGTTGCACTCGAACAGCATGGGCGGGTCGTGGTAGGGGAAGGCGGGCGGCAGGCGGCCGCGCACGGCCCACGCGCGCACGCTCAGCACGCAGCACGCGCACTCGCCCGACGAGCACTCGCCGTCCTTGCACAAGCAGCCCTGCACGCACAAGCGTCTCTTGTCTACAAGTGCTACAAGTGGTAGGGGAAGGCGGGCGGCAGGCGGCCGCGCACGGCCCACGCGCGCACGCTCAGCACGCAGCACGCGCACTCGCCCGACGAGCACTCGCCGTCCTTGCACGCGCAGCCCTGCACGCACAAGCGTCTCTTGTCTACAAGTGCTACAAGTGGTAGGGGAAGGCGGGCGGCAGGCGGCCGCGCACGGCCCACGCGCGCACGCTCAGCACGCAGCACGCGCACTCGCCCGACGAGCACTCGCCGTCCTTGCACGCGCAGCCCTGCACGCACAAGCGTCTCTTGTCTACAAGTGCTACAAGTGCACGCACACACATCCACGTCTTTCAACGGTACTTTCCGCTATCCAGGTACCAAGTGTTGGAACAATATGGGCTATATTGTTCATCCAATGAGATTAATTGGGTAGACGAGAATTTTTTAAATCTATACTAATACTAGCTGACCCGGCGAACTTCGTACCGCCTTAGCGTAGCTTCGATGCACTACTTTATTTTGTATAGTTGACCTAATGCTCTTTTAATATAGTCTATGGCTGTGAATGACGTTGACATTCGTATAAAAAAAAATGACATTCGTAACGCGCGTTTTTTAAAATATGCAAAATTAAATGTATACTTTTCAATATTTCTGAGAGATTTTCTTAATATTTTTTTCCGTAAGAACCATCCTTGGACTTCCACAAACATTTAAAAAAAAGAATTATCGAAATCGGTTCAGCCGTTCACACGTGATGCCGTGACAACGCGAAACGGGTTTCATTTTTATATATATATAGATTATAAAGAAGTAAAGTTTGTGTGTTTGTATATTTGTTAAATTGTAAGGGGTAATCTCGGGATCTACTGAACCGGTTTTAAAAATTCTTTCACCAATAGAAAACCACATTATTGCTGAGTGTCATAGATTATATAAAAAACCGAAAATTAAAGAGGCTTTTACGTGGTAGTACGTTTTGTAAAGTGAATCGGAGAAAAAACGCTCGAATGAAAGCGTTTCTTACGAACGCTGCCTTAACTATGAAGATATATTTTTGCTTGAAAATGCCTACAAAAAAGTCAACGAAAGCATATGTCTAACTTTTATATTTAAGAAAAAAAAGTAGTTTTTTTTTAAATATTACAGTTAGAAATTAAAACGTAACTCTGTACTAAAAAAGGATTATTAATATTATGCCCAACGAAGTGGGCATGGGTCAGCTAGTTCTATATACAGTGTGTTAGGGATCGGACTTCCGATACTTTACCAACGTGTTGTATGTTAAGTTTTATCGACAAAAACCTATACAAATGGGGGTCGCATCCCTCACCCCTATGAATGAGAGCTATTTTAAAATTTTATTTCTCGTATTTTAAGGAGTTTATTAAATCTTGCTGTTTTACGATTTTATTTGGTCTACATACACAAAAGTGGCCTTATTTCAAAGTTAATGAGCTGTGCTAGCATTTAACAATAAATTTGTTAAGAAATTCTTTACAATAATAAACAAAATCCTTTGATTTAGACGAAAAACTGGGTAAAATTATCTATTTTTTTTTTTAGTTATTGGGCTCTACCTAAAATTCCGGGCCCATGACATATCATTTTTTTTTGTTTTAATTTATTGGCAATGAGTTGAGCTTGTAAATAAACCTAAAATAAGTACCGCTAAACAGGCAAATAGTTAAGAAACGGGTTTAAACAAAACAAGTCAAAATTGACAAAAAAAAACCCTATTCATAAGAAGGTAATATTTCTATTGTGTGTGAGAGAGAGAGGTACTTTTACGATTAGAAGGTGTAAGTGAGACAAAACACAACAGATGGTGCCTTTGTGTATTTGTTTTTCATTGACAATCAGTTATCCCTCGCCCCGCGTTGTGAAAACTACACCATCGCTCTATCACTCGTACATTCTTTAATTTGATCGCGCGTTATGTCTAACACACTGTATAATAACAGTACTCTTTTAAGTGAGAAATATTGTAGAACCAACAGTACACCTGCACCTATTACTTTTGAAGATGCATCGACATGTTTGCGGCGCTGTCGCGGGTCGCTCAAAAACGCTCAATACTAAAAACACTGCAATCGTGACGTCATAACTAAGTAAACTCGCCTAATGTGTATGAGCGTATAAACAAATTATAAAATAACTTTGTTATTTGTACGTTTATAGGTATACTTTCTATATAAGAAAATGTTACATTTAATGTGAGAATGCTAGAAATGTGTTCGTTTCAGTAGAATTACGTGAATAATAATTGCTCATTTTTTAGAATCCTAAAAACAATATAAATTTATAATTAAACTGAAATTTCTATATTGACATACTTTCATGATATATAAATTGCTCAAATTAGATAACTATAGTATAAAAACGGCCATAATCAGTTGTAGTCATCTACTCTATTGCCTCTAAACTTTTTTTTTTTGTTTCCCTGAGGAAACTGCATTAAGTTGCATACCCCGGCTGTGGCGAGCCGGCGGTTATGTGGGGCTCTCCTCCCCAGAAGGGGGAGGCCTACCCACTAAAAACCTCAGGGACGGCCTTCCTCAGGCATGTAGGGAGCCCTCCTCGGGGGAGGCTAAACTACCTCCCCCGGTCTCCTCCACCGACGACGCCCCCCGACCACAGAAGGGGCGTGGTCCATCCCGGTTCGCCGTAGCGATCGCGACTTCCTCGCGCCCGCCGGCGACCCGCGGCGGCGCCGCAGCTGTGCTACCGAGCCCGGCGCTGCCTTCTTCGAGCGGGATCGGCCATCTCAAGACCCCGCTCGGCGGCCTCCTTCTGGAGCATCACTGCTTCACAGAAGGAGGCCACAGCCCTCTAACCTCCCTCGTCCGCCAGCATTGCCGCAATCAATGCCGGCGGACACAGATCTCGCCCGATCTCTGCGACCAAGACTCGGCGCTCGGAGGCCCACGCGGGGCACTCCGCCAGCGTGTGCTGGGCCGAGTCGAGGTCGGATGCGCAGTGGTGACAATGTGTCGATCCCTCCCGTCCTATTCGACACAGATACTCACCGAAGCAGCCGTGCCCAGTGAGTATCTGAGTCAATCGTAGGTGATCTCCTCCTTCCCGTGGAGCCAAGTTTCGAGATGCGGGAGTACGGCACCGACGGCCCGCTGGTGCGTGCAAATCCGGCAGATTTTTCAAGATTGTTCATGGTGGGCAGCGAGTCGTCTTGTAACACGCACTCACCTTCATGGTGGGCAGCGTGTCGTCTTGTAGCACGCACTCACCTTCATGGTGGGCAGCGTGTCGTCTTGTAGCACGCACTCACCTTCATGGTGGGCAGCGTGTCGTCTTGTAGCACGCACTCACCTTCATGGTGGGCAGCGTGTCGTCTTGTAGCACGCACTCACCTTCATGGTGGGCAGCGTGTCGTCTTGTAGCACGCACTCACCTTCATGGTGGGCAGCGAGTCGTCTTGTAACACGCACTCACCTTCATGGTGGGCAGCGTGTCGTCTTGTAACACGCACTCACCTTCATGGTGGGCAGCGTGTCGTCTTGTAGCACGCACTCACCTTCATGGTGGGCAGCGTGTCGTCTTGTAGCACGCACTCACCTTCATGGTGGGCAGCGTGTCGTCTTGTAGCACGCACTCACCTTCATGGTGGGCAGCGTGTCGTCTTGTAGCACGCACTCACCTTCATGGTGGGCAGCGAGTCGTCTTGTAGCACGCACTCACCTTCATGGTGGGCAGCGTGTCGTCTTGTAGCACGCACTCACCTTCATGGTGGGCAGCGTGTCGTCTTGTAGCACGCACTCACCTTCATGGTGGGCAGCGTGTCGTCTTGTAGCACGCACTCACCTTCATGGTGGGCAGCGTGTCGTCTTGTAGCACGCACTCACCTTCATGGTGGGCAGCGTGTCGTCTTGTAGCACGCACTCACCTTCATGGTGGGCAGCGTGTCGTCTTGTAGCACGCACTCACCTTCATGGTGGGCAGCGTGTCGTCTTGTAGCACGCACTCACCTTCATGGTGGGCAGCGTGTCGTCTTGTAGCACGCACTCACCTTCATGGTGGGCAGCGTGTCGTCTTGTAGCACGCACTCACCTCATGGTGGGCAGCGTGTCGTCTTGTAGCACGCACTCACCTTCATGGTGGGCAGCGTGTCGTCTTGTAGCACGCACTCACCTTCATGGTGGGCAGCGTGTCGTCTTGTAGCACGCACTCACCTTCATGGTGGGCAGCGTGTCGTCTTGTAGCACGCACTCACCTTCATGGTGGGCAGCGTGTCGTCTTGTAGCACGCACTCACCTTCATGGTGGGCAGCGAGTCGTCTTGTAACACGCACTCACCTTCATGGTGGCAGCGTGTCGTCTTGTAGCACGCACTCACCTTCATGGTGGGCAGCGAGTCGTCTTGTAACACGCACTCACCTTCATGGTGGGCAGCGTGTCGTCTTGTAGCACGCACTCACCTTCATGGTGGGCAGCGTGTCGTCTTGTAGCACGCACTCACCTTCATGGTGGGCAGCGTGTCGTCTTGTAGCACGCACTCACCTTCATGGTGGGCAGCGTGTCGTCTTGTAGCACGCACTCACCTTCATGGTGGGCAGCGTGTCGTCTTGTAGCACGCACTCACCTTCATGGTGGGCAGCGTGTCGTCTTGTAGCACGCACTCACCTTCATGGTGGGCAGCGTGTCGTCTTGTAGCACGCACTCACCTTCATGGTGGGCAGCGAGTCGTCTTGTAACACGCACTCACCTTCATGGTGGGCAGCGTGTCGTCTTGTAGCACGCACTCACCTTCATGGTGGGCAGCGAGTCGTCTTGTAACACGCACTCACCTTCATGGTGGGCAGCGTGTCGTCTTGTAGCACGCACTCACCTTCATGGTGGGCAGCGTGTCGTCTTGTAGCACGCACTCACCTTCATGGTGGGCAGCGTGTCGTCTTGTAGCACGCACTCACCTTCATGGTGGGCAGCGTGTCGTCTTGTAGCACGCACTCACCTTCATGGTGGGCAGCGAGTCGTCTTGTAACACGCACTCACCTTCATGGTGGGCAGCGTGTCGTCTTGTAGCACGCACTCACCTTCATGGTGGGCAGCGTGTCGTCTTGTAGCACGCACTCACCTTCATGGTGGGCAGCGAGTCGTCTTGTAACACGCACTCACCTTCATGGTGGCAGCGTGTCGTCTTGTAGCACGCACTCACCTTCATGGTGGGCAGCGAGTCGTCTTGTAACACGCACTCACCTTCATGGTGGGCAGCGTGTCGTCTTGTAGCACGCACTCACCTTCATGGTGGGCAGCGTGTCGTCTTGTAGCACGCACTCACCTTCATGGTGGGCAGCGAGTCGTCTTGTAACACGCACTCACCTTCATGGTGGGCAGCGTGTCGTCTTGTAGCACGCACTCACCTTCATGGTGGGCAGCGTGTCGTCTTGTAACACGCACTCACCTTCATGGTGGGCAGCGTGTCGTCGACGGGCACGGGCGCGGGCATCACGTACTCCGTCACGTACACGAAGTCGTCCGGCAGCGGCGTGTCGTCCACTTCATTCTCGCAAGCCACCGGGTACAATTCGCGGCCGTTTGATATGTCGCTGCCACAGAATTCAAGTGTATAATTCAACAAATAAATATCATCATCATCACAGTTCATATACGTTAAACGTTGTTTTAAACTATGTAATGATGCAGTCGTAGTGCTGGAGACGTATTTTTGAATCATTAGACGTGAATTTGGAATTCGAATACGAATACAAATCGTGCGCGAAATAATTTTCTATTAGAATAATTTTAGAAAAATATAAAATCATAACAAAAATTAAAATATATATACTAAAACAATATTTACTTATTATTATGTACCTATTTAGAAGCTTTCTTATTCCTATTAGAAATACCTAATTTCGCAGAATGAAGAATTGTAATAGGCCTCTTAAAAAGTAAAATCAATTCGAGATCGAAACTTGGCTGTAGTTAAAAAACTCAAATCTATATTCGTATATCAATATTATTTATTTTTTACTTAACATCAGGTACAATATCTCCGATTTCTTAATAAAAAAAAGCATCAACTTACTTGGACAAAATTTTCTTTTTACGCTGCCCTCCGCTGATCTGCGCTAACTGCACGTTCAACAAGATGGCGTTCTGACAGCCGCCCGTACACACGTCTATTGGGAGTTCACCCGCCGAGTTCTTTAAGTCAGTCTGTGATCAATATAGATATAGTTGATAATAGTTAGAATTAAATTAACATTAAAGGCAACACACCAGCTTAATAGCTGGCTAACTTCGATCAAAATATGTTGTACATATTTTCATCTTCTTCTTTTATTGTTGGCAATCTGCTCTTACGACAACAATTCTGCCAGCTCTGTGTGTCTTTGGCTGGGTATATAAGACTGTCTATATTGTGTTAGCCGTCATGTGCTTAAATGAGTTTTAATTTTTCTTTTAATATTTTTTTTTATTGGGAATTGCTTGTGTGATACTATTCTGGGTTAGTAATTAGAATCCATCCGCCTAAAACGGACACACTACAATAGAACATATATTTTTATTTTATAATTTACAAATCAATAATATAGTATCCTTAGAGGTAATGGTTAGTAAGGCATCAAAGTTAATGGGTAGCGAGATACTGAGTTTATGCAGGGTATCATACAGATTAAATTTTTGCTTATATCTAATACAATTAAAAAATTTATGATCCAATGTGCCTTCCTCTATTCCACATTCACTCCTGATATTATGCAAAAAAAGGGGGTGTGGCTGTGTTATGGACACGGCCGTTTGTTGTACGTGAATACGTCTCGTAACGGGTAATAGTACGCAGCAAAATGGCCTTCAAATTGGCGGGGCTCCCCCTCCACCGCGCGCGATATGTTACAGTCGTTACTGGGCGTAATAAATTCTTTGATCCTTTAGCTATCCAGTGGTGTAATTGGAATTTGGATGGGGATGACAGATATGTAGCTACAACACTAAACTGTATCCCCTGATTTTGTTATCATTCGATTTTTTGATTTGCGTCCCTATGGAAGCAATTTTAAAGACGTATTCACGCCAAAAACTGGAGAGCAGGAGTGGCGTAAGCGTAGACTACACAGCACAGATATGGTAGTTTTGGCAATTTTTTTAAATTTGTGGAACAAGGGTCGTTAAATTATTTCCTTCTGGATGTTATAATAATGGGTACCTTTAGTTTTGCTAGACTTATCCCAGTGGCGTTGCCAGACCACTGCTAAATATGTTTTAGGAATATTTAAAAGGTCATAAAGTTGTATTGAGTTATGTTTCTGATCGACAGCAAAGGAATCTAACGCAGCTATCTTGGCAGATTTGTCAACACACTTATTGCCTTTAATACTGCAGTGACTTGTATATATTTTGTCAGTTGAGCGAAATACAGCGCTGTATATTAGTGTCGCCGCACACGAGCCACGGGCCACAGCCACAAACGCCGCCACGAGAAGCTAGACGCAGCTACAAAAGTAGCTGAAGCGCGCGACAGCTACTTGTGGCCGGTGATCGCCACTTGTGGTCGGTAGCTACTACTTTTTTTTACCGAGGCATGCAGTATCACAATGGACTCGGACGAAGGTTTAATTGCGATACTTTTGATAAAAAGACGTCGTCGTAGAAGAAAAAACCGTAGTTATTGGATAGTTTACTGAAAGGCAGAGAGGGGCGCGGAATCGCGCAATTGACGTGTGACGGCTTTTTGTGTGGGCGTTTAGTGGCCAGCGCGGGCCACAAGAAGCAGCAAGCTGCGACGATTTGTAGCGTGTGGCCGCCACCGGCGCCAACATGTGCGGCGAGTCCATATAAAATATATGATAATTACAGGAAATATGCAAGTGGCGGCGTTGTGATTGGCTGGTGGTCCGTGTGCTGGCTCCCCCTTACCGTGTTTTGATATTAACTACGCCGATAATTTTAATGTATCAAAACAAATTAAATAATTTTATTCAACACCCGCTGTACCCGCGATTCGTCCGCGTGGACTTCAACAAAAAAGTTAATTACTTTTATTTTTGGTTTTTACATTTTAATTTTAAGAGCATGCGTTGTAATATTACTTTATTTTTCGAAAATAAAAGTAGCATAAGTTACTTTTATTTTTCGAAAATAAAAGTAGCATAAATTACTCCTTATTACATTAGCTATGTGCCAATGAAATTCCCATCAAAATCGGTGCAGCCATTTCAGAGATCAGCCTTTAGAGGAACATATTGCCGTCAAAAAAAATATAAAATTGCAGAACACGATAATTTAAGAGCTACATTACTTTGTACGCAAATACGTATAAAGGTAGTCTACACGTGGTACGTAAAACCTGCGTGTAACGGAACGCAATTATGATATTTTGTGTCGAGAGTCAACAATTGCAACTGCATTCTCTACCTACCCTGATCGGTATCGACGGTCGAGCGTTTCGTCGACTGGAAGTCGGCCAGGCTGGTGCTCCTCAGGAAAGAGGGAAGGACCGGCGACGTTCCGTCCGATCTGCTTGCTGAACGAGGCGGGGAAACTCTTCGAGAGGGTTATTTCCGCTCGTATTAGCGAGCACCTGTCAGCTGAGCGTGGGTCCCGACCTATCGGACTGCCAATTTGCATTCCGGTGGGGGCGATAAATGTTCGTTCCCTCGTAGGAGGCGCTCGTATACCACGAGCTGCCTCCCTACCTGCGGGCCGTGGTCGGGGACTATCTGCGCGACAGGACGATCGGCGTGATGGGACGGGACGGGGTGGAAACGTCGAGGAGGGTCGAATGCGGCGTACCGCAGGGGTCAGTGTTGGGACCCCTGCTATGAAACCTCGCATACGACGCGGTCCTTCGCACCAGCCTTCCTCACGGCGTGAGTGTCGTCTGCTACGCTGACGACACTCTCGTCGTGACGACGAGGACGACGTCGACGACGTCCCGGTGGGGCCGTACATCAAGTACCTGGGCCTCACCCTGGACCGCCGCTGGAGCTTCGAGGAGCATTTCATGCGGTTGGTCCCCCGAGCCAAAAGGGTGGCGGGCGCATTGCATCGCCTGCTGCTCAATCTCGGGGGACCGAGGGATGGAGTTCGCCGCCTGTACGAGGGCGTCGTGCGATCCGTGGCCATGTATGGGGCTCCCGTGTGGTCGCAAGACTGCGCGAGGTCCCCCCGCTACAGAGCTCTGCTACGGAGCGGATAATGGCCATACGAATCGTACGAGGCTACCGTACAATCTCGTACGAGGCGGCGACGGTTCTGGGACGCTCCCCCCCATTCGACATCTTGGCCGACATGTACGCGGCGACGTATGCGTCGTTTCAGCAATTCATGGAACACGTCAAAAGATTTATTTAAATATGAAACTCTTGACATCATTTGCGGCTTTCCTCTTCTTTAATATTAGCCCAATCTCTTTATATGAGTATAAGAGTCTAAGTAATGGTGATAACAATAACGCTTCAATTCACATTTTTTCGACCTATGACCTTAAATAAACTTAACTACGTTGAATAAATTACTACTCACGCTTGCGCCGCGAGCCAACAAGATGACGACGCACGCGTAATGTCCCTGACGAGCGGACACGTGACTGCGAAATAACATGTTTGTTTGACATTCGATAAAATTTTAATGAATCCATATGCTAGTTAATTTACTCGACATTGCGAGAAAAGTGTATTGTAATACTTTGTAATGTGATAATAACCTAGATGAATATATTTGACCAAATAGGAGATATCCTGACAGATGGAAAGGTCAAGAATACCCGTAACCGACGAGCGTGCATGAAAGTCGAGGAAGCTAGGGAAGTAAATATATTTGGATAGTTTGCATTGGGAAGAGGCGTGACTATATGTTTGTATTAAAATTCTGCGTGGATAATATGAAGTTATTGTGTGTGTGAGCGCGCACGCAACTTACAGCGGTGTGTCCCCGTGCGCGTTCGGCAGGTCGATGGCGTGCGGTGCCGATTCCAACAACATAAGTAACGCGCGCTGTTCGCCGGCCAACGCGCACCAATGTATGGCGCCGTTGCCTTCCAAATCACGACTGCCTGCATCGGCGCCATGGTTTATAAGCAGTCTGCAGTACAAAGAAACAAGTTCATGTAATTGAAAAAGTTGATACGATATTGTGTGCTCGCACGGTTCGGTAGAGAATATATATTTTGATTCGTAAAAAATAGTGAATATTTTGTTTAGATGGAAAGCCGATTTGGGACATTTATATTTGTGACGAATGTATGTGTTACATTATCTTGAATGACTTGACAAATCCCGCGTCGAGCCGCCGTGGTCAGTCCACGCGGCGCAGTCCCCGCACGTACCTGAGCACGTGCGGGTGCGCGTGCCCCGCGGCCCAGGCCAGCGGCGTCCAGCCGCCGTGGTCAGTCCACGCCGCGCAGTCCCCGCACGTACCTGAGCACGTGCGGGTGCGCGTGCCCCGCGGCCCAGGCCAGCGGCGTCCAGCCGCCGTGGTCAGTCCACGCCGCGCAGTCCCCGCACGTACCTGAGCACGTGTGGTGCGCGTGCTCCGCGGCCCAGGCCAGCGGCGTCCAGCCGCCGTGGTCAGTCCACGCCGCGCAGTCCCCGCACGTACCTGAGCACGTGTGGGTGCGCGTGCTCCGCGGCCAGGCCAGCGGCGTCCAGCCGCCGTGGTCAGTCCACGCCGCGCAGTCCCCGCACGTACCTGAGCACGTGTGGTGCGCATGCTCCGCGGCCCAGGCCAGCGGCGTCCAGCCGCCGTGGTCAGTCCACGCCGCGCAGTCCCCGCACGTACCTGAGCACGTGTGGGTGCGCATGCTCCGCGGCCCAGGCCAGCGGCGTCCAGCCGCCGTGGTCAGTCCACGCCGCGCAGTCCCCGCACGTACCTGAGCACGTGTGGGTGCGCGTGCTCCGCGGCCCAGGCAGCGGCGTCCAGCCGCCGTGGTCAGTCCACGCCGCGCAGTCCCCGCACGTACCTGAGCACGTGTGGGTGCGCGTGCTCCGCGGCCAGGCCAGCGGCGTCCAGCCGCCGTGGTCAGTCCACGCCGCGCAGTCCCCGCACGTACCTGAGCACGTGTGGGTGCGCATGCTCCGCGGCCCAGGCCAGCGGCGTCCAGCCGCCGTGGTCAGTCCACGCCGCGCAGTCCCCGCACGTACCTGAGCACGTGTGGGTGCGCGTGCTCCGCGGCCCAGGCCAGCGGCGTCCAGCCGCCGTGGTCAGTCCACGCCGCGCAGTCCCCGCACGTACCTGAGCACGTGTGGGTGCGCGTGCTCCGCGGCCCAGGCCAGCGGCGTCCAGCCGCCGTGGTCAGTCCACGCCGCGCAGTCCCCACACGTACCTGAGCACGTGTGGGTGCGCGTGCTCCGCGGCCCAGGCCAGCGGCGTCCAGCCGCCGTGGTCAGTCCACGCCGCGCAGTCCCCGCACGTACCTGAGCACGTGTGGGTGCGCGTGCTCCGCGGCCCAGGCCAGCGGCGTCCAGCCGCCGTGGTCAGTCCACGCCGCGCAGTCCCCGCACGTACCTGAGCACGTGTGGGTGCGCATGCTCCGCGGCCCAGGCCAGCGGCGTCCAGCCGCCGTGGTCAGTCCACGCCGCGCAGTCCCCGCACGTACCTGAGCACGTGTGGGTGCGCGTGCTCCGCGGCCCAGGCAGCGGCGTCCAGCCGCCGTGGTCAGTCCACGCCGCGCAGTCCCCGCACGTACCTGAGCACGTGTGGGTGCGCATGCTCCGCGGCCCAGGCCAGCGGCGTCCAGCCGCCGTGGTCAGTCCACGCCGCGCAGTCCCCGCACGTACCTGAGCACGTGTGGGTGCGCGTGCTCCGCGGCCCAGGCCAGCGGCGTCCAGCCGCCGTGGTCAGTCCACGCCGCGCAGTCCCCGCACGTACCTGAGCACGTGCGGGTGCGCGTGCCCCGCGGCCCAGGCCAGCGGCGTCCAGCCGCCGTGGTCAGTCCACGCCGCGCAGTCCCCGCACGTACCTGAGCACGTGTGGGTGCGCGTGCTCCGCGGCCCAGGCCAGCGGCGTCCAGCCGCCGTGGTCAGTCCACGCCGCGCAGTCCCCGCACGTACCTGAGCACGTGTGGGTGCGCGTGCTCCGCGGCCCAGGCCAGCGGCGTCCAGCCGCCGTGGTCGCGTGAGTCCACCGCGGCGTTGCCCAGATCCAGTAGCAGCGCGCACAGCTCTGCGTCGCCATCACGTGCCGCCATGTGCAGAGCTGTTAGTCCCTCGGGACCCTACGACACAGCACACGACAAATTACGCTTCAAATCACTGCTACCTGTCATGGTTCGAAATGTTGTTTGTGTTAAAAATGGGTTAAGTTATATGAGAAATCACACAGAATAATTTATTTATTTATTATTGTTATGGAAGACCGACAGCACATAAAACATAAGAGATTTTTTTTTTTTATATAACAGTTGGCCAATAATGGGTCTTCACGTATGGAAACATACATTGAACTAAGATTAGGTGTGAACAATTACTATTAAATATTTAAGTTCCGAACTAATCATCCTAAAAAATCCTCACTAAGTACACGCCTCACTGTCGCCAAGCTACAATTATATATATATCAATGTTTTTACATTTACACAAATCATTAAAATCTTACTAGCTCGCAACAAGAAAGAGTTTTGCCGATAGTTCGACGCGGCCACTGAGATGTAAAGGGGGTATAGTGCCTGGTAGACCTAGTTGGTACGTTGAATTTCAATTTTGATAACAATTCAGGAGAATATTTTTACAGTCATTTAAATCGATATATTACTATAAAAATGTGTTGCGATTTGATTATTACGTATCGGCAAATTATCGAAACATTACATAACACATAAGAATTGAATATGTAATACAACGTACCTGTGCATCGACGTCACAACCGGCTGCTATCAGATATCTGATGACCTTCAACAGATCCTCCCGGCTGGCTTTGTCAGTTTCACCGTCCTCCACTTCAACCTTGGGACTTTCTTTAATTTCCTGTTTAACATCTGCCATCTCATTATCATCATCGACTTTGGAATCTGCTACCTCGGAGACATCATGGATCGGGGATTTGACACTGTCCAATTCCGTTTTATCTTCCGATTTCTCCAGTATTACTGATAACAAAAAGGAAATTACAGACCGACGGTCAAGCTCTTAAAAAACAGATACATTCTGCTGTATTCCCGTCGCCCTCAATAGTGACATAATTTCCGAGGCGAGGCGAGTAAGGCATCTCACCCCTGATGGCGGCCACCTGCGGCGTGCGCGCGGCGCCATCGGCTTGCTCCAGCGAGGCGCAATAAGGCAGGGGGGGGGGCGTACTCACCCCTGACGGCGGCCAGCAGCGGCGTGCGCGCGGCGCCGTCGGCCTGCTCCAGCGAGGCGCAGTAAGGTGGGGGGGGGTGCACTCACCCCTGACGGCGGCAGCAGCGGCGTGCGCGCGGCGCCGTCGGCCTGCTCCAGCGAGGCGCAGTAAGGCAGGGGGGGGCGTACTCACCCCTGACGGCGGCCAGCAGCGGCGTGCGCGCGGCGCCGTCGGCCTGCTCCAGCGAGGCGCAGTAAGGCGGGGGGGGTGCACTCACCCCTGACGGCGGCAGCAGCGGCGTGCGCGCGGCACCGCCAGCCTGCTCCAGCGAGGCGCAGTAAGGCAGGGGGGGGAGCACTCACCCCTGACAGCGGCCAGCAGCGGCGCGCGCGCGGCGCCATCGGCTTGCTCCAGCGAGGCGCAATAAGGCAGGGAGGGGGGAGCACTCACCCCTGACAGCGGCCAGCAGCGGCGCGCGCGCGGCGCCATCGGCTTGCTCCAGCGAGGCGCAATAAGGCAGGGAGGGGGGAGCACTCACCCCTGACAGCGGCCAGCAGCGGCGCGCGCGCGGCGCCGTCGGCCTGCTCCAGCGAGGCGCAGTAAGGTGGGGGGGGGTGCACTCACCCCTGACGGCGGCCAGCAGCGGCGTGTGCGCGGCGCCGTCGGCCTGCTCCAGCGAGGCGCAGTAAGGTGGGGGGGGGGGGGTGCACTCACCCCTGACGGCGGCCAGCAGCGGCGTGCGCGCGGCGCCGTCGGCCTGCTCCAGCGAGGCGCAGTAAGGCGGGGGGGTGTACTCACCCCTGACGGCGGCCAGCAGCGGCGTGCGCGCGGCGCCGTCGGCCTGCTCCAGCGAGGCGCAGTAAGGCGGGGGGGTGCACTCACCCCTGACGGCGGCCAGCAGCGGCGTGCGCGCGGCACGCCAGCCTGCTCCAGCGAGGCGCAGTAAGGCAGGGGGGGGAGCACTCACCCCTGACAGCGGCCAGCAGCGGCGCGCGCGCGGCGCCATCGGCTTGCTCCAGCGAGGCGCAATAAGGCAGGGAGGGGGGAGCACTCACCCCTGACAGCGGCCAGCAGCGGCGCGCGCGCGGCGCCATCGGCTTGCTCCAGCGAGGCGCAATAAGGCAGGGAGGGGGGAGCACTCACCCCTGACAGCGGCCAGCAGCGGCGCGCGCGCGGCGCCATCGGCTTGCTCCAGCGAGGCGCAATAAGGCAGGGGGGGGGGCGTACTCACCCCTGACGGCGGCCAGCAGCGGCGTGCGCGCGGCGCCGTCGGCCTGCTCCAGCGAGGCGCCGGCGCAGCGCGCCAGGTGCAGCGCGGGCAGGTGGCCGGCCTCGCACGCGGCGTGCACGCAGCTACCACCGCCGTACTTCGCCAGCTGCTCCGCTAACACGGCCCGGGACTCTGCGTAAGGATGCACCACTCACATATATACTCTTATCTTACTCAGCTGCTATGATTTCCATTTGAGTTTGTAGGAGTTTTCCGCTTGCTGATCCAAACATACTTCTTTTAATATATTGAAATGAAACTTTCTAGACTTATCTCTTGTATGTATGTACAAATGTCGGATGTCAGATCGGTCGTATGTGTGTCCTAGATAAATATGAGATTTATAATTCTGACAAGAATTGTAATTTTAAAATAATTAAATATTACTTTTTTAAATAACTACTAGGCTACTCAGTTATGCAGGAATTGTAACTATAAACCAAATTAATATGATCAGAGTTAATTTCATAAAATGTTTAACAAAATTTTAAGATAAAATAATGAACTTAACATTAAAATATAATAATAATAATACTTTATTTCAAATAGATGTACCACACTAGGCTATGCCTGTCCTGTGAGAGCTTTCACAATTTTGTTGAAAAGGTACTGGAATGCGGTACCTACGGGCGCAAAGAACACAAAAGGAAAATAAATAAAAGAAACCATTGCGCTACAACAAACAAAAGAAAAAAAAAAGGAAAACTAAACAATAAAAAATATTTTAAAAAATATTACTATTAAATATAAAAACCAACTACAAAAACACACAAAGACCGGTTAATCAAAGCGCGCCAACACGCGCTCTGATTGCTCATATGTCCAAGAAAGAAGCTTTGTCTTTAATTTCAATCTCGCCTGGCGAAGAGTAAGTTGCCTAATATTGAACAATTGGTTGAGCCTATTATAAATATAAGGCTTCTTAAAAGAGGTGACCACATCTTTTGTTCGAAGGCTGGCAAAGGAGCTGTTGGTTGAGGGTACAGGGAGTCGGAAAGTGCGCTTATTCCGTAGGGTCTGGTTCGTAGATACTGACAGACAGATCTTCAGAAGATATAGTCTTCTGACACTCAGAACTTGTGATATAGAATGAATGAATCATTAGACTACTATATGACCGTGAAGGTACTTCTTGTACCAACCAATTGTAACAATAAAATGGGTATATACTGTGTTAATAAATGACATCCAAGTTTCATACCCACCAGAATACTTGGGCAAATTTAAATCCGGCAATCTAGTATAAATTGAGGCATTACTACTTGACTGACCCTTAACCGTGGGACTACAGTCGGGCCAATTTAATAGGCCACATTTGACATTTGTTCATAGTGAGGTGACCTGCTTAAACACTCCGATTATGGTGAAAAAATCTATATTCACTTCAAACATATGTGAATCGAATACAGTTATTATGGAAAAGTACTTTTTTTATAAGATCCCTATCTTATAAAAAAAGTACTTTTCCACAATAACTGTAATAGGCAAACGAGCAAATGGATTACTTGATAGTAAGTGATTATCGCTGCCCGCAACAACAGATGTGTTGCCGGCCTTTTAAATGTGAATACGCTCTTTTTTATAGGTAGGTACTGTACTGTATTAATATATTTTACGAGTTTAATTGCCTTAAATTTTTTTAATACCAATTATTTCTCTGTTAAAGAAGTTATTATTGTTTTTTTTATTATAAAACAAAAGAATAACATGTTTTATTTTAATAAAAATTTGACTCAAAAAAAATCAAAATCAAAATAATTTTTATTCAACATAGACCTTTACAGGCACTTATTGACGTCAACAGACAAAACAAAAAAAACAAAGCTTAAAAAAGAAAACAAAAACCTTGTCCGTACATACGAATAAGGAAAAAAAAGAAAAAAATAAAAAATTGACTCGACACCTGTTCGGAAATTGGGAGAGCCTTCTCGAGAAGAACAGGCAAGAAACTCTGAAGGTCTATTTTTTATCTCCTCTTTACAATGTTAATAATTACAATAATATAATACAATATAGTATAAAATACAATCATACCTAATACTATTACAGTCGTATGTATGTTTACATACAAAAATAATACAATAAACTAACTGACTGACTATTAATTCATGGTGAATAATCCCTTCACAAGTAATCATTGCATTCATTCGATTTTTTGAGGGACATCACTTACGTATAGACTTCATTGAACGCAACATTGTAACAACGGTCATTTGTGCATTTCCAAACTAAAAAAATATTTAATATTTTATGTCCGCCATTACAAAGTTAGTTGAGGAATTTTAATGAAATGTCAAATGTGGCCTATTAAATTGACCCGACTGTACTGGCCAGATCCAGTGTCCTTACCGCCTGAATAATGCTGTCATAATATTCTAAGCATTGCTTGTAGTCTGCCTGAGCTTGAATCAACCTTGCCTGCAAAGTTTCATTGTCTGGATTCATGTCAGCCCTATCATAACACATTTGTAAAGCTTGATCCAGGTCCGCCATGTATCTGCTCGCATTTGAAGCCCGCCCTTTCAAGGCCTCAACCCTGTCTGGTCTACTCACCAGAGAAAATGCGCTTACCAACCATTGCAAAATGCGACGAATTTCGTTGTAACCGTCCGACATTTTAATAATTAAAGTAAATACAAAACAAAGAATTTACAAAATAACAGGTCCGTAACCGAAAAGTAAACCACGCTCTGCTACCAAAAATGTTGCGTTTTCCCGAACGCCCGTTATTTGCTTATATTATTTAATTATATAATAATATTGCTTACCGGTCCGTAGTTCTGGCTTGGCTTGAAAGTGTGTTTTGTGTGTACTAATGTGCCCTACCGTATGTGGTTATAAATATATATCATATACTACAATACTTGTAGTGTATAAATAGGAGAACGCGTGGCCGACCACTTTTCCAATCACCAAATAAACCAAAGAATATATTTAAAATAAACTCAATAAAAATGCCGTGAAAAAAATCCGAAGTGACAGTCAAGTACCGAAAACCATAATGTCAAAATCTTTTTTTTTATTACTTTTTTAAATTTCCTTTTCCGCGGTCCGAAACTCATAAGTCCTAAACATACTGTTTCAGCGACTAAAGTCGAGTACTGTGGAATGGAATGTGGATGTGGAAAAGATAATATTAACATATATAAATAATGTGTTGAAACTCACTAATCCTCGGAATGAGCTGCTCGACAGTCTCCTTGGCCAGTATGGCCTCATATAGCTCGAGGGCCGAAGTTGTGATGTCGGCCATATCCTCATCTTTTTCCAAATACAATGCCTTCAGGTCTACTGAGATCGACGGCAGCAGCTCCTCGGGGATTAAAGGTTCCTGGTCCAGCTTTGTTGTAGGTAGATTCGAGAAACCCAAGTAGGCTGGGGTACTATGAAGCAAATTACGAAGTTACAATTAGTGACTTTATACAGGCCAGATTTTTCTTATTTTTCTTATTACATATATACAAAGTTACATATATCGCGTTATTTTACAGTTTTGACAAATTATCTGTGATGTACACAACCAATTAAAGAAACTTATAAAAACGCACCACACACATTCACAAGTACTCGAGTATACAGCATACACAAACCAATTGCTCGTATATAAAGCACACACTCACCAGTGCTCAGGTACACAACATTCACATACCAGTGCTTGGGTACACATCACATACTCACCAGTGCTCGGGTATACAGCATACACATACAAGAGCTCGGGTACACATACACTCACCAGTGCTCGCGCTGCTCGGGCAGGTAGGTGCGCTTGCTGGCGGCGCAGAGCCGCAACGTCACGCGCGAGGTGCGGCAGTTGGCCGGCAGCCACCGCCGCGCACGCACGCCGCAGTGCGGGCACCCACCGCCCACAGCCGACGCGCACTCCGCGTGGAACAGGTGCCCCTCTGAGCACCGGCTAAACGAGCCCTACGAATCAAATTTCACGTGTCAAGGGGCCCGTCTTCATGCAAAATAATTACTTTATTATCACTGTTCTTATTGTCGCAACTGAAGAGCGATTATCCCTTGATCAACCACGTTGATCAATCCTCACTGTCGGAGTGTCAGATAAATGTACATATGAAAGGCGAAAAACATTAGTAATGATGACAAGACCAGTGCAGAAGTCTCATTAGACACTCTTAATTTAAACAAGACGAAACACGAGTACGAGGCAGCATCAGCCCAGGTAAGCAAGCCGTTTTGATATTGTACCTTCAACCTTAATTAATTAGGATTGATAAAGTATCTCAAAATTTTGAACCATTTTATATTGCACTGAAGAATTATATAGGCCTTGTGACCGGTACGAATGGCAGAAGCAGGCAGTAGCAGCGGATAGCACCTGCGCGCAGTAGAGGCCGCAGGCGGGGCAGCCCATGTGCCGGCGCAGCATGGCGCGGTGCAGGCGGCACAGCAGCAGGAACGGCGCGCGAGGCCCAGCCCGCAGTAGCGGCAACAACCCTCCCTCGGAGTCCCGCGCCGCAGTGTGGGAACATCCCACACGCATGCCGTCTATAGACTCGATGGCCTGGCAGAACACGGGACCTGAAACGTAATCGACATTAATCATTCTTACGTCCCTCGCATATTACAAACGAAAGTTTTCTACAATAAAAACTATACACTCTTTTGATTTGTAGTAGAGAATATACACATTTCATCCCGGGCGCGTGTGTAGTGGCATTGCAAAGTGCACCCTACAGCATGCACCCAAAGAGGCACGCAGAACACCAGGGGTTTTAGTGGGTAGGCCTAGCACTCTTACTAGGAGAGTCCCACACACGCCCGCCGCCCAGCCAACGGACGGGTAACGCTTTTCCTCTCCAAAAGAAAATAAAAGATACATTAACACGTATAAATGCATCTTTTATTATCTTTTGAGTTGTCAGTTAGACAGATATGTGCCGTGACGTCACTGCACGCACCTGCAATACGCATGCATAAATCTATTCGACAAGAAAGAAATGCGTGAATTTTTGTATTGTGAATTATCTGAATGATTATTAGTGAAAAAAAATGAATTGACAAAAGAATCACAGAATGCCTGTGTGTAGTATAGAGTGTGTTATATAGAGCTGAGAGAATTTTTCAGTTTTAATACATACTAGTAAGATCGTCAGGCGCAGCATACACATTGCTTGTGTCCTCGCAGAAGCAGGTGGCAACGATCGCAGAGTCGTCGTCCTCCGGGCATGCCGCCTCTACGCCCTCTTCAGCTCCGGTGGCCTCACTATTGCAATATCATTATCATCAACTAATTATGTTATGTGGATTTAGTATAATAATTAATTAGGTTTATTGCATGTAGGGTTACCTATATAAATAATTATTCTCCTATTCCTGGTATAGAAGAACATAACAAATAAATGATTTTTTGAATGGTTCAACCTTTTCTTCAGTTATATAAATTTAAGTAATACGACTTTATTGACTGTAAATAATGATATGATACTGATATTAAATTTTTAGGTTTTTGGAAAATTTCACCTCTTTATATAAATTTACTTACCTATTATTGTGATCTTCATGATCACCTTCTGACTGTACATCTTCTTCTTTAGCAGAACGATTTTTATGTCGACGAGAGCGACTGTAAAAAAATTAAAATATGTGATTTTTTTTGTCAACTGAGAATAAATAAAACCTTTAAACGCCAAAAGTGCAAACCAGTTCTCCTCTTCTTGTTCCATCTCCAATTGTGGTTCATTGCGTCTACTGGAACGATTCCTTTTACGTGGTGGACAGTATTCCCTACAAAGAAATAACACATCAAATGTCTGTTTACAAAAAAAAATCTAAAAAAGTTATGCTCCCTTACCTATCACTTTCATAAGTGTTAAAACCAGTTGATCTTCTTGATGACCTCCTAGGTGCATCCCTGTGTAAAAATTCAACATAAATATAATAAGATGGACGACACTACTTCAGTAAAAACATTGTACAAATTAAGCCATTTCACATTCTTTATATACACTTACTTTGGATCTTCCTCATCTGGTATTGGAGAATTTGCTTCAGTATCCTGCCCACCATATGTAGACAGTCTAGTAGATCGACGAGGTCGTTTCTTTTTAGCAGAGTCCACTGAGCATGAGAAATCTTCGCTGCTGTCTTCATCAGCCTCAAGTAGCTTACTTATCACCTCCGAGTCATCATCCACCTCATCTTCTTCGTCACCCTCAAGGTCTTCCTCATTTACTTCTTCATCTTCTTCATCATCTTCATCTTGATCTTCCTCATCATCAATTTCCCTTAAAGTTCAAATAAAAAATTCAATTAATAAAGTTATGGATTTATAGCTAGTCTTCTTCTTTTATAGGATAGATGGAGATACCACTATAGGATTTCACCAAGTTCGATTATGATTGGATTAGAATACTATTTTTTTTAAATCTGTGGGTGAGTCAATTATTTATTCAGGTTGTGAAAGTACAAGTGGATAGAAAAAAATATATATGTGACAACTGAAGTAATTTACCCCATTTAAGCTGCAAGCCAGTCAGTCACTTCTAAAAATGGTTTCGACACAGAAGGTGCTTTGTCCACTACTCTATCTGTAATCCATTTATTTATATGTACTGTTGCAGAGATTTATATGACTGACTACCATTATGTTCACAAAAACAGTCTGAGCTGAATGTGAACCATTCCAATGATATTTTTTTGGCTGCTGATTACATTTTTTTTGCATACAGTGATCGAGATTCATTCACTTATTTTATTGTGTTATGAGTGACTGCAGTGATGTTTATAAAGGGTTATTGAAGTTATTATTGGTCTTATTTATAATAATAGAGGTGTTATAGAGTTGATAGTGTGGTCTAGCTCTTACACAGGATTCAAGTCAAAAATCTTTTGTGTTCTGATGGAAAAATCTTCTATTCTTCCTAGAGCCAAAAAAAAAAAAACAGGTTATTTTTATTGCAATTTTTTCTTGTAATTATCCAAGCAACAATTTAAGTTCCATTCCTTTCTATTGTGTCTACTAAAAAACACATTAATTAATATTCACTGTATTGTGTACTGTAACAATCATAAGATTTTAATTAAGTCTATCTAAAAATATATTCTCTCTAACTACATACTGTACTATAATTATTACATTCATCTTTAATATTAATGAAAATTTGTTCAGTTTTTCACAAAAACTTGGTACCTAAAACAAAATAGTCTTAGTTCACTTACAACATACACATGTATATATGTCATTGGTAGATGTAACAAAGAACCTTGAGCTCCTAAAATTAACACCAAGCTGTCATGTCAATACATGCATTCTATCCTTTACACCACAACTGTGTTCCAAAGAGCAATTTTCTACATACAAGCCTCATCCTTCCTCCTCAATCCTAAGTCCTTTATAGCAGGTAGAAAGACTACACAAGTCAAGGAGGTCAGCAAGGAGAAACTGACTAATACAGCATATTCTCTTGCTTTAGTATTTTGACTCTTTTCCAACTTAACATCAAGTGGATTAAAGTCATTGCATGTTTATAAGGAAAAGGCAAATATAAACCACAACACTTACATGTCTTCAGTATCTTCATCCATAGAATCAGTATTAATTGCTTTAAGCCCCAATTCACATAAGTGCTTCAATTTCATTGCACTTTCGTGATCTTCAGTGTTTTCTTGACTAGATTCATCTTCAATAACAATTTGATCAACTTTGTTACTTTTCTTTGTTGATGTTGAAGGCTGATTAACCTCAGTTTCAACAGGCATAGGGCGAGCTGATCTGCGTGTCCTAACACCCTCTTCTTTTTCCGCGGTTATACCAAGACGTGCATTGTTCTGTGACTCCATCCCAATCCTCAACTCTTCATTGGCTAGTATTTTAGCAGTGGGTTTGATACGGCGAGACAATCTTTGAGTTAGGCTTGCCTCATTAAAAGATTTTTCTTTCCTAGCTATTGCATTAGCTAGCACATTCTCCGAAGAGTCTTTACTGCGACGCCTAGTAAACCGTTTTGGTGTATGGGAGCTATCTGAAGTTTCCCCATCATTTTCGGACACTGGTTGACTAGTTTTCTCTTTCTTGGGAGACACAGATGCTTCGTTATCATCAGACCAATAACATTTACCTCGAGTTCTGCTTGATCGCCGCGGGGAAACTTCGTCATGTTTATCGTCATTAGGTACAATTTTCATGTTGCTATTTCTTGCGCCAGATTTATCTGACCTAAATGTCAATACTATGCGTGGCTTCGGGTCTTCTCCGTCGCACGCAGCAGATTCGTTTTCGTTCAATTGTTGATTTTTATCGCTTTTTTTCTTCAATACAACTGGAGCTTCGTCTTCTTCGGTCTGCATATTTTCAAGGACTCTTATAAACAAGCAACTTTCACTTTAGTTGTTATGATTTAGTAGCTTGATTAAAACTCGTTCAATGAAATCGTCATGAAGTATATAGAAACATACTATTTTAAATTTAACTAAACATTATATTGCAATTGAATTTGTACAATAGTACAATCACATCACAGAACATGAGAACACATATAAGCAAAGAAAATTTTTACTCTAGCGACATATAAGACACTTTTTTTCGTTACAGCAACAAACACAGCAGAGCACAGATCAAGTATTTGTACTAAAAGAGACAAAAATAATAAAAATATAGAGATTATACTCGACACCACAGACTAAGGGGAGATACAATATTAATAATGTTCCAAGTTCCATCACAATATTTTGAATTAGTATAATTAACTTTTGGTAACTTTTGGTCCTTGTAACAAGTATATCTTATTTATTAGTGTACAATTCTAGAAATTATTTTAATGTACGTGACTAGAGATGTATATAGTACATCAATATAATTATTTAAATATAGAGAGCAAAATAAATGAAGTATAACTTGTTATTTAAGCCGGGCACCAGTAATCAAACATTCTTTTTGTAATTATTAGGTGGCTGTCATTGAAACTCACTTTTAGTTTCAGTTTCAGTTTTCACTCAAATGTATTGAATATATCAACTTATTTTTAGAAGTCATATTTTATTTTATTCCTCGGTGAAAACTAAGCGATACAAAAAAAAAGACCTTGACTTTGTTAAACATTAAAACGTTTCTTTTGAGGATATTTAATTCGACGACCTCCATAGTCGAGTGGATAGTACACCGGTTTCAAGGAGTCGCCATCTCTGAGGTCCCGGGTTCGAGTCCCGGTGGGGGCAGATGTTTGTGTGATGAATGCGAGCATTTGTACCTTAGTCATGGTTGTTGATATATATTTCTATAAAAATTATTTATATATGTATAATATATGTATGTCTATCCGTTACCCTAGATCCCATAGCACAAGCCTTACAGAGCTTACCTTGGGCTAGGCTAATTGGTGTAAGTGTAACAAATATTTATTTATTATTTATTATTATTTATTATTTAATGCAAATTAACATTAATAATTACTGATAGTTTACGTTACTGATTATGATAATGATTATGTACTAATTACTAATACGTCGATTATCTATTCATATTTTGGTTCAAAAGCTGGTAATTTTTAAATTATAGTGACCTGTAAGCCATGCGGGATAGAGACTCACTATGGACGCAATCTGCCCCAGCTAGGTGACAAAGGACCTTAATGAATGAATGAAAACCTGATGACTTTTAACTCGACGGTGTAAGGAACTACGATCACAGACTCTACGATACGCTATATTCGGCAGTCATTTGTTCGCGACTATCTCGGAGGAAACAAGTCTTGTTTCCTCCGAGGCGACTATCCATTTAGTGAGCATGTACTGCAATGTACGACGGAACTTTTAATTAGTACAATATCAATACGTCTTATAGGCTAAATTCGGACCGTAAAATTCGCAGATGGCTGTCAAATACTGATAAAGTCATTTATTCTAATACCATTGCCATTCTTATTGGTCTGTGATTGCCATTAACAAAATTACTTACGCATATTCTAATGTTTTCAATGTTGGTCTGTGTTCTCGTGTGTCAATCACTTGTTCTCTAATTGGTCTGTGGTCAATCACGCTGATAAGCACTATCGTTATCACAGAGTACTTTTAATTTGTCGTTATCATAAATAACATAACAAATTAGTTTATTAGATAACCTCAAATAGGATTTTTCCGGTTTTTAATAATAATATTGAAGAAATCTTAGAGATAACTTGTAAAATTCTGCCTGTTTTATTTTGTCAATTCAGGGAGAGGGAGTTGATTAAAGCAGGTACTATGAGTTTATTCTTAAGCCCTGATCATGTACTCCAAGGGGGATATTTTCATGCAACTCTGAGGAAGTTACAAGAACGAAACACTACAATTGAACCTCACAACATCATGTATCCGGTTTTCTTGCTGTAAGTTTCTATATTCAATTATGCGATTCAATTAATTAATCTACCCTTGGCCTTCTTTATCCAGAATTGGTGAAACTTGATAATTAATGTAATTTACTAACTTATTTTAATATAAACATATATGTTAATGATTAACAATATTTTTTAATTTTGATAATATTTTATATTCTAAAACAAATTACTTCTTACAAATTTTGCTATTTTATATTGTCATAATATATTTTTACTGGTGCAATATATATTATATATTTTTTTATAGACTTTCTAAATTACTTTTATGGACAGCTACATCTTCTTAATATATACTTGTTAATAATACTGGTCAACAAATAATCAGCTTTTGTAAGCCCATAAAATGAATTGATCTAATTTTGAGAGAATATTAAAAAACATGCACAGTGGTACAAATTTTTGTGTAGATATCAATTAAAGACTTAACATTCAGTTAATAAAAAAATATTGAGATTAATAAATTTTAATAATCTTTAAAGTTTAGAGTTGAGATACTTTTTCTTTTATAATTGAGATCTATAGCTTCTCTTCTCAAAGTCCAACAATAATCCGCTAGCGTGCATGGCAGGGCTCCACTTTCCTTGATATTGCCGTTCCATGTCTGCAATATCCTGATGGAAGCGCTCACCATGCTCTTCGCTAACATCCCCCATATTTATTGGTAAAATATCCAAATGTCAGTCCAAATTATGTATTTTGAGGGACATTCCACACCTAATAATTTGCGTGCAAGGTTTGAATCATATCTTTTATAAGTGTTTTATAGATTTTAGCTCTCACATTTCCTAAAAAAATTGTAAAAATTTGTACCATGGATTTCCAAGCCTTACTTTCCTCTTTGTTCAATTTAGTATTAAAGATATATTGTCTTTAATCAATTCCTGTATCTGAGGCCCTATTAAAATCCTTTGTTTTAATTTTGTGTCTGTAATTTTTCTTTAAGATATTTGGAAGCTTTACCTTCACGGTTAAGAGATTTCATGAAGTTTTTCATCATTACTAATTTACGTAACATTACTAAGTAAATATACATGATCAAAAGTGGTATGTTAGTTTGTTTTTGTTAGACATAACCATTCTACAAGCAATGACAAGTCATTGCATGGTCATGCAATGAAGCGCGCGGGCCGCGCGCGTGCACCTAGTATATGCTTCAACTAGCATACGAGTATCTCATTAAATCGAGCTAAGCCAGCTATAAAACGTATATGGTTGATAACTAGTTACCGAGTACTTTCTGATATTATAACTCATTATTGTTGAGCAAAAACCTTGTCAACCAGTGCAATTGGTCAAATAATTGTGAAACATAACATAACCTCCTCCTTTATGGAAGATGGTTACTTTAAAAATTGTAAGTTAAAGTTAAAAATTATTAGATCTTAATCAAGCAGTGAAGTAGTTCACTTATTTAAAAATATGGAAATCTTGTTTTGACTGATCTTACTGCCGATTTCAGCTTTTTTTAAATAAAAATAAAACTGTATTATTTGAGTTTACTGCTCAATTTGGCCAAAAGTTATAAAAATGAGATTGATTTGGGTAACTTGAAAAAGGAACAAATCAAAATCACAACAAATAAAAAACATACTAAGTAAAGTATTCTTATAAAACTCAGTCTGTTTTTTTTTTGTTTGTTTGCTACCTGTTTTAGTTGTAAATAAAAATATATTGCAATTAGGCAGTTAAGAATTTAAAGATGTTCCAGAATGTATGGAGCCTGTCCCATAAAGCTATTTAAAATATAGGTAATAATTTAACAAACAAGTTTCTAAGTGTTAAATTCTTATTTAATATCTAACTTTGGTTTCATACTATTTGCCATATCAAACAGCACTTAGAAAAATCTATTCTTTTTCGTATCAGAGTCAAAAAACAATATATATTTGAAATTAATGTACTTTCACATTAAAGCAGTTATTTGTTCTCAAAGTTATAGGATATACCATACACACAGGCCAAACTGGAACATATCATTTATAGATCATATTTTTGTTTTTGTTTTGACCTCTAGAGAAAACGATGATGCAGTGCAACCAGTTGCAAGTATGCCAAATGTGCACAGATATGGCACAAATCAACTGATAATAGCCCTCAGGGAGTTGGTTGCAAATGGACTTAAGTCAATACTTATTTTTGGTATTGTTGAAAACTTGGAAAAGGTAAATTCACAACGTTACTAAAAAAATGCTAAAGATAAGGTTTCTAGTATATTACCAGCAACTTACTAATAATTTATATTAATTTGTGCTAAAATATATATAACTCTCTAATACATTGGAAATTAAATTTCAGAATGCAATTGGAAGTAGTGCTGATGTTTCCGAAAATCCAGTAATAAGAGCTCTGCCAAGACTTAAACAAGCATTCCCAGAGTTGCTATTGGCGTGCGATGTCTGCTTGTGTCCGTACACGTCTCACGGGCACTGCGGCGTGCTCACGCCTTCTGGGGCGATTGATCATGCTGCTTCTACGAAAAGGATCGCTGAAGTTGCTCTAGCCTATGCTAAAGCTGGTAGGAATATCGTCATTTCAGCTGAGGGTTGCTTCCAAAATATCATACCGAGCTGCTATCTTCAGCAAATCTTTAGGTCCATCTAGTCTATTGTGTAGGACCTACTAATATTTTTCGACATATGCTTGCCACTCAAGAACTTTTCCACCCCAACTATCTTAAGTGTGAGTTAAGGACCCTTTTTTTGTTATCACTGAGGAAAATGCATTGAATTGCATACCCTGCACCCTGGAAAATGCGCAGAATTATGTGGGGCTCTCCACCCCAAAAGGGGGTAGGCCTACGCACTAAAAACTTTAGCGATGCCTTCCACTGACGCCTGCCGCGGGCAGTTTTGACATTGACATTGACCTTTACTTTATTTTTCTGAAATAAAAGATTTTTTCTCATACATGATCCGACAAGATTCTAATAGGATTCATCTAGAAATGAACCTGAACATTCGTTAAATATTCTACGTTAAATTTGTATCTGCGTTCATCCCTTGACATTTTCAAGGCTTGATATATATTTGTGAAATTTAAAGAAATTTTTCGGCAGGTGCTGACGTGATCGCACCGTCGGACATGATGGACAATAGAATTAAGGCGATCAAGGACGCTTTAGTGGCACACAAACTTCAGAATCAGGTACATTATATAATTTCAGGAACTGGCGAGGTTTTGCAATTACCTCTGTATTTAAAGCAGCTATGTCGAGTTTTGATTGAGACATTGCACGCTAAGTCTATGGACAGAGAGGGCAAGTATAATCCTTTACAACATCAGGGTAACAAGAAGTCAACACAAGCACATCGTCCGCCTAACATTGAACAGCTAGTAGCTTTGCAACTTGGTAAACCAACATCCCCATGGTGCCAATGCAGTAATGACAGTGACGTCCCCTTTGACAGAATCCCATATACACTTGGCTTATTCATAAGAAGTAAATCTAATTTAAACAAAATCACAAGCGGTATTGAGCTGTTAAGTCTCAGGAGAGACTACCTCTGCATGTATATTCTACCGCAAATCTATGGGTTGGTGCAAAAACATTCTACCATCGTCGCCCCTCTCCTGAGGGGCGGTCGCCCTAACGACTTGCCTATATGGTTCTTAGAACTTAGGCACAGGCTGTGTTTAGTCGGTAGGTCACGTGGTCAGAGCGCTCTGGTCGCGTGGAGTCCGACATAACCTCCTTGACACTTGCCGTTGTGGGGGTATCCTGCGCATGTTTCGTGTCATAGGATTATCAGCCTACTTCTCCTAAGGAAAACAAAATTCTATCATCGCATGTTGGAGCCTGGTGTCAAAGAAATTTCCTCCTGCGCACCTTTTCTTCGGGAAGTATAGTATGAATATGTATCTTCAAGAAGGTAGTAAACAGGTATATGAAAGGTTGGCAACGCGCTTGTGATACCTCATGTTTACAGCCGTCCATTAGCTACGGTGACTGTTTACCATTAGACAGGCTCTTCTTTTGCCAATTTTTGCCAACGACGTAGTGTAAAAAATACATATTTATCTTCACCACACGAACGAACCGAACTTCCCATCTACGCGGAAAGATTTCCGTTTATAAATTCACCCACGTATTTAATGTCCACGTTAATCTATGCACGGGCCCTTTACAGATGTCTTGAAAGAGTCGAACGTTTCTGTCAATTCGAATTTTTGTTGTTTGTTTTTTTACCAATGTCCTGTAGGAAGACAGTGATAAGGTTTAACGGTAACAGTAAATATTGGCCCTTTGGGCTGTCTACGGACAATGCAAAGAGAATATACACACGAAAGTAATTAGACTGTAGGGGGACTAAGTTCCCTGATCGCTTTAGGTGAGGCCTGCTAAGGCGGGTCTTGGTGCTCGAAGTTACAGGCACTCCCGTCTCGGGATAACCCTTATGTCCAGGGTAATCTTCCATAGGCGCTAAGACCTGACCCAAATACCGGTCGTGCATAGCCGGAGTGGTCAAGCGAAATTGGGTTCCCCAGTCCCTCGAAGTGGTTTGTGCTAATTCTAATAGCATTCCACCTCGTAAAAAAGTGGGATTAAGTTCGGAGATGTGTCAGGTGTTATAAAATTAAGGATAAGCTTGTTATGATCGCTAATCTTCTTCTTATATATAAAAATGAATCGCAAAATGTGTTGGTAAGCTCATAACTCAACAACGCCTGGACCAATTTGGCCAATTCTTTTTTGTTAATGTTCGTTGAAGTTCAAGGATGTTTTTTACAATGAGGAAAATTCGAATAATTATCGGAAATACCCTAAAAACAGCCCTTTTATTTTCCCATGCTAACGTTTTCTAACTAAAACGTACAGTCGAATTGAGCTTTATTGTTATTGTATAAATTGCATTGTTCATATTGCAAGCACTCACTGTTGTCTAAGCAATGAAGGTGTGTTCCTTTCATCAAAGAGTCAATTTGCGCTTTATTAACGCTACATATAGTTGAAATTCAATCATATCTATCAAAACAGTGTGCGTGCGTGCGTTGGAGCACAGAATACATCGTTGGAGGATTTAATGTTACGTTCCAAAATTGAATAGCCACAAAATGTAATAGGTCATTTAGACTTTTTTGCGATTTGGTTGGCTATGCGACATTATCTATAAAATAATTAGGAACAAAAAACTGCCACTGTACAAATCTTTTTGACAGGACGAAGTCTGTCGGGTCCGCTAGTTAATAATAAAATTAGCCAAGCCCAAAGTAAGCTCTATAAGGCTTGTACTGTACATATTATAGAATCTAGGGTTACCCTAGATATAGATTATATATAGATATACATATATAGATCAATTTGGTAGAAATATATTATAACAGCCATGACTAAATTACAAATGCTCGCATTCATCACGCAAGCATCTGCCCCCACCGGAACTCGAACCTGGGACCTCAGAGATGGCGACACCTTGAAACCGGTATACTAACCACTAGACTGCGACATTAAACTTTAATTTGGTATCTATTAATATATTAATAAAGTATGTTTTAGAACTTTCAGAACTTGAGCAATCATCGCGAGTAATAGGCTTGTTGCCTAAATTTCAGTAGTTAGATACTAATATACCTTGATGCCTATTCTATACAAAATAATTATTATTTTTGAAAAAAAATGCTTATTTATAAGAATAATTTTGCATTTAATTAAATATTTGACATTAGTCATCAAAAACGCTCATGACTGTCATGGCGTCTTGAATGACGTCACGCCGTGCAAAACACAGCTGTACTAAATATCGGAATATTCGGTATTGTGAAGTTATTTTAATAAAAAATGGATTCATCGTATTACAAGTACTGCATAGTGCCCCAGTGTACAAGCACAAGTATAAAAACACCAAGAAAATTATTTATATACGTGCCAAACAATCAGCAGATACGTAAAAAGTGGCTGACACTCGCGAGAAGGAATGATGCCCATTCTTTTTCGCACTTCCACAAGACACTTGGGAATGACATTTTGACTTTGACGTTTCGCACGGCGTGACGTAACACTTTTTAATTGGTGTTTGCTGTCACGTGACTTATGGCTTATTTTGTGCAATTTTATTTTATAAAAATATAAATAATCATAAGTTATTATTTTATAAAACTTTGTTTTTTCATAATTAAATGATCATCTTAATAGTTATGCAACCTAACGCATCAGATTTGTTCATAGTGGATACAAGCCTATTGTTGCAGGTTTCGGTGCTGTCTTACTCGTGCAAGTTCGCGTCGTCGATGTACGGCCCTTTCCGCGACACCATGAAAAGCTCGCCTATGGAGGGCGACCGTAAATGCTACCAACTTCCGCCAGGTAGCGCCGGGCTCGCCGCCAGGGCTGCGGTGAGTGATAGTTGTTTCCCTCGGGAGAGTCACTAGCACGAAGCGTGTCCAGGATACCGCCGCCGCCCAATGCTGCGAGGATTATTTTAACATACCAACTAAATTCACCTCGAGCCGTTGGTTGTAATAATAATGGCTTGGAATGATGGAGGGCAAGTGGGCCCCAGAAGAAAGCGTGGCCTTATTTACTTTTATTGCCTTATAAAGGAGAGAATATGCGTTAGAAGAGGTACGGTGCACCTGAAAGGCGTATATTGGTTGGGGTCTTTGAGTCGGGTCTAAAATACCGAAATTTAACAAATACGTTCCCTACGCACTTGCTTTTGGCTGTTCTCGTATTGTTCTGGCGGGAATGTGGAGCGTGCTTAATCTATACTATCTATACTTACTATATAATATTATAAAGAGGAAAGATTTGTTTGTTTGTTTGTTTGTAATGAATAGGCTCCGAAACTACTGGACCGATTTCAAAAATTCTTTTACCTTTGGAAAGCTACATTATCCCCGAGTAACATAGGCTACTTTTTATCCCGGAAAAATCTACAGATCCCACAGGATGCGCAATAAAGGCTTCGCTCAGAAACTACTGCACAGATTTTCATGCGGTTTTCATTAATAGATAAAGTGATTCTTGAGCAAGGTTTTGCGTTATTTTTTATCTCGGATAAACGGATAGTCCCACGGGAAGCGCGATAAAACCTTCGCGCCATAAACCGACTTCCGCGCATATGTAGCCGTGGGCAAAAGCTATGACCCTTAACCCTCTATAGACCCAATCCCGAAATTCACGCAGGCGAAGCCGCGGGCAGAAAGCTAGTGAATAGTATAAAGTTATAATTGCATTTTTTCAACTATGCTATACGCATAGTAAAGTCTCATAGAAAAAATATTTGTGATGTATTTAAAAAATAATAATTTAGTTTTGAATTTTTAATGACACCGTAACTTGCTGAGACGGACAGATTTTATCTTTAACCTTGAGGTAGTGGCCAGACATTTATAAATAAATCGGATTGCCTTCGAGATGATTAATGGCTACGGTAAAAGTAAAGAACTACACATAATAGCACGGCAGAATTGACGTATTGTCCTTCAGACAGTTCTTATGCCGCTTGTAATAGCAGCTGTTTTCGTAGTGAAAATGTAAAGACAACCAGCCACGGATCAATAAAATCTGCAGGATGTGGAATGAGGGAAAAGATTTTCGAAGAGAGGATGATATTTTTTGTGTAAAATTATATGGTCCAGGCAGATATGCATGGGTAGTGGATAATTCATTTCAATGTGTACTTTAATCATCTGACATAAGGTGCATATTCCCCTTCATGAACATTAACATGTTGAAGCTCTCATCTGAAATCGGGGCTCGTTTTGGTGTTAAAATGACTACCCGTGGAAAAAAAACGCTCAGCGTCACGCTACGGTGCCTTGTGGGGTAAATAGTACACATTGAATTAACGATGAACGAATTTCCTGAATATTAACGGAAGGTAATGTGTCCGTTAACATTTTTAAAAATTAAGTTAATAGTATTAATGTAATGCCCAGCTTCGGTGAGTGAGGGTACCGGAGGCCCAACTCCCCTTCCCCCCTTATTCCCTTGTAAAAGGCCGGCAACGAATCTGTGACTCCTCTGGTGTTGCGCGTGTCCATGGGCAACGGTTATCGCTTACCATCAGGTGATCCGTTTGCTCGTTTGCTGCCCTATCCTATAAAAAATAAAAACAACATGCTTGGCCCTGTTATCGTTGTTTCCACTCAGTTCTCTTCTCTTCAATATTCTCACTGGCACAGTTTAGGTATGTTACCGGAAAATAATAAGATCCGTAAGTTTATCAATTTACTAGGAAGTTTATAAACTTTCGTAGGATTCTAAACAGGAGATAAATTGTATTATTTTACGTGCACATTTTCGTAAAATTATCAATTTCCGACGTCACACGGTAAATTTATAAACTTTTATATTATTATTCGTAAAATTTTATATTGTTCGACCAATCACGGAAACCCTTTTAAATATACGCATCTTTGAAATACGTAAAATAACACACTGCTCTCTGATTGGTCAATGTTCATAGTGGCAATGCTTGTGTCCATAGACTTTGGTACAATCAGACTTGACAAACTATAAATCGGAAGCAACAATGTCTGATGGTTCCTCTCTGGCACGGATGTAGTGAGTTGAGTTTGCTATTATCAGTTTCAATAAACTATTTAACAGTTACTAGCTAAAATACAGGAACACTCTTACAAAATACACTAATGAACACTACTTTGCTCTATTTAAATAAAACGACAGAAATCGTGTAATACGAAAGCCTTTATTATTAAGGCCGCGAGGAAGAGAAGTGACACGTGACAGTCAACCAATCAGATCGCGCGTAGCGTTTTGTTATTGCTTACTTATTATTTTACGAGTGAGTTCAGTAAGTTTATCAATTTACGAAAATGTGGACGTAAAATATTACAATTTATCTCCCGTTTAGAATCCTACGAAAGCTTATAAACTTCCTAGTAGATTAATAAACTTACGGATCTTGTTATTTTCCGGTGACAGGTACACTCACAAGCGCCACCGATGCTCATGTGACAATGCCCGAACAAAATATAGTCCAATTTGAAGTACCAGCTAGACAAATTATATTTTCATGTGCACTACAACAGGTGGTCCTTTCGCCGACAATGACTGAGATGTTTCCATGACAGGCCCGCGACGTGGCCGAGGGCGCCGACTTCCTGATGGTGAAGCCCGGCCTGCCGTACCTGGACATCGTGCGGCAGACCAAGGACATGTTCCCACATCACCCGCTCTTCATTTATCAGGTGAATCTTGAATAAGCGTTTCTTTTATACACCTACTAGTGTTTGCACAATACAGAGCGATATGAGGAATAGCGAGAAGAACCCTTAAGTCAATTTTAACGAGAATGAAAACATTGGTTTTTTAAGTTCAAAATTTTTCTTAATTTTGCCGTATGTTATTACTTTCCAGAATGGGGAACATGCAATTATAATATTTATCAAAATTTTGTTATTAAAATGCTAAAAAAATATAAAAGTAGTACCACTGCAAGGTTTATATTTAAAATAATGTTGTTTTTTAATAATAATTACGATTTAAAAGTAACGTGAAACGGAACGGATTTAAAACACCAATCAGCGTTCAGTGACGTCACTCCTGTGACACAAGTGAACAATTAAACCTAATATTAATTGCGTTTTTTGTATAAAAATGGAAGTTGGGTTTTAGGTTAGAAGGTCCAGTCAAAAACAATTTATTAGGAAACTTATTTTAAGTAGATGGACACATTGGCACAAAAAATACGTCCATACGGCTTTTATTCGGAATAGCAATGGCATAGTTATGATCACCTGATGTTCATGGATAGTCCGTTGTAAATTTTTACAAAATAATACCTTGAAAGTCGAGATAAATACAAAAACAACTAAAGCCAGCAATGACACGCGCAGTACAATCAGTGAGCCAGTGACAGTGACAGACAGGAGTGACGTCATACGAACTATAGGTCCTTTTTCGCGCGAAAATTTAAATTGACAATTTCAGTTTTTTCAGTAATATACAGTCTTTTGATTTTTTAATATACTTATGGTCTATTCTACGTGGAGTTCTTTAAAATGAGCACAAAAATAAAAATATTGCATGTTCCCTATTGGTTCCTTATTAGCAGAACAGGTTGTGGAGTTTTTTTGGCAAAATCAACGGGATCGATTACTGACTAGGAATTTTGATTTCTCGAAAATCGAATTGCAGTTGCAGTCGATGCAGTTTTAGTTTTAATCAAAATTGTACTCAAACCTCCTTTGAGTATTTTTCGCTATTTCTCATAGTTTTAACCAGTAGTTGTCCACTGCTGGACCTAGGTCTTTCCCAAGAATCTCCACACCGGTCGTTCCTGCGCTGCTAGCATCCAGCGCCTTCCTGCACTCTTCCTCATCTTGTGGGAGGCTTAGCAACGCTATGGTCAGCGACTGATCAAGAGTTCTGACCGCCCTAGGCTAATTGGGTAGACGACAATTTATAAATTATAATTTATAATAATAATAAATTCAATATATAATAAGAATACTCTTTTAAGTGAGAAATATTGTAGAACCAACAGTACACCTGCACCTATTACTTTTGAAGATACATCGACATGTTTGCGGCGCTGTCGCGGGTCGCTCAAAAACGCTCCATACTAAAAGCACTGCAATCGTGACGTTATAACTAAGTAAACTCGCCTAATTTGTATGAGCTTGTAAACAAATTTTAAAATAACTTTGTTATTTGTACCTTTATAGATATACTTTCTATATAAAAATAGTTACATTTAATGTAAGAATGTTAGAAATGATCGTTTCAGTAGAATTACGCAAATAATAATTGCTCATTTTTTAGAAATCTAAAAACAATATAAATTGATAATTAAACTGAAATTTCTACATTGACATACTTTCATGAGATATATATTGCTCAAATCAGATAATCTTCTTATATATAAAAATGAATCGCAAAATGTGTTGGTAAGCGCATAACTCAACAATGCCTTTACCGATTTGGCTAATTTTGGTCTTGAATTATTCGTAGAAGTCCAGAGAAGGTTTGTACGTAGAGAAAATAAAAAAAATTAAATTTGAATAAGTGTAAAGTCAACATTTTTATACAAACAATTTGTATTAATACTTAAAAGCCAATTTGAACCTTTGGCAAGACAAAAAAGTGACGTTAGTTCTGTCAAAACAAATTTAATGTCATCATATGTCATTTCAAGTAGGACCAAAAAACTGCCACTTTACAAATCTTTTTGACAGGACGAAGTCTGTCAGGTCCGCTAGTTATAGTATAAAAACGGCCATAATCAGTTGTAGTCGTCTACCCTATTGTATGAACGCGCCCCCGCCAGGTGTTTTACGGTCAGCCTAAAAAGAACCGATTCGAGTCAAGTCAGGGTTTGTATTACGCGCGTTTTATTAAACGAAATTTCAAAATTAATTGTCCGCCCCCCGATCCTCGCGCCCTAGGCTGCAGCCTAATTAGCCTAAGGGTTAATCAGGCACTGGCTATGGTGTTCGGCATATGGCTGCCAGTCGAGGGCCTTTCCGCTCCAGCGACTGTCAGTCCTATGAGCAAGGTGCCATGACTCTGTCGTATAGTCTCTTTATAGTCTGTCTGGACTACGTCAGTGACTCTGGGGATTTCTTCATTTCTGATACGATCACGCTTCATTGATAATATATGCATTCATCATACAAACATCTGCCCTCATCGGACTCGAACCCGGGGCCTCAGAGATGGCGACATTTTGAAAACAATGTACCTACCACGCGGCTACGGAGGTCGTTATTAATAAATTACTTGTACAGAAGAATTACGAACACACTTCCATGAACGTTTTAAATATGACTAACGTATGATTTGCTTAAATGGTTCTTTTAACTTAGGCATAAGGCTGAGTTTAGTTCGTAAGTCATACCGTTTGGATCGCTCCGGCCGGTATCCGACATAATCTCCGCGGTACTTTACTGCGAGGATCCAGGTTATGTTTCGTGCTCCTTGCGAAGATTCTCAGCATCTATCCCGAGAGAAAAAGATAATATAAATAAACAAGTTTGTACGGAACCCTAGTTATATTACTTAATTAAATGACTAGTAACAATATTGTATAATTTAAATAAGCATTTGGAACCATTACAATAGAAAATATTAATCATGGTACGCAAACAGATGTGCGAGAAGGTACCAGCCGCTACTCGTAATAACTATTCAAGGCTAAGTGATTATAAAAGTACACTCACCTTCTTATTAGGTATCTACCCATAAATTGTCGGCATGTATGGAGATTTTTAAGGAAATCGCCTTTTCCATGCGAATAATATCAACAGAAGGATACCAAAAGGTGGCTGCAACCATTTACTATTAGGTGGGCAGCCCGCTCATTTGTCGATAATAGCAATGAAGTAAAAATATGTTAATTATTTAATAAAACAAGACAATAAACTTTTTTAAATATTTAGAATGTTATGTATCAGTAGACTAATTAATATTATCAATTTGAAGAAAAACAAAATATTTTTAAAAAGTTTCAGATAATCACTATATAAAATTCTGGTAAAAAAGCAGAAATTATTGTTAACATTTGAGACAATTTGAGAAATGGGAACAGTAGTAAAAAAATCACTAGGATTTAACGCCTAGTTATGGATCGACAAATCGAGAAATACACAGGAGTAATAAAATAATCACTGTAAGATTTAATGCCTTGTTATGAATAGATAAATTAAGAAATTCAGGTGTAATCATAAATTTCACTACAAACAAATTATAAAATGCCTAGTTATGAATAGACAAATTGAGAAATTCAAGAGTAGTAAAACTGTCACTAAAGATATTAATTTAATGCGTGATTATGGTCGAAAAATAATAAAAACAAAATATTGTTACGTCAGATTTGGTATTTCAAAAATACAGATATACACTCGCTCACTTTATTATTTGCCAATAAAAATCATATTAATCTTTATTCAACATATACACGTCCAGGCATTTATTGACGTTAGAAAAACAGGTATAAGTTTAAGGGAACACAAGACCGTATACGTGCAAACGAACAAGTAATAAAAAAAATGACTATAAAAGCGTGGGGTGTTCAAAATTAAACATTACTCATTTAATGGTCTTAACATTTACACCCCACGCTTTTATAGTCATTGAGTTCTTGGACTAATTTGCTAAATTTTATAGACAAATTTTTGAGTTACATTTCTTTTTGTCATCAGAAATTTTTCTTGATATGTACCCAAATTTTCTAAAAGCGTGACTTTATTTTTATTTTCAAGTTTTTAGATCGGTTTTTAGTCTTTTTAATAAAAGCGTGTTTTTTTTAAAAAGTTTTTTTTAATTTTTTTTTATTTACTACTTTTTAGATCAAATGTTTTTTAGTCTTTATAACAAACAAAAGTTTTTTCAAACGTTTTTTAGTCTTTGCGTAAAAAGCGTGTTTTTTAAAAAGTTTTTTTTTTAATTTTTTTTAAATGATATTATTAATAATCTTGTAATAAATGATAAAAATGTATTTGGAGCAGTGAAAATGTTTAATATTGACATATCAAAAATTTACATCATCGACATTGGATTTTTTCTCATATTAAAAAGTTTTTAATTTATTACAACATAATTATGTATTTTTATGATTCGAAAATGATTGAATATTGTATTGTCATCTAGAATACACATGTAAAAAAAATTTGAGCTCGATTGGAGCAGTAGAAGTGGTCGAAAAATCGATTACAAGATTTGATCATGACAAACAAACAAACAAACAAACGGACAGAGTAAGTCAATAAAAAGCGTGTAAAAATCGGTGCTACATCTGTTAGGAAATTGGGAGACACTTTTTTAATAAGTATTTCTTACACTCACACCTATTAGCCTAGCCCAAAGTAAGCTCTAAGGCTTGTGTTATGGAATCTAGGCATGGAATAGACCAGTGATCTATATCGACCCCTAGGGGTCAATGACAATTTGCAAGGGGTCTACGTCAGCGAAAAAAGAAATTGGGGTCCATCATATGAAAATGGGGGTCCACGATAATATATCTCAACATACACTGATAGAACCTATTTACTCATACTATCTTCTAATATAAAGATATAAAAATATTTATAAAAGTACCTAAGTAGTAAAAAAGATTTATTATATAATTTTAAGATTGATATTATATATGTTTATTAAATTTTGTAACTTGTAGGATATAGACATTCAATATAAGTAGGGGATCTACCCAAAAATGAAAAACATAGCAATGGGTCTACGACACAAAAAAGTTTGGGTCCCTCTGACATAGAAAAAAAATACAACAAATGACAACTCTACAACAGGCGGCCTTATTGCTAAACAGCAATCTCTTCCAAGCAACCTTGGACCAGGGAAGTAGTAAACGGAGATTTAAATAGGGGATGGATGCAGTAATTATTACTTACCTTAAGTGAAGAACATAATATATATGTATTATTTTGAGTTATGCGACACATACGATGCGAAGATAGTGCAACTAAATAGTTTATTTCAAGGAGATATGTCGAACTGAGCAATTATTTTTCTTAGTACCTATGTAGTAAAATATATTATATATGTTTATAAAATTTTGTAAGTTATAAGTAGAGATCGGATAATCGGATGCATATTTACCTAAAGTTAGTTTAAGACAAAGTATGGAAACGGCTTTTTATTGTTTTGTTAAATAAAATTTTTCACCACTTCTGTTTTTTTATTCAATTATTTATATGATTATTGTTTTAGTCAAACTAGCTCACTACTTTCGTATAACACTCTTTATGTAATAAATCGTACATTCATAAATCGCACGGGGAACTGAAACTAAACTTCATGTAAATACGTATGCATAGTTGATAAATGAACCCGAAGTCTCGGTCTTTTGAAAATAAATACCACGTGCTAATTTAGTAATTTTCAATCAATATCACTACGTTAAATTTGCAGTCCCGTATTTTCCCGGGATTTTTATTTAACAAAATGTATTTTAAAAAGCCGCTTCCATAATTTGTGAGCCAAAAATTAACTTTAGGTAAATATGCATCCCATTATCCGATCTCTAGTTATAAGATGTTGGTATTCAATATCAGTTAAGTAGGGGATCTACCCAAAAACGAAAACCATGGCAAAGGGTCTACGGCACAAAAAAGTTTGGGAACCTCTGACATAGACACCTACATAATTAAAAATCCCTACTAATATTATTAGCGCAAAAGTTTTTATACATAGAGGTTTGTAACTCTTTTACGCAATAACTACTGAATGGTTTATAATTAAACTGTACAATAATATAGCTCATACATCAGAATAACACACAGGCCACAATTATAAAGTTAGACGCCGCGCTAATATAAACTATTCGAAATACTAGTCCTCCGTAGACGAAGTCGCGAGCACCAGTTAGTATATAAATATTTATGATAGAAATATATACAGTGGTACCTCGACATACGAGTTTAATTCGTTCCGCAATCTTGCTCGTATCTTGAATTACTCGTATCTCGAAGCAAATTTCCCCATACAAAACAATTGAACTACCATTAATCCGTTCGAACCTCCAAAATGTCACCCCAGTTTTGAATAATAAAAACGTATTTATAAATATCAAATATTTATTGGACAAAAACAAAAAAGAGAATGTAAAGAAATAAATTAGATATCCTCACTGGTCTTTGCCTTTTTCGTTACATTATTCTCGCTTTCACCTGTAGGCCGTTTAGAAAAAAAAAAGATGTCCAAGGAGGTTTGTTTCTTCCTCCCTCTCAGAATGTTCCAGAAATGAGTTAGCAAGTGTCATTAAAAAGGTCAGATGCACGACCTGTTACAACTTTATCTGGGCGTTTTTTTTCACGTTTTCACAAAAGCACGCTGCTAACTGATCGTGATAGCCCGACTGCGTGTTACTACCGAACCGAACCGGACTCGTATTTCGAATTTCGCTCGTAACTAAAAGCATAAAATCACTTGCTTGTCGGCTCGTATCTCGAAAAACTCGTATGTTGGGGCACTCGTATGTCGAGGTACCACTGTATTAGCAACTATGACTATGGCCTAAATACTCGCATTTACCACACAAAAATCTGCCCCCACTGGTTTCGAACCTTGGATCTTAGAGATGGCGACACCTTGAAACCAGTCTAACCACCCGGCTACCCAGCTCGTCAAAGTCTACTTCTAGAAAAACAGGCAAGAAATTTTAAAAGTCTGTCTTTTATCACAAGCACTGGACAATCCGTGCAGTGCTCTTCGTTTTCACTTTGAGTTTTTAGATTCATTTTAGGTTACCGATATAAAGTCTCTGACTATACCAAAGTTAGTGCAGAACAGCTGTGTAAACACGACCCTGGGCACGAAAATTACTTTTTAAATAAACTCAAATTGGCTTACAGTTTGTATGTACTGTTTAATTAAATCATAACGAGTGCCCATAACTCTTATAGGAAATAGTAGATTCAATTTTATTTTACTTTTCTTAATCAACCTTGAAATGGGTAGGAAGACTTATTCTAGCAAATAGATTTTCTTACATCCCTGTTTACGATTGTAGACCCTATTTTTCGTCACGCCTAACGTAAACCCTTATCGAGTCTCCCGTGGATCCTTTGGGCTCTAGACCAGTTTGGGAATTACTGGTCTAAGTTGTCCCCTATCAATGCTACAAAATAATTAAAGTTCCACAAACTCGCTACGTTTTTATACTATTATATTGATAAACAAATATACTGCCTATCTGATAGGTTGCGGTCATTTATGGAGCACATGAATCCAATGAGATTCGAAACAAATCTGCAACTCCCACGAGAACCACAATGCACGTTATGAACTTGTGGCCTAACATGCAACTTTTTAGTATACAGTAATTTCACTGTACCTAACCCCCTTGGTACCAAAAACAGGCTTACAATTAATATTAATAATACATAGTTTAAAACTTTAATTAATTTACAAAAACTGACGACCTCTGCAGCAGATCGGTTAGTATATTGATTTCAAGGTCTTGGCTTCAAATCTCGGGTGTGATGATCACATGCATCGCATTTGTGCATGTATCCGTTACCCTTTTTTTAAAGCGTTAACCGTCCTCGGGCGTTGTAGGGGGCCCTCAGGATCGAGTGTCGCTTCTGAGGACCCCCTGCCTTTGCTCCCTTGGGTGCGCTAGAGGAGCCTTTCTCGGGAAGACTGCTCTTGCCGCTTCCCCCCTCCAACCTACGACGTCACCCCCCGGCCATCTGGGGGTGAGATCCCTCCCGGATCGCCATCGAACTGGTGCGAGCTTCGTCGTGCCCGCCAGCGACCCACGGCGTCGCCTCAGGCCAAGCTATATCCGTTACTCTCCCCGCTGGATCTCTGTGTGAACAGACGTGTCTTAAAGTAGTCCGTTGTTAAATCTTAATATTTTATTTTGCAAAAATAACATAAATTTAAACGAACCAGTAATAGGAGCGCATAAGTGATTAAGAGTGATTTCAAGCCAGACTTGTACGTGGGCCGCTAAGATACCTATTAACGTGAGTTTAAAATACTATAGATTCATCCTTATCACCTTAACAGAAGACTCAAATCTGTAGAACGTGCCATCTTACATTGGACGGAAAGCAGCTTTTACCTGGAAACGTGGAACGCACAACCAATAAACTAGACCCCTGGACGGTAGCATTGCCTTAGGTGAATTTTGAATTGCTTCGCTTACTGCTTTCCTGGTACTATTTGCGTTTGTTCGTACTACCACTGACTGTGGGTACTGATGTCTAAAGTCCAGCGTTCGCCGCAAGCGTCTACGCCGCGCGCTCTTACGCAATCAGCAAGTACTAACGACGATATGAATGTTACACAGCGCGTTAAAAATCGGCCAGCTCCCATGTCTCCTGTCGGGGCTGATAATCGTGACTCATTGTCGCTTCAAAACATGATTAGAAGTATGTTTTTGGAATTCGAAGAAAGGCAAACCCGCCGCTTAGCTAAAATTGAATCCCAAATATCGGAGGTTAGACAGCAAAATCTAGAAATTAAAAAGGCAAACTTTGATATTGAAAAATCAATAGATTTCATTGATAAAAAGATAGAAACGTTGAATTGTGCTGTAAGTAAATTGAACACAGAGAGAACGGAATTGTTGAAAAATATATCCAAAATTCAGGATTCATGTGATTTTATTGACAGGCGACTAAATAAAACTTCTATTGAAATACGAAATGTACCGAAGGTAAAATCAGAGACTAAAGGACAGCTGTTTAACTACTCCCAAATTTGGTCAATACCCTTGGGCTTGCCTTCCAAGACAGTGACTTACGAGATGTTTACCGACTGCCCAGTAAAAAAGAGCACAGCACTTCGTCCGTCGTCGTCGAATGCATAAATACTATTGTTAAAGAAAAAATCTTAACGTCGATAAAAAATCGATACCGTTCCACATCTAAGCCTCTGACGGCAGCAGACATTGGACTACAAGACCTCTCAACTGTCATAAATATATCTGAGCTCTTAACAACCAAAGGCCGTCGCATTCTTTACCTAGCTAAAGACTTTAAGAAGACAGAATCTTTTAAATACTGTTGGGTGGCTGGTGGAAATGTCTATCTGCGCAAGGAGGACGGGCAAGCTGCCATATTAATTAGGAATGAACTAGATCTACTTAAATTAAAAGCAACCATGTGACTATTCACAATCAAAATTATTATTATATTAACTTTCTGTATATTTAGCTTTCTCGCGCACACTCACACATCAATACATGCACATACTTTATTTCTTGAGCACACAAAGATGCATTTACTGACACATACTCACAAACCTTTACTCACACACATTTTCGGTACGGATACGGTTTACTACTTGAATCGAGAGGTGCAAAAAAAAAAAACATTTTTTCTTTTTTGTTCATTATTTTCAAATATATTTATTCAAATTTAATAATCAATCCTTTATTTAGTTATAAAATCGCTGATATAAATAACTTGCTTTCGGATATCGATAATTTTGAACCAAATAATGCAATAACTATTGATGCTGAGGAAGTATCATCCTATGTCCCTCACCAACGGAGTCAAACAAGTATTTTAAGCCAAAATATTTGTAGTATTTTGAAAAACTACGATAATTTTACCACATTTATCTCTAGAATTAAGATTGACCCTGACATAATAATTTTAACGGAATGCTGGTTAAAGCACTCTCAGGACAATATTCCATACATGCATAATTATTTTAATCACGTAACCACAAAAAATTATAACCAAAATGATGGTGTTGTCGTCTATATAAAAAAAATCAATAAAATATAAAATATTTGAACCAGAGTTTCCTGAAGCTAACTGTTTGTTGATAAGAATATCTGATTATACAGCCATTCTTGCTATATACAGGCCTTATTGTTTCAAGAAAAATGTACCAAAATTTTTGAAATCTCTAAGCATAATATTGAACTCGTTATCTTCGGTCAAAAACATTATAATTGCAGGCGATATCAATATTGATATCACTCCGAATAGTGAAGAAGCTTTTTCGGATGATTATCTCAACTTTTTGGCTAGTTATCAGTTATGGCCAGCTCATACCCTTAGTACTAGGAAATCTACATGTTTAGATCATTTTATAGTAAAATCAGTTAAACAATTTACTTCATTTGTTATACATAGCGCCATTACGGACCATGATGCCATTCTTTTATGCATAAATTTGTCTCAACCTAAATATCCCGTGGGGTCCTATAAAGTGACTGATTATGTGGGTCTTGATACTGTCATGAATAGCCTTGATTTTCAACCCATTCTTATGGCGACCGATCCTAATATTGCTGCGAATTTTTTGCATGATATTCTAGCTCAGGCACAGCTTTCAAATACTAAAACTGTAAAAGTCTCCCGACGTAGAAGGATATTAAAGCCTTGGATTACGCCAGGCTTACTAAAGTGTATGCGTAATCGTGACCGCATGCATAAAACACTTAAACAGTGTCGGGGAAACAATGAAATGCTTTGCATTACATACAAAAGATACCGAAATTACTGTAACAGTATTCTTAAAAAAGCAAAAATAGAATATCATAAACAACAGATAATACAAGCGGGCTCTAACAAAAAGAAATTATGGGCCACTATTCGGAGTAGTGTTGGATCTGAGAGGCCCAAAGATTTGGCTTGTGAACTTCTTACGTGTGCAGGCTCACCTTCTCAATCAGCTGACCAAATAAACCAATATTTTGCTAATGTTGGCAAAAATCTTGCGGAAAAGAACCTATCTACAACAAATGCCCAAACGATTAACCATGTCAGTCATTTCAGTACTCCTCATTCTTTTCTGCTCGTGGAGACGAATGAGAAGGAAGTTGCGCAAATCATCCTTTCCTTGAAAGATAGTAGCGTTTGTGGCATTGACGGTATCTCTTCAAATTTTCTTAAACGTTTTATAAAATTACTAGTTCCCTCTGTTACTCATATTTGCAATCTTAGTTTAAGTACAGGCATTTTCCCAGATGTTTTCAAAGTTGCTATAATTAAACCAATCTATAAGGCAGGTAACCGCGATGACGTAACAAACTATCGCCCTATCTCAATACTATCAGCTCTTTCTAAAGTATTGGAGCGTATTATTAATCTAAGACTGATAAAGTACCTAGAGAATAATAACTTACTTTCTCCTTATCAATTTGGCTTTCGTGCTAAAAAATCTACAGCTGATGCTGTGCATGAGGTTGTAGATCTCATTGTCACGAACCTTGACCTAGGTAGGAAATGTCTGACTATCTTTATCGACCTTGCAAAGGCATTTGACACCGTCCGAATTCCAACTCTTTTAAGAAAATTAGAACTGATGGGAATAAGAGATGTACAATTAAAATTATTTGAAAGTTACCTTACAAACCGAATGCAGAGAGTAAATATTGGGGGGATAACTAGTTCTGATTTCCCCATCACATACGGCATTCCACAAGGAAGTATATTAGGACCTACCCTGTTTCTTATTTTCATCAACGATCTTCCGAAACTAAACATATCAGATGGTAAAATTGTGGCATTTGCCGATGACACGGCTCTCATATTTCAGGGAAGTGATTGGTATGAAGTATTTGCAACAGCTCAAAGAGGATTAAATTCCGTAACCGATTGGTTAATATCCAACTGTTTAACTATAAATACTAGCAAAACTAAATTTATAACTTTTGGATTGCGTAACGTTGATTTACCAATCAACGTCAAGCTAATAGCTCACTCATGTGTATCTAAACTGTGCCACAACACCTCAACGACGTGTCCCGAGCTCCTAAGAGTCTCTTCTATCAAATACCTTGGAGTGATCGTGGATGAATCCCTAAATTTCAAAGAACATATAAAAATGTTGTCGACCCGAGTAAGAAAACTAATCTTCATGTTCAAAGGTTTGCGTTATATAACCGATATCGAGATCCTTAAAATGGTTTATTTTGCTGTCCGTCAATCAATACTCATATACTGCATAACTGTTTGGGGTGGTGCAAGCAAGACTCATTTAAAAAAACTTGAAGTTGCTCAACGTGCTGTTCTAAAGGTGGCGACCTTTCGACCCTTTTGGTTCAGTACTACTGAGCTCTATAAGGAGTGGCAGGTCTTGTCGGTGCGCAGATTGTTTATTCTTTTTACTATTATAAAAAAACATGAAATCACTAAATATAATCCCAATCTGCGCACCGAGAAGAGACGTCATGATATTGTGTGTTCAGGTAACTTTTGCAACACGTCGTTCGCTCATAGATTTTTTGTTTTTCTGGGATCACACATTTATAATATATGTAACAAAGTTAATAACATTTATAGCCTCAATAAATATCACTGTAAAAAGGCTACTACATCTTGGCTATTGGGCTTAAACTATGATGAGACTGAAGACATTCTATCTGTGCCCAAGTAGTGGTGGGATCCTTTGCACTTAACTAGTTAAGTGTATAAATTTTGTTGTTGTTTGGCCGCGGATAATATACCTACCACAAGTAATATACCTAGGTTTATTATTAATATTATTGTGAAACGCACCTTCGTTTAAATGTTCCCGTATGTGTATCATCGAATACGAGCTTGACACACACACACACATACACACACACACACACTACACACGTACCCACACACTTTCTCCTCCACACACTAAATGCATGCTCTACTCTCTAAATTCGTAGCATGTACAATAATAGATATCTATGTAATATTTTTGTCATCACAAATTGTATTTATTGTGATCTGAAGGTGGAGACCTGGTGTCCTTTGATACAGGGCAACCTAGTTAAGGCACCAGCCTCACTAACAAGCCATGTTTAAATTATTGTGGAATATTAATTGTATAAGAGGAAATAAAGATTTATTATTATTATGTAGCTTAAATCACGTATCTTTATAAGACACGGTCCTTTATAAGGCTTGCGCGGGGATACAGATCCAACGCGTAGAGGCCATTTAAGCGAAATTTAATGAAAGTGTGCGTGGAGTGTACCAACTGGGTCTAATCTCTATCTGCACCATGAAAAATGCAGCCAAAGACTATACCTAGTTAGATGCACAGAAACTATTGTCATTAGTGGTCAAAACGTTGTGGCCTATTGCATTTCGATTTAGGTGGTAATGAAAACCGGGCTATGAAAAAGACTCCAGTCACCTGCCTTCTCAAAGCCTCCTAATTGATTTAAATATGGCAGGTGGTGACTCGCCGCTCACTAAATGGGCCCTCCAAAAAAGCAGACCAATATTGGTGCGAAGAGAGCAACATTGGTGTGAACGGCTAAGGGTGTAGAGAGGTGTGTCTGCGACAGCGATCGAGACGCCGTCGGCGTTATGACATTATTACACTTCCACCCTTCGAGCATTTGCTCTTGCGACTCCACTCTGTCCGGCTGGTTAAGGCAAGACAGAGGCGGGTGGCATACGCCCCCCTGAAGCACATCGGTATCCTCGGTGACGCAACTCACCGACAGCTCGCCACAAGCTGCCCTGAGGGAGACTGACTGCACTGATGGGGCATTTATGGCAGTCAAGGGGCATTAAATGCCCACCAGCGGGCGATTATTATTATTATTATTATTACCCCTAGATCCCATAATTCCCACAAACCTTAGAGTGCTCACTTTGAGCTAGGCTAATTGATGTAAGAAATATTGCAAGGCCAGAATTTATTTCAGTGTGAAACTGGTGCAATAGTTTTAGGAGAAATTTTAGTTTCACTTATCTACATCTCAATCGCAATTTGACGTAAGCTCAATACAATAGCTATCAATTTTAGTCAGATGAAACTATCTTTAGTTTCTTTCGTGGTTTCCGGACTTAGTTATTGAAAGCAACAAAAAAAAATTGTGTACTTTGCATCAACAGAATCAACAATTTAGCTGTTTGCTTTTTTATTGTACAATCGTGAATACTTCATAGTATAGGTTTAATAATCTGTGGTAGCGTATGAAACAGTATGCTAAAATGGACTAGTTTTTAAAATCGCTAAATCTTGTTTTTTCTGTGTTCAAATCGACCCTGTTCTTTGTACGTGCGAAAATTAAAAAGTTCAGTAAAATTACTGTATAATTTTAAAATAAAAATCTAAAATATATCTAGTTATCTGAGCGACCAGGCTCTCTGACGTGGTCGATGATAGTCCAAAGTCTACCAATGTCACATTCCAGCAGCATGCGTGTAAAATAATAAAAATGTATCTGACACAAGAAAGTTATATCTCCGGTTCATCTACAGGTTTCAGGAGAATACGCGATGATCGCGCGAAACGGTGACAGCGAGGAGGTGAAGACCATACTCATGGAAACATTGACGTGTATGCGGAGGGCAGGTTTGTGGAACCTTTATCATTTTGTAGCACTGTTAGAGGACGAATTAGACCAGTAATTCCCAAATTGATCCATGTAGACCCCAAGGAATTCAGTGTAGACTCGACAGGGGGCGCGTTAAAAATGAAAGTTCACAATCGTAAGCGAAGTTACAAGGAAAGATCTACAACAGAGGTTCCCAAAACTTTTTTCTGTAGTTTTTCGGTTTTGGGTAGACCCCTTATTTACCTAATTTTGAATGCTTACATCTTAAAAAATATAAACTTATATATATTTTTTTATCTTCATATGTACTTCTATAAATCTATACATATAATAAGACAGTAAAAATATTGTGTCTGTACATTTAGTATTTACTGAAATGGATAGAGGGGACTTAAATAGATTATTAGAAAGCAAAAAAAAATTTTTGGAATTTTTTGTCTGTCTGTCTGTCTGTCTGTATGTATGTTCACGTTTATCTCCGAAAGTACTGAACCGATTTGCTTGAAACTTTCACTATTTGCTTTGTTTTAACTCAGAATAATATCTAAACTTTGTTTCATCAAAATCGGTTCATTAAAAAAAAAGTTATCGTCATTTTAATGAACTCAAATAAATAAAACTGGAGTGTCATCTGTGAAAATTGAAGACGGTGAAATTTTAATCAAAAGTACTGTGAAAATAGTATTTGTGGAAAAGCTCATTGTTTTGTGCCATACTATACATACATACATACTAATATTATAAATGCGAAAGTAACTCTGTCTGTCTGTCTGTCTGTTCCGCTTTCACACCAAAACTACTGAACCGATTTAAATGAAATTTGGTACACAGATAGTCTGGAGCCTGAGAAAGGACATAGGCTACTTTTTCATGCAAAAAAGGTTGTAAAGGGTTGTAAAAGGTTGAAAGGAGGGATTATTTGTTGTATGGAAATATTGTTAAAACTACTGAACCGATTTAAATGAAATTTGGTACACAGATAGTGTAGAGGCTGAGAAAGGACAGAGGCTACCTTTTAAAGCAGAAAAGGGTTGTAAAAGGTTGAAAGGAGGGGGTGAAAGGTTGTATGGCAGTATTGTTAAAACATATCCTTCCTGTGGGAAATTCGAATATAACGCGGGCGAAGCCGCGGGCGGAAAGCTAGTAATGTATATATCATTATATTGGAATATAGTATGAATGAAAGTAAATAGGTACAATCAGTGTATGTTGAGATCCATTATCGTGGACCCCCCATTTCATTTCATGGACCCCCAAATATTATTTTCGCTGACGTCTATATGGTCTCTATGGACCCCTAGTGGTCCATAGAGACTACTTTGGGAATCACTGATCTACAATGTTCTTCTTCAATATCAAATGATATTTTAAGAAACTCTGGGACTTTACTTGTTAAAATATTCCATATTCAGTACAACGCGTCTCAAAACTTATCGTCCTTTTTTAGATAGATCTATTTGGACAGTGCGGTTTCAACGAAATTTCCTTCCGCGCACACTCCGATTGTGGAACGAGCTCCCTGCTGAGGCTTTCCCAGGGGATTACAGTATGGGATCTTCAAAAAGGGAGTAAATAGGTTTTTAAAATGGTCGGCAAAGCGTTTGTGATGCCCCTAGTGTTGCAAGCGTCCATAGGCGACGGTGACTGCTTACCATCAGGCAGGCCGTAAGCTTTTTGCTAGCGTTGTAATATTAAAAAAAATTGGTAGTAATGTACCGGATCTAGCAGCAGAAGTGGTTTGTCAATAAGAGTCTGGGAACCTCTGACGTAAGACGAACGTACTTGGACCAATGTGTTGATAGCTTATCCACTTTCTTATGTACGTTTCTTATGTATCTGACGCTCCTGCGGCGAAAGGAAACATCGTGAAGTTGCTACTTCGGCAAAGAAATTCATAGATGTATGGCAGTCAACCAATCCGCACTGGGCCAGCGTGGTTGACTAAGGTCAATATAGACCCCTTTTTTTATCGAGGGCAAATGCTCCTTATGCACCGTGACGCCGGCCGTGTGTGGGGCTCTCCGGTCTGACAGGACCGGCCTAGTGATGTGCCGAGTAAGGTTTGATTCGAGTCAGACTCGATTCTTGCTTTGGACTCGCCTACTCGAATGCCAATTTATTTTGATTCGAGTACGCCGGCCTCGATTCCGGTACTCGAGTCAGGAAGAATCGGTTCGTACTCAATAACTTGATTCTATTTATAAGCGAGTCCTACTGACTCGAGTCTAGTATTCGATTTTGGTTAACTCGCTTTTACTGGCAAATTGTTTACATAAGCTTCTATGCTGTCTTGATTCAATGTTTATTATCTTTTAATAAAAATGACAGTATTATTATTTTTGTGTCACTGTGCTTAACCTACACGCTGTTTGATGCTAATTCCTTTCTATATTTCCTTTTTGTTCTAAAATCGGACTCTAGTTCTGGACTGGACTAGAATTTCCAGACTCGAAAGTCTAGAAATATTCGAATACCAAATACAGAATTCGAGTACTGGGCTCGACTCAGGGAATCGAGTCCTGATTCGAAAACCGTATAAACTGACTCGAATCGACTCGATCCACCAAAACGGCGACTCGGCACATCACTAGACCGGCCTGCCCACTATAACCCCCCGGTGCCCTCCAAGCCAAATCGGGCGCGTGGCGGGGTACGCTTTCGCGATTCTACCCCCACACGCCCACAAGGCGAAAAAAGACCCTTACGTAGTCGGGGTAGGCTCGTGTTCCTCGACGGGGACACATATGAGCTGTGGTGCTGATTAGCTAGACTCGGATAAATAGTGTAGTTCATTATTAAGTACAACTTTACACTTTTTCAGGTGCTGATTGCATCATCACCTACTTCGCACCGTTGATTTTGAATATTATTGCCAATAAGGAATAAATAAATATGAAATATTTTTACGCGTTGCCCCTTAGAGTAGTCTATGGTCACAAGATCGACTATCTTTTAAACAGATACGAGTTTTCAATGCTTACATAATAGAAGCTTTTGTCCTTCATCTCATCTGATGATTTAATAAGGGTAAAGTAGGAAAGGAACATAACATTACATAACTCTTTATTGTACACGAAAAACAATAACATAAACAAAAAAAAAGAAAACAACAAATAGCAAATGTTGTTTTCTTTTTTTTTGTCAATCTCGGACCAGGGAAGTACTAAAAAGAGATTTAAATAAAGGATGGGTGTAGTAATTGGACTGGACAATAGGCTATAACTAGTTTATGTTAAGGAATCTTTGACAGGACGAACTTCACCTGTATTTCTCAACTGAGGAATCTATCTTAGTTACCACATGTATGGTTCTTGCTTAAGACAGAACCTTTGGTAAACGATCCATGACAAATATAAACAATATTTATCATGGACCTATGAAAAATGGAACGGTCTAACTGTAGCCAATTCTAATGGTCAACGCGTAAATACTGAACAAGTTCTCTCTTTTACTGTATAATACTCTTATAGTATGTAAAAAAACACAACTTGCTACAAAAAGTGTGAAATTCAGCTCAAAGTTCATAGGAGCCAAGCCATAAAATCCTAAAAGAAATAATATTTTAAACCACTTTATGAGGTGCGCCGTATTCTGCATAAAAGCTTCACCTTCGCTACCAGTGCCTTTCAATAATCAAATAAAATATATTAATGTTTTTAAGTAGTGACGTAATCATTTGGTGTCGGTTAGAGCCGGCAAACAGTAATTGTCATAAGATTTTTGCTTTATAAATTTATTCATGACATAGATACTAGTCCTTTGGGTGCAAACATGCTACGACACAATCAAATTGGTGTTATGTTCGAAAATTATAAACATTATCTATTTACACGTTAACTATTATATACAAATGGCATTAAAACTAAATATCATCTATTATTTTTTTTGTACATATTTAAAAATAGATTTAATGTTGGCTTTGGTTTCATCATTAGCAATAGTTTGTAATTGACTGAATAATATCTTTCTTTGTGAACAAAATTTTGAAGAGTTGTAAAAAAATGCTAAATCAAAATAATCTTTATTCAATAGCAAAATGCAGGCTTACAAGAAGTACAAGAAAAAATAAAAAAAATATACTCTATATCTGTTCGGAAATTGGGAGAGCCGAGAAGTGCAGATAAGAAATTTTGAAGATCTAATTTATTATCTCCTCTTTTCAAAATCATAAAATAATCACAATGATATATCTGTTTACATAACAACACAATAAACAAATCAAATACATATGTCCGGTAAAAACAATTATTTATAAAAATATGTCATAAAAATGTTATCCAAGCTATCTATAATTATGTTATCTTTCATTTGAGATATCATTGAAGTTCTAATGCCCTTTTTCTGCTAAATATCTGCAATTGACGGATTCTTGCAAGGATTTAGTATGGTGTTGCCAGTTGTCTTTTTTATTTAATTAATAACAGGTACAGTACACGTAAAATGTTGTTTTATTTTACTAGTTTTTATTTAATTTTCAATTTTTTTATGTGCGTTTGGGTCATATGATGAATTTTATAGCTCTCAATTTTGGTATATTTTTTATAACACATTTAGGTGTGGATGGTAAGTTATGTAATGTAATTTTTAAATATGTCGGAATAATATATCACTCTATATAATGTCAAATAAAATACATCTCTAAAATCATATAGGAGTGTGAAAAAATATAATAAAGACTTGTGTGTAATGTTTTTATAAGCCTTGTCACCTTCTTTAGAATTTAAAATTTACCTCATTTTACAATACTAAAAAGGTGTAGACTAAAAAGTCTATGCATAGAATCTCGATGGTTTCAAGACGCTGAACTCGATGTGTAAAAATGAATTAATATATCATTCTATATAATGTCAAATAAAATACATCTCTAAAATCATATAGGAGTGTGAAAAAATATAATAAAGTCTTGTGTGTAATGTTTTTATAAGCCTTGTCACCTTCTTTTGAATTTAAAATTTACCTCATTTTACAATATTAAAAAGGTGTAGACTAAAAAGTCTATGCATAGAATCTCGATGGTTTCAAGACGCTGAACTCGATGTGTAAAAATGAAATGTGATGTTTATATTTTTGACATGTGTCAAAAGATTGCTTTTGACGTGTACGTTCAAGATGTCAGGGCGCTTAGGTTTATTTGGTTGCGACCCGGCACCTTCGACAAAATTTTTGTTATATCGATTAATTTTTTTATGTTAATGTCCATTTATGAAATGGCGTGGTGCTCAATTATATATATAAGTATAATATACGGGGTGAATTATTGAGACGGGGCTCTAAGAGCTGCCACCTAAACCGTTTTAATTACGGCAGACCATTCACAGTTCTAAAGATATTTTTGACTGTATTCACAGAATTTAGAAAAAATACAGTCACCTTTCCAAATGCATCATGTATGAAAAAATAAAATAACTCTGTAAAATATTGACAACTTTTATTCCTCTAAAATTTAAGTAGGTACAACACCAGCTTCACACACCCGCAGAATCTTCTACAAGTCTCAAAAATGCACCCAGTATATCGAGATAGAATTTTATGTATTAGATTTTATTATTCGGTTTCTGGTTTTATATAAATAAAAAAACTATAAAATGGTCAATGTGTTTTTTATTTTTTTCAAAATGAATTCTAGTTGTAATCACGAGTGCTTTGAAATGTATTCTTTTATTCTATTTTTTTTTAATTTCGCTAAAACACTAAGACACAAAGCTTCCCACACATTTCTCTCAAAACGTTTTAGTTAGCTGGACGAGATCTCTATTAGAGATAAGTCCACCATTGTACTTATCCTTTATTGTATATAATGTCTAATTGTGCAATAAAGTGTTATAATAAGTTTTATCCTGTGTCGGGGGTGTAGTTATTAATGGAAAATGTCATACTCAGATATGCCTAATCTATCTCCATCCTAGTATGGAGCGACGTTGAATTTAAAAAAAGTGATTATGTAATGTCTTGTCTTCATTGAATAATAAGTAATCTTTGTCTAATAGGGATGAGCTTATTATCACTACTGCGGTTCTAACTATTTGTGCGTATGGACGCAGTGATGGCATGGTCTCAAACCTGACTCAAAGCTCAAAGTCACCCAAAGGCCATGACGATATGTTCGTAATTTCTCATCGTGATCGTATCAGAAATGATAAAACTGCGCATTTTAAGTAGCAGTGGACAGAGCACTTTGACCGACCGCTTGAATAGAAAGGTCCTTGAGATAACGATTTGATGTAGAGAGCCTTAGATGAGACCTATGTCCAGCAGTGGGCGTCTACTGGCTGAAGTAGTTCTCCAACATTTATCGAAACATCCAGAAACATGTTTTGGTAATATTTCTCCAAAACTAGTTTGGATTAGGTGTAAATAGTAATAATAAGTAATAATGTTTATTGTAATAATTGGACAACGGCAATGTCACACAACATTAACTATAATAATAACGAAATCGCAATAAGGAACCTTAGACTTGGCACGACTTTGTTATATTTCATTACTTTTTAGAGATAAACTAGCAGCTCCATCGAGACTTGGCTAGTTTTTTACAGAATGTTTTTGGTGGGATATTCTTGACGCTTTACGGAACCGTGGGCGATGGTCTTGGTGACCTATTACTTCCGTCGCCTCTGGAGTGACTGTCACTTACCATCACGTTCTTCCCTAATGCCAAGTTGTTTGTCAATAATGTTCCTTGAGGCGCGTTCGGTGCGTGGTGTGACATCAATAATAACTGTCGAAATCGCCAAAATTGACATACGCAGTTGGGTTTGGTGAACCATGAGCAAAACTTGCCTTTTCATCTATTCGTATTTACCTTTGAGCTAGCTTTAAAAATGTCAAAAAAATGCCAGACATGATAAAAAGGATAACATTTTTTTTGTGATTCTTCGACATGAGAATTAAATTAAAATACCTTATTAAAGTTTAGGGCTTTAAGAAATAAGGATTTGAAATTATGTTTAAAAAGGTGCTGTTTAAGTTTAAATTGCGGTCTAAAATTGTATTTTTTTTTACAATATACAACTATATTTAACACCACCAGCAAGAATTTTGAACATGATCGATATTTCAAAATTCATTTTACATTTACTTAAACTCACAGCAATTGAATCATATAGTCTAAGTAAGCGAACTTATTACTAAACAGGCGGAAAAGCTGTAAAATACCTGGTAAATTTATTTATCAATTATTTAAAAAATCAAGTACCAAATGAAACTGTATGATAAAACATTCAACAATGATCAAAAATGTTGAAGTACATGTCTGCAATAAATTGTAAGAACTGCACTTCTCGGTTTTCAATTAATTGAGAAAATTGAGAGGGATTTAGTTTTGTATAATACCAATAGAAAGAGGTTCTCGACTGATTCTCGTGGAGCATAAAAGGAGGTTCTAGAACTCTTTCTAGAACTGCTCGAAGAAGCAAAGAATAAAATACCTCCAATTTAACAAAAAAAATCGAGAACAAAGCTAGGAGAACCAATGAGATTTAGATTAAAAGTGAATATCTACAACTAGCTACATAATATAATAAATAAATAACTTCATAAATAGTTTTAATGACAAAATACAATTTCACAATTTTATTGAAATACGCGCGTAATTTTCCGTTTCTTTAGCTATGCCAGTTATAAACGTGGGCCAATCACGTTACGCCAGATATGTACACTTGGCCCAATCGTGCAAAGAATAGTAATACGTCATCATTTCGTTAACCAATCAGAATGGCCCACGATCAACACTAGCGCTAGATAATAGGGGCGGCCGCGTGTGAAACTTCAGTTCTTCACGAAATATCGAGCGCAAGACAAGAAAAATTAGTTTGAGTGAAATTTCGTGCAAGTGAGAATTTAGTATTATCGGAGCTGTGAAGATATTTCTTTCATAGAGTGCACTTTTAATTCATTTATTATTATATTTGGTAAGTTTTAAAGCAATATTTTGTATTTTTTTCAAATTCATAACCTATTAGAAAGTTACTAATTAATCTCATATGCGGATTAAATTCAAAGAAATTATTTTATTTTATGAAAAAATATCATTTGATTATTCATTTCAAAAGATTTATTATGTGTCAATTCGAGATATATGTTCGAATCTTGCGAAGATTCTGGAAGTTGTGTAGGCCGGTTCAGTGTCCTCAATATTGCCCACCCTGCGACTTTGACGTTAGTAAAAGAGCACAGTTACCTATTTGATTACCGATTCCCGTTACAGTTTTGTGTTCAACGGTAAATATGACTCCGTCATATAATATAATGAAAGTGAAGCTAAATGATTTACCGACAATAGCGTGACGTGTCCCATTCAGTATACGTGTCCCATTCCCATAAACTTCAATGAACTTAAATCATTTTTAATTGTGATATCGATATAATTAAACGTTCCTTAGCATTGTAGTACTAGGAACTTTAAGCTAAAGATTTTTTATTTTCTTTTAACAGCATATAAGAATCTAGTAAGATGCGGTGGAGTTTGTTGGCACTCGCGTGCGTGGTCGTAGCGGTCTACGCTGACGACAAGAAGGAGAAGGAAAAGGACATTGGCACCGTCATCGGTATCGACTTGGGAACCACATATTCCTGGTAAGTAGTTTCTCTTAATTAAAAAAAGGTCTCATATGCATCATAGATTAATCATACCCAAGCAATTAATATTGTAATAACAGAATTATTTAATGTACAACATCTAATTTGTACTATGAAAACAGTATTAGAAGGGTGGAAAGTTGTTTCTAGATGAACATGTAAAAGCTGATGAGAATCATAGATATTTGATATTGAAATAGTTGAATGTATTAAATTAACAAGTTTTCTAGTAGATGTATAGTGATTATCTTGAAACATAATATCTTATGAAATCTTTTTTGTTCTCAGTGTTGGAGTATACAAGAATGGCCGTGTAGAAATCATTGCCAATGACCAGGGTAACCGTATCACACCTTCCTACGTGGCCTTCACACAAGATGGTGAGCGTCTTATTGGTGATGCTGCCAAGAATCAGCTCACAACAAATCCAGAAAATACAGTGTTTGATGCTAAACGTCTAATTGGACGTGAGTGGAATGACCCCACAGTTCAGCATGATGTGAAATATTTCCCATTCTCAGTAGTGCAGAAGAATAGCAAACCCCATGTTGCAGTCAAGACCTCTCAAGGTGAAAAGGTCTTTGCCCCTGAAGAAGTGTCGGCTATGGTTTTGACGAAGATGAAGGAAACTGCTGAAGCCTACTTGGGCAAAAAGGTTACCCATGCTGTTGTCACTGTCCCTGCCTACTTCAATGATGCTCAGCGTCAGGCTACTAAGGATGCTGGTGTCATCGCTGGTCTGAATGTCATGAGAATTATAAATGAGCCTACTGCTGCTGCCATTGCCTACGGTCTTGATAAGAAAGAAGGAGAGAAGAATGTGCTTGTCTTTGATTTGGGTGGTGGTACTTTTGATGTATCTCTCCTTACTATTGACAATGGTGTCTTTGAAGTAGTAGCTACCAATGGTGACACTCATTTGGGTGGTGAGGACTTTGATCAGAGAGTAATGGAGCACTTCATCAAGTTGTACAAGAAGAAGAAGGGTAAAGATATCAGGAAAGACAACCGTGCTGTTCAGAAACTCAGACGTGAAGTTGAGAAAGCCAAGAGAGCTCTGTCATCTAGCCATCAAGTCAAGATTGAAATTGAATCATTCTTTGAAGGTGATGATTTCTCAGAAACCCTGACCAGAGCCAAATTTGAAGAATTGAACATGGACCTTTTCAGATCCACTCTTAAACCAGTGCAGAAAGTACTTGAGGATGCTGACATGAACAAGAAGGATGTTGATGAAATTGTACTTGTTGGTGGTTCAACCCGTATCCCTAAGGTGCAACAATTGGTCAAGGAATTCTTCAATGGTAAAGAGCCTTCTCGAGGTATTAACCCTGATGAAGCCGTTGCTTATGGTGCTGCCGTACAAGCTGGTGTGCTAAGTGGAGAACAGGACACTGATGCTATTGTTCTGCTGGATGTCAACCCTCTTACTATGGGTATCGAAACTGTTGGAGGAGTGATGACCAAGCTTATCCCACGTAACACTGTAATCCCCACCAAAAAATCACAAATTTTCTCTACAGCCAGTGATAACCAGCACACTGTAACCATTCAAGTCTATGAAGGTGAGCGACCTATGACTAAGGACAACCACTTGCTTGGAAAATTCGACCTTACTGGTATTCCTCCAGCACCCAGAGGCATTCCACAGATTGAAGTAACATTTGAAATTGATGCCAATGGTATTCTCCAAGTGTCTGCTGAGGACAAGGGCACAGGCAACCGAGAGAAGATTGTTATCACTAATGACCAAAACAGATTGACTCCTGAAGACATTGAGAGAATGATTAAGGATGCAGAGAAGTTTGCAGATGATGACAAGAAGCTAAAGGAACGTGTAGAATCTAGAAATGAACTTGAGAGCTATGCTTACTCAATCAAAAACCAACTTCAGGACAAGGAGAAACTCGGTGCTAAGGTTAGTAAATTTCTCTTTCTGTTTCTTTAGACTCAATTCCAATAATACTTTATACTATTATTTTCATTGCATTTCTAATGATGACTGCAGAAGCAAAGTATTAACAATTGTGTTTCCTTTTTAACAGGTCAGTGATGATGACAAAGCTAAGATGGAGACTGCTATTGACGCTGCAATCAAATGGTTGGAAGAGAACCAGGATGTTGATGCTGAAGAGTACAAGAAACAGAAGAAGACCGTTGAAGATGTAGTACAACCTATCATCGCTAAGTTGTACCAAGGCCAAGGAGGCGCACCGCCTCCAGGCCCGGCCGGTGATGAAGAGTTCAAGGATGAGTTGTAACCAGACAGACTGTAAAGCTTAGTGATTGGTACATGTGATCTCCCGGTCACTACAGGGTGTGTATGCAATGAATTCCACTGCGTATACACGCTGTAACAGCACGGATACGAAGTGTTCTAGCTCGTGTTGTGTATATTTATTGTGTGCAAGAGTGAGTGAATGGTGTGTGTGCGGCGATACTGGCAGTGCCACGCAGAATCGAGATATGATCGAGTTCTTGCCGCCGCGCATTTTTATGTGTGTGATTGTATGTTAAGTGTATAAAATGATGCATTTGTTAATTTTAGTAAATCAATAGTTTCAGAGTGAATTGTGAGATTTGTTTTCATGGCCGTTTGTTCGGTTCATTCGTCTTCCTCTCGGTTTGCTTAGAGACTCGTCGAATCTACAGTCTCAATTCACCCTGGAGGCTACCTCAGTGTTCTATATTGTATGTATGTAATGAGACTGCAGAATTGTTAGTTTATAATTAGCTATCTAATTAATAATTATGTAGTAAATTAATTACAATTGAAGTACGAAGGAGTACATAAATAAAAAGAATTTTCTATGAATGTTTTGTTTTTATTTTAACACCCAATTACATTCAACTATAATAGTTCAATAAAGGTAGATCTAATCTGCCCGCACATTACGTAATTTCGAACAACATTCAATGTCGAATGCTGGCGCAGCGATTACGGCAGATTGAATTTTTACTTGCACAGAATCTAGAAATAGAAAAGTGTTGGTTATTTAAAATGCAATTATAAAACACAAATATCTGTTACAAATTTTAGTACTTTCACAAAATAATAGATCTCGGTCTGAAAAAGTGCAGTTATTTTTTCTTCTACCAATAATATACCACACGATCTCGCAAAGTTTTTTATTTATATGCCACTAGCTTTCGCCAGTTTTATATCCGATTTCAGATGTCATTCTAATTTCACATTTATGATGTCGATATATATATAAGTAGTGAATTATTTCTCAACAACCCATGGAGCGATGTACAGCTCTGGTAACTATGGGGATTATGAGATAAGAATTCCCAGGTCTGGTGATTTATCGTTTAGGAGATTCGCTTGGGCCGTCCACGTCGTCGGACTTCTTCCTTTGAGGCTTCCTTTTAAGTTCTTTTGTTTACCATAATTACTGTAATATAATACTGGAACCTTGGAAGTCTAATGAAAATGTTCCAAGAAGAAATCGCCAATTTGAAGCCGATATTTTGCGAGTAACAATTGTGTCGTAAAACGTGCGCAATTATGTTTTGTAATCAATTTCACATTTTCAATAGATTTGATGAAAACAGCTCTAAACTAGCTGTGCCAGTGAATTCGTCCGCGTTTTTTGTTTTTGACATTTTTATTTTAATAAAAGCCTAAGTTACTCCTTATTACATAAGCTATCTGCCAGTGAAAGTCCCGTCCAAATCGGTCCAGCCGTTCCAGAGATTAATATTGCAAACAGACACTCCAATTTTATTTATTTGTATAGATAAAATTGGAGTGTCGTTTGTCTGTTTGTTCCGGCTAATCTCTGAAATAGCTGGACTGATTTTGACGGGACTTTTATTGGCAGGTAGCTGATAAATAAAACAGCAGCCATCCATCACATCACATGAACCATCTTGTATATATTGTTTCCGTGGTAAAAGTTATGTCTTTCCCCGAGTTTCAAACTATCTCTACACCTCGTGATAATCGGTTTCAACGTGAAAACATAATAGAGTTAATTTCATAATAATCATATTATTTGGGATTATGTACATGACATCAAATCGCCAATGGTACGAGTGTTTTCACAAGTAGTATTTAAAGTCACACTTCATAAATTAATAATTACAGATCTTAGCTATTTATATTCTGGCTGGCAATAATGTAGCTAATCCCTTCCATCCAAACCGTAGCGCCTTTAGGGGGTGTCCATAAATTGCGTGAGATGTTTAAAGGGGGGGAGGGGAGTCAAATCTCATCTAATCTTACGTTTGGGTCTCACAATATTTTTCTGATTGAAACAAAAAAAAAAATACTATTTTGCTCCATTCAATCCAGATCAATGCTTAAGATTTAAGCGTAATCGTAATATGATTAAGATTATTCACTAATTCGTTCGAAAGAAATTAATTTCACTCATACTTCGACGTTATACATCTACTGCCTGTCAAACCACCATCTTTGTTTTATACCAAATAAAAATAACTCTAGTTAAGATGCTGCAGTACTTGCGGTATTTGTACCTATCACAAGAGCTGCAGAGCACAGGCGAGCAGCCTACATTGCACTAGCTAAGGAAGCGCGTATGTTCCGTAAAGTGCCACCCTCGCGTATTGTCACGAGCTAATGAGTTGCTGTGTGCAAGCGCCAACGGCTAAGAGTGGCTAGATCAGAACGAAGTTGAAAGAGCAGATGAGTTTACTGAAAATTTGTGATGCAACGGAAGTGTCTTAGCGGAACCAGAAACGGAAACAGACGTCAAAAGTAAATTTTAGCAGAAACGGAAGTGTAAATAATATGAAAAAACAATCAAATCTATATATATAAAAGAAAGTCGTGTTAGTTACACCACTTATAACTCAAGAACGGCAGAACAGATTTGGCTGAAAATTGGTAGGGAGGTAGCTTAGAGCCAGGAGACGGACATAGGATACTTTTTATCCCGTTCGACAGCGTTCCTGTGTGACTTGACATGAAACGTCAGTCACTATAAAACGTGGTATTACAAAAAAGAATCAGACTTGGAATAACAAAACGCAAATGACAGCTATGTAATTGACGTAAAATGACAGCTATGTAATGACGCATGGATGACAATTTGATATTTGTAAGAAATCAATATTAAAACTATTTCTATTAAATAAATAATTAACAAGTGGATTGAAGTGAAGTGAAGTTTAATTAATAATGCCGCGACCAAGACGATCGAATCTTTCCCGACAAAGCCGTAATGCAAGAAGAATACAAAATACTGCAATAGTCTTATATATAAAAATGAATCGCAAAATGTGTTGGTAAGCTCATAACTCAACAACGCCTGGACCAATTTGGCCAATTCTTTTTTGTTAATGTTCGTTGAAGTTTAAGGAGGGTTTTTACAATGAGGAAAATTCGAATAATTATCGGAAATACCCTAAAAACAGCCCTTTTATTTTCCCATGCAAACGTTTTCTATCTAAAACGTACAGTCGAATTGAGCTTTATTGTTATTGTATAAAGTTCATATTGCAAGCACTCACTGTTGTCTAAGCAATGAAGGTGTGTTCCTAACATCAAAGAGTCAATTTGCGCTTTATTAACGCTACATATAGTTGAAATTCAATCATATCTATCGAAACAGTGTGCGTGCGTGCGTTGGAGCACAGAATGCATCGTTGGAGGATTTAATGTCACGTTCCAAAATTGAATAACCACAAAATGTAATAGGTCATTTAGACTTTTTTGCGATTTGGTTGGCTATGCGACATTATCTATAAAATAATTAGGAACAAAAAACTGCCACTGTACAAATCTTTTTGACAGGAAGAAGTCTGTCGGGTCCGCTAGTTTACAAATATAAATTCTTTTTATTTATTTATTTATTTAACGATTTATTGTACACAAAAGAAAAAAACAGGAAAATACAAAATTATAGACAGTACAATAGGTGTGGCTTATTTCTAATGAAATTTCTTCCAACCCACCTGTGATAGGAAAAAAAAACTGAGAAACGTGGATGTCGCGTGTACAAATATATATAATAGTTGTATAACAAAAAGTACACATACTTAATACTTACATACATACTTATGCATATATACACTAATAAATACATACATATATAAAACATATATACATGGATATATACAAACTTAGATTAGGTTTAATATAATACAGCAAAATTACTGAGAGGATAGTTAATCACGTTAAGGAAAGATAGTGCTCTTTTACTTTCTTCTTGAAAAGCAAGAAAGAACGAATGTCTCGCACTGAAGGCGGAAGTGCATTCCATAATTTAACTGCATGAACAGAAAAAGAGTTAAGGAAGAAATTAGTGCGGAAAACATCAGAGGGAAGTTTAAGAAGAGTACGAAGATGAGATCTGCAAACAACATCAGGAGAATAAGCAAACTCAAAACGAGAGCGAAGGTAAGTAGGATAAATTGGGTTATAAAGAATGTTAAAAAGGAGAAAGAGGATGCGCGAGTTTCTGCGGAGTCTGATAGGAAGCCATTTTAGTTGGGAACGAAATTTAGAGACATGATCATACTTACGCAATCCAAAAATGAAGCGTAAACACAAGTTCTGCAGTCGTTCGAGTTTGTCAAGGAGCTCCTCTGTAAGGTCTAGATAACAAGCATCAGCGTAGTCAAGTATAGGCAGTATTAGTGACTGGGCTAAGGTAACTCTCGTTTGGACTGGTAGGAAGCATTGAAGAGATTTTAAGGTGTGAAAGGAACAGAAAACTTTGCGACTTACCTCATTAATGTGTGACTTCCAGTTCAAGTTGCTGTCAAAAATGACACCCAGATTTTTGGCTGATTTACTGAAAGGAATTTTGGTATCGTCTAGGATCAAAGGTGACAGCGCGTTGAGATGAAGTTGCTTGGTTAAATTTTGGTTTATTAAGTATCAATACTTGGTGTATTATATAGTATATCTAGATTAGAAATAGATATATTAGAATTCTACTATAGAAAACAATATTGCAACTGAACATTTTATTTCAAAATTAAAAAAAAATATATATAATGGTAAGTAAGTCATGAAAAACATTTTACAAATACAAGATAACGACAAGATAATTGAGGTTTTTTTGAATTGAGTTGTGATAACCCTAAAACTGGTTTGTTTGCATTTATTCGTTTCCTTAATTAAACGAAGTATAGGTTGTAAACTTCCGTTTAAATCTCCGTTATAAATGTTGCGGAAACAGAAGAAGAAACGAATGATGAAAAGCGCGCGGAACTTCCGCTCTTGCGGAACCAGAAAAAGAGATCCGTTGCATTACTACTGAAAATCATATGAACATGCCTGCATGCATGCATGCATGTAGTCACGATTTAAGTATTCTATTGTTAAATTTATTATTACACTTTAATAACTCTCAGCAATATTGATAACTAGTCTGAACCAGTCGTAAATTTTTGTTTCTTTTTACAATAACAATCCAAAGCGTTTACGTAAGAAACGCACATTTTAAAAATCTCACGTGAGATTTTTTACCGTGGGAGAGCCATGCTTCGGCACGAATTGGCCTCACAGAAAACCGGCGTAAAATAGCACTTGCGCTGTGTTTCGCCGAGTGAGTGAGGGTACCGGAGGCCCAACCCCCCTTCCCCCCTTATTCCCTTTTAAAAGGCCAACAAAACATTTGTGACTCCTCTGGTGTTGCGGGTGTCCATGGGCAGCGGTTATCGCTTACCATCAGGTAATCCGTTTGCTCGTTTGTTGCCCTATCCTATAAAAGAAAAGATTAGGGAGAGGGGGTTAAATAAAATCTCACGACATATCATAATTAATGACGTCGAAAAATTAAAAAAAACACTTCGCGTAATTTATGGACGTCCTCTTATGGACAAGGCTGAGTTTCGTCGGTTGGTCATCCTGGTTGAGCCGCCTCAATCGCTTTGAAGTCCGACACAATCACCGTGTCATTTGGTTGCGAAATCCATAAGGATTGTCAGCCTCTCCCCTTAATAAAAAAAAATGCAAATCACAGAAAAAGAATAGAATATTATGTTTAGCATATGTTCATTGAAAAACGAAATAGGTAACCAAACTTTGATAGCTAATAAGTTTCATTTACCTACTTTAATTTAATAACCTACATTACTTTTGACCGACTGCTTTTGTTACTTTTCACACTTTCATTTCAGTGTACTATCTACTACGAACAATAATAGGCTTGTATCCACTATGAACAAATCTGATGCATTAGGTTGCATAACTATTAAGATGATCATTTAATTATGAAAAAACAAAGTTTTATAAAATAATAACTTTTGATTATTTATATTTTTATAAAATAAAATTGCACAAAATAAGCCATAAGTCACGTGACAGCAAACACCAATTAAAAAGTGTTACGTCACGCCGTGCGAAACGTCAAAGTCAAAATGTCATTCCCAAGTGTCTTGTGGAAGTGCGAAAAAGAATGGGCATCATTCCTTCTCGCGAGTGTTAGCCACTTTTTACGTATCTGCTGATTGTTTGGCACGTATATAAATAATTTTTTTGGTGTTTTTATACTTGTGCTTGTACACTGGGGCACTATGCAGTACTTGTAATACGATGAATCCATTTTTTATTAAAATAACTTCACAATACCGAATATTCCGATACTAAAACAGCTGTGTTTTGCACGGCGTGACGTCATTCAAGACGCCATGACAGTCATGAGCGTTTTTGATGACTAATGTCAAATATTTAATTAAATGCAAAATTATTCTTATAAATAAGCATTTTTTTTCAAAAATAATAATTATTTTGTATAGAATAGGCATCAAGGTATATTAGTATCTAACTACTGAAATTTAGGCAACAAGCCTATTATGTCGTCACTATTTTTACATAGGTAATGATTTACCCATTGTTTGGTTATGAATGCTTCGAATTGTGTTATTTTTATGTTATTAATCAAAAATTTTATAGCATTCCGTTATGCACTTGGGTTCTCCGTCTTGCGCATAGACCTAGATGGCTTTCTGTCAGTCAGGGTGTCCTCGTGATTGTAATATCGTAATAGTCGCCAGTCAGTTCAAGATGGATAGGAATTGTTTGGAAAGTGAAAGTGTAACATAAAAACAACTTGCCAATTGGCTGATTGCCGTCTATTTCCACAGCGGTGATGCCGGCAGCCGCCCGTAGCTCCGCTAAGACCTCCGTGAAGTAATAGTCTAACTATAAACGACAAAATGAGTGTTAAAAATAAGGTGGCAGTAATTTATTTTAATTACTATTTGTTGAAAAACAAGCCAACAACTTGATATGGAATGTTTACAAGTACCTATAGTCTATCGTAGCAAATCTGCAAACGCCCATAAAAATAACGGAATACGTTGCCAAATTGTGACACAAGACGTTACATAACAGTACCAAATAATGTCACTACCTATTTACCCTTCATGCCAGAACACAGCAATGCGAACAAAGAAATCCGATATAAACCGAAACAAAGCAGTAGGCGAGAAGCTAGAAGTAAAAAAATAGATCCAAAAGAAAAGACAATATTTATGTTGCGTTAAAGGTGCGACCTTATGGACAATTAATTAAAAAATAACTATTTGATTTACGATCGATGTTACGATGTTAAGAAACTTATTATAATTACCCTTTTTGTATGCTTTTTCACTTGAGTATTTTTTGATAATATAAATGTATGTACATCATCTTCCCGCCTATATAATTTCAAATTGTTTCTAGGGAAGGCCGGAAAAGATCTCTTAGAAATCTCGCCATTGTACATTATTGTTGTTACATAATTTGTGTGCAAATATAATACGCAAAACTGCCATAAAATTGCCAACAAATATTCTAAACGTTTTCTTTCAACAATTTACCGTAAATACATATTTCTATGTATTAACTACAAGATAATCAAGCTACATATTTTCAACGCACGTGCCCCGACTTTACGAGGTCACGCAACCCGTTCTCCAACTCACTCTCATCAAATCAACTCAAATCAAATCAAAAATTTATTCTTCAAATAGGATTTTACAATCACTTTTGAATGTCAAAGATGCTACGCCATTGATTCACAAGTCTACACATCACAGCACTTGTGGGTTGGAGAGTACAGGAATATACGACCTCCTATACTCTGTCCATTATATTATTTTCTTTTTGACAGTTTAAGATATTTTGAAATCAGTGATGAACTCGCAAGTTACCGATTCGATTAAAACAGAATATCGATTTTATTTAAGAAGAACTTTTAATCGATTTAATGCAGCGATATTATTTTTATTATAAATATTAAATTCGTTTATCTGGCTTTTTCAAATACATGAAATAAATTAATAATGTCTGATTGGGATCGAAATGTTGCAATTGATAACATGATGGCACAAGAATTGGTTATTTATGTAACAGAGGACTCAACTGACGAGTCTAGTGTAATTTACGAAGAAGAATCTGATGAATCTATGTAATAAATAATGTAAATAAATTTACTTGTTTAATTTTTATATTATATATTTGGCGAATTACCCAATTGGGGTAATTCGCCAAATATATAAAATTTTGCCTAATTTCCTTGGCATGTGTAAAACTTTATTTTTTCGTATATTTCTGATCCATTTAAGAAAGTTTTCCTTTTTCTCTCTTAAATGGATCAGAAATATATGAAAAATAAAGTTTTACACATGCCAAGTAAATTAGGCAAAATTTTATATTTTTGGCGAATTACCAATTACCTAGCTAGTTTGTTAAAAAAATGGTATGTATGTGATTTTCTAAGTATTCTTGATCATAATTCTTGATTTATGATTCTTTGAACTTGACGTAGATGTTATTAACTACATATGCGTTTTAATATTAAAATTCACATACCTATAAATAATGTAAGGTAGCTGTCGAGAAGGAAATAAATAAATTTACAAATATTTGATTTGAAGACATTTATCGATTTATCTGATTTCAAGAACTGCTTATTGTCTGTGGTAGTTTGTTATGCACAGAGCACTTCACTATGTGGGCGTTACCCGTCTAGAAAGTATATTATTACTGTAGTACTATAATTTGAAAATAGAAACAATATTTCATACGCGCGATCTGTCAAAAAGAAAATAACATAATGGACAGAGTATAGTCGAGTGGATAGTACACCGGTTTCAAGGTGTGGCCATCTCTGAGGTCCCGGGTTCGAATCCCGGTGGGGGCAAATGTTTGTGTGATGAATGCCAGCATTTGTACCTTAGTCGTGGTTGTTGATATATATTTCAATAAAAAATATTTATATATGTATAATATATGTATGTCTATCCGTTACCCTAGATCCCATAGCACAAGCCTTACAGAGCTTAGTTTGGGCTAGGTTAATTGGTGTAATTGTAACAAATATTTATTTATTATTTATTTACACGATGTTATTACAATAGCTGTCATCTGACTGACTACAATAGCTGACTCTGTAACCTCATTGTCAATATTGGCTTCGGTGTCATTGGGGTGCTGCATTGCTCGAGGCCCTGAGCCTGGCGTGGCCGCGAGACCCGTGCACCAATCCACACCCATTGACAGAAGTCGCTGCTTACACGTCTCCCAACTTACGTTCAGGAATATCACGCTGAAATAAAATGTTAAATTTGTTGGATATATATGGCTGTATACGTCATTGACATTTTACTTGTGCTCTATGCTCAATAGTTAATTCATCTCTCTCTATGCTTTGTATAGATATAAGATTTGGCAGTATGGCTTAGTACCTTCGCCTGTCCATATGGACGAAAATTGACAACAACAATCTCTATTATATGCTTTGATCGTTTGTTGATAACATTGCGTATAAAAAACATTAAAACTAAAATAAAGTGACACCCCTGGTGTTGCAAGTGTCCATAGGCTACGGTAACCGCTTACCATCAGGCGGGTCGTAGGCCTGTTTACCACCATAAAACTAAAATAAAACATATTGTGTTTAAAATACCAACTAAAACCTAATAGAACAACAAAATTGATAACGAATGCAAGATTTAATACTTATTTGCGTTTTTAAATAAAACTATATAATATAGCTATATTAGCAGCACCTACCGGTTAGGAGGCGTTGGCATGTTGTCCAGATATTCGAAGTCCATGCCTGTTCTGGGATACCCGCATAGCACCCAGCCATAGTCGATGCAATCCTATAGCCAAAATACCTTATTACTGAAATCCCTACTAATATGTATGATGTTCGTTAATTTTTCACGTAAAAACTAACTAACATGGGCTACAATTTATAAAGATATTCGCTACCCTAATATAAGTTATTCAAAATACTTATTCTTTCTGTGCAGACCAAGTCGCGCGTACCAGTTAATAAAATATAAAACCTTCTTCGATATTTCTTCTCATACTCCTTTTTATTAAGTATGTATCTGAAGTTTGCGAGCGTTGACTCATCAATAGACAAAAACATCCATCCTTATCACTCTGTATGAGTATCTATCAAAAATTATCGTGTGTGTTGATTTTTACTGTCAAATTTCGTTAGCCGAGAGTTTTATTCTCGCATTATTGCTTCTGCAATCCAATATTGGTTCCCGGATATTAATAGTTGTTGTTTCAGTTATGTACTTTGCCTACTTTGAGAAGATAAAAATAATCTTATTAGTGGAAATTAATTCAAAATTCTCTCAAAACAAATACATTTTCCGCTTTCTAACATTAAATGCAACATCTTAATTTTTTTTTACGTGAAATGTTGACTAACATGTAGACTGCCCACCTAATGGTAAGTGGTAACAATTGCAGTTCATCTGGTTTCAGTGAGATTCGCAGTACATCTGTTACCTCCAAAAACCATGGTGTTCGTTTCGAACATGTAACGTAAGATGTTAAATTATCGCAATATAGCAATCTGAAAACACTGCTATATTGCGACAGGAGATACCCAAGCAGACGATTTTTTTTAAATTAAACATTCATCATTGTGACATTTAACAAGTTCGTGAATGGCAGTCATAAGCCGGATACTGCAGTGTTGGTAGACTTTGACTTCACCGTCAATCCACCTTGACCGATAATTTGGAGAAAATTGTTGAAAGGCGCTGAACGTTAGCAGGCCAGTAATGAACGCTGTGGGGATTCTTTCTATATCTAATTATTGAGTGAAATGGTGAAGATGATAAATAAGCCTATTTTATCGTGTGTTATGTAAGTAGTCATAAATCTTAAGTATACAGTAACAATATCACCTTCATCATAATGCGCCGTCTCACAATTTCTGCTTTTAGCTGGACGCTGGTTCCAAACTTCCGAAGGTTCTCACCAATTTTATCATTTCTCACCAAAGCTTCATTGTACAGGTCTTGGAAGTTAACTGTGATATTAGTTTAAATTTAATATGGTATAATTTATTTTAAAATAGAGCTTATCTTAAATTGTATGACAATAATTTATTTATGGACGGCACATCGGACTACTTAGTTATAGAGTTCATACTTATGTTGTAGAAAAGTGACTCGCGGGACAAAAGATCCGACTAAATGAACTCATATGTTACGTTACTCTAAGTTACCTATTAGTTATAAAATTACAAAATCTTTTATATCCAGTTCCTTAAAAATAGGCATTATGTTAATCGTATACTATTAGTAGCTATTATTACTTGTAACTAATGGTAGCAGAAACATATTAGACTCACTTCCCGCGTGGGCCTCCGAGCGCCGAGTCTTGGTCGCAGAGATCGGGCGAGATCTGTCTCCGCCGGCATTGATTGCGGCAATGCTGGCGGACGAGGGAGGTTGGAGGGCTGTGGCCTCCTTCTGTGAAGCAGTGATGCTCCAGAAGGAGGCCGTCGAGCGGGGTCGGGAGATGGCCGATCCGCTCGAAGGCTGCGGCGCAGCCGCGGGTCGCCGGCGGGCGCGAGGAAATCGCGCTCGCGGATACGGCGACCCGGGAGGGACCACGCCCCTTCCGTGGCCGGGGGGCGTCGTCGGTGGTGGAGATCGGGGGAGGTAATGTAGCCTTCCCCGAGGAGGGCTCCCCTGTATTGGCGGGGGAGCGGAGGCTGGGGGTTCCCGGAAGTAGCTTGGTGTTCCCGGGGCTCCCTACATGCCTGAGGAAGGCCATCTCTGAGGGTTTTAGTGGGTAGGCCTCCCCCTTCTGGGGAGGAGAGCCCCACATAACCGCCGGTTCGCCACAGCCGGGGTATGCAACTTAATGCATTTTCATCAGGGGGAACAAAAACAAAAAAAAAAATTTGACTGACTTGGCTGAATACACTAAAGTACACACTCCGCAAAGTTTTATTGATGATAAAAAATTGCCAGCCCCGCGTCCAATTATGAATTTGAACACTAATAGTAAAAGCGGATTCTTTTTTCAAAGTTCATTATGCAAAATAAATTACATTTAACTTGTATTTAAAGTATGAAGTGTATAATGGTTTTAAGAAGATAATATATCCTGTTTAAGGATTCCTCAAATGTTTTATTTAAATAGTTAGTAAACACTACTTATTTAAAATCCTTGTTTTAGGTCAATTTGTGCGGCATATATAAATATCTAATGACTAATATACGGTCGTCCTTGAAATGTTACTAAAGTCATTAGTTTTGGTGACAATATGTGATTTCCGTTAACCGTTGCAAATTTGGGCGTATAACAGCCATCATGTTTTCTATTTCTATGCTCGTTAAACGAAACCGTTCAGTAAACTGGAATGGTGAATACAAAAATTATTATTGTATCTCTTTTACTATTCAAATGTTCAAAATTGGACTCCATATTTTATTATATAATTTACTTGATAAATTTAAAACTTTCGCTAATCTTGTTTAGCAGCCTACTGAGATTTTTGTTAATATTTATTACTTAGCAAACTCATTTTTATTATCATATAACTGACTAACGTACGCCAGCAATCTTGTAAAAAAAGTTTTCGCCACTCGGGTCTATCAGCAGTACACAGGAACAGTCAACCCTGAAAGCAGTACACCGTAATCTGGAGCTTACTGTGTATATAAAGGAGAAGTGTCTGGCGATCTACACCACTAGATTCCAGCAACAGGATGCGGCACATGTATTGTCTGGAAGTAGCATACCGAAACCTTGAGCTCACTGTATCTGACAAACGCCGTGGAATATATATACATCAGCATACGACATCTGCAATTCCCTGGAAGCTGCCAACAGTATCTGTAACTCACGGTATACAAGGCGGAATTGACGTGCAAGAGCCGCGCCCTGCACAGTGCAACCGGCGCCGCGCGGGCCCAGTAGCAACACGCGGTACACGCCTGGCGCGCCTATAGCGTGGTACCCCTGCAGCCGCGCCGCTTGCAGCCCAGATGCGCATGCGCGGATAGCGTTGAAGCATTTGACCGATATACGATCTACACTGTCCTCTGGCTCCAAGTACACCTCCTGTTGGAATTATTATTTTAGATGCGGTTCTAGACCAAAACGTTGATGACCTACATGATTATTTAGCGTTCGATTATTAAAGTTTGATAACGTTATCTGTGGAGAATTCAACTTATTCGAAACTATTCAAAAGTAATCAAAAAATCATCGAATCTCTCTATCTCTCTTTATTATAGCGTGCCAAAGCAGGATGGTGCGTAATGAAAAAAACTACGCGATCTGACAGTTGTTAATTTAGGCGTTAAATATATTTACAGAGATTAAAGAAGAAGTCTTTGCTATAGATATGCCTATAGCAGTTGATTTAGACAATGTTGAAATAATGTTAAGTAGAGCGCCGACTACAATCTCTAACTAAACAAGTCAATAGATTGCTGATAGATTGTTTGTTTTTTGTTTTAAAATAGTGTGTTTTTGCCAAATTATTCCTAAAAATGCACATGATAAGGCTTTTGTGGGCAGCTCATACCGAAGAAACGTTGATTCGGCGTAGATGGAGGGCTCGAAATCGACGGCAGCTGGAAATTATTAATGACATGCCCGAAAGTTTATTTATCAGAGAAACCCAGACAGACAAGAGTTACTTTTGCAATTATAATATTAGTATGGATCCTTAATTTGATAAACTTTTTATATAATCTTGATTGTATAAATATTAATATTATGTCATTTTGAAACTACCGAAAGTAAACAAAGCTAATTTGAATTCAATACTGACACTCGTTTTTGTGATGATTAATTGTAAATCTCATACTTACCTCTAAATAAATGTCTACGCAACGATTTTCAATTTCAAATCCAAAGTTTGTTTAATTTAGTCCTAATTAATGTAGGTAAATAATTGTGAAGTACACACGTTTGAAATGTTTTGAAGTTCCTCCTAATGGCATTTTTTCTCTTTAAGCAAATGGAATTAAGGCGAATCACGGTAGATTATTTTCTATTTCTATTCTATTTTCTCTGTCACGGTACGCACACAGCAGCCGTTCTATCAGTAGATACACTTTGTCTAACATTTTTTGATAGAAAACGCTTAGTCTATTATAATAGTATATAAATAGAATAGAAAAGACGCGCGTGCTTTTTGTCTAAGGCTACTGATCTGTGCCCAAAGTCTCAACAGACTTCTTCGCTGATTAAGTAAAAAGTAACTTTGTAGACTTGGCAGTCGGTGACAGATATTCGTTTCAAAATCGCTATCACATGTTATATCTAAAATAAATTTATCTACTGGATATCTAAATATTTATTTTTGTGAACTAACTTTAAGAGTTGCACTGTAAGCAAATTTCAAGCCTTCAAAGTCCTGCTGGAAGAATTTCCTCGGCCGCGTAAAAGAGGTCTCTGCCTTAGGCGCCACGGGACGAGTCGGCATTAGCGCCAATGTCACTGTGGGGAATACACCGCTCTGCTGCAGGTAACGAGCTTCGGCCGTAGTGCACGGATGGTCTGATTAATAGAAAATACTGTGTCATGTACCTATCAGTTAACAGGGGCGCAATTTTACTAATCACACAGCTGAAAGCATTTCAACCAATAGAAGCCGATTGCCTATAAAACGTTCGATAACATAGTGCATGACGTTTCCCGTATATTGTGATACTGTAATACTGCATAATCAACAATGGTTAAAGCCGTGTAACTATGTGATGGTAAATTTTATAAAATACCACAAAACGTGTAATATTCTTATAAAATTATTCAATAAATAAAAATAGTCGAGATGGTCATCTTAGTATTGACAATATCTCAACATCTCCGACTAAATATGTGCCTAAATATTGCTACAGCAAGGCAAAGAGTCAGGCTTTCCCCTTTGATGTTTTAGCAAATGTTAGTTAAGCGGTCTTGCCGTATAATATAATAAAAGAATGATTATATTATATTATGTGATTATTGTCATTATACTGTTTCAAAAAAAAAATGATTTTATTTGGTCATCTCTACGGTCATAAATAATTCAGTTATTTACGAACTATTTAATTAGAATTTCAGAAGCAGTTGACAATGAGAAAGTTAAGTTTGCCAAACATTTACTGGATGCTGAGAAATGCGACAGACTATTAGAATAGAAATAAATCAATATGAGACAAACCAAACATGAGCCATCCTGTTTGAGCCACCTGTTCCTTATTCGCCAAATACTTGGTCACTTCACACATGAGTTTTATGGACACGCAGCCAGGAATGTAGTTGTCGTGCTGTTCATTATTTTCAAAATTGTATTAATATTAAGTATCTGGTCTTTTCGTCGCTTTTGAAATTCGCAGTTATTATAGAATAATCATAAGAGATAAGAGACATACAGCGCAGTTTATTTTTACCCTTTGGAAAGGGGAGGCTGAGATCCTCATGCAACCAAGCACCGGTCGAGGTGATTCGACCGATATGACCTTTATTTTGTTCCGCTGAGGAAAATGCATTGAATTGCATACCCCGGCTGCAGTTATGTAAGGCTCTCCTCCACAGAAAAGAAAGGCCTTTTTTTTTGTTCCACTGAGGAAAATGCATTAAATTGCATACCCCGGCTGTGACGACGGCTGTGTTATGTGGGGCTCTCCTCCCCAGAAGGGGGAGGAGAACGCCAAGCGACATCCAGGAACCCCCAGCCTCCGCTCCTGCCGATACAGGGGAGCCCTCCTCGGGGGAGGCTACAATACCTCCCTCGATCTCGGCCACCTCGCGCCACTTCGTGACCGCCAGCGACGCGCGGCGGCACCGCAGCTGTGCTACCGAGCCCGGCGCCGCCTCCTTCGAGCGGGATCGGCCATCTCCCCCCGCTCAGCGGCCTCCTTCTGGAGCATCACTGCTTCACAGAAGGAGGCCACAGCCCTCCAACCTCGCTTGTCCGCCAGCATCGCCGCAATCTAAAATGCCGGCGGAGACAGATCTCGCCCGATCTCTGCGACCAAGACTCGGCGCTCGGAGGCCCACGCGGGGCACTCCGCCAGCGTGTGCTGGGCCGAGTCGAGGTCGGATGCGCAGTGGTGGCAATGTGTCGATCCCTCCCGTCCTATTCGACACAGATACTCAACGAAGCAGCCGTGCCAGGGAGGCCTACTCACTAAAAACTAAAAGCTTAACTCAAACTGGTAGTTTTTTTTTTAAAAAAAAGGTGATTTAATTAATACTAATTAAAATTAAGGGGATACCCCCTTTTCAGGTGGAGGCAATGTACACCCCGCCATTTGCCCACACACGGCATCGCTATCGTAAGGTCACATTCCCCCCCCCCCCCCAAAAAAAAGGTGGAGGCCAATGCTCGCAGGGGATGTAGTTCAAAATGATGATTATGATGATATCAACTGGCTGTTGAGCTTTCACCCCAAAACTACTGAACCGATTTGGATGAAATTTCACACACGCATGGAGCCGTTTAATGTGAAACAAGGATTTTAGGGGATTGAAACGGAGGATAAAAGTTTGTTTAGAGAGTACGTCATTTATTTAATATTTTTTGACTTTTGATTAAATATAAATAAAGAGAAAGCAAAAGTACATGTGTTATATTTAGTGTGGAATAACGGGGACGGAAACTTAAAAAAAAAGATGTTTTTTACTTTGATTTATTACCTTTTCATATCGATCCATCACACAACGTCGAGTAATCACGATGAATCCTAGGTCCTTGATTAATGCCTTCACTAAGGTCATGGTATCTGGCAACGTATTAAGCTTTTTTTAAGTTTGTTGTTGGATATGTTTTAATGTAGAAGCAGTGGCAAAAGCTGAGGCCGTGGCACTGGCCGATTCCTCCATTTACAAATCTGTCATTCTGAAGTCGAACCAATATGTTAAATGAGCGATAGTATAATCTAAAGATTATTTCATAACAAATGAATATAATGATGAATTGATGACTCACCTTAGCACAGAAGGGCCATTTGTTTTCTATTACGAAAACATTTTTTTTTAATTGACTTACCTATTTTTAGTTCCGGTGATACCAACAGCATGATTTTGTCAATATCATTCGTGCTATACAAATGGCGACTAAGAAATATTTTCATTTGCTTCAAATGATCATTTGGAAGGTTGATGATTAGATCTTCAATAAGGTCCTGAAAAATAATATATAATACTAAATAGTTTTCATTCCGACATCGTGCCAAACGGTTTGAACCATATATGTAAGAACGTTTTAATTTTCTAAGCAGCTTTAATTACTCGTTAAGGTCATCAGAGAATTTAACTCTTGAATTTCCCAAACATAGCACCAGTTTCTATAGTTCCTCTTTTACTGTGCAGGCCATTCGGCTGTGGAACTCTCTCCCAGTTTGTATTAGGCGTGCACAAACGGTACATTCTTTTAAAAACCAAGTCAAGGAATACTATTTATCTCTAGCTTATACGATCGTTGCGCTACTTATTATCAGCTTGTATTACGTATTATATTTATCAATTTTAGATTTTAGTTCATTAACATAAAGTAATTCTGTAAGTCAGTTAGCTCATTATTATTTGATTTTAAGTATGTTTTGTCAGTATATTTTTAAAAAAATATTTGTTAATATGTAAGTATCTTACACCCCCGTCTTTCCAGTTTTTTATATCTCTCCGTCCGTAGGTTGTCTGGAAGAGATCGCTGTTTGAGCGATAAGACCGCCAATTGTACTAATAATTTTAAGTGTATTATGTTATTTTCTTCTCTCTGTTTTGTGGTGTATGTACAATAAAGTGTTATCTATCTATCTATCTATGTATGTAATGACAAAAAAGCAGTCAAGCAAAGTACAATCATCAAAAAAGTGTTAAGAAGAATATAAATAAAAGTTTAAAAGGAACTGTTACCTAGACGGTGATCTGACCTAAACCTAATTAATTTGAGGCAGAGGAACAAACCTTAAACACTTTATAAATTCTATATTTTTCCAAGTAAGGTATAAAATGCTCTGGCATCGTTAGCGGTCTCCTGGTTGCATCAGTTTCCGTCATACCTTTTTTACTTTAAAACTTTTTCAACAAATAATCAGCTGAAAATAAAAGAAATCAGTCGTATGTAACAAATATTCCTAAAAAAAATTTGCGTACAAATATGTAAAGATTACCACTTATAATGTTTTCACTATATTATATGAAAATAAATGAGTATGCAATAACTAGCTATTTAAAATCAATGCGGGGTGACACAAAGAACAATGGTGAATTCCTTTTTTTATGTAGGTAGCTACTTGGTAAGCTATAGAGCTATAATTACCTATAAAGTAATATACAAGTAAACTGTTATTCTATGAAATAGGAACACAAAGTTATGATACAATATTAGCTTAGTCTATGCGTGAAAAATTATGTCTGTGCTCAGCATCACAGTAAGTTGTATATCCCAACTAATATTATAAATGCGAAAGTAACTCTGTCTGTCTGTCTGTTACGCTTTCCCGCTTAAACCTCGCAATCGATTTTGATGAAATTTGGTACAGATAATCTTTAGACCCTGAGAAAGAACATAGGCTACTTTTTATTTCGAAAAAAAAAGGGATGAAGGGGTTGAAATAGAGGTTGAAAGTGGTATGGGATTTCTTAATTTTAACACATTCCGTGCTCCCCACTTGGGTCCGAGTGGAGCAGGGCCATAGCCATAGTACATGTGAATGTTTGAAAATATGGATAAATGTATATTGTTATTATTTAAATAAAAAAAACATTTTTCGGATTCGAGTGGTCGGACACAGTATGCTGTACTCGGATCGGTTTACTGACCAAAGAAAATAATACTCTGACGAGTTACTGACTGACTACTGGATTGACAAAAACTAATTTCACGCGGGCGAAGCCACGGGCGGAAGCTAGTATTATTATAACTTATTATACTTAATTAATTTTCAAAATTACATGTAAATAATATAGTCAATGCCACAGATTAGTATACTATCAATGCTTAAAGCTGTCACTGTCAAAAACATGCCGCTGGTCATTTTTTTAGGGTTATATTGTTTCGCTTTGGTACATTACACCGTACACTACTAATTTGTCGAACTGCTAGAGTAAATGTATTCTATGGTCGAACTAATTTACAAGATGCGGTAACGATACAGCAATCCACAGGTCAAATGTCATCATGACCTACTGATAATTTTAGCATCTCATGATTACAGCTATTATTCGATCAGTATGTCGATCAGCGCGTGTTAAAATTATTAATGCTGAATTTCCACAATTGTATATTTATTGACTGATGAATTTTATCGGTTTATGTCGCAGTTCGACAGTGCATAGACTTGTTGCGAGAATGATTTCATCGGAGCTGACATACGAGGTAATAAATTATAAATTATTTGGACTTGCATTTATAATTATAATTTAACTGATTGAGTGTATAATTTACTATAATATTATTTTATATTTTACTTTTACACTTCATTTATTTGTATAAATTCTTTTAAATATAGATATCATAACTTTAAGACATGTTTCTATACATTCATTACATATTTGCCGATAACTTCCTCAATTCTCACTGACTGATTTTTGCAACATCTGTAGGCTGAATAAAATTTTAACCATTTATACCTGTAGATTTGGACATTCCACAGAACTATGTTGTCTCTTTTTGTCTTAATGACAAGAGTTTAATAGCATATCACTTAAGATTGTTTTAAGTTAATACAAAATTGGCGAAATTAGTCCCATAAGAGAAAAACATCAAAAACTTTCTACAAAAAAATAACTTTTGTTTTAAAAGATTTTTTTATTATTTATTGTACAGGCCTAAGCTTGTACAATAAATAATATAAAATGAATAATAGCCATTCCCGACTAATCTATCTAGGTCTATTGTGATTTTAGCTTTGTTTAAAACATTCCTGTAAGTCCTAAATCCTTCATGTGTTAAATATTAAAAGTTTAATAAAACATGACATTTTCTTGTACACCAACCATGGATATAAAATTATTTTATGATTTATTTCAGGCTGCTATACTTAAGTTAAATAGTTTACAATCAAATAAAGCTACTTTAGATCAAGCCTTAAAAGACATCAAAAATGGACAAGTAAGACTTTTAGTTTTGGGCACAGGTACAATATGTAAAACTAATAACTATCAAGTTTAGTTAGTTATAGTTTTTAAGTAATTAAACTTGTAAACTGCAGATTAAATTTATGTAATGCTAAATTGAAAGCTTTCATAATTTTGTTTATTAATGCTTTTTTACAAAATGTATTTCCAAAATTTGCTTTTATTTATTCTGCTTTTATTTTGCTCAAGGTTTGAAAATAAAAAATATCTTGAGTATTAAAGCAGAAAATGTATTAACATTTTACAGAAATGCACAAATATAGAAAATATGGAAAGATATTTATCAAGGACAGGAGTAACACTTGCCAATTTAGACCAACTGTCGGTCATACATGTAGCCGGGACCAAGGGTAAGGTGTGTTAATTATTATTACATTGAGCTCTACTATATTATTTATGATGCAATAACAATTATATATTATCACATCACAACGTTACTGATAGGTGTATCAGAATTACCAAACTGGATAAATTTGGTTTCTCGATTGTTTAATTATTAATACTCCATGTTTACAATTATTTGTACAGTATCAGATAGTTCAGCTCAATTTTTAGGGAATATATCTATCTAATCTATATACACTTTGCCTCATAAAGACATTGTCCTTTCCTAGTTGCTTTAATCTTGTGGCTAATTAAGATCTACTTGCTATTGATGATTGAAAAAATACAATTATAATGTTATTATTAAAATAAAATTTCATATGTATACTTATTTATACTTCTGAATTTCTGAACTCAACTTAAAAACATGGTGCATATACTAGTATTTTTATTTACTTTACCAGCATTAACTTATTGCTGATCATTTTATTTAATTATAAATGTTGTATTGTAAGTATTATTTGTGTATGCAATAAAACAATAGGAAATGGTTTCGTTTATAGGGTTCAACAAGTGCGATGAGTGAATCGATACTGAGACACCATGGATACAGGACAGGGTTCTACTCGTCACCACACCTAGTTGCAGTACGTGAGCGTATTCGTTTGGATGGGAAAGTGGTTGTAGAGGAACAGTTTGCCCAACATTTCCATCAAGTCTATAATAAATTGATTAGCACACAGGTAAAACGATAATTTGACTTAGAATATGGAAATAAAATTTAAGATGACTTGTCTATTTATTACAACAAATATCAGATTTTTGTCAATTTCAGGAGTTCGAAGGTGATATGCCAAAATATTTTGCATTCCTCACAGTGCTGGCTTTCAATATATTTTTAAAAGAAAAAGTAGAAGTTGCCATAATAGAGGTTGGAATCGGCGGCGTAATGGATTCCACTAATGTCTTAAGGTGACTGATTTCATTGTTTAGCTTCTGGTTTATTTATATCCTCGCGAGTAACTAAGTCGGCGCAACATATATGCACTTCAGTCGTAGAGACGCTCACTACAACAAAAGTTCTCCCCGATGTATCTCCACAATGATGGATCCTGTGCTGATAACATTCAATAAACTTCATCAAATCGTCATTTCGTTGTATTGTGAGCCATTTGAGATTCACATTTCTATGCACAATATCCTGGTTCTACTTAGAAATTAATAATTTGATTATGCAGACTAAATTTGAGAATAGCCATATGTCATCTGTTAAGATGTATTTGTTTTTAATATTAATTACCCATGTGATTAGACGCAGATGAGGTTTGTTCAGGTGTATTAAGCTCCTGCATTGACGGGGGTCGACTTCCGGTAGTAAGAGCTTTGCCAGGCCTCCAGTATTATTCATACACGACATCTCTCATCTCATAATTTATCAAGCAAACGGATGCTGTGCTTACGAGCAAGTTCATCTGCTGCATCGTTACCCGTAGAGATCCGGTTTCCGAACATAACTGTCGACTATCAATAATATTATTAGTCCTGTGGGGCCTGCTTCCAGCGGTTTCTATTAACGGCTTCGTCGATCCACAGCGTGCACTAAAGATACTTTTTCTCAAACATGCTTGGAAATTTGAGCATTATTTTGACAACCTTCTTTGGGATAAATCGAAATTGCTGTACTGGCCAAATACATGCGAGCAGCGGCCGGCAAAAAAATGTATGAAAATCCATATCTGTCGTGTTTTAGTGGCCAAATAAATATACATGTAAATTCATATCTATCGTGTATTTTAAAAATGGAACGATTTGTTGCTCCGAAAAATGGCAAACCAAGGAGGCAACTTATCAGAGTTTTATTTAAATATCGAACTGGCTTGCAAAAAAAACCTGTTTTATAATGAAAAAAAAAAACAATCGAATCCTTTGGTGCGTGAAAAATGTTGGTGTTTCAATGAGTTTGAAAAGTAATTTTATTTGACTTCAAATGAGTTCAAGTGAAGACACCCCTTTACATTTCAATAATTGTACAATTAATAACTGTATTTTCAAATAAAAGTTCTGCTTGGTACTACTTAGTTTTAATTTCCGCGCATTATTTGAGAAAAGTACTATACAAGCCTTGGCCACAACTAGGCATTGATGGACTTACGTATGTGTGGCTCGGCTTCGCCTCGGCCCACATGTACACGTTCGTCCATCAATGCCTCTATTGCTGGCCGCTGCAGTAATGTACTATAATTGCACCTGTATTTAAATAAAAATATACATATTTCCAGAAATGTTCCCGTAGTAGGAATAACAGCGCTGGGTCTTGACCATACTTCTATCCTTGGTGATACGCTCAGCCAGATCGCCGCAGCTAAGGCTGGTATCATGAAGCCAGGCTGCGAAGCCTTCACTGTGGAACAACCACAAGAGGCTATGAATGTGCTGGTAGATGTTGCTCAGCAGGTAAAGGTATGTATCTTCATCTCAGTTCCGTATGCTGATTTCCCAAAAAGCAGTAAATTGCCTACCAACATTTACGACATCACTGTTAGCCGATAAACCCGAGTGATATATCGCTGGTTTCTGATTTCGGCGTTAGGAATTAGATGAATCTCTGAGCATATGTCAAATCTCAATTCATCTACTCAAATAACAAGTTTCGGACCGTAATCTTGACATTTGCTTCTAACAATTTTGTATCGGAGAAAAAATACAGACTATATGAACGAGGAATTGCCCCAGTGACAGTTTAGCTAGTGTTCCAAGTCTGTCCATAGAAGACGTTACGTTTATACTTAAAATCAAGCCACATTTCATAGATTATAAACACTGTTTCTGAATTTATATATATTAAATACAATACCCATATTTTGCATTAATTGAAAATTTTGCTTTTTTACATTACAGATTACAAAAACGTTAGTGTACGATAATAATATGTGATTAAAAACATTAAATAAGATTATGAAAAGATTGTGTCGTGACAAATCAACATAATTTTGAATCAAAGTGTCACTTTTATGCTAATATACCAATAATGTTATATATTTTAAATTGGCTATCTGAACGTTCTTGTTATTTGTGTGACAAGACGAAAAAGAATCTTTTATTAGATGAACCCAAATGACAATTTAGTGCAACAGCCACCTGTCACTAAACTATGACCAGCAGTCATCGAATGTTTGTTAATACTGTCAGTTTGATCCAATGTATTAAAAATTACACTATTAAAGTCTGATTATTAATTCACTGGAGTAAACTGACAGATGCTAATGTCACATTGTAAAATTGTGCTGCCATATTTATCGTACTAGTAAGGTGACCTGCAAATATAATTGGATAAATTGAATTAATCGATAAGGACTTCACCCTTCGTTGTTATTCAGATCACTCACACAAAGTCAGTAACAACGTTATTAAAAAAAAAGTACTCAATTAATTATAATATAGGTACATGAATTCTATCAGATACAAAAAATGAAATTCACTCACTTGCTAGCGTTCCCGAACTATGCGTTCAGTTAATCAGTAAATCAATTTTTTGAGCTGTAATTATTCGAACATTTGGAAGTACTTTAATTATTGCAATCTTTTATAAGAAAAATACAGATTTAACCACTGTGTAATAGTAGTTATTGTATTTCATTAAATTTATTTTGCCCTAAAGGTACCATGCTAATATTATTACATCGATTAAACAAAATTGGATTAAGATTTCTTAATAAAGTAAATAAAATGAGTAATGTGATTTGAGGACGGAATGAAATTGAATGAATGAGTTTGATTTCAATATTCTAGTCACAACACTATTTTCTGTTCACCATAAAGTGGTAACACCGTAAACGTCAGTTTACTCCAGTGAATTAATGATTAGACTTTATATGTATTCTTCTTTATTTGTATTTTTATATTTTCAGTGCACATTAAACATAGTTCCTCATTATGATACTTATACATTCCCCAATGGTTGTAAGTACCAGTTGCAATCGAACATCGAGTCGTACCAAACCAATGCGTCCCTGGCAATACAACTCGCACACAGCTGGATGCGTCTGGTACGACTGCACGCGCGGAACAGGAACAGTATCAAGAAATATCTGCTACAAGAACAGTTATTGAATACTTATATCGATCAGTCCATATTAAGCAGTTGTGAATATATGGATAAAATATGCGAGGGAATGGTTACCCTGGTACCAGTTAATACGGCACTGGGTCTAAAAGAATGCAGATGGCCCGGGCGATATCAGATCGTTGATGCAGAGTATGCAACCTTCTATTTGGATGGAGCTCATACTAAAGAGTCAATGGAGATATGCTCGAAATGGTTTTCTGAAAATAACGAGTAAGTATAGTAGAGTTTTTGTAGTTCTTTTTACTGCTTTAAAGTTTTTGAATCGAATTAGCATCGGCGTATTATCAGATTTGATTTTAATAACTGCATCAGCAGAACAGGAGATGTAGATTTTTAAAGTTTGCATTGAAATTGTTTTAATTCCACTTATTGAGGTATTTAAATCAAATCTTTATACAGTATTTGTTACATTATTAATAGATCTTCTATCGAGTGCATGTATTCTACAAATAAAGAATTTGGGTCTATTTCTATAATATAATAATTATAATACCTGTTTCTGTTCTGGAATTCTAGTATAACTTGTCTTTTATAGCAAAAAATATATATACGAGTACTGCAATAAATTTATAGTAGGTATTTCACAATACCAGGCCACTCAGAAAGTATTGCGAAAAAGAGTTTTCATTGTATGAAATACTGTTCACGTAGCATGAGTAACGAAACAATATATGATAAAGCGTTAATCGTGCGATGTAGCTAAACTAAACAAAATAAAAAGACCTATTTTTTTAAGTAAAAAATCACCGTTATATTTCACCGTTTTATTATTTAATATGTAGTCTTAAACCAAACAAATTATTTTTCAACTTAAATTCCGCTGGAACGAATTGAAGCGCGAATTTTTAACGGTGGAGAAAACTTCAAGAACCTGTACCAGCGACCACCACCCATCTTAATTGGAATAACCGAACTACACTTCCACGCTACATTAACTTATAAATGCACAGTATATATAAAATTTAATTTAGTGGTCCTTTGAGCCAGTAGGTGTACTCTTAAAAACTATGTTCGATAATATCGTGTCATATCCTGCTCTTAGTTATCGTTTAAAACATTTCAACGGACGATCGAACGACTAGGAGCAAGAGTAGGATACGACACGACGAAGTCCACGATATATCGAATATCGCTTTTAAGAGTACGCCCCCAGATTTAAATCAGCATTTTTATTTTTTTAGGAATCAAGACAAAGTGATGATTTTTAGTGCTACTGGCGATCGAGTACCTGACGTTCTTCTAAGTCCACTGAGGGACATAGATTTCAGGCACGTTTATTTTGTCACACCATCCTCTTACGGACGATCGGACCAGCACCGTGACAATTATTCTCAAGTAGAACACAAGGAACTGATGGCAAGATGCTACAGAAACTCCGAAACTTGGACTCAGTTAAAAAGAAAGCAGTACGATTCTAAAACAATAATTCTTGAAAGTGTTTCCAGTGCATTAACCAGTATTAAACAAAGCTACAAAGGTGTTGGCAAGCCTTCCGTACTTGTTACAGGATCATTGCATTTAGTAGGGGCCACACTTTCTATAATTGATCCGTTATTGACCAGTTCCTAACACATTTTAATAATTGTTTCTGTTTGTTACTACTGTTATATAAATGTATATTTATATTAAGCCATGACATGATTAATCGTGAATGAGAAGGAGGTGATAAGGTACTAGTGGCGTTAAAGCACATGACAATGTACTTTCGAAATTACATAAACTCTATATTCTTAAAAGAAACATATTGGACAAAGTATTTTTATTTTTCTTGTTTATACATTTTGACAAATGTTGTCGACATATGACATAAGATGTCACAGTACCCAGTAATTTGACGAGCTCCGTAGTCGAGTGGTTATTACACCGGTTTTAAGGCATCGCCATCTCTGAGGTCCCGGGTTTTAGTCCCGCCGAGGGCAGATGCATGTTTGTGTGATGAATGCGAGCATTTATACCTTAGTCATGGTTGTTAATATATATTTCTATCAAATATATATATATAATATATATATATATATATATATATATACTCTGACTATCTTTACCCTTCAAGCTGGAATACAGCTACGCGATTACTGGTACTTTGCAACAGAAATAGGTAAGACGGAGGTACCCAAGCAATCGACTACGTTATAAATATACAACTTCAATCCACCAAATTGGAGGGGATTTCAGCTTCACATTCCATACAAGAAAACACTCTCAAACATAATTTAACTTCATCCTATGTAACTATATTTATAATGTTTATAAATAAATATTTTGTTACTGAAATCTTTGGTGCTAATTTTTAATACTGCCTGTCAGAGAGTCCCAATAACAGGTGCCTCTCCTAAAATAAAATACCAATCCCAAGGATATCCACACGGATCGTATCGCTAGTAGTGTCCAGCGTCTTGCTTTACCAATCATCCACCACCTTCCACCTTCTAAGAGGCTTCTTCTACCAAGGCTGCGGTTACAAGCACACATGTCTTGGCAGGCACACGCTCGAAGACATTGCCACTCATGTTACACTTAGACTAGTCCAATTTCAAAACCTACTACTAATCTATTTTTTTTTTCTAATTTTGATAATAAGGTCGAAGATGGAAGCGAACTTCACCTAACAAATGGTGCAGTTACATTGCTACTTAATATTAAGATTTTATCTGACAAATCATCTTCATATCAATATACTATTCTATCATCAGCAATATATCTGTACTCTCTGTCAGTTTCATTCAAATTTGACAGCAACAGACCTACATAATAAGTCTACTGGATAAAATAACTGGTACTGGCTGCGTCACCTGCACTAAATGCTATTAACAAAGTTAATAACTTAAAATAAGTTAACTGGTGACAAATTTAAGTAAAACGATTGAAACAGGTTAGACGGGCTTAGTAACCTTAACACCAATCGTATCGAATAAAAATACATCTGCCTCTGGATCACACTATGGTTTTAACCAATAGAAGTCTTTACAATCAAAGTCTGTTATGACAGAAGTCATCTCCATTGTTTATTTATCAAGATATCAGTTTTTAGTTTAAGTGAGCAAGTGACTACCATGCAGCCAGAACTATTAGTGAAATATTCTATAAATAAATATCTGCCTATAGTTCGCGAGTATGTAGTCGTATAACTACGTACACACTGCCCATATATACAAAGTACTCTGTGACACTGCCTTACCTGCGGCAGCCGTTGCGCAGGCGCATCGAGCTGTCAGAAATCAGTCGATAACACATACCGACACGGAGCACTAGTTTATTATCTACTGGCCCTAACCTAGTCAAGAATAGTTGTTAATTCTTGCGTCTTGCCTATCTGTGTGTGTACCTTTTTTCTTGGTGTACAAACTGTGCTCGGCTTGTATTACGTTTTCTGATGATTTATGTGTAGCTGTGTATATTGTACATGTTAGTAAAGGAAGCAAATGTAAGTAAATTGGACTTTATTATCTACTTCCCGCAACATACTGACATCTACCGAAATCATCACATAAAATGTGTATCAACATGAACACCAAAAGTAGGAAAATTCACATCTACCTCAGAAATACTACATTGTGTTGTAAGCCGGTGCACATAAATGCTAATCTACTGATGTATTCTTCATAATGTAATAAGTGTCACCTATTATAGTACATATTTAGTATCATTGAAGTTGATTACGTATATTATAAGGAGTGAAGGTTAGCGTAAGCGTAAGCTTACTTCCACTAATGAGCACAATTTGAATTAAGATCTGGTATGTCCAACGATAGCTTTAAAATATCAATCTTGAAGTTGGAAATAAGAAAACACGAATTACTAGAAGTTGTTTAGATTTACGAGTTCCACAATAGTTTACTGAAAGTGATTGATTCATAACATAATGAATCAATCACTGTATATTACAATAGACCACGGGTGAACTCTCGTAAAACTAATAATTACTTCAATATTATAATTCACATAATTTTAGGTCTATCATTAATTTCTGGTAATAATAATAAAAACGCATAATTGATGTAATTCGCAAATATATAATATATTTATATTCTTTGACGTGGAATTACAGTGAAAACACGTACATGTTGATTCGGGTTTCGGTGCCAGACATAAGCGTGCGCTGTACAAGTCAGTGACTGTACTTCATCCCATCATATGGGTCACAGATGTGTATATTGTTTATTTCTAGATCTTTTTAATCTGTGATTGTTTTGGATTGGTTAGAAAGAAATTAAGAATAATTTTTGTATTTATGTATATTTAATTTTTTTGATTCAATTGTAATTTGTGTCTTGCTTTCACTCACTGTAGAAGTTTGGGTGGAAATTTATCAAGATATATTAGTGTTGTGAAAGTGTTATTAATCAATTATATATGATAAACCAATGAAAGTAAGTGTAGTGAAAGTAATATCCTATGATTTGTCAAGTAATTTCTCGAGGAATTCCAAGATTCTAATTGCTTCTAATTATTTGCATAGTAATTCAATACTTTTGACAATATGCTGCTAACTCTATAACTATGTATATATTTACGATGAATAGGTTATTCTATTGACTGCTGATAATACTGATACTATTAATAAAGAAAGCTTAGATAAAAATTGGTACTTGCTGCTTGTGGGCTCTACCTATATTTATTACAACAATGCAGCACTGTTATCAAATTGACAGTTAATTTTATCTGCGGAAAACTACAGGACATAAATATGAACTAGGGCTTATAATAATACTTACATCTATTTTGCACTGGTATTTGTTTCATTTTGTTGTTTATTACCAGATTACAATTATAAGTATCTCACGCAGTTAATTTTATAAGTACAACTCTATTTATTTGCCAGTAAATGAAAAATAGAAATGAAGTTATACTTGTTATGTTAGATATCCATTTAGCAACCAGCATTATTTACTTAATATAATAAATAGGGGGTTTGGAAATTTTGATATGATACTCAAGGTATGTCAAAACCATATATCTTAATTAGTTTAAAGGGAATATTCATATGGGATCCAAATAAAATATTTACTTACTCAGTTTTCAATCTCTATATATTCACTTTTTCTATTTTACAAATCATCTTGCCATCAGTTCAATTGTAAACATCACTAAATAAATAAACTCATTATAAAATAATTATAAATGCCCCAAACATTACTTCAACATTTTTTACTATCTATTTTTTACAACTTCCAACTTCAAAAACCATCTCTTTGATTCCCTATTTAAATTATGACTATCAAAACCAATAGATCACAAAATTTCCATATACTAATATCCCTCTAAATTTTGTCTTTATATCTTTATACATAATCAAATAAAACCCAAAACAATTATTACCACAGTAGAACACAATAACACACAAAACTGAAACATTATTCTAACTACACACTATTTAAATAACAATCCTTTTTTTCACATCTTACTCAAAATATAAACTAAAATAAAACTTTTGAATGAAAACTCGAAACAATTAAAACTAAACAAAATAACTACCTACCTAACTACGAAGAGTTCACAGTTTAATCACCGATCACTCACAATACACTTTCTTAAGCGCAAAAACTTAGTTCTGTCCAATCCTTTAGTCAATATATCTGCAATGTTGTTGTTTGTTTGACAATAAAATATTTCAATTGAATTTTGTTCTATTTTTTCTTTAATAAAATGAAATTTCACATCAATGTGTTTGCTTCTCCTGTTTAATATTCCATTTTTAATAAGCACTATAGCTGATTGGTTATCTACAAATAATTCTGTTTTTGGAACTGTACCAGTAATCTCTTTTAATAGACTCTGTACGTAAAGCAGATCCTTAATGCATTCAGCAGCTGAGATGTATTCTGCCTCTGTACTGGACAATGCAGTGACGGATTGCTTTCGCGAACACCAATGAATCGGTCCACCACCATACATAATAACAAAGCCAGTCGTGCTTTTCCTACAGTCAGGATCACCTGCGAAATCTGCATCACAATATGCTCTCAAAACTTTGTCATTACTCCGAGAATACTGAATACCTGAACTTACTGAACATTTTAAATACCGAAAAATATTTTTAATATTGTTAAAATCATTAATATTGGGACATTCCTGATGTCTACTACAGTACCCAACATGAAAAGAAACATCTAACCTTGTTTTATTTACCAAGAACAATAATGAGCCAATCAACTGTCTATAACGATGTACATCATTACTATTACCTTTCCCCTCTTGATGTACATCAACCAAAATATCTGGATATACACATTCTTTTATATTATTATATCCTAATTTTTCTAACATTTGTTCAATATATGACTTTTGGTATATTTTTATGTAATTATCTTGAACCAAAACATCAAATCCAATAAATTTTCCTATTTTATCAAATTTTCTCATTTCAAACTCTTTTTCTAAATTTAAAATTATTGAATTTAACTCTGATTCATTATTTCCTATCAATAATCCATCATCCACATATATAGCTAAATAAATATCTTTACCTTTACACTTAAACAAACATGGATCTAACTTTAATTGTTCAAAGCCTAACTTTTTAAGAAAATCTGTTAATTTTATGTTCCACATTAAAGGTGCCTGTTTCAATCCATATAAACTCTTTACTAATTTGCATATTTTATTCTTTTCTGCTTTATAACCCATCGGAATTTCCATATAGACATCCTCTTTCAGATCACCATACAAAAATGCTGTTTTCACATCAAACTGCTTAATTTTATATCCTTTTTGCCCAGCAATCGACAATAAAATTCTCACACTAGTAATGTTAACAACAGGACTATATGTTTCTTTATAATCAATATTATATTTCTGAAGAAAACCCCTAGCTACTAATCTCGCTTTATACCTACCACCAGGTTTTATAGTAAAAATCCATTTACTAGAGATAACTTTTCTACCTTTAGCTTCAGCCCGATCTACTAACACCCATGTTTTATTTTTCTCTAACGAATCTTTCTCCTCTTTAATGGCTTGTTTCCATTTCTCTTTTTCATCACTTTCTAAGACCTCATTATAAGTTAAAAATGACATATCTAAATCATAGTCCTCAAACTTTTGCGGTAAACGTCTATTCCTCTCAGGCATAACTCTCCTTTGTAAATTCTCCTCAAACTCATTCATAACATTTTCATCATTTCTACCATCACCTATAATCTCACTGATTTCATTACTATTTCTAGCAACACTATCATCTCTACAACCAGTTTCATTTCCAACCAACAATTCTTCACAACAATCCATAAAAATATCATCACCTTCATCATTGACCCTTTCTTCATCAACTACCCTATCTTCATCACAAACACCATCTATATCAAAATTATTCTCTTCATCACCAATCATATCTTCATCAACAACTATATCTGTATCTTCCTCTAAAGTGTTCCCCTTTTCTCTCATTTCACTGCTTCTATCTATATTTCTGTTACCAAAATGAACATGTCCCCTCTCAAATTCAACATTTTCTGTAGTTGATTCTCTCCTGACACAATCTTCCCTTTCCTGCTCTAACCTGTCAAAATCTTTAAATAAATCCATCAAATCATTTCTTTTTGTTTGTTTCCTACACTGTTTTAAAAATATTTCAATCTTATTTCTATCATCAATAAACTTCACATCTCTCGAATAATGAATCTTGCAACTAACCGGATCCCATATTTTATAACCATTATTTGTGTATCCAACCAAGAGTCCTTTGTTACATCTAGAGTCTAATTTTCCAATTTTATAGTTCCTTTTAAAATAAGCCAAAGATCCAAATATATTCAAATGTTTTAAATTTGGAACCCTACCATACCATAATTCTGCTGGAGTTTTATCATTAATTGTATTAAATGACCTATTTAATAAGTATGCTGATACCATCACAGCTTCACCCCATAATTCTTTAGGCAAGACATTGTCAAATAAAAGTGCTCTAGTTCGTTCCATAATAGAACGATTCAAGCGCTCCGCTTTGCCATTTTGTTGTGGGCTATAAGGTATTGAATAGTCTATGAAAATTCCTTTATCCAAACAATATTTTTTAAACATATTACTAGAATATTCGCCTCCATTATCGCATCGAAAATTTTTAACTTTCTTTCCAAAATGATTTTCTGCCAAAGTTATATAATTTTTAATTTTAGAGAATGCCTCATCTTTTGTTCTTAGTAAATAAACCCTGGTAAAATGTGTAAAATCATCCAAAAACGTAATAAAATATTTATAGCCATCCCAAGTTTCTATGCCAACTGGACCACAAATGTCACTATGAATAATTTCAAGAGGATTTTTGGCTCTATATCTAATTGTATTAAAAGGTTTCCTACATAATTTAGATTGGATGCAGATTTCACAGTTATCCACTCTTTTTTGATTTCTGTATTGATTCCAGATACTATATTTTTTGTTTTAAGTATTGAATCATGACCAAGAGCTCTATGCCAAAATGTTGCATTTTTAACAAAATGTACGGAATTTTCGACTGACCTTGTAATTGGTAGATTGTACCTTTCAACCCAAAGTCTTACGGAAAACAATCCATCACCGTCACGGGTAGCAGTAAGAAGGCATCTTCCACTCAATGCATCAAACACTTTACATGTCTTTCTGAAAAAGTTAATTTCACAATTATTCTCAACTAATTTCGGTATAGAGATCAAATTCTTTTTTAAGTGTGGTACAAAATAAACATTTTTTAGTGTAATATTTTCGGATTTGCAATAAATATCTCCAATTGTGTCAATGGCATGCACATTACCATCAGCTGTCATAATTTTATAATTACATTTTTCAAAATTTTTAAATAAATGTGAACAATTTATAGTGTGACATGTAGCTCCAGAATCCAGAATAAATTCAATTTGTTCTTCATTTTCAAAATGTTTAAAATTGCTTACCGAATTATTTCCTCTAATCAAACAGAATTTACTATAATGAGTGTTACTTTTGCAAAATTTGCAGTTAAAGTTTCCTTTACACTCCGTGTGTTTATGTCCAAAGTTAATACACTTGAAGCATTGTATATTTTTCCCAAAATTAATTTTCCTATTCTGACAAAATTTTGCGATGTGACCACTTTTCCCGCAGCTATAGCATTTCTTTATAGTTACGAAAGCATTTTCATTATTCGTCAGCGTCATTTCATCTGTCACTTTGACAATTTCTTTTGTTTTATCTTCCGTGAATTTTGATTTTATTTTATTTTCTAAGGTGATTCTATTTATTAAATTTGAGACTGTCTTTTCCTCTTTACTTGTTGATTCCCACGCAGTTCTTAAGTTTGAATAATTTTCTGGTAAACTGCATAAAATTTTTGATAAAAGCTGATTGTCTTGAATTTCATATCCAAGAGATCTAATTCTCGTCACTATGCTTTCTAATTTGCTAACATCTTGCATAATATCTGAATTTAAAAATTTGTAGTTATAAAAGTCTTCTAATAATTGACATGTTTGTGTGTCTTCATTGCCCAAAAAATTTTGTCAAATTTGTCAAACATTTCTTTTGCCGTGTTGCAATTTATAATGTGGTTTACATATTTATCTCCGACAGAGCATATAATTATATATTTCGCCTTCGCATCTTTTTGTTCAAAATCTTTTCCTTTTTCGTCTGTTGCCAAAACTGAATTTAGATTTTTAGCCGATAATAATAATTTTATTTTCTTTTTCCACATATTATAATCTTCCTCATTATTTAATTTTGATGTGTTCATATCATTATTTGAAAATTCGTCAGACATTTTGAGACTCTATGTTGAAAACTGAACTCTGTACTTTATATACTCATAATTAACCTCGGATACACATATTACTCTATTTAAAATCAAACATCTAAATGCTATGATAGGCCCATAACCTTTAAAGGGAATATTCATATGGGATCCAAATAAAATATTTACTTACTCAGTTTTCAATCTCTATATATTCACTTTTTCTATTTTACAAATCATCTTGCCATCAGTTCAATTGTAAACATCACTAAATAAAAAAACTCATTATAAAATAATTATAAATGCCCCAAACATTACTTCAACATTTTTACATCTATTTTTTACAACTTCCAACTTCAAAAACCATCTCTTTGATTCCCTATTTAAATTATGACTATCAAAACCATAGATCACAAAATTTCCATATACTAATAATTAGAAATTCAGTAATTGTTGTAACATAACATAACCCGTTATTGTATACATAAAATACACACACACAAAAAAAAAAAGTCATAAATAATGTCAAACTGAAAGGTTTCCTACATGATACAATTTCCCGTTTATGAAACGGGAGTCTCTCCAGTCCTGTTGCTATTGTTTAATAATGTTTCTAATTTTTTATTAATCTTATTTATTCATCTTCTTACACTATCTTTACAGGCTAAGACCTAATGCGAAACTGTATCATTGTAATACTATCTATGTTGAAAATCAATACAATTATATTCATTAATTAAACATCTATTACTTGTTAATAATACTATATATTATATATGTATTATTTTTTTTTTGCTATCAGCTTAGCTTGAGAGGAGTGTTTATACTAAATCTCGTAAGATGTTATTGATAAAATGTACTTATGATTTCTAAAGTCTGATTATTAATTCACTGGAGTAAACTGACAGATGCTAAATTGTCACATTGTAAAATTATGCTGCCATATTTATCGTACTAGTGAGGTGACCTGCAAATATAATTGGATAATTGAAATAAATCGATAAGGACTTCACCCTTCTTTGTTATTCAGATCACTCACACAAAGTCAGTAAACAACGTTTATTAAAAAAAAAGTACTCAATTAATTATAATTATAGGTACATGAATTCTATCAGATACAAAAAATGAAATTCACTCACTTGCTAGCGTTCCCGAACTATGCATTCAGTTAATCAGTAATCAATTTTTTGAGCTGTAATTATTCGAACATTTGGGAGTACTTTAATTATTACAATATTTTTAAAAGAAAAATACAGATTTAACCACTGTGTAATAGTAGTTATTGTATTTCATTTTAGACAAAACATAATTCTGTAAATTATTTATCATTGTAATGGATATAACCACGACAATTTCACGTCAAGTTTTTTTTTTATTTAGTGCTGGTTATTACTGGTTACTGGTACAAGATGGAGAAGCTGTGTGGATCATGTAATAAACTTAGAAATAAAATGTTTAATCTCGACCATATGATGGACAATATTACGGACCGTTTTTATAATAAGTGTCACTGACAGCGACGACGATAGTGATAAAATTATGTCTGACGATTGACGAATAAAAATCTATCCATTGAATATTTTTTGTTTCTTTTCATATATATAATTCGAGTAATTACGCCATTTCAAAGTTATCACCTATTGGCCCTAAAGGTACCATGCTAATATTATTACATCGATTAAACAAAATTGGATTAAGATTTCTTAATAAAGTAAATAAAATGAGTAATGTGATTTGAGGACGGAATGAAATTGAATGAAATGAGTTTGTTTTTTCAATATTCTAGTCACAACACTATTTTCTGTTCATCATAAAGTGGTAACACCGTAAACGTCAGTTTACTCCAGTGAATTAATGATTAGACTTTAGTTAGTATGTGTAAAAAAAAATTACACTTTGGTTATATACTGCAGTAATAAGACCCTCTATAACTTATGGATCATTGGTATGGTGGCCCAGAACACAACTGATCACAGCAAAAGCGAAACTACAAAGACTACAACGCTTAGCAACCATATCCACTACTGGATGTATGAAGACCACACCATCAGACTCTCTGGAATAGGAGGAGGTGAAATCAGCTGCCCTAAGACTGAGATCGCAGGGACTTCGGAAAAACAATACAGGAAAAACATACGATAATCCTAGACTGGAGCACGAAAGACACTCCTCTTCTAGATGCACCCATGGATAGAATACCATGTCAACATATCTTTGACAGAGAATACCATATCCAACTAACAGCAGAATGGAAAGACTACTTTAACATCCAAGAAGTTAGGATATACACCGACGGCTCCAAGACCACCTCTGGAACTGGGGTCGGCGTCTTTTCAAATGACCTAAACATCAAATCATCCATAACCTTAGATAAACGAAATTCGCATTTGAATGCATTGGCATCACCCGAGCGGCACAGGCGATTGCGGCCAGAGGTCTTACAAACTCAAACATAAAGTACTCTATTGTAGCAGGTGTTATTTTGCGGAAGTCCATTGTATTACAAAGGATATTGTTTTTTGCTGATTCCGCGCAGTTCATGATGACTTGTCCAACAAGCAGACAAGGTCGACAACGTGTTTCGTCTCTCAGCGAGACATCCTGATCCTGACAAATCCTGAAGATGTCTCGCTGAGAGACGAAACACGTGTCGACCTTGTCTGCTTGTTGGACAAGTCATCAGAACTGCGCGGAATCAGCAAAAAACAATATCCTTTGTAATCAAACATAAAGATAATCTCGGATAGCGCATCGGCCTTCCAAAGGCCCTCCAAAACAATACTATCAACTCTGCCCTTATACTGGAGTGCCATAACACGCTCCAAGCCATTGCAGACACAAACCGGGTAACCCTGCAATGGATAAAAGGACACAGTGACTCATTCGGAAACGACGCGGCAGATGAGTTGGCAAAAAGGGGCACCAACACGAAAGTGTATGGACCAGAACCCCTAATGCCCATTCCACAGGCAGAAGTAAAAACCTGGCTGCGCAAGAGAACAGAGGAACTACACCTAAAAGAATGGATAACCAAGGAGGGATGCAAGCGAACGAAGGAAGCAGTCCCGGTACCTTCCAAGAAGCTTGCCCATTCCCTTATCAAACTAAAGAGAGACAAGATCCGAAAGGTCATAGCTACCATAACTCTGCCTTTTAAACAAACACCTGTACACAATTGGTATAACAGACAGCGCCTTGTGCAGAGGGTGCATGGAGGCTGAGGAAACGCCACAGCATGTTCTTATGGAATGTGCAAGTGTGGCTGACCAACGGGAGAAACTTCTCCATTCCCCGGCGCCCCTTCCAGAAGCATGTTGCAGCCCACGGAGGCTGCTGGCGTTTTGGGAGGAACTGGGATGGATGGAGTAGGAAGGAGGCAGACACAGGAGCCTTCTCCTATGCGCACAATAGCCCAATCATGAGGCTAAGTGCGGTGGAGCCCAGCTAAACTAAACTAGTATGTGTTAATGATTACAATATGAAATGACCAATTTAACACTGTAGATAATAGTTCCATTCACACTTAAAATAAATTAACCAATGTTTTGCTTACAGTAATAGCAAACACCAGCCATTGTTCTCATTGTGTACATTGAATAATAGCAATGTATGGTTAGTGTAAGCATTGGGAATGCTAAGTCGGTAGTGCAAAGCATTACTTCTATGTGGGTGTGCCTAGATAAACTATCTATAGTGCAGTGCATCTGTTTTAACTTTAGTTATAAGATTCAGTGATTTGTCTGTGTCTTTTTTAAGCAAGTGACATAAAGCACTTTTCTCATAGACAACAGCTATTAGTTTGTAGAAAAAATTATTCTATTCGAGGAGACAATACAATGATAACTATAATCTAAAAAAAATAAGCTTTATTTTGTTATATCACACATGGAAAACATCTATTTGTATGTATAAAACCCTAGGTATGCAAGTCAATCACTTTTTTAATGTTTTGATTATCACAAAATATTACTTATACATTCCCCAACTGTTGGTTGATTTCAATGTTTCAAGTTACGTTATACTCTTTAACACCTTTTTTTTTTATTCCATACGGTGGCAGACGAGCAAATGGCCCACCTGATGGTAAGTGGTAACCATCGCTCATGGACATCTGCAGTGCCAGGGGCACAGCTGAGCCGCTGCCTACCTGGAGAGAAATACTCTTTTTAAGCCTCGTTTGAAGTTAGACATATCTTAGCGCTCAGGAAACATCGCAGCTGGGAGCTCATTCCAGAGTTTGCATGTACGCGGAAGGAATGAACGCTGAAACCGAACTGTACTAGACAAGATCGGTTCCAGGTGATATGGATGATGCGATGGTAAAAAGGTGATGAAGGCACCATTGCAAATAATTCCTCAGAGCACTCTCCATTAAAGAGCCTATAAAGAACACACAGAGAGCCAAAGTCTCTCCGCTGCTCCAAGGTCTCTGTTGAGGCCGTAATATTGGGATCACCGATGATACGGAAAGCACGCCTTTGCAGGGAGTCAAAAGGGTCGAGTTGATATTTGGGGGCTCCAGCCCAGAGGTGTGAGCAGTACTCCATATGCGGCCGTATTATATAGTATATCACCATACTTGCTTTAAAAGAAATCATTCATATTTAGCGCCGCAGAAAGTCAGAAAAATGATGCACATGTGGATGTGGTTCGGGTACGACCTGGGAGAGTTCATGTTTGCGGGGCTGAACATCGCCACACGCTGGTCCTTCGCCCTGACATGGATTGCTTTGTTTTTCATTGCCGTTCTCTTCGAAGGCTCAAAGGTGAGTACTCAAATTAAATCATCCACACATGCAAATAATAATCTTTAATTTAAAAAAAACGTGGATAAATTACCACATACCAAAACAAACACCAATCTGACTGAGTCTAATTTTCGGAAGTAATCGCGCGTTTGCCTTTGGTCATAGATTATACAAAGTTTAGTTAATTGAATATATACTTAATACTAAACATATCACCATTTTTAGTAGCCCTATCCGTTCACTATCCAGCACATGACTTACATGTCACCTGTGAGGCTACATATAACTTTTTTGTAAAAAATAATTATTATTAATATAATTATTTGAATCATATAATTATTAGCGCGTATCACAACATTTTTGTATTATATTTTGATTTTTTCCTATGCTTACACACAAATACCGAGTTGGATTGCAAATTTCACTCTACTAGGTCATCTGAAAGTAGGTTAGATTTGAGGTTGGAGAGGAGGAGGCGGCAAGATCACTCCTCCCCGAGAAGCGCTCCCCTAGCGCATCCAGGGAAGCAAAGGCCGGGGGTCCTCAGATGCGACACTCGATCCTGCTTCATGCTAGTTTCATGAAATTTGGGCTTCTACATGTCCTTTGGATATAATTAAACACACGTGTAATATTACACCCGGCACTGGCTAGCTAGTTTCTTTGCTTGAACTTGGCTTGGCACGCTGCCGCGTGTCTAGATCAAAATATATTGGTAAACTAGTTTTTTTTTCTTACCTAGGTCTACCTAGCCAAAGTGCAAAGAGAAGCACAGAAGAAGCTATATCCGTTCCGAACTGACGAGAGAAGAAATTTGCTTTGTGATAGGTGAGTATGATATGCGTTACTTTTATTATTTTTGTTGTTATCAGGTATCATTTTTGTGGATATCAAGGTTGGGCTGCTGAGAGTTTTGAGCCGTTCGGGTATCGTAGGTCCTTAGATAAATAATAGTGAGGGATCTGATTCAGACCAGTTCCGTTACTTAAATGTCACATCTCGTATGTAGGTGTGTACTGATTATATATATATATATATATATATATATATATATATATATATATATATATAATCAGTTGTGTAATAAACATTATTATCTGTATTATCTGTTAGGGAGTAGAAACAATTATATATATGAAGATATAGATTTGTATATAGTTAATATACAATAATTATATCTAATATTTCATAGAATATAACTTATCATATCAGCTACATGCATCCTCTTATATGTTACAAGTGTTCTTCACTCACGAGAGAAGACGAAAATTCTATTCAAGACGTGGGGCCTTTATGGCCAAGGCTCAGGCTGAGTTTAGATGGTCACGCGATCGGACCTCTCCGGTCGTGCGGAGTCCAACATAACCGCCGTGAAACTTGCATGAAATGGTAGACGACAATTTTTTTAATTCAATATATAATAAGAGTACTCTTTTAAGTGAGAAATATTGTAGAACCAACAGTACACCTGCACCTATTCCTTTTAAGATATATCGACATGTTTGCGGCGCTGTCGCGGGTCGCTCAAAAACGCTCCACACTAAAAACACTGCAATCGTGACGTCATACCAAAGTAAACTCGTCTTTGTATGTGCGTATAAACAAATTTAAAATAACGTTGTTATTTGTACGTTGAGAATGTTAGAAATGTGTTCGTTTCATTAGAATTATGTAAACAATCTGAAAACAATTTAAATTAATAATTAAACTGAAATTTCACTATTGACATACTTTCATAAGATATAAATTGCTCAAATCAGATAATCTATACATATAATAAGACAGTAAAAATATTTTGTCTGTACATTTAGTATTTTTGAACTGAAATGGATAGAGGGGCACTTAAATAGATTATTAGAAAGCAAAAAAAATTTTTTGGAATTTTTTGTCTGTCTGTATGTATGTTCACGTTTATCTCCGAAAGTACTGAACCGATTTGCTTGAAACTTTCACTATTTGCTTTGTTTTAACTCAGAATAATATCTAAACTTTGTTTCATCAAAATCGGTTCATTAAAAAAAAAAGTTATCGTCATTTTAATGTCGCGTTGTCAAGATCGGGTAACAGCTGAGGTGGTTGTTTGCAAAAATAAATATGATGCTCAAAATAACTATTCCACGCGACGAAGTCGCTGGCACAGCTAGTCATAGTATAAAAACGGCCATAATCAGTTGTAGTCGTCTACCCTTTTTTTTTTTTTGTTCCCCTGAGGAAAATGCATTAAATTGCATACCCCGGCTGTGGCGAGCTGGGGTTATGTGGGGCTCTCCTCCCCAGAAGGGGGAGGCCTACCACTAAAAACCTCAGGGATGGCCTTCCTCAGGCATGTAGGGAGCCCCCGGGAACACCAAGCCACCTCCGGGAACCCCCAGCCTCCGCTCCCCTGCCTAGAGGGGAGCCCTCCTCGGGGGAGGCGTAGTCGTCTACCCTAATGCTGACGAAACGCATGTGACCGTGGTCGCGGCCGCGGTATTCAGTTATGCATTGTACGTAAACCGTACAATTACCGATGTCATTCCAATCATTAATTATGTAATTTAAAACTATCTATTGTATCTAGGAATTGTATTCAAACATATTTATATTAGGTGTATTGTAGATTGAATATATCCTTTGCATATAATATATTATTCTCAAAAAATGACATATAACTATTTATCTATTTTATGTAATTAGCTATGGAACTATAGGTTTATAAGTATTTCTTGTTTTTATAATATTATCCTATTGTAACTGTTTGGTCCTAAATATATAATAGGAGGAGCGTCGGTGGCGCTGTGGTCCCGGCACTGGTTTGTGCGCCGCATAGAATCGGGAGGGCTCGCGATCTAATCCCCACCGTGTACCAATGTGTTTTTCGTTCCGAATCTCATATGTACATTTATCCGACGCTCCTACGGTGAAGGAAAACGTCGTGAGGAAACCTGCGTACATCTGCGAAGCGAGTCAAAGGTGTACGTAGTCAACCAACCCGCACTGGGCCAGCGTGGTTGACTAAGGCCTAAGCCCTAACGTAGTTAGGGTAGGCTCGAACCCCTCGGTGGGGACGTATATGAGTTTATTTTCATATAATAAGAAAAATATTTTATCCTGGTCGTCTGGTTCCAGGGACAGGCTGCGGGACACGGAGGCGTCCACGAGCAGGAACGCCAGCTCCGGCCAGGTCCACCGCTGCACTTCGCTGCGGATGCGGTGAGTTGTCCGAGCAAAGCCGATCCCACCGGCTGTAGGTCGGGGCCTCCAAAGTTTGAGTCGCTATGCGGGTAGATGTTTTTCTGTTCAGTTTAGAATGGCCTGGGGTAGTTGCCACAATATCACTAACTTTCAAACTTTCGTGTTGCATAATCAATATAAATGTATGTTACGTTCCCTAAGACATGGTTGAGCGAAGCGATGGCTGGTTCATGCGTCATGCTCCTGAACGGGTGCTGCCAGCGGAGATGAGTCTGTTCTTTGCTATACTGGGTACTACTCGTATTTATTGTGATTTTGATTTAACTTTAATGTGTTCTTTTAAAACTGTATGACACGGCATTCCTAATATAGGCATGTTTTCAAATATATATATTTATATTTTTATTTATCTTAATCTAATCTAATATATATAATCTCATGTCACAATGTTTGTGCTCAATGAACTCCTAAACTACTTAACCGATTATAATAAAATTCGCACACCATGTGCAGTTCGATCCAACTTGAGAGATAGGATAGTTTAAATCTGAGTGTCATCATCATCATCATCATCATCATCAATTTTAAAAATTCTTTCACCAATAGAAAGCCACATTATTACGGAGTGTCATCATCATCATCATCATCATCATCAGCGGACGGCGCGCGATGGCTTCGTGTTTAATTCAGTTCGCTTTCGTGCTCGCTTCGGGGATTATTAATATTATGCCCAACGAAGTGGGCGCGGGTCAGCTAGCCTTATATATATAAATCTCATGTCACAATGTTTGTGCTCAATGAACTCCTAAACTACTTAACCGATTATAATAAAATTCGCACACCATGTGCAGTTCGATCCAACTTGAGAAATAGGATAGTTTAAATCTCAAATTGCTGAGTGTCATCATCATCATCATCAATTTTAAAAATTCTTTCACCAATAGAAAGCCACATTATTGCGGAGTGTCATCATCATCATCATCATCATCAGCGGACGGCGCGCGATGGCTTCGGGTTTAATTCAGTTCGCTTTCGTGCTCGCTTCGGGGATTATTAATATTATGCCCAACGAAGTGGGCGCGGGTCAGCTAGTTATATTATGTAATGGAAAGTGACTTCATGAATTGTCAATATTGTAGTCATTTTCCAAATTGACGACTCTGTATCAATTTAATACAGGGAAAAAAAACAGCCCTTGCTGAGTTTCTTGTCGGTTCTTCTCAGTACAAGGTCTCCCGCCGTAGATTTGCGAACCGATGGCGTAGCTTTTCGACTTTCACAAGTGCTTGTAACAGCCCAGACTGAATAAATGATTTTGAATTTTGAATTTACACGATATTGTTACGTACCGAATTTTATTGCCCGACGCGACGTTTCGACCAGGTTCGCAGGCGGACTGTCCGCCTGCGACCACGACTGTCCGCAATAAAATTCGGGACGTAACAATATCGCCGTCATACATTTATATTCACAATATCATTGTTTATTCCGATAATAATCAGTAGTGATGTGCCGAGTCGCGAGTTTTTTGGTGGATCGAGTCGATTCGAGACAGTTTATATGGTATTCGAATCAGCACTCGATTCCCTGATTCGAGGCCAGTACGCGAATTCTTGTGTTTGGTATTCGAATATTTCTAGACTCGAATCTGATTCCTAGACTCGAGTCTGGAAGTTCTAGTCCAGTCCAGAACTAGAGTCCGATTTTAGAACAAAATTATAACAAAAAGATGCAGGTTTTAAACTTGTTTGTAATATTAGGCCCGCGCCACTTCATTGCTTATGTAAACAGTTTGCGAGTTAACCAAACTCGAATACTATACTCGAGTCAGTAGGACTCGTGTAAATAGAATCGAGTTAGCGAGTACGAACTAATTCTTCGTGACTCGAGTACCGGAATCGAGTCCAGCGTACTCGAATCAAAATAAATTGGTATTCGAGTAGCAGTCCAAAGCAGGAATCGAGTCTGACTCGAGTCAAACAGAAATAAAACCGCAGTGCAAGCGAGATGGCACTATACGCTACAAGAGCGGTGTCTCTTGTTTCAATACTCTTCAGTTGTATGTATTTTTCACATATGTCAAATTTTTGTAGGTCATACAAAGTATCTGTCCCGTGGGAGAATAGTACCACCGATTCGTTACGTAGACGATCACTGCGCTAAAAGTGTCGTCTGTATTTGCGACGGTGTCTCTCTTCTGAGAATAAACCTCAGAAAATAAACATTAAAATGCCATACAGTTATATATTTATGTTAATAAAAATTCATAGAAATATCAGTTAAAAAATCTAGTTCATGTGAAAGTTGAAAAGAAGTCATCAAACTGTCGAAATGATCATTTATTTAAATATTTACACGTTGCAGCGATTGCACTTATTTACTGGAACCGATACGGGCTTCTCACACAAGCTGTGTCGCGCTGGCATATCTATAGTATTTGGTTCCGGTCGATACGCAAACCAAACACTGGATACAAACATCACTGCATATAAATATAAAGATAACGTTAATATGCGGACCATAAACTGTAGTTATCTATTTATATTTGTTTACTTGTAAAAGACATCTATTCCGATGCCTTCTTGTATAGTATTGACCTAAATTCAGATGTAATTTAATTTCTCAGTCATATATCGCACTAATAATACAATAGTGTATCAACTCAAAACGTCGTACTTGACATAATACTATAAACACACGCAAAATTTGATTCCTCACGCATGATCAAGACCGTCGTTCGATTAGTGCAAAAACAGAATAAGGATAAATTAAAAAAACTTATGTGACAGTTATTCAATTTGCAACTATTACATGAAGTGAGTAATAAGTTTTTTGTTGATTCTGAAAAATGTTCGATTTTGAGTTGATACCCTATTGTATTATTAGTGCGATATTATCAGTCATATATACGTTCACATCTCACTACAGTGAACAGAGAGGTGATTACACAGTTCTACTTATAAGTTCAAGTTTTCACTAATTGCTTCTTTCATTTGCTTTAAACATTTGTTATATTATGTTAAGCCGAGTATTCGAGGCTAGAGGCGTAAGTTGAAACCGAAATACAAATGTCACATCTAGTTAGGTAATGGATAAATAAATAAATAAATATTCCTGACACTTACACCAATTAGCCTAGCCCAAAGTAAGTTGATTTGCAAAAGTTAATACCTTTTAAAAGCTGACCTCATTAATCATTTTTTTTCACCTACCACCCATTCAGGACGTATTTTTTAGCTGATAAGAAGAATGGGCGAAAGAAACTTATCAGCTTTATCAAAAGTAATAACAAAATTTACAATAAATTATGTCGTTATCATACAATGTACATGTGTGTTTACAATTTATACGGGAAAACAAATATTTACACTTTAGAATGCATCCTCAAATCAACACCAAGCATTGGCATCATTTAAATAATCATTGACTTTGTAATAGCCCTTACTCATTAGCGTCTTTTCAACATGTACCTTGAACTTATGAAAAGGCAATTCAGCTACACTATGTGGAATCTTGTTATAAAAATTTATACATTTGCCCATAAACGAGCCTCTAGGTTTTTGTAGCCTGTACGTTGGAACGGCGAGTTTTTTTTAAATAATATATACTTGCTATCTGTATTTATACAAGCAAGACGTAGATAATACTCGCGCTTTGGAGTTGAAGCGTTTAAATTCGATCTACTGGTGTATTTTCTTGGGGGTGGACGTTATCAAAGTGTTTGACAACAATATACGTCAACGTTTTTTCAATAACGAAAATTAGCCTCAAAACTCGTTTTTGTTTGCATTTTCGACGACATAGCGCAAGTAAAGTCGAAAGTAGAATGCACCTATTCAAAATGTTCACTCCGGGTCCAATAACATTTTCGATACCTATTCTTATTTCTACACACACAGTGCGTCGATAATTAACTTTATCTAAATATGACTTTATAGAAAGCTCTTTTGAATCGTCCATATATTTTTTCATACCACCCATTTAGGACGTAATTTTTTAGCTGATAAGAAGAATGGGCGCTAGAAACTTATCAGCTTTGTCAAAAGTAATAACAACATTTACAATAAATTATGTCGTTACCATACAACGTACATATGTGTTTACAATTTAGAAAAACAAATATTTACACTTTGGAATGTAATGTCTTCAAATCAACACCAAGCATTGACATCATTTAAATAATCATTGGCTTTGTAATAGCCCTTACTCATTAGCGTCGTTTTAACATGTGCCTTGAACTTATAAAAAGGCAATTCAGCTACACTATGTTTAATCTTGTTATAAAAATTTATACATTTGCCCATAAACTCTAGTTTTTTGTAACTGGTGTTAATGCGTCAACAATAACATTTGCAATACTGTCTACTGCAATTTTTTATGCAACGAAGGCATAGATTTCTACGCAGTATTATGCCGAACTCTACTTTTCTATACTAATATTATAAAGAGGAATGATTTGTTTGTTTGTAATGAATAGGCTCCGAACCTACTGAACCGATTTCAAAAATTCTTTCACCTTAGGAAAGCTACATTATCCCCGAGTAACATAGGCTATATTATATTTTAAAAGTAATTAGGAATCCTTACTAAAACTCCAATAATGTAACCCAAGGTGTGAAAAAATGACCTGAACAATTCCTTACATTCGCGTGCGCTGCGAAAACTATTGATGATAGAACAAAATCATTTACTACGACTTTGCAGAACTCATCATTATCTACAAAAAGTGTCGCGACAGCATATGTCTAAATATTATAGTTATGTCACAGTAAGCGGTTTTTTATTCTAAAAATTTAATTTATATACCGCCGCTTAAGTATGTGTGTGTATGTACCCGTGCGAAGCCGGGGCGGGCCGCTAGTATGAAATAAACAAGTTTCAAAAATATATTTGTTGCGAGGCTACAAATTGTTTTTCTCTTTGCAATCGCAATTTGATTGCCACTAGCAGAGTTCTGTAAGTACATTCCCCGTCACAGAATACTGGTGAACAGTCACCAGTCGTCCGTGTTCCTGGCGCACAACGTGGTGGGGTACCTGCTGATGCTGGCCGTGATGGTGTACAACGTGCACCTGATGCTGGCCGTGGTGTTCGGCATGATGCTGGGTGCGTATGGCGGCGGTGAGGGCAGCAAGGGCTATGAGCTAATGCATCAGGGGACGAATTTTTGAAACAATAGAAAACCAATTCGCATTCGAAATCGTGAGATTCGTATACGAATTACCGAATTCACTATTTTTGAACTTTCATTTCGTGCATTGTGCAACGAGTGGTTCAACCCACTCGTTTTTATTTCTACTAGTAGAATATCCAACGCTGAAGTGACGTTGACAGTGATCCGTTTCACGTGTGGGTCATCGCCGGATTTTTGTTTTTGTTGTTGTTTTTAATGATAACACTGAATTCGAGTGATTCAAAAATCTATAAAATTGTAAGCAGTAGAAAATAATTTCGCGCACGATTTGTTTTCGTATTCGAATTCCAATTACACGTCTAATGATTCAAAAATACGTCTCCAGTGGCGCAGTAATTTCGACACTATCCTTCTAATCGTAACGCCCAGATTGGGCCTAAAGTGCAGTTGACTTCCTCAACAAACCCAAGTCCTCTCAGAACGCTTTGGGGCTTCTACAAGGTGGGGAGTGGATAAATTTTGCTCATACATCGATCAGGCTTCTGCATTCCATAAAAATGTGTCGTGGTGTTTCCTCTGCCGCCACGCATCCTCTACATAAAGGGGCGTTCAGGTATTCCGTAACACAATTTGGGGGAGGGGGGGTCCCGTTAAACGTTACGATGCGTTACAGAGGTGGGAAGGCAGGACCCACTTTGGCGTACCGAGCCTTCTTTCGCGCATATGTCCTCTTCGGAGGGCAGCGCTGACGTGCCCTCTCCTGAGGGTGCGCCAACCATTCCATTCAAGCCGTAGGGCCACTAGGGCCAAGGCTAGGCTGAGTTTAGTCGGTAGGTCTGGGTGGGTGGAGCCGCCTCGATTCACCAGGAGTCTGACATAATCAAGGCATCCCTGCTTGCCTGTTGCGTTGGTATCCATGAGGATTCTCAGCCTCCTCTCCTGAGGAAAAAATAAAAAAAAAACAGAGATGGGGTCTGTCTTACAACACGTTACGTAACATTGTTTTTTTTTTTAATAAAAAGTTTGGGGTATAATACTCCCAAATTGGCAACCCTGTTCGTTTACGTTTTACGGGCAATCCCTCGATTGTATTAGTCTGGTCGTCATTTGTAATTTGTTCCCGCAAGTTGGCAAATCTTTTCGTTTATATTTCACGGGGACTCCCTAGATTGTATTGTACGTCATTTAATGTTGTTTTCGTTCTCAGTATTCGTTAGTGTTTAGTACCAAGGATAAAAATTATTACATGAGTTTAGGGTGAAAATGATTACTTTAGTGTTACGTAACGTTTACAGGGGGGGGGGGTTATAGAAAACGTTACGGTGCGTTACAGAGGGGGGTAGGGCGGTAAAAATCTTCAAAAATTCTGTTACGTAATATTTGAACGCTCCCTAAAGGATGGTCCGTCACAACTAGATTTTTGGCCGGATGGTCATAGCATGGTGTAACAGTAAGTGATCAGGAGTATATTGGCAGGATACTTCCTGTTCGGAACCATTCTGACGAAACTGCAAATGGAGTGCTTCGGCGTCAAGCGCGTGGTGATATGCACTCCCGATTGCGATGACACTGGTGAGTCACACACAATCTTTTGATGATAAAACTTTGTTATGCCGTGGGCCTGAACTTACTAACTCTGGCAGAACGCGTACGCTGTGGACTCCTTTTGGTCGTTTCTGAACCATTTTAATTTCATATTGCTTCACTTTATTCTGATCCTCTGACCTCTAAATAAATAGAGATCTTATTTTTTTATCATTAAATTTATTCTCCACAGATATGATCTATTTTTTGTTTTATGGATCAAATTATTTAATAAAAATTACTAATCCTAACGTTTATTCTGGAGTGAGAGAAAATAAATATACAAAACAATATTATTTATATTGTATCTTTTATATCTCGCCTCACTTAGGCCCTATTAGAATACCAGCGCTGCCACAGATTAGTCTGTTGCAGCATATGCTGAGGTCGGGCCTAATTGACCATTCGTTACTTTATTGTATCTGTTTTGTTGTGCTTGTGGTCAAAAGTTTTCAATTCTATATTCTTGTTCGAGAAAAAACCATAATATATGTCATTACTTAACTATTTTATCTCAAGTATGATCCCAATTGCTGGACCAAACCTAGAACTGACAGCTAGCACTAATTGACACATACACTGACGTCAGCACTAACCGACCGCTTTTTGCTGTCAGTTTAGTATATCTATTATAAATATCAGTATTTTTATTACCTGTTTCATTATTCGCTGTAAGATATTTAACATTAGCTCAATACATCAAAATTCTCCTAGATATTAGGTATGTCATTCATAAGTTCCAAGTACGAGAAATAGATATCGCTCATCCAAAAGAATATTGACATAATTACCAAAAAGTCGAAAATGAGTTTTTGATGCCATAACTTCGTGTTTTGCACGTTTTATCTGTGGTAAAAACGACAGAATTTTTGTTCTATTAGTTTCCGACAGAGAGAGTCACTGTCGTTATGGTTTTGGCCTATTATTCGTAAGGTAATGCTAAACTTTGTATTTCAGATCGTAAAAAAGCTGATTTGTTGCATTTGTTAAATATTAATATTATACCAAAATACTATGAGGCTTTTTATAATACCTATTTTGCAATAAGTTTATTTATGTTATTATTTCCGATTATTTTAAATACTTTTATGTTGTACGCAATTTATAAATCACATTATTATACTTGATAAATACTATTTAGAGTGGTGAACGATTAAGACAATTTTTTATATCGGAATTGATAGATTAACGAATCATTGTGATATATTATAAATTCCTACCAGTTTTTATGCTTTTTAACGATCATTCTTCTCTCGATAAGTACAAGTACTAAAGGTACCTGGTTAAAGGCCTGTCCGCTATTATTATAAATTGATCTCATTATTATTATAAACACTACCTAGGTACCTACTTAGATAGATTTATTATTTTTAATATTAGATTTACTTAGAATTGTTTAATAACAGTTTATTTTTGTTTTCTTATGTTAAGATTTTTTATAAAAAAAATTAGTTAAGCTTTTGAAAAAAGTTTACGTTTCAAGTTCATAAAATGTATTATAAAAATAAGACAAATTAAGAATTATGTAGTTTAAATTCATGATTTATTCCCATATCCAAACCTGGTATAATGTCATAATTGTAATATTTAAATTACAAATGTCATAAATGTACGTCCGGTTTGTTTCATTTGGTATTTTTTAATTATTATCTTGAGGTTTCTCGCAAACTTTTTATGTAATATTATTGTTAATAAAGTAATACAACATAAACTATTAAAATATATCGATAGAGATGATTGACACAATATTTTCGATGTCAAACTTTTAAAACGCTCTCCTGAAAAATCGCAAAAACGTAATTACGTCAATATTCTTTTGGATGAGCGATATTATTGTTACATTTCCTATACGTGTTTATCAAGATAACGAGGCTTCTCTAAGTCATAATAATACGGCCTTTATTTTTTAAAGCATGGAATATTTAAAGGAATATACAGATAAAATATTAAATCTGTTCTATGTCCGAACCAGAGGTAAAATTTTAATGTACACTTCACCAAAATCAGAAACATTATTAATTTATAGTTCATGAGTTCTTGAAATCCATTCTTGTCAGTAAAATATTGGTCCAATAATCCGCCGAATTGTCGCTAACATAGCTTGACCTTGACAAAAAAATGGTATTTAGGAATTTTGCTTCGATATGATGGAGTGGAAAGGAACTAGTTTCTAGGATTCTTTCTAAATTGGATAGATCCAATCCAATAGACCCATCTATAATTTCAAGGTTAACGCGTATCCCGTACAATCGTTCACAAAATCCTGTTGTTTTTGTTTCTGAGATTAAGTTGGCATAGATAGGTATCAAGAGTACGTTCCTAAATTTACTGTCAACGTAAACACGTAGCACGGAATCGGCAGACATAAAGACAGCGCTTTGTCTATTTTGTTCTTTGAACAGTTACTGGTAGCACTAATCCGTGACGACATCGATTACGTCAGATCATTCGTAAATGCGTACACGAGCAGTTGCAAACTATTTACATGCAAAGCGCACTCGAACGCCGACAGCAAATTTCGGACCGCACTCTTGATCAGATTGTATCAATTTTGTTTTAGAGCTAAAAACAGACTTAGCGCGATCGCAACTGTAGTCCAGTAGATTGATTCTTAACTGTCTCAGGATACACCCGCGTAGGATTTATAATTAAGTTGGCATGCAAATTAGGATGATAATAAACGTTGATTTGTTATGCAACCGTAAGACCGGTGCCACATGGAGAAATGCCGCTGGGAGGTGTGCGAGGGCAAGTTGTGCAAGAAGTTGCATGCATTGGATCTGACCACTGACCCTTACCGCCTCAAGTATACCCTCCTTTTGATCTCTGCTATTATACTTGTAGACACTGCGAGCGTAAGGCTGGGTATGGTATACCCGAGCTAAGTCTAATTATTGTTATGATTTATTTTCCCGAGTAGCTCTTCAGATAAAGGTAAATGATAACTAGAGATCGGATAATCGGATGCATATTTACCTAAAGTTAGTTTAAGACAAAGTATGGACACGGCTTTTTATTGTTTTGTTAAATAAAAATCCCGGGATTGCGAAATTGGATAGCCGGATGTTTATTTATTTACCTAATTTAGTTTTTGACAAAGTATGAAACTGTCTTTTTATTTTATTTCCATAAATAAAAATCCCGGAATTCCGGTACTGTAGAACATTTTGGTAATGCAAAACTAGTCGGTAATATGAGCTTAAAAACGACGTTACATGAAGGTGAGTTTCATTTCCCCATGTGATTTGTGAGTAGGTATATAGAGTTTTAAGAGGAAGAAAGTCGAGTGTTAAATAAAACAATCGTACATTCATAAATCGCATGTATTATGTATTTTAAAAAGCCGCTTCCATAATTTGTGAGCCAAAAATTAACTTTAGGTAAGTATGCATCCGATTATCCGATCTCTAATGATAACAGACGCAAAACACATTTCCGTTTGAGATAATGATAACTACATAAGATCTTCAGATGAATAAGTTACTAATTTATAAAAAAAAGTAAACGTGTTATTTCATTTTAATGTTTAACCGTTCAGATGTGAATTTAGTTTTAGCCAATTAATGGAAATAGTTAATTTTGTTAAATCAATTTCCATTAATGTATTATAATAACTAAATAATATGTATTAGAAAGTAAATGAAAGCAAATGATGGAAACGAATGCTTAGAGCAAGTGAAAGAGTCTAAATCACGTAGCCACCTCCATGCCTCCGGCGAAGACGGAAGCCCGCGCCGTTCGACTTTGGAGCGGTGCTGGCTATTAATTAAAATAAATACTAAAATAATAAATACTAAAAAAAATTACAATACTGTATTAAAACCACTACTAACACTCACTTTTTACTCAGGGTATGTTATACCTGTCTAGCCATTCCAACTTACGCTCGCTGGATTAGGGTAGATGTCTAGTATCGCTTATAGTCACAGAGTTTGGCAAAGGTACTATTTAAATTAATTTGATCTGTTATCGTCCTCCTTCGTAGTGAAGCATTTTTTGGATTTCTAAAATTTTTAAGTATGTATTATAATAATTTACCTGTGTTATTAGCTGTGTACACAATCAGCCCACAAAAATTGTTTACAATATGAGTGGGTAGATTACGAAACCAACCAAGCAAAGTTTACAAGTTAATAACTTGTTAATCAAAATTTGCTTTATATATTCTAATATTTAGTACCTTTGCGGGATTTTTATATATCTTGCTACTTGCTAAATAATTATATTTAGATTAATAAAATGAAATAGTTTGCAGTAGCGGTCGGCGAATCAATAAAGGTTGTTTTTTTTACGTTCTGGTTTCTTATTTAATTTAGTTTATTTTAACAAGTAAATACAGTAACTTATTGATATCATGCTGTGCAGTTGTAAATCAGTAGTTTAGGCGACTGGTGGTTTTAGATTACATTTAGATCCATTTAGCTAGATATAAAACCATAATTTGTATTCTGTATTAATTTCCCAGTATTCTTTCGGGTAGAATCCGAAATATTTTTCTCAACTGTACTTGCCGCCACTTAAACTTCTAGGCAGTTAGTCTGTTTCTTTTCAACTTTTTTATTTCTTCTTTTGTCCATCCAAGATAAATCGAGACAGCAACACATTAACTTGACCAAGCTTAGTTACCTAATTTTATTTCAAATAAGCGCAGCATAAATTTATTATGATTAAATAGTATTAATAAAAGACTCAATTTTTTTTTCTAAGAACCTAAGTTTTGCTTATTATTAACTGGCAAAGCTGCCATATGTTTATAACTTGTCTCTAGTTACACTGTGTATAGTCTGTTTTTTTACACCGTTTAATTCGGTAGTACTTAATATATTTTCCTTGTGAATGTCGTGAAAAACCAGTGTCGGAAGGAAAAAGAAAGGTTTTTTTTGGACGGATCTATGCCGAAGCCTCAGATGGCTAGGTTTAGTTTTGCAATGAGTGTGCTTGTGGAAGACGCACGAACAGAAGGTTAGACGCCTAGCCTGCTAACGACACCGGCGATCGTTCCGGGTTCTTTAGGGTCGAAATAAAGGTGGCGACGCAACTTCAGCGCGCCGTCTAATGGCTCGAACGCTCAAGGTCGCCGTGTAGTGGAGGGTGAGAGTACGTGACGGTACCGGGTATATGTTTGAAGAAAGTAAAGTGTAGAGTAAAATTGTTTTAGAATTGCTGGGAGAAAATTTATACAATAACCGTGTAACTACTTTAATTATTATTATTATACAAAAGCTAAACTTTGAAGTAGGAAGCGCGACTAACCCACGTATCCGTTCCAGCTGAAACATCGACACCCCCGCTGCTGGATTCGGCGAACAGCTCCGAATCTGATTTGTTCGTTTGTCGAACGCGAACTTGTATTGGACCTTCGCATTATTTCCGCGCGGAAGAGCACGGGGCTGGGGGTTCGGGGCTAGAAGGGGGCTCCAAGCAGGAACAGACCAGTTGTTCGTATGGGACGAGTCGCTGCCCCTCGCTGGTGGCTCGTGCGAGTAGATCACGCGAGAAGGAAGGCAGCCCCACCACGGTGGAGGATGCGCAGCTTATTAACAAAGATAAACAAGGTATATATTTTTTTTATAATGGCGGTCGAATCGCGAGAGCGCACCCCGCCATGTGCCCCGTATGGGCCCACAGAACTCGGGGGGTTTTAGTGGGTAGGCCGGTCTTCTATGACCGGAGAGCCCCACACACAGCCTCGCCTTGCCAGCGCGGTGTTAATGCCGCATTTCCTCCCCCCCCCCCAAAAAAAGTTTTTTTTTTTAATTAAATTTTGCATATATATTAGTCTTCATATGCTTGTTGAATGGTATGAGTAGATAAGTAACAATATTAATTATCAAGTAGATAACTATAATATCTGATAGATACAATTAACCTTACGTAATTAACTGAAATGAGATCAAAATCATTATTAAAATGTTTGAGAATGCTGACGAACAAGTCTTTTAGGTATTTATAATTATGACAGATACCATCATGATTACTAACTGCTAGCACCGGATCCGGTCTTCGGATCCTGTATATTGGTACCGGATCCGGTAACCATTAAATGCCGGATCCACCGGATTACCGGATCCGTTTTTCCGGATTGCAATCCCTATCTGTGATCTATCCGACAGGCTGCTGTAAAAAGAAAGATTCTGAAGAGAAGGGGTGCACACAAAAGCCTAGTCACGAAGTGATAATTCACGAGCCTGATAGGCAGAGGGAGGAGACACCCCAAGTGTCCTGCTGCCGTCATCCGGCGCCCGCTTCCTCGTCCAGCCAGGAACAGTTCCTACCCTAGCCCTAGCTAACACTGTCAAGTTTTATTATCTGTATATAAAAGACTATGAAATGAACTAATGTAAACGGCTCAAAGGTCATTGTCGCGGTGCAAAAACAATTGAACAAAATGACGACCTTATTTATTATATGTTTACCTAGTGACTGATTGTACAAAGCTAATATAAGTTTATGCCTTAATTGCAAACGTACAGTTAGAATAATTATTGATGTGTATCAATTTGTTTGAAAATTGTAAATTTACAGCTATTGTTTTCATCGTTTCGTTTTATTGTAAACTAACGAGGCTGTTGCTTTAATTAGTTACGTTTCGTTATCGCCCAATAGGATTTTAGTTGATGTACATAGTTTTATGTAAGTTGAATATAAATTATAGTTTACCAGTCACAAAAATCCTCGCTAAAGTATGAAAATTAATGAAGTCTGTTTTTGACCATATTTCTATAATATCGCTAACTAATATTAAACAGCTCCATGTAGGCATTCGTCTTTTTATACCCGATACACGCACAAATGACTACAAAAATTATCGACGTTTTATTAATCATTTTATCTTAATTATTGTTCTGTTCAATCATACTTTGAACTTTCTGTTAACTTTGAAACATAAAGACTGTACATAATGCTAAATATAAATTACAATTAATCTATTATTATGAATTAATTATGTTGACAAATCGGTTATTCTGTAGGAGAATGAGATACGCTCGAGAAGTTTCAGAGCTTTTGTTAATTAATTATTATTTGTGTTCATAAATTAAAATTAACATTTTAGTTTGTTTTTTTTTTCACTTCTCAGACTAAATTAACAGATTCGAATATTAATAGTGCAGTCCGAAAGTTACTGTCAGCATTTGTGTGCGCCGTTTTATACGTTCTGATGTTATGTGACATATCGATTGGTGGTAATAATTGGAAGTGCAAAGAGGTAGTGCACTGTTTTTGGAGATGTCAATTAATTATAGACCTTACGCACACGAGTACTGACAGCAAATTTTGGACCGCACTTTTGTCGTATCTGTGTCACTTTTGTATGAGACAACATAACAAAGTGTGTAGCCTCGTGGGGTGCCTTATTGTGTTCTTTCTATTGACTTGTGCTATATAAGATGATATACATGACATGGATTTGTAAATTTAATTGTGAGGTTGGATTATGTTTTATCTCATTTAGACTTAGCAGTAGAAGATATATTTGTATTTCGCACCTAAAAATTTGTAATTTTCATGCAAATTTGTAGTTCTGAAATAGACTAATAAAAGTAAACTATTTAGTCTAAATGAGAATTATGAATGAAAGCTATAACATTATTTAGCATACGTATAAAAATGTAAAAAAAACGTAGCTTTCAAATTGCTAGTCTTAAATATGTTCAGAATTCACACAGACTGAATTGTAGTTGACTCTGAAGTCTTCGGGTCCGACCCGCACTAAATTTATTTTTAATTTTATCAATGTAATATTAATATTTTATACATTGATAATTTATAAAAATAAAATTGTTTAAATTGATTTTGTTAAGTTTTTTAAATTTATATAATAACTATAGTATGAGTTCATGAAATATTATTATTTTACTAAAGGACAATATTAATTATAGTAATAAGTTAATGTTAAGACATGTTATGTAAAGTCCATTCATTTAGATACTGTCGGTACACCCGCACGCAATAGTGGATAGACACGTAAATAAAGTAAAATTAAACAATATTTGGCATCACTCAGTGTTGCAGTTGGAATCCATACTAAAATATACTTTCTTCTTTAGTTATGTCTACATATTTTCTCACTGCAGTCAAATTTTTCATTACTTATACGAGTAGTTTAACATCCAGCGGGAGCGTCTGTATATTTGCAATTGCTTGCCCCTACGTCATGCTTCAACTTCGACCAATTAGGTTAATAATACAGGGATGAAAACGCACGATTTCAAAACCTTTTTAACTGCCAACTCTTCAATATAATACTTTATTTCGATCCCAGATTTTAAACAATGCTAATTTTATTTTTTTTTTATTAAAAAGAAATTTTAAAACTTCATAAAATTAAGAATAACCGCGGGTACTTTATAGGATATTCGCAAGTGGTACGCAGCGTTTACTGTTTCTCGCACGGTTGACAATAATTGCTCAAGCCGCTTTTGAAATAATGCCGAATTCATGTCTCGCGCCCTTTATTTTTCACATTTTCAACTGCTCCATTTTTAGAACCAGCAATGACAACGATAATTCGTTTGCATTTTGTATGTATCATCTATAAAAGCAGACTTAATGCCTTAGGAACAAAGAGGTCGATGTACCTAAAAACTTCAAAAACAGATGTTGATATATGTTTTATGTGTAAAAGATACATATATATGGAATTGATTAAAAATTCTAATACTTGAATAATAGTACATTTTAATACAAGTGAGTAATGTTGAAAATTACTTGTAATTTTTGTACATTGCGAGTAATTAATACAAACTTTATAGGTCAATAAAATTTTATTTTGAAAAACAATTTGTGAAAACACAAATATAAAAATTATACGTTGTATTTCCACCTTCACCGCCAGTCATTTCTGAAATATTTATTATTATTTCATTCTTACAATCTTACATCGCTTGATGACATTTTTGATATAAAAATCTAAACAAAAGAAACAATGCAAAATATCTACTTGCAAAATAGTACTGAAAATTGAAAAATGGCGCGTTTACCTTTTCATTGACAGCTTTGTGCGCGATAGACCGACGCTTATATAGCCAAAATGGCAAATTATATAATTTTTACAAAATAAATATATTCTTTTAATATTTATGTATGACTTCTATTTAATAGTTGTAATTTTAAATAAGGTTTTTATAATTGTATATCTTTAAACAGTGTTTAAATGTAAACATATTTAATTTATAAAAATGTTTTAGCATTTTGCATATAAATTCTCTTTGGTTCCTATTTTTTTTTCTTATAAATAAAAGCGTGACTTTTCTTTACGAACTATTAACTTTTGATTACCAAACTGTGCGGTAATCGAATTTGAAATTCGAGTGCTGTAGTTAGTTACCAATTACGAGCAATGATGTTGAAAAATATATAATACACTACTGCATAATAGCCTACTAATACACACATCAAAAAAGCCTAAGCAACATGCTCAATGTGTTACATATCCCATGAATCACATTGGTCGACCACTCCACACTTCCTTGTCCTTCCTACTTCTACTTCCCTTTACGTAAAGATAATCTTGTGGCACTTCACTGTCCTCCCGAGAACATAAAAACATTTGCAGTATTCGTTACAGAATTAAATATTTTACTGCGACGCTGTAAATATTGCCTATTTGACTAGCGGGTGTGCTTCCTTTGTTCACGCAGCGGCCTCCTCTACAAATGTGTCCGTATCTAAACGAATAGACTTTATATGTTCAGTTTGAAAGCCTAAAATTGAACACCTGTAAATTTTGAGTGAAATTAAATACTCAAATATGTGTAGGTACCTATGTTACGAAATGTTTGGGCTCAAAATACACAGTTGGTGCAAATACAACATGATAATTTGTGATACTATTGAAAGCTGTTTGTAGATTTCATCGACATTTGCAAAAAGGATAAGCCGTTTATTATTTGCGAGTTTAAAATTAGTTATCGATAGTCTACCTGCAGCAGTTATGTATAGGTTGCGATCCGAGAACAAAACTATACTCAAAACGCTTTGTGCTGCGTTGGAACGATGTTCGTATTTCGGACCGCAATTTAATTTATTAAATTGTCACGTCAGAGTATGCGTACCTTGTGAACAAAACTGAAGCAAAATAGTGGTACATTGTATAGAAAATTAACTTTCTCTAGACGTAATAGCATGTAATTGAGTTTCTGTAATGTGCAACCTATTAAAATAAATTATAATTCAGTTTTGTACCTTATGTACGCAAGTGGACTGTTAATGTAACTAGTTTATTATAGCGGTTACAATATGTATAATTTTTTTTTTCATTATCATTGTCAATAGCATTAACGCTCAGTATTTTTTTGCTTCAATAATAAGTGGGCAGTATAGATTTCGCATTTTGTAAATAGAGCCAATTTGCGAGCTTTATGGTGATTTTACGGCGTCACTTTAAATCGTGCCAAATGAACTCCAAAATTGTTATTATAATGTAATATACAAAAATATTTATTCTATTTGAAGCAAAAAGACGAATAAATCTTTTTAAGAATTATTTCTTTTTTATTTCACTAAGTTGGACTATATTTAAGATGTACATTTTCATATCATTATATAATGGAACCGAACCTAAGACATACATACCTATATATGTATATATATGGCGAAAATATTTAAAAAAAAACACACCAATATAAACAATATTTCACCCCCAAATAAAACCCTGAATTATTTTTGAGTAACATAGGTCGGATTTGGAATAGACCCACGTAATCACTGTAGCATTCTGGGTATGTTTCGTGCTCCTTTTGAGGATTCTCAGCCCCTCAAGAAAAAAAATGATATAAAATAATCGGGTGGGGCTGTGCTGGGGCACACGGCCGTTGGCTTTAACGTGAAACGTCATGTTAGGGAATCGCTTTTAAAGTAAAAGATTGAAATAAAAAAAAACAAGATTGACGGTGTTTTAAGTATTTTAATAAAAAACTCAATGTCACAATAGCGAGCTGACTATTGAAATATTCACATCACATTTTTGTTTCTAAGACTAATAGTTTTTTAATTATTAAGGTACGATGATATAGACCTTTTCGTTACGGTCCACTTTTTAAACCTGGTACTCGTATGTTTCGGCGCGATTTTAAAGACGTTTCACGTCAAAAAATCAGGAGGATTAGGGTATAATAACATATAAAAACAACAAATTATTATCAATACTTTTAATGTATTATTAATAAGAACATTATATCAATGGTATTAAAATAATGCCTTAATGCTAAATCTTAAGTCTAGTTGTTTTGTTACAAATAATCACAATGATGCGCGGGCGCGGCTCGGTGCACATCTCCATCGCCCGAGATTCCAACAGTCAAAGCGTTCTTGTAATTGTCAAGTTACATTACACTTACGGCCGGTTTCTGAAACGCATGTTATGTTAACACGCTGTTAACACGTTTACTACTTCTTATTAAACGCCAAATATATGAGTAAATAACCAAAAAATAGTCAATTAGATAATTTTACACTATAAACCCATTCAGTAACCAGCCGTTATCCATACATCTAACATTTAATGAGAAATTAACAACGTTTTAACGCTGACATGTGTTTCAGAAACCAGCCGTTACAGTCGTGTCATATTCCAATTATTCAACTATCTAACGTTTTATTGAATTGGTGATATTATTATTAAATACTTCTTAATTTATTAGTCTTTATGCAAGCCGCACCCGATATGCGAGGCTTTTATATATAAAAAATAAATATGGCAATACTAGTCGTCGATCTGGATCTGGGCCAAAACAAAAACTGCAAAATGCATCATTTAGTAATTAATGCTTTCAAGGGGTTCGACCCTGCACAAAATTATTATATACCTTCAGACTATCATTTTTATCCTATATGGTGGGTGCATTTATAGAAACAAAATCTCACATACACAAACGCTCAAACCAGGACAAAGGAGATGTCCCATATTGGTTTATAGTAACTAACTCGGGTAAATTTGATATATTTGGATAGAAGACTCTAAAAGAAAGTAATCGCCGTAAGTCATGTTATTTTCAAGAACCCCGATTTTTAAAATTCGTATTCTAGTATAATAAAAAATGAAATATCTTTAATGCAATAATTACACATTGCTTAAAAAAAATTATCAACAAGCCTTTTAAAAATCTAAATACATACATAATTGCTTTAATGAACCGAATATTTCTAATTTTAAGAAGTTTTTAACTAACAAAATATAGAGACTGCTATGTTACTTAATGTATCTTATCTTATTTACTTATCTAGAGCCAGAAAAAAATATTAATAAAAAAATCAACTGACAAGTCAGGCACCGGCTGCCAATGTCATAACTCAACGGAAAATATCAAACATAGAGTAAGATACCGGTAGTCACAGATTAATAAAAACATCATTAAGGTGTTGCCATAATGAAATATTTCTCAAAAACATGTTTTATTTATTTAAAAATAATTGGGGGTGGTAAAAATATTTCTTTTATTTGTTTCATACTTCATATTTTTTCGGCTTTCAATTTAATGTAGTTTGGTGTTTGTTAGTTAACGCTGATCACAAAAAACCAACCTCCTTGTAATAAGAGGACATCTCCTTTTTGCAGAACATACAAAGATCGAACCCGTTGCGCAGTAGCCGATCACTGGACCGCTGCGCCAACAGTGTCGATGATCTTTTATTTGATTGATCTTTTTTATATGATTTACTTTTCGAGTTTTCTTCGCAAACGCATTTTATGCACCTGATTACAATTTTTATTCATCGTAAGTACGATAGATATACAGTAGAGGAATTTGGGTCGTAAATTGATGGGCGTGAGGTTGAATATAGTACATCAAACTGACAGACCCGGATTCACTTATGCCACAAACCAGTGTTTTTGGTATACACAGCCCATTCTCACGGCATTTTAATTATCATATTTCAACAAAATGGATTGGTGTTTAACTATACAGAATATTCACCTAAATTGAGATCGGAGAAGCAGACGAATGAAAGAGATTTGATGAATAATATCTCATCACGCTACAGATTCTAGCAAATCCACAGTTTTATGTTTTGACCGTGCAACAGTATCGAAGAACCACATCTTACTACTAAACTAATATAAAATATTTGTATTGCAACAATATGTCCTTAGGAAAATGGAGATTATTATACAAGTATAGATTATAACAACGAAATAAAAACAAATATTCAATGAATTTATTAAAAAAGGAAGATACTAGGATATACAACAGTTATCAAAACCATATCGGCTATTAGTACGGGATACGCACACTACGCTTCTACCCACACGCACACATCCATCCAGAAACATTCCAACGAGTTATCCCCATTACTTTCTCTCACAATCACAGACTCGGTTGTTGAAAATAAAAACTAAAGAAAATTACAACATCAAAGTTTTTTTTTTTCATTTAGACTTATCTAAAATTATGCACTGGGATACCGCACACAGCACGATTAAACGTCGATATACACAATAAATTATAACAAAAAAATAAACAACTTAATTTACATGATTACATTATATCTGATGCAACCAAATGTCAACTCTAACACCATTACGATGCAGTGCAATCTCGTGTGCAGTAACAACTTGTCCTTGAGACATATTATGTGCAGATTAACACTCCTAGATAACGTCTAACAATTCAAGTTCGTAGAAAAACAGTGGTTTTGTAGTGGACACCCTTCCAAAACTTAACCGTCAAATATTGGACCGGAATCAGTTAATTTGGTCAACTTCGTTATCATAAGTTCAATAAATTAAATAATACTTATGTTGCAACATGATTTTAATAGAAAATCATTTACATGTTGCATGGCCACAGTTGCGAAAGATAATAATATAAAATGCAGTAACATCAAAATGTGAATATAAAGTTTAAGCGCCATAACAGTGTGCTGTTCTTTCACAATGTGTCGCATTAACTGATTGAAAGAGCCTTTCGATTAAACATCTAGCTTGTGTTGAAGAACGCCATTCAATCACAGTCTAAACTATTTTGTTTAATAGAATGCTTTCATAATTTTTCTGGATCCATTGGACCATTACAAAATATTACTCTAAAACTACAAAAATGTAATAATTAGATCTTTCTAAAAAACAAGATCGCAAGTGTCAATATAAATATGAAAAAAAAAAGGATTGTGGCCTCCCATTTTATGCCCAGCGGAGACCCCCGGTGTGGCTCCTAAACTTTGGGAATTACTAGTAAAACGTCAGTGTCGTCTCTTATAATACTCAGTTTTACTAATATTATAAATGCAAAAGTAACTTTGTCCATCTGTCGCGCTTTCACGCCAAAAGTACTGAATCAATTTAAATGAAATTTGGTATACAGATAGTCCGAGAAAGCACATATTTAATTAGAAAGTTAGACATATTCCTCAATGGCGTTATTCAATAAAAGGCATTGAAAAGCTATTTCAATCTGTTTACTGTGACATTTGGCTTAGCGACGCTCTTAAAAATTGGTGAAATTACCAACGGCATGAATTTTGATAGTTTTGCCTAATATCAAACAATAGTTTATAAATTACTTGTCTGATTATCCAAACATTTGATTACACTATATTATTCTATACATTCCTATTTCTGTACATGGGAGCGATACAACACTTGTACATGTCCCAAAACTTAAGTTTTCGTCTAGTCGAACTGCGCTAGAAGTAAACTGGTCTATAGTTAGGTATAGCTTATATCCCAGTTAAGCTGGGTATCAAAGCATTTATTTTCTATTAATATAATTACTAATTATTTTATACAGAAATTATATATTTGGTTTAACAACGATTCAACTTACGAGCTTGAACACACTAGCACTAAATCGTTGACAGATATTGGAATCACTGTGCAACAATTGCAGTAGTATAGTAACAAATTAAGCAATTATTAAATATTTTCGATCTCTTTGTGATTTGTTCGATAAAAATACAAACATCGACAAAACATGTTGTAAAACCAGTGTTCTACAACTAAAACTATTTTGATAGCGATTATTGTGTATAATTAATAATTATACACATAATTATTAATTATTACTGAATGTGTTACTCGTTGTAGTTTTACAGGACTGCAAATATAAAAGATGCAGAATAACCGTTTTGAAATATACAAATATGTATACATTTTGAGGCTTATAAAACTATCACAAAGAAACATATTGCAAGTGTGTTCTAGATCTGACTTATGATCGAGGTTGCGTACTAACTTCGGGAGCGTTCAAGTATTACTCGTAACGCAATTTTTAAAGATTTTTACCCCCCCCCTTATAAACGTTACGTAACACTCAAGTGATCATGTTTACCCTGTTATGTTATATTATAATTTTTATCCTTAGTATAAACACTAACGAATACTGACAACGAAAACAACATTAAATGACGTACAATACAATCTAGGGAGCCCCGTGAAATATAAACGAAAAGATTTGCCAACTTGCGGGAACAAATTAAAAATGACTACCAGACTAATACAATCGAGGGATTGCCCATAAAACGTAAACAAAAAGGGTTGCCAAATTTGGGAGTTATGATTCCCTAATTTTTTATAAAAAAAAAAAACAATGTTACGTAGCGTATGTTACGTAAAGACCCCCTCCCACCCTGTAACGCATCGTAACGTTTTACGAGACCGCCCCGTTACCCCAAATTGCGTTACGTAATACTTGAACGCCCCCTTGTACATGTAAAACAGGTGTAATGTTGGACAAGAGCAAACTAGCAAAACTCACTGGGGCATCGTGGGAGCGGCTCAGGCCATGAGCTGCCAGAAGTGCAGCAGCCGCTCGCCGGCCGGCGCGCTCATGCACTGCGGCCTGATGAAGTTCATCTCGATGCTCTTGAACCGTTTCTTCAGTTCGGAATCGAACAGCTAACAAAAAACAAATTCTCTAATTAGACAAATGCAGTATATAGGGTAGATAAAAATTACGTATGAAAATGGTCTACATCGTTTCGGTACTACTTAATAAGTCGAAAAATGCCAAAAATTCTTTTTTTTTTTACTATAACTAGATTTTGAATTTGAGCAGCCAAGATAAACTATGGGGATGATAACTATCAAAATAAATTTCATAGATTGTGAGGACGTTACGTGGACAGCAATGCACCAGCGAATGACTTTGCAAAACGACGATTGCAAACGACGGACGTGATTGCAACACCGCACCGCCTGGCCGCGTAGTTCCACAGCCGTACATACCGCCAGCCACGTAGTGCCGGCGCCACACTCACCGCCAGCTACGTAGTGCCGGCGCCACACTCACCGCCAGCCACGTAGTGCCGGCGCCACACTCACCGCCTGGTCCGGCGCCACACTCACCGCCAGCTACGTAGTGCCGGCGCCACACTCACCGCCAGCCACGTAGTGCCGGCGCCACACTCACCGCCAGCTACGTAGTGCCGGCGCCACACTCACCGCCAGCCACGTAGTGCCGGTGCCACACTCACCGCCTGGTCCGGCGCCACACTCACCGCCAGCTACGTAGTGCCGGCGCCACACTCACCGCCAGCTACGTAGTGCCGGCGCCACACTCACCGCCAGCCACGTAGTGCCGGTGCCACACTCACCGCCTGGTCCGGCGCCACACTCACCGCCTGGTCCGGCGCCACACTCACCGCCAGCCACGTAGTGCCGGTGCCACACTCACCGCCTGGTCCGGCGCCACACTCACCGCCAGCTACGTAGTGCCGGCGCCACACTCACCGCCAGCCACGTAGTGCCGGCGCCACACTCACCGCCAGCCACGTAGTGCCGGCGCCACACTCACCGCCAGCTACGTAGTGCCGGCGCCACATTCACCGCTTGGTCCGGCACCACACTCACCGCCAGCCATGTAGTGCCGGCGCCACACTCACCGCCAGCCACATAGTGCCGGCGCCACACTCACCGCCTGGTCCGGCGCCTGCAGGCCGTGCGGCGGCGCGGCGCTGCTGGCGGCGCAGAGCACGCGCTGCGCCGCGGCGACGATGGCGGGCGCGTGGTGCCGCCGCAGCGCCGCCACCTCCCACAGCGACGAGCCGAGCGCGCGCGAACGCGCCGCGCACGACTCCTCCATCACGTACGGGTCGCTCGACACTGCGTATACAAAACATATTTTTATCACAACTATTCGGAATAAGAGCTAATTTGATAAACAGGAAGTAGACAAACTCGATTTTAGTACACAATATTTGCGCGCACCGACATCGATTGTATAAGAAAGTTCGTATTCAGATCTGTATACGCAGATCTAGATTTTTGACGACCCGGCACATCACTAGTATGTATCACTCAGTGAAATCTGGCGATAATTATGATTATGTATATGCCCTGCACTGATGGTGGCCGCGTCTTACAGTTTTACTAATTTGGTTGTATGTGTGTTGATGATAGCAGATGTGCGACTCACTGATGGATTATGTATATGCCCTGCACTGATGGTGGCCGCGTCTTACAGTTTTACTAATTTGGTTGTATGTGTGTTGATGATAGCAGATGTGCGACTCACTGATGGCGGGCGCGTCGTCGTGGCAGATCATCCGCTTGAGCGGCGGGTGCCGCAGCAGCAGGTTGTGCAGCAGCTGCAGCAGCGCGCCCGCGTCCTCGGCGCCGGCGACCAGCGCCAGCCGCGACACGCGCTTCGCGAACGCAGCCACCAAGCTCTCGGGCAGGTGGCTGAAGCAACACATAAATCCGACGTTTGAGAGTAGCCAAATTCGGACACTAAGCCGAGTCAATTTAATTACATTGGCAAAATACATCTCATATATATTATTGCTATGAATATAAAGATTTCCAAATTGTATCTAATAGGATAAAACCTAACCAGGGTCCACTGGGAGGGCCCGGTGCAAAACCTGCTCTGCCAAACCCCGTATGATGCCTAAGTAAGACCAATTGGCTCTATGTCTAGTAGTGGAATGTTTAAACTGAGATGATGAACTGTACGTTTGGTGGGTACTGAGCTCCACGTTCCTGCAGCAGAAGCTGGATGTGACAATGTTGCTGATAAGAATCATACTCACGGAGCAAACTGATTTACAAAATGCGGAACCAGACCAGACCTATACCAGGTGGTGTAAGACGAAGACAACTGATCCTGACAATGTGTCAATGTATAATGTTTGTAGCAAGAGACCTCGGCAAGCCAAGCATGCTCAAGGACATTGTGATCATGAATTGTATCATTGTGACGTCATGTCTCAACTGCTATGTTAGGATTATTTATTGGTTGAAACTAGACTTGCAACAAATAGTATATTCGGCAGTATACCGAATACCGAATATTCGGAGAGGCCCCTGACCGAATAGCCGAATATTAGGCAAAAGTATTGGCCTGGATTGTTTCGCGCTTATGGCTTTCAGAGACAGATTATATTTCTGAAAATAATTCAAATGCATAGAAAAATTCTTAACAATACAGAAAATTATTAAATTATGTACCTGTTTTATGTACCAATGACTACTTTATAAATGATTATAAAAGAAATGAGAACCTTATCCTTTTAAATTTTGATTACCACAATAATTAATAATAAACATACATAGAATCCTCCATTTTTCCAATTCAGAAGATGATTATGTACCTGTGCTATGTACCAATGACTACTTAAATGATTATGAATATATGCGTAATCAATCGATTTTAAATTTTCATTTTACCAATTATTTCTCTGAAATGACAATAATATTATTTAAGTATTCGGCCGAATATAATAAAAGCAGTCGGTAACCGAATATTCATTGCAAGTATAGTTGAAACTAATACAAACCAAACCTTCGGTTGGTCACTAAATGCCATTCACTCACGTGGAACTGAGGAATATGTCAGCTAAATGCAGCAGTCGCCGCTTGTGGCGCGTGGCGAACATTTCGGGCTCGAACATCGCGTAGAGGCGGTCGTACATGTCGGGGTAGCTGATGTTGTGGTGCCGCACCAGCTCCAGCACACCCTGCAGCGCCAACATGCTGATCGGTCCACCTACGGTTGACAATATATCTAACTTCATAAAACTTCATTGATAAACTAGCAGACTGCCCACCTGATTATAAAAAGATACAGTTATTTGTACATGTGGCTTTTGTAAGACTTGGAGTCTCTGAACTTTAAATATTACATAAACCTTTATATATGCATACAAATATGAAAAATAAAAGACGAGAAACTCTGAACTCCTTTAAATAACATTTACAATAATACAATTGTTATATGTCAAACACATATGTTGGAAACTATCAAAGTCTGACTGGCACATGAAGGATTTCGACCTTTGAAATATCTATCTGTTGCTGTCGTCCTTAATTAGAGATTTAGACTATAATAACCTTAACTCACGAGTGTCCTTTTAATACGAGCTTAGGCAACAACAGCATAAATGCAAACCCCACAAGAATCACAGCATACACTATTAATTCAAAAAGCTCACATTATAACTTTATACCTATATCTTTCATACGTTTTAGTAGTTAATTCTTCCACTTCCTCTGCTCAGTGACATAGCTTATAATTAGTAAGTTGGGAAATATATGCCTGAATGCATAAGGCATGCAATGGTGTCATACTTGTTGTAATTGACGTTTTCTTCATCTTCTTGACAAATTGTTCATATCAAACACTTTCACACTGCAGAGAGAAAACTACCCTTCTGTATACATGGAAAGCTCAATCTTGCCACGCAAAGATAGTGTGAGATATCTTGGAATGCACCTGGATTGCCGCTTGACGTGGAACCATCACATCAAGAGTAAAAGAGAGGAACTCAATATACGACACAGAAACCTCCACTGGATGCTCAGTCGAAACAGCAGGCTATCGCTAGACAACAAGCTCCTGATATACAAGTCAATACTAAAACCAACTTGGGACTTATGGCATCCAACTCTGGGGAAGTGCATGCAACTCCAACATCTCAATATTGCAAAGAATGCAGAACGCAATACTACGAACAATAGCGCAAGTTCCGTAGTTTATAAGAAACTCAGAAATACACGCACAACTGAAAATATCCACTGTAAGAGGAAATCCAGGCCTCAACAGAAAAATACCTGAATTACTCGCAAATATGAAAAGCGCCTCAAGAGAAAAGACATATAGTAAATGTCATCCAATCCAGATCCAATCGAAATCGTTCCACGAGCTCATTGCTTCTCATGAGTTCCTCTTCGTCGTCATCAATCACACGTGGTTTTCTCACTCCCACATACATAAATCGTAAGGTATCTCGCTCGCACGCACCGCATTAACGTTGAATGACAATGGGCGAGGGGTGTTAGAACTGCTACCTGAGGGCTTGCAACTAATTTTATTCTTCAAAAGACAATGCCAAGATTTCTATGGCGCCATGCCCCAACAAATTTTTTCCAGTTACAAACATAATTTATATATGAAATGATAGCTAAACATCTGCACTTTTGAAATAATAAAAGATAAATTATATTAAAGCAGAGGATCGGTAGTTATGATGGTATAAACAATATGATTTTTTTTCACAAATATTAAGTTTATCTTAGACTTTTTTATAAGATGCAATTTTTAGTAGCCATCTACTATATCCTAAAAACAATAATAACAACAACTAATTGTTCTAACTATAAAAAAACAATTTTAAATCCAGTTCAAGTTACGCTCATACTTTATTAGAACACACGATTGAGGCTATCTATCAAAGTCATCTTTATTTACGGATTCGTAAATAAAGATGACTTTATAGACCTAATATTACATTTCTATTTACAGTGCACTTCTTGATATATGTAAATACATGTTATTATCTAACGTAATATTTTTATTTTATTTTGCATCAGAAGTAAAATGCGTTTATTCCTAAAAGCCTTTTATTGAGAACTCATTCTTACTAAAATGAATGATTAAATAACACTATTGAACATAAAAAATTAACAGAACAACAATTAAAGAAAAAAACTATTACCTATACTAAAAAGCATTCGACTTAGGTCCAATAGGTTTATGTTGGCTAAAAGGACTTGTATCCAGGGGCCAATAAAATTCTTTAAAAAAATAAGCTTTAAATTCTCCGACTAGGAAAAGGCATAGAATTCCATTAACAACTATTAAATGTAGTTTTTTTCCCCAGCTTTTTAGATTTTTTATATTTGTTGTTAGGATCTATAATTTAATTAAATATTTTTCATAAATGTGTAATTACTGTAACTTAAATTAATCCTTGGGGCAGATCTTGGCATTCTCTTTTCTGATAAAACCCTGGATTGTTATACCTCGTTGAATAGCTGATGAAACGTAGATAATAATAAGCACATCTGCAAAATAGGCGCCATAATATTTTTTTTAGATATCGTTTAAAAAAATAATAATAATTAATTTCGAATAATTATTTTTAAGTTTTAACCGTCCACAACTACTTATTTCGTTATTCTACGTACAATACTGGTTATTGAGGTAATAAAGCATCTTATTGTACAAGTAAAAAACTAATGATAGTAATAATAACACACACATTTGATGATATCTAAGCTGATAGCCGAAAATCGGGGTATTTTTATAAAAATCAATTAAATGCAATTATCTCAAAAACGGTTAGATTTAGGACACGCTCTTAACGGGAACAGGTCGACTTAACCTGTAACAATGTATATCAAACACTTATCAGAAAATGTAAGAACACAAAATAAAAGTAAAATTATAAACTGTGTTATTTCTCTATCCAACCATCTGAAAAATACTTTTGAATGGGTAGCAAGTCGTCAAGTTACCAGCGTCCAGACTGTCGCAGAGCATGTCGGTGGCGAGGTGGGGCCGCGCCAGCAGCGGCATGAGGCGCTCCACCAGCAGCACCAGCGCGCGCCGGTGCGTGCGCGGCTCCGCGCACAGCGGCCACTGGCATGCGAAACCCCAGCAGCGGTTCGCGTAGCGGCGGCACACTCCGACGTTGTACGGGAACGGGGCTTTATCTGACAATTTATACATATTTTATTCCTTCAATTTAATAATAATACTTAAATTTCAATCTGAATGTACAATTAAGCATTTAACGAAAACTCCCACACTGTTTAAAGGGCACTGGAATGCGTAGGTACCTACGTTTCAGTCAAAGAATACACAAGAAAAAGAAAACCACTACAAACAAATAACCATATAAAAAATAAAATAAGCCAACTACAAAAATATACAACAAAATGTACACAAGACCAGTTACTCGAAGCGCTCCGTAGTGCACTCTGATTGTTGATATTATGATATTGATGATTTCATATTACAATATGATACGAGGATGTATCCTGCTATATATTTGGAGCTCTATCATAAATTATTAATTAAATATGAATTTAATTTCCACATATTCACTTTACTTTGTTTATGGTAGGAGTATAATTTCTATCTCACCTTCTGAGCCACACAAGATTTTCTCCTCCTTTTCATCACCATTATTATTCTTCAATTTGCTTTTGACATCTATTGGAATTTCAGTTATCAACAATTTTTCTAACAGTTCCAGATAATTTTGAATAAATATAGATGTTGGAGACCTACAAAATAAACAATATTTTGATATATTATGACATTTTATAGCAATATTTAACAATTCTTACAAAATAACAATCTACTTACTTGCGATATGACAGGCTAGACAAAACTTTCAAACCATACTGTTGAACATCTCTGTATTCAGTGAACTCTTGGAATCTGGCTATTGGAGCTGACATTGATTGTTCAGAGTCCAGTAGAACAGAGAATATGCTCTGCAAGGAGAATATAATGGCTGGTATTTGTGAATGGCTGACTAAATCTTTATTTATACTATATAAAACAATATATATTATATATATTGTTAATAATAATTTCATACACAATTTTAACAATAATTTTCATACATTGAAAAGATGTTGAAAGTCACATACATTTATTTCTTTACCTATAATGAACTGTACTCATTGTGTTTGGTTCATTGTATATCACAACACACCTACTACTGCTGACATCACTTACTAGACTTCTTAAATAAACATTTTATCTATCTATCTAGACTACGAGAATGACGAGTGTATTTAGATTACATTAATCAATCAGTCCATTTACATCATCATAGCAGTCCATTTGTCAGTAAGGTACCCCCAACAACATGCCAAACTTTACATGTTAACCTTGAGACATCAATAACAATTATTTACAATATGTTAAATAATGTCGCCCCACACCAAAATTTTTATCTGTATCGTAAAAAATACATACACCTATATGCCCAACAGACACGTTTCTGCTGGTCATACAAAATATTTGTCCCATTATTGGGACACATCCCAATGTGCAGCAACTGATCATTTGACAACTGCACCTAACCATGTCATCGTATCATTTACTATTATCTAATTTATTTATTTTTATAAGTTATAATCTTAGCCAATATTATATCACTGATATATAGAAAAAATTGTTTAACATCCCTAACCTAAACAAATTGTAATTCAGTCCAATGGGACGGAACTAACTGATAAACACTGCTGAATACCTTAAGTCGCACAGAGGGGAAGTAAAATCCACTGGAACTTTCTAAAGGGTGCTTTCCTTCTGCCTGGAGCAACTTGCTGACGGTTACCAGAGCTTGCAGCCTGGAGTTCATGCATCCACGTTTGATACACTCTAGAGACCGGCTTAGGGCTGTTTCGTAACATTCTCTTAGCCATCTCCTATATTCAGCTTCTGCACTTTGATCTAAAAAAAAAATATGTTGCATATTAGACAAATTTGATTTTCAGTTTTGCGGGAAAATATCAGGTACATGGAACAAATATATATTATAATACTTACTTAATTATGGACTCAAATACCTAGCCGGTGCTCACATACTAGAAGTATATAAAATACTGTATTCAGATCCATATTATTTGAATAGAGTTTTAGGTACTTTGAATACCACTTTGCACAGCAATGTCATTAATTATTGCAGATTTGACAGTATTTTTTACTCAGGGATAATAAAGATTTAATGTTCTCTTAAAAGTCTTCATTTTAGTCTGTCAAACTGTCACTAATTGTGTTATCAGTTAAAATGTTTTTTAACATGTGAATTTGTGAAGGATGGATACTAATGATGAACTTTTCTTTTTTTTATGAGAGCTTCAGCTTTATTTTTATATAATATACACTTTATTTACTTTTATTAACATCATATTGTCAAAGCCAGTACATCAGGCTTCTAGAAATATAGAACTTTTAGTATAAATAATTATTGACAATTATAACTATTATTTCCTTACTTTAATATTCCATGGCTTAGTTACTTAAGAATATCTATATAATTATATGATTCTGATTATACAATAATCTGTTATTTACACATAAGTCTTGCATATTTTTAATATAAATTTGGAATATATATAAACACAAACTAGTGACAACTACAAAAGTCAACCAAAAAGTACCCAAGACCACTGATGTACTTCTATTCTAGTGCTAGTACTCAAATACTTGTCCAAGTCATACTTGTCAAACTAAGTTCATTTTTTTTAATGATTACTAAAATATTTGAACACCTAAAAGCAGCGACTATATACATGAGACATGAATAGAAAAAAATAAAATACTGCAATTCAATACTTTGCAAATGTATTTCCATAAAAAGAAATTAATTTTCAATGAACATATGCATCAATAAATCACAGGTTGTTAAACTAAATCTGACCTCGAAGATGTTATTGATCGTAAGAATGAATTACACAATACTTTGACAAACTGTGACTCTGCACTCTGTTTTATATAAGCAAAAACGTGACATGTCGCCAATATTTAACAAAAATGAAATAAATTGCATTTTTGGACAAACACACTAGGAAAAACTTATTAAAACAGGTAATGGCAACCTAATCAACAATTTTACTCTAACGGAGTTAAAATGAAATAAAATCAATATTATATATTGGTAAGTAAAGCTAGGCAAATACACCGCTTGTTTATACATACCTGATGGCTTCAAGGGTACTATTTCCTGAACTAAATCTCCTCTACGGAGTAATTCTATAAATATTACTTCAACTGTAAGCAGCACTGGAGAGTAATTATCTATTTCTGCCTAAAATACATAAAAGACAAATTGTAGTGTAACCTATGACGCAGTAGTATTAATCCATTTTGAAGTATTTATTAACGTTTAACATTTACCTCAAATGTTTCTAAGATATCAGCAAGATTATTAGCATGTTTTCTAGAGTTCAGAAATTCATTTGCTTTATTGCGTAGTTGAACCGAAATCATTTTTGATAAATTTTGCTGTGCTGCGGCCATTTTTGTATTCAAAAAGAATTTGACAAAAAATACCAGTTACCAACATGAAAAATTTAATAGCAGCGTTCAGAATCACAAGCATTACAGTTACGTACTTTCTGAAATTATAAAAAACATGACCTTGTGAATAATAAATAAAGAACTATTTTTTGTAAACATAATTTTGTATATAACTTAACATTTTTGATTGATAACACTGTTTCTAACTTTGGTTACGAAAGAAGTTGAATTACAGATTTGAAATACAATGGGCCCGATTCTGGCGTGCCAACTTATCTCTAAAACTAACTAAAATTAGACATAGAACTGTCAAATTCAATTTGGTATTCTGCAGTGACAGTCTATTTCTAAATTTAAAATTGACGTCGCTAAGTTACTCAATTTAGATTTAGGCGCTGATTTGGTATTCTGAAACGCATTCTAAATGTCAAATTTTCTCTAAAATTGGAAATGTCACGCTAAATTTAGGAAGGATCTACGGAGGTCATCGCTAATTTAAGCGGGTACTTTGGTGAGCGCATCTGATAAAACGTTTCGATATTTTGAATTTTTTTTGCAAAAATGGATGACGAAATTGTTGTACTAGCTCTTTTGGAATCTTTAGAAAGGTAAATATAAGGTACATTCGTACTTACAATCTATAGAAATAAATAAAATCGAAGTTTTTGTAATGTTAAAATAATAGGTTTTAATAACTTTAATGCTACGAATAAGTTATATGTATATCGGGTAGCAATAACAAAGGCCCAAAAAATTAAAAATGCTTGTCTCCGAAACCGATTTCCTAAGTAGATAGCTAAATAAATAAGGTCTAATCTTGAATAAAAATCGTCCAAAATATTCAAGATAAATTTCGCTAATCGACAATAAATTTCGCTAATCGAATTCGACGGCCTCCGTCGCCGAGGTGGTATGAACGCCGCGTGCTAACTTGGAGGTCTCGGTTCGATTCCCGGTGAGGGCAGATGTTTGTGTGATGAACACGAATATTTGTGACTTAGTGGTGGTTGTTGTCTATTAAAAATATTTATCTATGTAAAATATATGTATGTCTAACCGATACCCTAGATCCCATGACACAAACCTTACAGAGCTTACTTTGGGCCAGGCTAATTGGTGTGAGTGTCTGACATATTTATTTATTTATAATAAATATAACCTAGTACAAAAAATTACAGAATAAATGATGACAAAATAATCACTACTCAGCTACTCAGGGATAATTCCAACCCATTTCATTTGCCGGAACCTAAATTGGCCTTTTTCTTGCAGTGGGTTCCATAATTATTAATAATCTCAAATCAATAAAAATTATAGTGAAGTGAAAATTAAAGAATTAAAAACTAATTATAACTAATAACAGTTTAACCTGGTTTAACCTTAGGAATTAAATTAAAAATAGAGAGCCAAGGTTAGGTAAACAAAAAAACATTGATGTTGATGCCACAGATTAGAGTGGTTTTTGTTGATGCTCTTCATTCGTCGTTGTAGAGACAGGCAAAGGTTACTACTATTCTATCCACGGAACATAAAAAACAGAATTCTATCTGTCATCCCATTTGGACCTCTTTCACCGCTTAACATTAGGCGGAAAGAGGTCATCTGCCGATCTTCGCATAAAAAAAGATCTCGATAATACGGACAGACAGTCATAAGGAAATAGGAGCGTACCTGTGTTAAATATGTAATTGGGCTAGACCCGTTTATTTAACAAGATAAATAAATAAATAGGGGTACAGGCTCGGACTCATCAACCTAAAACTGTCAAATTTCCACAACAAAATTTCCACCCTATGTCCAAAGTCTCCGAGTTCAATATCAATTGTAATATTTTGACAGATTTGTATCGGTTGATGAGTCCGAGACTGTACAAGCTACCTTTGGTGAGTTAAGCGGTGAAAGAGACCCAAACGGGATGATAGAATATTATAATATATAATATACTAGCTTTCTGACCGCGGCTTCGCCCGCGTTTATTCGATTTTCCCACAGGAAAGAGATGTCTCCCTCAGTAAAACATCACAATTTCGTTTCCCGTGTCTTAAAACCTCCCCATACCAAATTACACCATAAATGATTCGGCTGTTGCTATCGCGTTTTCCCACGGGAAAGAGGTATTTTACCGCGTTAAAACGTATTATACTAGTAACTATGTCCATTTCCGGGGTCCGAACTATATTCGTTCCAAATTTCATCAAAATCGGTTCAGTAGTTTTGGCGTGAAAGACGGACAGACAGACAGCCATCAGACAGACAGAGAGACAGAGTTACTTTCGCATTTATAATATTAGTATGGATAAAAAAATATATTTTGAAACCCCCTTCTAAAGTGGAAACACCAAGGAGCTATTAATTATAACAAGGAGCTATACATTTCCAAATAAAAAATATGATAACAGTATAAACTGTTTTAAGTAATTAATTATATAATAAAACATTAATAAATAATTAATAAAGGCACTAAAGTAAGTCAAAATGGTCAAAACCACCCTAAAAACATATTTATAACAGTTTTTATAGAAACCGGTAAATTCCCGTAAAATGATTCTATATAATCTGTGAATTCAATTTAGATGCATGTTTATAGCTGTCAACTGTGTTTTAAATTTAGTTAGCACGTAATTTCAGAATACCAAATTCTCTAAAACTAAATTAAAATTCGTTCTCTAATTTTAAGTTTAGGTTTAGAGAGTGTACCGTCAGAATCGCTCCCAATATGTATATAGCTAAAGATTGAGCAGGGCGTTCTTTCTCATGCGCGGGTGAATATATGAAAACGTACATATTTGATGTCTCACTGTGAATAACACATTAAACCTAAATCGATTTTGATCATTTTTTATATACACAGTTAATTAAGTGGGGAACAGTTTCAGTTAATTTTCTATCAAAATCTATCAAAAATTGTCCCACCTTTCGTTCTACTACTTATCGATGGCGAATATTGACAGTGAAATAGAATTGTACCCAATGGTAAATATAATCCACACGATGACTCCCCACCAAGACTTCAGTTCCCGCTAATGAGTTGAGCAGATCACACGTCTTAAAAAGCGATTTGGCTACAAAGAAAAATCAATAAATTGTCCAGGTCAAAATAAAATCTCCTTTCGTCTTATCGTAAGTTATTTGTTCAGGTTCATTAAAGGATCTCAGTGGCGTACACTCGAAGAGCCTATGTCCAGCAGTGGACGAAAGGGGCTGATGATGATGATGATGATTAAAGGATCTAAATATTTGCCATAAGATTATTTTTCGTCTGATAACGTATTTAATCTCATAAGTCTAATAAATAATGCAACGTACACAAATGTTTCCAAATATCTACTTACCATTTTACTATTTACCATTGACGGGGAAAAATAAGTAAAGATGAAAGTCAATTGGGACCGATCTGGTTCACGTCGCCCTGTGTGCTGGCTGTTATAGACGCTCGTGCTTATTCGTCTTTAAATATTCCTTCTCCGTGTTCGTTTTCTTGTTTATGCGTGATACGCGAATACAAACACAGCTACTGGGAGGACTACTTTTATAGGAAACAACACAACGCCAACCGAACATCCACTCACAACAGAAATGTGGTGAGGAAGTGGACTGCATTCTCTTGGCGAATATTATGATGAGGCTCTCGTGCAAATGTCAAGCTGTATTATCACATTTTTATATATATTTTATTTATGTATAAGATTAAGAACTAATTTGTTGAATTGTATTTTGAGTAAATACATATAATAGTTCATACAATATGAGCCCATTTTGTGAGATATAAAATACTAATAAAAGCACTGTTTTCTAAAATTTTTAAAGTATTGGGGTACGCAGTACTCTAGTAAAGCCTCTAACGTCAATAGCTATATAACGTAGTAAATATATTTTCCATGTCCATACAGGTAGTCATTTGCACGTTAGATATGTGACAAGATAGAACTAAAATTTGAAAGAACTGAATAAAAACTGGTCTGTGCTATCGCTGCGCTATTATAGTACAAGTTGTAAGTTCGGCTGAAGGCCTTTGCAGCCATGGCCGGTAAAATATTTTTTTTTTTAAGGCAGCATGGTCCCAAAACCTTACCTTAGCTTTAAAAACAAAAAAAAAATATTGTAAGTATCAATTTATAGGTTAGTATTTTTATTATTTATAGTTGGTTGTCAAAGAAAGATTGTTGTTCTTGCGAATAAGTGATTTATAATTACGTTTTTCATAAAGGCCTCACAGTAAATTTACGACGAAATGGACGGAGATCTCTATGACGAGTTTGGGAACTACATAGGGCCTGAATTAGAGTCTGATTCTGATGATGATCAGAGTGTTTATGGACAAGAAAACAGAGATGCTGATGAGGATGCCATGGAAGAAGATGAAGACGCCGATGTGGAGCCTGAGACGGCGCCTATGTCCGTTGTGCTGCATGAGGATAAACGGTAGTTATTAGTCTCTGGGATTTTTTGAGATGTAACCTTAAAATACCGGTAACGCGTCTTCTAGATTATAGTACCACACAGTTGGTTAACAAGTAGTTTGCGAACTTTATAATTAGTGGCTACAGTCGCTTACGTTACATTCGAACATAGTTCTTGCAAAGTTTGGTACATGCATTAATACCTTGTATGTTATTGTATTATTGTAATCTCATAATTTTATTTTATTTTATTTTATTAATTTTCGGGAAGTTAACAGCTAGACAGAAGTAAATTTACATCAATATACAAATAAGGCCAATTATAAACTTCCACTGTTATGCAAAACAATAAAGAAGTGTTAGCTTAGGTGTAGATCTTGCCAAACATAGTTGTATATGTACACATAACTATGACTAATATATACAAGTACTTATATAACACACTACTTGTTAAAAAACGCATTACTTAATGTTCGCTTTAACTGTTTAATCGAAGTTGTAAACAAATCTATGCCGTGCAATGCAGCCTCCACATTGAAATTGTGACTCGCCCTCAGCAGGAATGCATTCCGCCTATAATTAGTGTATACTGCGGGAACATGAAGTGAACATGGCCTTCTAAATGGATCATGTGTCACTCTGAGACCTATTTTTTCGAGTAATTCCGGAGAGTCGACGGAACCATTTGCTATCTTTAATAAGAATGCTATGTCTGCTATTCGCCTCCGCACTTCCAGAGGGAGAATGTGAAATTTTAGGCAACGTTTAGAATAATTGGAAAAGTAAATATTAAATTTAAACTGTAAATATCTCAGAAAGCGCTCCTGAATACGCTCTATGCGTTTTATGTAAATATCATACATAGGATTCCAAATTTGTGAAGCATATTCCAGATGGCTTCTTACAAAGGCACAATAAAGAGTTTTTATAGTTTTCATAAGTTTGAGATCAGCAGACAAGCGAATAACGAAGCCAAGTGTACGCGAAGCCTTGTTTACCATGCTATCAATATGTTCTTCAAAAATCAACTTGCTATCAAAAATAACACCCAAATCACGAATAGATTTGACTCTTGAGATAATTGTATTTTTTATCTTATAAGTGAAAGTTATGGGCTGCGGTTTACGTGTAAAAGAACAAATATAACATTTAGATACATTTAAATCGAGTCTGTTAGCTAAACAATAATTATCAAAGCAAATTAAATCGGACTGAAGGTTTTGCGCATCTTCCCAAGAATTTATTGGACAAAGAATTTTCATGTCATCAGCGTATAATATAATTTTTGAGTATTTAAAACATTTAGAAATATTGTTCACAAATATGTTAAAAAGTAACGGACCCAACAAAGAACCTTGGGGTACACCTGACGGGATATAAAGTGTAGACGAAGTGTACCCATTTAGTACTACCGTTTGACATCTATTCCGGACATAAGATGTGAACCACCGGTACAAGTTACCTCTAATCCCTGAATTACATAAATGGCGTAAAAGTGTCGAGTGGTCAATACGGTCAAAACATTTACTATAGTCAGTGTATATAACGTCTACTTGGGAGGGTGTTGACATATGGTGAGATAAGTAGTCACTGCATACAATTAAATTTGACGTAGTAGATCTACCCTTAAAGTAACCATGTTGCTGTAAACTTAATGTCTGTTTTAAAGCTTCGTAAACTTGTTTATGAATAATTTTTTCCAAAATTTTAGAAAAAATACATAACTTCGAAATTGGTCTGTAGTTTTCCACTAGATCTTTGGGTCCCTTTTTATGCACAGGTGTGATATAGGCAGATTTCCAAATCTTCGGTACCATACCCTCGGCCATAGAACGCCTGAAGAGTAATGTTAGGGGTACAGATAACTTTTTGGCACACTTTACTATAAAAAGTGGTGTGATACTATCCGGACCAGCACTTTTGTTTAAATCTAAGGATTCTAACAACTTGCATATCTCGGTGCAATCGAACTCAATATCTGCTATATCTGCCACCATCTCGTTACTCGCATAACCAACTGATGAGTCGTCGCTACTTGTACAGTCTAGGAATGTAGAATGAAAATACTCGCTAAATAGATTACAGATCTCCTCCCCAGATTTCGAAGAGCGTGCCCCCAAACGAAGAACGGCAGGATATGAATTATTTTGATTTTTCATTTTGATATAATTCCAGAAAGCTTTAGGATTTTTAGCAATATTTTTTTCAATATCAGATATATATTTTTCGAAAAGAACATTTTCTAGTGTTTTGGCACGATCTCTTATAGTAATAAAAGATTGTAGATCATAGGAATTACCATAAGTTTTATATTTTTGGTGATATTTGTATTTTTCCCTAATCATTTTTATGAGTGTATTTTTGAACCATGGAGGGTATTTTTGAGAGGGTTTTATGATTTTAAAAGGGATGTGATTAGTTCTAAGGTGAAATAAATTATTATAAAAGAATGATACGGACTCTTCTAACGACCTGCATTTGAATTCATGCTCCCAATTAATTGTATCAAGTTCAGTTGATATTGAATTATAATCACCGTCATGATAAAAGTACTTGGTGTACGGAAGTGGCTTTAATTTATGCAATTTTACAAATTCGGCAGATACACAGAGCGCAGCGCGAGCATAATACATGGGCCTTTGTACTATCTTGTCTCATTAATATTCTGTAAATCTGCCTGTGCCATAGCCTGTCACCACAGCAGAGGTCATCTGCTGTGGTGACAGGCTATGCGATGACCTCACCTGAAACCACCTCTTCCTGAGGGTTTTGATATGTCTCACTTCAAAAACTGCTTAAAACAGCATTTTTACTCTCTTGGTTGGCATAATATTAAGCTATACGGCATATAGTATTCTGTTTAGTTATAAATATATAGTAAACATTTCAATTTATTTGTATATTTGCATGCGATACTCTGATTCTTGGAAAATTTTCTTTAAATTGGCTTGAAATTAACTCTTTTTACTTTATTTATTTACAGATTTTTATTTATAGAATTAACTTTATTTACAGATATTATCCTCAAGCAGTAGAGGTTTATGGGCCTGAGGTGGAGACTGTGGTTCAGGAGGAAGACACACAAGCGCTGGACAAGCCACTGGTGGAGCCTGTGAAGCACAAAAAGTTTCAGGTCCAAGAACAACAGCTACCTGAAACCACCTATGACATGGAGTATCTTGCCGATATGCTTGACAACACCAACTTGATCAGAAATGTAACATTAATGGGTCACTTGCATAATGGTTAGTTTTTTCTTGCTCCAACAGCAAGATTAACATCATTATCATTTGCTGTATTGTTTCATATTTTTTTTTAGCCTAACAGCATATTTTCTCTTTCATTCATTTCGATTAAGTGTCTTGTGTGCCAGCAACTTTATATTTATTTTTATACAATCCACATTCATACTCATTACAATATATCAGATTTGGAGAGTTCTTGAAATAGGCTTTTATTTCAGAATCAGTTCTGAAGTTGATAACTAGTGCTTGGAATAGGTAGTTTAATTTTATGTATTTGCAATTTTGTGACATCAATAGTATGGATATGCCTGGGAACTTACTATTTTCAGAGATTGTAAAAAAATTATATTGAACTTTCAAAATAGTATTTCATCTTTTAGCTTATTGTTGTAATAATAAGTTGTAAACATAAAATTTTACAATAAAAGTGTAAAGAAACGAATAGCAAATAAAAACAGAAAAGTCTCTCATAATATTTTATTAATACAAGCAGTTTTAATTGCAATAAGGTATGTTTTAATTGTGTATTTAGCGCATCTTTATATATAGTTGGGATAGGAATTGTATTTTCACAATTTTTGGAATAATACATACAAATTGTAATTTTTTTGTTTTATATTTTATGTTTATCCATGTTACGTTTACATTGATTTTCTTTCTGCAAGTACATAAAATTAAACTATATATTCTGAGCACTATTGATAACCTATAAAATAAATAACTGGTTGAATATTTTTTTTTTTTTTTTTTTATTGTTTATCTGCAATCAGTGTATACTATAAGCGGATTTTTTGAAAGAAGTATATCAGGTAAAGTGTGCCTTCCAGTGAAGACATCTACTTCATAGGTTTTCTTAGCTGGTGTGTAGTTGGAGTATGTCTTTTCTCTTTAATCTTTTGACATAACTCTGTTGAGTTAGTTTGGCTGCAAGTATATTTGGGTGATTTTGTAGCCTGGTTTGATATTTAATTGCACTCGCTTGAATTTCTTCCTTTACAGTGCTCATGTTAAGGTTTTTATGAATTTCTTCATTTGTTATTAGCCATGGTGCATGTGATATTGTTCTAAGGATCATACTTTGCATTCTTTGCAATATCATGATGTTGGAATTACAGTATATTTTATGATCCTAAGTTTTCTGACATCTCTTGTTACATGCTATTCATCTCTTCATATTACATGTCTGTGCCATGATCTTTAACTTAACTATATGTTAATATAATTTATTATAGGTAACTGAAAGAATTGTGTATAAAAAATATATTGTTTATGGAGGTACTATAAACAATATATTTTTTATAGAAACACTCTTATATCCTCCAATGTTTGTAGTGTTTCTTAGTATACTAGTTAGTTACTCATTGTAGGAAGAAGATATTTGGGTATTTGTATGGAATGGAATGCTGGGCCACAAAAGTAACAAGAGGTGTCTATTCAGCACATGTGCAATGTTAAGATGAATTAGTAATGTGACAGAACTCTTCAGTATCTAAGGAACTGGCAATCTTTCCTCTCATTCATCGTCCATCAGTTATCTATAATTTGAAGACAACCAATATTTAATACTACATAATTTTAATAATAAATTATAATTTTCAGGTAAAACTTCCTTTGTGGATTGTTTAATGAGACAAACTCATCCGGGCACAATAAACAATGAGACTACCATTCCCATGCGATATACTGATACTTTGTTTGTTGAGCAAGAGCGTGGAGTGTCTATCAAATCAATGCCTGTTACTCTCTTATTGAAGAACATCAAAGGCAAATCACACTTGCTTAATATAATGGACACCCCAGGACATGTTAACTTCAGTGATGAAGTCACAGCAGCATTAAGAATATCAGATGGTAAGTACAGTTCACATGTAATCTTAGTGCAGATAAAACTGAATGTATGAAAACAACATATTATAAGTATAATAGTTCATTTAACTCATATATAGAGTAAAAAAAGAAATATATTACCTATTCTAGTTAATTCTGAAAGCTCCAGATTACCTTTATGACTGACGTCCGATCAGTGTAACTAATGAGTGTTAATAAAATTTTAATCAAATTCGAGGAAGTATGAATTTTATATAATAAAAATATTTTAAATATTCACTGTGGGATGTTGGCACATTAATTATTACATATTATTTTATTATATTATTTAGATATTATGTTTGATTTACTACTGGTACCAACACTAAGTAAATTAATACTACAAGTATTAATTTACTTAGTGTTGGTACACAGGCATTGATGTGTACAATCTATAAACAGTTGGATTTCTTCCAAATAAGTGACAACAATAAAACCGTTTTACAGGTACTTGTGAATTGTTTGCATTGTAACAAATGGAAAACTGAGGTCTCTGCTTACTCCCATGGGAAGAGGCGTGAGTATGTATTGACATATTAATTAAAATGAAAAATGGTGTGCATTTTTCAGGCGCAGTTCTCTTTGTAGATGCTGCAGAAGGCATAATGTTGAACACGGAGCGGCTGCTGCGCCACGCTGTGCAGGAGCGCGTGCCGCTCACCCTGTGCATCAATAAGATCGACCGACTGATCCTGGAGTTGAAGCTGCCACCTGCCGATGCCTACTACAAACTCAGGCACATTATAGATGAACTCAATTCTATGCTGGAGACGAATCAACCTCAAGATAATCCCGATGAGCCTGCTATTGTATTTTCTCCATTGTTAGGTAAGTTTTATTAATGACGAATGTGTGAGTGAGGCTTCAGTACCAATTTTGTTAGGTTCACAATTCAACACGAAAAAGCTGCAGTGTTGCTATATATCCACTTTGTGATCAACTTTTGAAGAAGTGGTATGTGAAGTTAGGACGCGATCTTACTCAGGCGTTGTGCTTCACGCTTCAGTCCTTTGCGGCTATATACAGCCATGGCTGTGGCGAGACGTTTACTTGTCATGTGTATGAACGTAATACGATTGTAAAAAGGCAACCCTACTGGTAAAACAGTCATCGCTCTACTACTTGTGCTGCATGCTGGAGTTGTTTGCGACTATACACTGACATGGCTGTGGAAACGTTCACTTCAACGGTCAAGTACGGAAGTACGGACTTAAGTGTTGTTTTCGTGATGCTGGGCCACACTAACGAGAAATGTCATTAATTATCGCAATAATGGACGTTAACCATAGGTGTAGCATGCCTGATGGCTACAGGAGCCGTTAGATCAACACCAGCCATAGCCCTTAATGCAATCCTCAGCCTCCCACCTCTAAACCTCTTTATTGAGAAGATGATGGCTGGCATCTATAGGACTAACGCTGGCATAGAACATTGGAAAACCCAGACAATTAGGACACTATATCAAAAAGTGTTTGAATGTCCACTTCTTGTAATGACGACAGACGTCTTGCTTCCAGAAGTTAGCTTCCACAAGAATTTCACTGTGGAAATCTCCAAGAGGGAAGACTGGGCGCAAGGCCGACATAGAGATCCCTTAAATGACGGGTGTCTGGTGTGGTTCACCGATGGCTCCAAAATGGGGGCTAATGTGGGATGTGGCATATATGGGGGCTATATGGGGGCATAAACCTGGGAAAGTATGCCACCATATTCCAGGCGGAGGTCTGTGCCATAATTGAATGTGTACAACTGCTAACCGCCAACGAAACTACGTAAACCAAAAAAATCGTAATCAATTCAGACAGTCAGGCAGCTTTACTAGCAATAAACAATATCACACTTAAATCAAAGCTAGTAAAAGACTGTGTGAAAAAACTCAATGACCTGGGAGAAAAGAACAAGATCACTCTCAAATGGGTGCCAGGTCATTCTGGAATAACCGGCAATGAGAAGGCCGATGAACTAGTCAGGGCTGGGGCTCAAGGAATACAGTTCGGCCCAGAGCCTATCTGTGGTATCTCAAAGAACCAGGCCATGCAATACCTAAAAACTCGCCTTCTTAACGAGGCGAAAGCACACTGGCACAGTACGTCCGGGATGACACACTCAAAAGCACTAATCGAACCATACTCTCGCAAACGCACTGACGAGCTATGAAAGCTTAACAGGAGTAACTTGAGCGTGATGGTTAGGGCTTTGAACCTTTGAAGGTGAACCGCTGATTCACAAAAGAAACAGACACCTGGGGAAACACATCCTTGACCCAGATGAAATAAAAACAATCCGAACTGGGAACATCCTATCTTTCTTGGTCAGTGCCCAGTTAAGGGAGCTACTGTAGGGCCTACATAGAACCTACATAGGAGGCTGGTCACAATAGATCTTAATAGGTCGCAGTGATGCATATCAGCCCCGACTTACACACGAAATAGAAATAGATGTAGCCACAACTTAACGGGATAATTTGACAATGGCACTAACAATGGCGTTCGGCGTTAGGCGATAGCTCAAATGGCGGTACATCAAAGAGATTAACGGGAGAATTGATGCGGGGACCTGGCCACACTACGTATTATCAGTGTGCGTAGAGACCGCAACGGGAGCGGACGTGTTCGTTTTTTGTACGATAGATTTGCCTCAATATCGCACGTTTTTGTTTTAAAATACGTAGTATGGCGACAGAGTGGAGTAACGAGAAAGTTATTACTTTTCTTGAGATTCTGCAAATATATTAAAAAAAAATAAAGTCAAATAACATTACACTCATGAAATATACAGCTCTGTCGACGTCCATCTTGTTTGAATTAAGGTAAATTCAACGCCGTTTTTATCGCCAATAATGAGCATTCATGTTGATCGTTGAATTGTAGCCACCCATTTTAATGCTGCAACATGTTGACTCGGAGGTTTGCGCGTTGTACTTTGCCTGTTAAGTTAACACTATTTAAATCATATTGTCAATCTTTTTACACGTGCAGCTTGTGGGTCAACTACACGCGGCGGGTTTACAGCGACCTACGAGTCCAATATAGTAATGCTTTCAGGGTACTGTTGGTTACCGTGGCGATGTAGCGCTTCCAATATGTTCGCGGTAACTCGAATTGACGGCTTTGCAGCAATAATGAGGAAAAGGTGTGCCTCAGCACTTGTGCGCTTACGCCGTAGTCCGAACAGTATTCTGAGAGTATTTATCGGCCGATGGGAGATGCCGTTGTTACAAGGGTGGGTACAGATCCACACAATGGCACAATAGTACTTATTTTATGTATTGTTATTATTATTGTCGATATTGTTGAATTCTAATTTTACTAACCATAGTCATTAAGATCATTGTTACTAACAATTATGGGCTTGCCTGAAATTAATGATTATTATTATTATTAATGCGGTAAAAATTATTGCAATAATTATCGCGATAATGGGCATAGACGTTAAACGCTAGTGTGGCCCCAGCATTAGCGATGGTCGTTGAACGAACGCACCATTTCAATGAACTGCCCCGTACGGTAAATGAGCGTGCCTCTCCCAGGCAACGTGTGCTTCGCGTCGTCGCTGTACGACGTGTGCTTCACGCTGGAGTCGTTCGCGGCGATGTACGCGGCGGGCGGCGGCGTGCGCGCGCCCGACGTGGCCGCGTGGCTGTGGGGCGACGTCTACTTCAACGCGAAGACGCGCCGCTTCTCCAAGAAGCAGCCGCACGCCTCAGCTCAGCGCAGCTTCGTCGAGTTCATATTGGAGCCGCTCTACAAGATATTCGCGCAGGTATGTGCGAGTATATATATGTCGCAGCCAACTGGTTAAAATAGCCGTTCAATCACACAGCCATACGTCGCTTAGCCGACTTGTTAATTGCAACGTTCAACATTACAGCTAGACGAGCATAGCTAACTGGTTAAATGGCAAATTAACTAATATAACCATTAGTTTAGTACTTAATTAGAGAGAATAGGAAGACCTTTAGCAATTTTTTTGGAGGTTATTCTTGAATTAAGTTTAAGAGGTGACATAAATTTGATGAAATATTAATCATAATATTATTTATTGCGCCAAGCAAAAAATTGCACCAAGCAAACTCAAAAATGTACGAAGCAAGAATCATTTCATAATCCCGTAATTTGTTCTCGAATATTTGGTAAAATTTTGATTCACTCATAAGTGACGTCATAATTTCTGTGTCTTTAATAACACGTGTAACGTATATTCACTACTTACTTTCCGAAAAACATCTTGAAACAATCACAAACCACGGTAAGTTGACGCCATATTGAAAACAAAACTCACCTAGCGCTGCGGTGGTGAGAGCTGAACTACTTAAATTAGACGGCGGCTTTTGATTCAGCTGTAGTGTTGAACGTTTTGAGCGACTCAAATATTGAATTAATAAGCTAGACGTATGGTTGAGTGGCGTTGTTCAGTCAAAGGGTCTGTTTGATTGAACGGCTATTTTAACCAGTTGGTTGCGACACTGTTTATAACTACATATCAATATCCAACTTTGAAGGTTTTTTTGTCTGCGTCATAATACGCTTGTGTAATAAAGTATAATAATACGTTTGTGTTATGATCGGCAGGTGGTAGGGGACGTGGACGACACACTCCCCGCAGTATTGTCGGAGCTGGGCATCAAACTGACCAAACAGGAGTCCAAGCTTAACGTTCGCCCTCTCTTACGGCTTGTGTGCAGCCGGTTCTTCGGGGATTTTTGGTGAGTTGAATCATAAATATTCCAAGATCCGGCTCGAAGGACCACTTTAATGTACAGTGTTCGTCCATAAAGGATCTTGATATAAACACTTGATATTGATTTACTTGATTTAATTTATGTATAGTGTGCACACAAACAGAGTCGGTTATACTAACTAGAGAAGACGACTTCCAAAACTGTTATTTTTGTTTTTGTTTCTTTTTTTGACATAACCTCTTCAATGAATCCGAGAAACGCCATCTCGTGAAGAAAGCGCAGTATTGTGAACTTAGAGAGCTTTCTCCCTTTTAATATTTACATACATATGAAACATATTACTAATGTGTATTCATAGTCATGAAATGATATTTTTGCCTAGGATACATTTATCAGTTGATAAATTAAATAGTTGAATAAATTGTTTGATTTTGATTTATGGGATAAATATTGTAAGTACTAGTAATGGCAATAACGACTGTTTTGTAATAACGTATAACACTGTTGTGTTATTTTCCTATAACTGTTATTGTAAGCTGTTGTCTGATATCCTGTTATATTGCTGTTTTGACAAATGTTGTTGAGTACGATTGTTATTGTTATTATATCTAGTTATTCTTAACAATTAACTTTTCTTCATACTTTTTCAGGCTTAGGACTGTCAGAATTTTAGGCAGTTATATAAATAACTTAAAACTAATTAATTAATATTATATTCTAGTGTATTTCAAAGTTCATTGATCTGTACATAATTTGTTATTTACATTCAATATTTACATTATTTACATGCAATATTCTTACATTTCCGTTTATGTACAATATTTACTGTAATTATTTATTAGTTACTTCAAAAGTACACGATAATAGTTATTGCAACGAATAGTTAATTTAATTTGCATACGCGATCACCACAACGGCAAATCTAAACACGACACTCATTATTGCAACGATCACACAACTGCAAATAATGCGTAACTAAAAAAATGACAACAGCTTAGGCGCCAGTAAGCCAGCAACAGTTTACCTAATTGTAATTTCAAATCACACTGTAAATCAAAATGAGGCTAATTGTCATACGCGCGTAGATACAAAATTGTGAAATTTATAAAATTACTATAAAAAATAAACGAATAGGAACTTTATTTCCTTGTGAGAAAGGTTAATATTATAAGAATAAGCAGTCAGACAACAGAGCGAGCGCCTACGCCTATACAACGGTTTCGAATGGCAACAACAACAATGCGACTAGGCGATTCTTTTGTCAACAGCAAAAACAGTATTAGGCTAAGCGCGCACTCGTCGACTGGAAGTCGGCCAGGCTGGTGCTCCTCAGGAAGGAGGGAAGGACCGGCGACGTTCCGTCTTCGTTCCGTCCGATCTGCTTGCTGAACGAGGCGGGGAAACTCTTCGAAAGGGTTATCTCCGCTCGTATCAGCGAGCACCTGTCGCGCGCGGGTCCCGACCTATCGGACTGCCAATTTGGATTCCGGCGGGGACGATCAACGCTGGACGCCGTCCAGCGTGTTCGTTCCCTGTCGGAGTCCGCAGTCCGATCAGGGGGGTGGCGTTGGCGGTGTCGTTAGACATCGTCAACGCCTTCGGCACCCTCCCCTGGCAGGCCATTAGGGAGGCGCTCGTATACCACGAGCTGCCTCCCTACCTGCGGGCCGTGGTCGGGGACTATCTGCGCGACAGGACGATCGGCGTGATGGGACGGGACGGGATGGAAACGTCGAGGAGGGTCGAATGCGGCGTTCCGCAGGGGTCGGTGTTGGGACCCCTGCTATGGAACCTCGCATACGACGCGGTCCTTCGCACCAGCCTTCCTGACGGCGTGAGTGTCGTCTGCTACGCTGACGACACTCTCGTCGTTACGACTGGGGCGACTTCGGGCCGGTGCTTACGCTTGCCGAGCTTGGGGTGGCATGTGTCGTGCGGGCGATCCGCCGGCTGGGTCTAGAAATAGCGCCTCACAAAACCGAGGCGCTATGGTTCCACGGCCTTCCGAGGCGCCGGGAACCACCCAGCTGCCGGATCCGGGTGGGTGACGCGGTGGTCCCGGTGGGGCCGTACATCAAGTACCTGGGCCTCACCCTGGACCGCCGCTGGAGCTTCGAGGAGCATTTCGTGCGGTTGGCCCCGAGCAAAAAGGGTGGCGGGCGCATTGCATCGCCTGCTGCCCAATCTCGGTGGACCGAGGGATGGAGTTCGCCGCCTGTACGAGGGCGTCGTGCGATCCGTGGCCATGTACGGGGCTCCCGTGTGGTCGCAAGACTGCGCGAGGTCCCCCCGCTGCAGAGCTCTGCTACGGAGCCTGCAGCGGATAATGGCCATACGGATCGTGCGAGGCTACCGTACAATCTCGTACGAGGCGGCGACGGTTCTGGACGCTCCCCCCCATTCGACATCCTGGCCGACATGTACGCGGCGACGTATGCGTCGCGGCGTGTCGGCCGGGAGGGCGATGGGGGGAGCGCCCTGGAACCCGCGCGCGAAGTGCCTAAGCGGGAGTGGCACCGACGGATTGTGGCGGCCTGGCGTGCGCAGCTCGAATTACGGATCTGCGCGCGCCAGCGGGCCGTCGGTGCCGTAGTCCCGCACCTCGAAGCTTGGCTCCACGGGAAGGAGGAGGTCACCTACCGATTGACTCAGATACTCACGGGCACGGCTGCTTCGGTGAGTATCTGTGTCGAATAGGACGGGAGGGATCGACACATTGTCACCACTGCGCATCCGACCTCGACTCGCCCAGCACACGCTGGCGGAGTGCCCGCGTGGGCCTCCGAACGCCGAGTCTTGGTCGCAGAGATCGGGCGAGATCTGTCTCCGCCAGCATTGATTGCGGCAATGCTGGCGGACGAGGGAGGTTGGAGGTAGGGACACGAAAAAAGTATCGATACCTTATGGTATCGAGTAGATTTCCTTTCGATACCGATACTTTTGTACTCGATACTTTGATTTCGATACTTTTACTTAACAAGTACTTTTTGGCAGGTATATTATATATATCGAATATATTTTTTTTATTATTTATTATATATATATATATATATTGAAAAAATACGTGAGATGGCGTTTGGGTCGCCTCTATGCTGCCAATTATTACATAGGTTTCATTTTATAATTTATGACAACATTAGCAACGCCATCTTGTTCAATCGAGCTGAAGCTTTTATTCATAGAGTAGATCCGTTACCGGATTCACATTTCACTTGTTTAATTCTAACTTGTTTATTCAATAGTCTATGGTTCGTTGGCTGTAAGGCTTTGATACACTTACTTTCCCTCACGGAAAAATTATACAAAAAAACCATTTGTTATATTTTCATTTTCTCTTACTGAATGAAGATACAGATAATACTAAACATAAAGGTAAACATACAATAAGTTATAGACAATACAAACTAACGTATGACGTAGGACCTGGCTGGCTGCCTGTGAAAAGTACTCGATACTTTGAGGTATCGATACTTTTGTGTCGGTTCTTTTACGAGTACGATACTTTCTTATCGATACTACTCATGAGTACAGTATCGATACTTTTTATTCGATACCGTGTCCCTAGTTGGAGGGCTGTGGCCTCCTTCTGTGAGGCAGTGATGCTCCAGAAGGAGGCCGCCGAGCGGGGTCGGGAGATGGCCGATCCCGCTCGAAGAAGGCGGCGCCGGGCTCGGTAGCACAGCTGCGGCGCCGCCGCGGGTCGCCGGCGGGCGCGAGTAAGTCGCGACTGCTACGGCGACCCGGGATGGACCACGCCCCTTCCGTGGCCGGGGGGCGTCGTCGGTGGAGGAGACCGGGGGAGGTAGTAAGCCTCCCCCGAGGAGGGCTCCCCTGTGTCGACGGGGGAGCGAGGCTGGGGGTTCCCGGAAGAAGCTTTCTGTTCCCGGGGGCTCCCTACAAGCCTGAGGAAGGCCATCCCTGAGGTTTTTAGTGGGTAGGCCTCCCCCTTCTGGGGAGGAGAGCCCCACATAACCCCGGCTCGCCACAGCCGGGGTATGCAATTTAATGCATTTTCCTCAGGGAAACAAAAAAAAAAGGCTAAGCGCGCACTACGATAATTATTCGTTGCGATTTTTAAACTGCGATATAAAAACGCAAACGACAATCATTCCTACGCGCATTACGATTTATTGTCGCGTGCGAAATACTGGATGCCAAAGATAATTTCAGTGGTATTACCACGAAAGACGGGAGTGTGCATCGAAACATGGATTTACAAAAGAAAATAACCATTATATACTACTTAATTAATATATGTAAAAATTTCGAATCTACAATTTTAAATCGCTAACGATTTACTTTCGCCGTGCGCGGATTTAAGTATATTTCTGTTGTTCACAGACTAACGATATTTTTTCGCAACGATTTTTAATCGTAGTGCGCGTTTACCCTGAGCCGTTGTTAAATAATGTGTTATTCGTTACGGGAAAATAATTCATTGTATTGTCTGTTATTGAAATAACGACCATTACTATTGAGTACGTATGTTTCCGAGGTGTATAGTGAGGATATGTTCGAACAGCGGCTTCGTCGAGATGGTGGTGCGGCACGTGCCGTCCCCGCTGGACGGGGCGCCGCGCAAGGTGGCGCACACGTACCGCGGGGCGGAGGGCGCGGGGGACGCGCTGCGCGGCGACATGCTGCGCTGCGAGCAGGCCGGCCGCCTCGTGGCGCACACCACCAAGATGTACCCCACCGACGACTGCACCTTCTTCTTGGTGAGTGGCACTAGAGTTGTTCAAAACGGCTATAAAACAAAGTACCGCGGGGGGCGGAGGGCGCGGGGGACGCGCTGCGCGGCGACATGCTGCGCTGCGAGCAGGCGGCCGCCTCGTGGCGCACACCACCAAGATGTACCCCACCGACGACTGCACCTTCTTCTTGGTGAGTGGCACTAGAGTTGTTCAAAACGGCTATAAAACAAAGTACCGCGGGGCGGAGGGCGCGGGGACGCGCTGCGCGGCGACATGCTGCGCTGCGAGCAGGCCGCCGCGCCTCGTGGCGCACACCACCAAGATGTACCCCACCGACGACTGCACCTTCTTCTTGGTGAGTGGCACTAGAGTTGTTCAACACGGCTATAAAACAAAGTACCGCGGGGCGGAGGGCGCGGGGGACGCGCTGCGCGGCGACATGCTGCGCTGCGAGCAGGCCGGCCGCCTCGTGGCGCACACCACCAAGATGTACCCCACCGACGACTGCACCTTCTTCTTGGTGAGTGGCACTAGAGTTGTTCACAACGGCTATAAAACAAAGTACGCGGGGCGGAGGGCGCGGGGGACGCGCTGCGCGGCGACATGCTGCGCTGCGAGCAGGCCGGCCGCCTCGTGGCGCACACCACCAAGATGTACCCCACCGACGACTGCACCTTCTTCTTGGTGAGTGGCACTAGAGTTGTTCAGAACGGCTATAAAACAAAGTACCGCGGGGCGGAGGGCCGGGGGACGCGCTGCGCGGCGACATGCTGCGCTGCGAGCAGGCCGGCCGCCTCGTGGCGCACACCACCAAGATGTACCCCACCGACGACTGCACCTTCTTCTTGGTGAGTGGCACTAGAGTTGTTCAGAACGGCTATAAAACAAAGTACCGCGGGGCGGAGGGCGCGGGGACGCGCTGCGCGGCGACATGCTGCGCTGCGAGCAGGCCGGCCGCCTCGTGGCGCACACCACCAAGATGTACCCCACCGACGACTGCACCTTCTTCTTGGTGAGTGGCACTAGAGTTGTTCAGAACGGCTATAAAACAAAGTACCGCGGGGCGGAGGGCGCGGGGGACGCGCTGCGCGGCGACATGCTGCGCTGCGAGCAGGCCGGCCGCCTCGTGGCGCACACCACCAAGATGTACCCCACCGACGACTGCACCTTCTTCTTGGTGAGTGGCACTAGAGTTGTTCAGAACGGCTATAAAACAAAGTACCGCGGGGCGGAGGGCGCGGGGGACGCGCTGCGCGGCGACATGCTGCGCTGCGAGCAGGCCGGCCGCCTCGTGGCGCACACCACCAAGATGTACCCCACCGACGACTGCACCTTCTTCTTGGTGAGTGGCACTAGAGTTGTTCAACACGGCTATAAAACAAAGTACCGCGGGGCGGAGGGCGCGGGGGACGCGCTGCGCGCGCGACATGCTGCGCTGCGAGCAGGCGGCCGCCTCGTGGCGCACACCACCAAGATGTACCCCACCGACGACTGCACCTTCTTCTGGTGAGTGGCACTAGAGTTGTTCAACACGGCTATAAAACAAAGTACCGCGGGGCGGAGGGCGCGGGGGACGCGCTGCGCGGCGACATGCTGCGCTGCGAGCAGGCCGGCCGCCTCGTGGCGCACACCACCAAGATGTACCCACGACGACTGCACCTTCTTCTTGGTGAGTGGCACTAGAGTTGTTCAACACGGCTATAAAACAAAGTACCGCGGGGTGGAGGGCGCGGGGGACGCGCTGCGCGGCGACATGCTGCGCTGCGAGCAGGCCGGCCGCCTCGTGCGCACACCACCAAGATGTACCCCACCGACGACTGCACCTTCTTCTTGTGTGAGTGGCACTAGAGTTGTTCAACACGGCTATAAAACAAAGTACCGCGGGGCGGAGGGCGCGGGGGACGCGCTGCGCGGCGACATGCTGCGCTGCGAGCAGGCCGGCCGCCTCGTGGCGCACACCACCAAGATGTACCCCACCGACGACTGCACCTTCTTCTTGGTGAGTGGCACTAGAGTTGTTCAACACGGCTATAAAACAAAGTACCGCGGGGCGGAGGGCGCGGGGGACGCGCTGCGCGGCGACATGCTGCGCTTGCGAGCAGGCCGGCCGCCTCGTGGCGCACACCACCAAGATGTACCCCACCGACGACTGCACCTTCTTCTTGGTGAGTGGCCTAGAGTTGTTCAACACGGCTATAAAACAAGTACCGCGGGGCGGAGGGCGCGGGGGACGCGCTGCGCGGCGACATGCTGCGCTGCGAGCAGGCCGGCCGCCTCGTGGCGCACACCACCAAGATGTACCCCACCGACGACTGCACCTTCTTCTTGGTGAGTGGCACTAGAGTTGTTCAACACGGCTATAAAACAAAGTACCGCGGGGTGGAGGGCGCGGGGGACGCGCTGCCGCGGCGACATGCTGCGCTGCGAGCAGGCCGGCCGCCTCGTGGCGCACACCACCAAGATGTACCCCACCGACGACTGCACCTTCTTCTTGGTGAGTGGCACTAGAGTTGTTCAGAACGGCTATAAAACAAAGTACCGCGGGGCGGAGGGCGCGGGGGACGCGCTGCGCGGCGACATGCTGCGCTGCGAGCAGGCCGGCCGCCTCGTGGCGCACACCACCAAGATGTACCCCACCGACGACTGCACCTTCTTCTTGGTGAGTGGCACTAGAGTTGTTCAGAACGGCTATAAAACAAAGTACCGCGGGGCGGAGGGCGCGGGGGACGCGCTGCGCGGCGACATGCTGCGCTGCGAGCAGGCCGGCCGCCTCGTGGCGCACACCACCAAGATGTACCCCACCGACGACTGCACCTTCTTCTTGGTGAGTGGCACTAGAGTTGTTCAGAACGGCTATAAAACAAAGTACCGCGGGGCGGAGGGCGCGGGGGACGCGCTGCGCGGCGACATGCTGCGCTGCGAGCAGGCCGGCCGCCTCGTGGCGCACACCACCAAGATGTACCCCACCGACGACTGCACCTTCTTCTTGGTGAGTGGCACTAGAGTTGTTCAAAACGGCTATAAAACAAAAGCACGCTACAGACTATAAACTATTAATTTCTAGCGCGCTATTAACCCGGCGTGAGTGAGGTTGGGTATGTCATACCGAAAAAGTTTCTAAACGCAGATATTTTAATGTTACTGTTGCCATGCAAGTCCTGGTGTTTCAGTACCTGGAGGTAAAGATGCAAGGGATGAGGTACAGTATCGAATTTAGTGTTGCAACGGCGGCGACGGCAAATACACATGCGTACACGCGGCTGGGGTACGGAATTGTGTTGATTTGTAGGTGTAATTTTGGTGCTCTATTACATGATCTCACAAGACATTTCAGTTCCTTTTTTATTTATAGTAATTAGAAGACACTATTGTTATATTGATTTACCAAAGTTGGAATTTTGTTAGATTTTTATGGCAAAAAGAAATTAATTGCCTAAATTTGTATTTTTCGAAAATAATTTAGATATTTTATTATTTCAAAAAAAATAATGCTGCTTAACTTAATGTTCGTATTTTATTTACTAATCTTGTTGAATAGTTACTATTATTAATATATCTTAAGCATTAATGCTAATTACACAATCATAGTATCAACAATTTTACATCAAAATTTTGGGTATATCATACCCACCTCATAACTGGTGTAACAATTTCTCACCTCATTCACGCCGGTGTAAATACGGTATGTTATAGCGCGCTATAAATAAGAATGCACGTGGGCATCCAGCAGGCGCGATAATTCTTGCAACACGCTACATTTCGTAGCACGTTACATTACATTGCATATCGTAACATCGTTAGGCGGAGTGCCGGCGCGACCGCGCGATAGTCATTCAATCAATTTCGTTCATAGCGTCATTTTTTTTTGTTCCCCTGAGGAAAATGCATTAAAATCAAAATCAAAATAATATTTATTCAACATAGACCTTTACAGGCACTTATTGACGTCAACAAACAAAACAAAAAAAAAAGCTTAAATAAAAAAAAAACAAAAACCTTGTCCGTACGTACGAATATAGAAAAAAAAAAGAAAAATATATTGACTCGACACCTGTTCGGAAATTGGGAGAGCCTTCTCGAGAAGAACAGGCAAGAAACTCTGAAGGTCTTAGGTTAAATTGCATACCCCGGCTGTGGCGAGCCGGCGGTTATGTGGGGCTCAGGGATGGCCTTCCTCAGGCATGTAGGAGCCCCCGGGAACATCAAGCCACTTCCGGGAACCCCCAGCTTTCGCTTCCCTGCCTAGAGGGGAGCCCTCCTCGGGGAGGCTACACTACCTCCCCCGGTCTCCTCCCCCGGTCTCCTCCACCGGCGACGCCCTCCGGCCACGGAAGGGGCGTGGTCCATCCCGGGTCGCCGTAGCAGTCGCGACTTCCTCGCGCCCGCCGGCGACCCGCGGAACGTCCACCTACCTAGCGCGCGCTATGCGCTACGAGGAAACAGCGCGCTATAGAATGGCGCTAGGCGCTATTATTATCCACCTTTAAGTGGCACACACAACTTTTTTTTTTAATTTATTTTAACAGCTCTGGTGTTACCCATTTGGCCAACATAATACATATAAAAACTTAAGACTAAAATATACACATGTTTAAACAACTACATTATTATTAGAGATCGGATAATCGGATGCATATTTACCTAAAGTTAGTTTAAGACAAAGTATGGAAACGGCTTTTTATTGTTTTGTTAAATAAAAATCCCGCGATTGCGGAATTGGATAGCCGGATGTTTATTTATTTACCTAATTTAGTTTTTGACAAAGTATGGAGTTGCTTGCTTGACTTGCTCACAACTGCCGTCTCACTCACACTCATTAAATCGGAAGTTAACTCAGAGTGAGATTACTAGACCATACTTACGCCCGGGCACCATTTCTGTTTTTTCATTCAATTGATTATTGTTTTAGTCAAACTAGCTCAATACTTTCGTATAACACTCTTCATGTAATAAATCGTACATTCATAAATCGCACGGGGAACTGAAACTAAACTTCATGTAAATACGTATGGCATAGTTGTATAAATGAACCCGGAGTCTCGGTCTTTTTGAAAATAAAATACCAACGTGCTAATTAGTAATTTTCAAACAATATCACTACGTTAAATTTGCAAACCCGTATTTTCCCGGATTTTTATTTAACAAAATGTATTTTAAAAAGCCGCTTCCATAATTTGTGAGCCAAAAATTAACTTTAGGTAAATGTGCATCCTATGGCCGATAGGGGTCTACCTGGAACACTTTGAAAATTACTGCTCAAAGAATAAATGTTAAAGCGCTTTTGATAGATTGTAAAAGCGGTTGGATTGGTTTTGCGAATTGATAATTTTGGATTATAAAAAGCGTCCCACCAAAACCGTGTCGTCTGGCAATGCTATTGACAATGTATTATTTGTAGTATATATTGCTGACTAGAATTATTTATACTGCAGGTATTGGCTCGTATAATGTCTGGCCCTGTACGCTGGCAATCAGTGCGAGTTCTAGGCGAGAACTACAGCACCCACGATGAAGAGGACTCGAGAGTGATGAACGTGGGTCGTCTCTGGATATACGAAGCTCGTTATAAGGTTAGTGGACTAGTATACAACTACTCAATATGTACATACGCATTTAATGTATTAAGTATTTTATTTCTTTTATCTACTATCATGCTATACTAATCCTCTATAAAAGAACCTATAACAATTAGCTTATTGCCAACATTAAAACACTCAGTGATATTGATCATTATATCATCCAAACGCGTGATATTATGAATTTCAAAAAAAAGAACATTCTCATGCAATGACATATCCAACAAAATCCACGTGACAAATCAAATTTTAAGTTCTATAGAAAATAGAGAAATAATGAAGTGGTGAATTATATTCCAAGTACATTAGGATCTGCCAACATTCAACAAGGTAAATAATTATTATAATAAATAATTCTTTTACTTATTAAGATTGTTTATTTACATGCTTCGCAATTAGACTTTCTGAATTTACATATTTTATTTTTTTTATTTTTTATTTTGAAACAACAAACAGTTATACAATGTACTTATATAAAAAATGTAAACATTACAACAGGTTCTTATTGTATAACCAGCTCCGTTATCCACAGATATATTACAAAAGACTGATACAGATCATAGTTCTAGCAATGATTACAATACACTCCAAGCATACAACCAGTAGATGTACAGGTGTAATAATGAACAAGTTTTTAGTGTAGGTATTTAAAAAGTACATACAAGCAATACATGAAAAATATTACAAAAGTTAATTTTATTTTGCTTTATTTTCATTTACATCACACAATATTGTGGACGCATCTGATCTAAATTTATTTCTAGTCAGTATAAAAAAGTCTAGATCATATAGACAATCATTATAGAATTTCATCAATCTATAGATAGGGGCACGTTCACCAGCATTCGATCTTACGAAATCAAGGGAAAATAATTTATGGGGATAATTATTACGGATACGAAGGGAACTGCTGGGGATTTTGTACCTTATATACTGTGTTAGAGTATTACAATCAAATTTATTACTGAGAACATCATATAAAAAAGTTACATCGAATATTTGTCTGCGCTTGGTAAGTGTGGAACAATTAAACTTACTCAGAAGAAACTCATAAGATCTCCGAGAATGATATATTTTGAAGTTAAGAGACCGAAGGAATTTGCGCTGTACACTTTCAATTTGGTGATTATATTTATTGTAAAAAGGGTTCCATATAACAGATGCATACTCCAGCTGAGACCTGACCAGCACTTTATAAAGATATAATAAAGTACCTTCTTGTTTAAAATGGGAACTCATCCTCATCACAAACCCGTACATCTGGAAAGCTTTGGTTACTATATTATCTATATGTTGGTTAAGATGTAATTTGGAATCTAAAAGTAGTCCCAAGTCCTTTATAACAGATACCTTTTTAAGTTTTACATTATTTATATTATAGTCAAAAAATAGAACATTTTTCTTTTTAGTGAAAGTAATAGTATTGCATTTAGGTAAGCTAAGCTGCAGTTTATTAATTATACAGTAGTCATGTAATCTATGTGTAGGTCTTCTTGTAATTGGATGCAGTCGTCAAGATTTCTGATAGGCTTAAATATTTTTAAATCATCAGCATAAAGTAAAAAATTACAGTTATGAAAGCAAGTGTTAATGTCATTAATATACAAAACAAACAATAATGGACCTAAAATTGAACCCTGTGGCACACCTGACGTCACCCTTACTTCATCAGAGGCATATCCATTAATTACTACCCTTTGCGTTCTCCCTGTAATGTAGGATAAAAACCAGCGCAACAAATTACCGCGTATTCCGTTAAAGAAAATTTTTTTCATTAGTATTACATGATCCACCTTGTCGAAGGCCTTACAAAAATCTGTATATACAGCGTCTACCTGAACAACACTGTCCATATACTGAAAGAGAAAATTAGTGTAAATAAAAAGATTACTTATCGTTGATCGCTTTTTAACAAATCCGTGTTGCTCAGGAATGATACTGTTGTGAAGCACTGGATAAATAGCATTATGAACCAGTTTTTCGAAAACCTTCGACAACGTGGAAAGTATCGAAATGGGACGGTAGTTCCTTACATCACATTTGGGACCACTCTTATGCACAGGAGTAATGTTAGCTGTCTTCCAAATCATGGGTACAACCCCTTCAACCAAGCATTTGTTAAATAAAATTTCAAGAACAGGGCTAATGGATTTCGCAGTACGCTTAAAAAAGTAAGGAGGTATTTTATCAGCCCAGAGCCCTTGGCTACATCAAGATTTAGTAGACTTTTAGTTATTTCTTCAATTGATAAATAAATGGAAGCTATGGTTGAATTACTTTGACTATAAGCGTCGGTGTCAGTCAATGATTCTAGGTTTAATCTATCCAAAAAGTTTGCTTCAAATACTGAACTAAAAAAATTTGAGAACAAGTTACATATACTCTCAGGATCATCAGACTCGGCTCCGTCATATTTCACAGAATCTGGAATGCCATTGCCTTTTCTACGCGTATTTACAAACGACCAAAACACCTTCAAGTCCTTCCTCAATCCTTCTTCTACAGAATAAAGATAGGTATTAAAGCATTCTTTAGCAAGTAGTTTGAATCTACGTCTATACATAGAAAATTGCTCGTAATCAGATATATTCTTATATTTCTTCCATTTGGACCAAGAATTATTTTTATTTTTAAATATATGTATAAGTGGTCGTGTGAACCATATGGGATACTCATTTGACCTATGTGGCCGCAATGGAACATGATCAAATATAATGTGATATATAGTTTCATAGAAAGTTTCTACGGAATCCTTAGCCGACAACCCACTTAATATATCCACCCAATTAATGCGTGAGATTTCTTGATTTATTATGTTGTAATCAGCCTCAATAAATCGGTACTTTGGCGAAATTGACTGAGACATCGGTTTCTGTTTTGTATATAAGGTGACAGTAGTTAGTGTTGGGGGATGGTGAACATCCACAGGAACTAGAGGAGAGGAGACAACCTCAGTAATAAAAAACAAGCAGTTGGTAATATATAAATCTAATAATCGGTCATTATGGTTCTTAATTGTGTTACGTTGTTGACCACCAAGAAGTGAAATAAAATTTTTAATAAATGTCTCAGTAATACCATAGTTGTCACACGGAAGAATATGTGTAGTGTCATTAGATATATGCCATATCAGATTAGGTACGTTAAAGTCCCCAAAGATAAAATACTGTTCCACCCCTGGCGCCAACAGGTACTGTTGTAGTGTGTTTAAAAATAATTTATAATTGTTATAGCTTTGCCCAGGTGGTATATACAACGCGCATATAATGTGATACCCGTTTGTAGTAACTGACGGAAGACGTAGTAACACGTAGTCAATAACGGGGGCAGAATCCCGTGGGGGGCAGAAGCAGTGCACGCGACGGTATGAAGGCCCGCGCCAGCTCCGGGGCCGGCCCCGAGCATGCAGCGCAGCGCCGGGAGGCCGCGGCGCACCGCCACGAGCACGCCGCCACCATCACGCCTCCCGCATGCCTCGCGATTACGATCGCATCGGTGCACTGAGTAGCGAGAGTCTATCAACTCGGTGTCATTAATAGTAGGTACTAGCCAAGTCTCAGCTAGAATAATTACGTCATACGATTCAGAAATATTCATAAACAAGGTTTTGAGTTTAGTACGTAATCCCCTGCAGTTCTGATAATAAACATTTATATTATTATATTTTAATTATTAACAATATATCCGTATTGGTATTATGCCCTCGAACGGTAATAGAATATTTATAATTAAATAAAGACAGATTTAAATTTAATATATGATCCACTGAACAAAATAACATCGAATACAACATTATATTATTAAAATTGTAACAAATAATGTGTTTTACTTTTACATTTACACTGACTTGTTTGGATTCAATTATAAAATAGATAATTACGTAAAATCCTACAATTGATTTAAGTCTCTCGATCAGGCAAATAGCAAATACCAGCAAAAAAATGTAAATAGTCGTAATTAAAAAATAAGTTAAACATGTATAGTCTAAATAATGCTTGTAAATATGTACGTTAAGAATGTAAAGTAATATAAATTTTAAAAATATGTATAAGGTAGAATTAAAAACATCGCAACTTGTTTGGTGTAGCAAAAAATAACACAGAGTAATGCCTGTCTTAGATAACGCATGTAAACACAGCATCGTTACGGCGAAACAAATACTCACTCGAAATGTTATGAGAACAGACGTCCGATTAAAGGTTTCACTTTGAACTTTTGATAAATTTTTGTAAATCACCAAACTGCTTGATTGAGGTAACTGGAGATGTGTCGTTCGCTCGGGCAAGTATGGACCCATTCTTAATCCAAACATATTTGTAGCCGTTTTCTTTGGCTGAAATTCGCGCTTCTCGAAATAATTTCTTGTTTTTAAGGGTCAAATGCTCGTTTACATACACTTGATGCTGCGTTCCCGGGATTCCAAGTTGGGTAGATGTTATTCCTTTTGCTAAACGTACTGCCGCCAATAGGTTGTCTCTAATGTATTTGTTTGAGAATTTGACCACGATATTTTTGGTCGCGATGCGTTCTGTGACGCCTGGGGCACCCTGTGTATGGCAACAATGTCCTGTTGTGAAATAGGTTGCTTGACCAGGTTTCCTAAATTCATGATAAGGGCCAAGACATTTTCTCCACGCTTCTCTGGAAGATTACAAATTTCGGCGTTACATTGCCGCGCATGCTGTTCCATGGTGTCCAGTTTGTGCTCGAGCTCCATGATGCGTGTGTTCTGTTGCTCCAAATTCACCGTATTCGATTCCACAACGCATAAACGCTGATGCAAGTTGTCACTTGTCTGCTTTAAATTATCATACTGCTCACATAGTTCTACAACACGTACAACACCCTTTTTTTTTTTTTTTTTTTTTTTTTTTTTTTTTTTTTTTTTTTTTTTTTTGTTTCCCTGAGGAAAATGCATTAAATTGCATACCCCGGCTGTGGCGAGCCGGGTTTGTGGGCTCTCCTCCCCAGAAGGGGGAGGCCTACCCACTAAAAACCTCAGGGATGGCCTTCCTCAGGCATGTAGGGAGCCCCCGGGAACACAAAGCCCTTCCGGGAACCCCCAGCCTCCGCTCCCCGTCGACACAGGGGAGCCCTCCTCGGGGAGGCTTACTACCTCCCCCGGTCTCCTCCACCGACGACGCCCCCCGGCCACGGAAGGGGCGTGGTCCATCCCGGGTCGCCGTAGCAGTCGCGACTTCCTCGCGCCCGCCGGCGACCCGCGGCGGCGCCGCAGCTGTGCTACCGAGCCCGGCGCCGCCTTCTTCGAGCGGGATCGGCCATCTCCCGACCCCGCTCGGCGGCCTCCTTCTGGAGCATCACTGCTTCACAGAAGGAGGCCACAGCCCTCCAACCTCCCTCGTCCGCCAGCATTGCCGCAATCAATGCCGGCGGAGACAGATCTCGCCCGATCTCTGCGACCAAGACTCGGCGCTCGGAGGCCCACGCGGGGCACTCCGCCAGCGTGTGCTGGGCCGAGTCGAGGTCGGATGCGCAGTGGTGACAATGTGTCGATCCCTCCCGTCCTATTCGACACAGATACTCACCGAAGCAGCCGTGCCCGGTGAGTATCTGAGTCAATCGGTAGGTGACCTCCTCCTTCCCGTGGAGCCAAGCTTCGAGGGTCGGGAGTACGGCACCGACGGCCCGCTGGCGCGCGCAGATCCGTATTCGAGCTGCGCACGCCAGGCCGCCACAATCCGTCGGTGCCACTCCCGCTTAGGCACTTCGTGCGCGGGTTCCAGGGCGCTCCCCCCATCGCTCCCCCGGTCGACACGCCGCGACGCATACGTCGCCGCGTACATGTCGGCCAGGATGTCGAATGGGGGGGAGCGTCCCAGAACCGTCGCCGCCTCGTACGAGATTGTACGGTAGCCTCGTACGATCCGTATAGCCATTATCCGCTGCAGGCTCCGTAGCAGAGCTCTGCAGCGGGGGGACCTCGCGCAGTCTCGCGACCACACGGGACCCATACATGGCCACGGATCGCACGACGCCCTCGTACAGGCGGCGAACTCCATCCCTCGGTCCCCCGAGATTGGGCAGCAGGCGATGCAAACTGTACAACCACCCATGGTATGAGAATCTTTTATAGAGGATTACATCATGATTGTAGATAATGTCTTGTATGCGACTGTTATAATTAGGTATTAAAACACTCATTTGATACTATCGTCAAAATCAAAACCCACATTCGTGTTTTAATACCCCTGATTATATAACAGTTTGCATAAATAACTATAATGACATAGAAGTCCCCACAAGGCAGATTGATAATTACAAGTTTGCGGAATGGATCCTTTTATGAGTATAGTAAATTGAGTTAAGATGCCTACAAAAAAAAATTACTATCAGAATATTTCTTGTTTCATTTGTGATGACAACTTTCTTGAAAATGAAACAAAATAAACTACATATTTTTTTTTGTAATTGAAATGTTATGAAAACATTGTTTCTTAATGTTTTGACCTGAAGACGAAAGTATTTGATTTGTGTGAGCTGTCAGTGATGGCATATGGAACAGATTGCATACAATGGGCCGTTAACTCAAAAGTTATTTAAAGTGTATGCTTGCAATTGCTGTGCATTATCGAATCAGATGTGATAAATATAGATAGAACTAGAATTATAGACTTACCTACTAGATTTATATAGAAATATAGAAAATTGCTTGTGATTGATATCCAAGAAATTACTCTCGTTTAGGACCTCGAGTGGCAGTCATATATCAGACACTTCGATATGTGTAGACTGGGCCGAGCTGGTGAACAATATTTAAAATGTCTTCAACGTTTGATTTGTAAATAAGATGTAATGCAAACTTGAGCTAGACTATAACGTTATAGTCGGACGTTACGTAGCAACGGAACAGTTTCTACGTAGAAACTGTACCATATCATTATGTTCTAGATTGTTCTATACTAGACATAAAGTACAAATTAGCTTCAGACAATCTGAGGACTAGTTTGTTTGTTTGTAAAACTCTTTATTGCACATACACATAAATAATACACAGAAACATAAATAATAAATTTAACATATTATGTATATGCAAAGGCGAACTTATCCCTGGCGGGATCTCTTCCAGTAACCTTTGACACATCAAAGAACCTGAATTGGACAGGGGAGATTATGATTAAAATATACATATATATCCATACACGAATACATAATCTTATACACTAATATATAAAATAATATATAAATCTATATATACATATATATTAAATCAAAAAATAATAATAATAAAATAAAAATACAGCTTAAGGTCTATTTACAAATATATGATATTTAAGTTGCCTCTTGAAGGTTGCAATAGAAGGAGTCTCCCGAATCGCGTCAGGTAACAAATTCCAGAGCCTCGCTGCCATCACTGCAAAGGATTTTTATATGCGGTGGACTATAGAATAGTTGTAAACTATTCTATAGTCACGGAATAAAAAACGCACCTTAAAAACTATATTGCTATTGCATTTGTCTATATTGTTAGATATTTTATCTATGTCGATGTAACTCTTGCAAATAAGGCGGGCATGATTTCGTTCAGGTGGAAGTGAACCGCGTGCCAGCCGGATGCTGGGCGCTGGTGGAAGGCATCGACCAGCCCGTGGTGAAGACGTGCACGCTGGTGGCGGCCGACGAAGACGCCACTCTGCACACGTTCCGCCCACTTCGCTTCTACGCGCACGCCGTCGTCAAAATAGCCGTGGAACCGGTCAACCCCTCCGAACTGCCCAAGATGTTGGATGGATTGCGGAAGGTGAGGGAATATAAATAATTATAAACAATATAATACATCACTAGAGATCGGATAATCGGATGCATATTTACCTAAAGTTAATTTTTGGCTCACAAATTATGGAAGCGGCTTTTACAATACATTTTGTTAAATAAAATCACGGGAAATACGGGACTGCAAATTTAACGTAGTGATATTGTTTGAAAATTACTAAATTAGCACGTGGTATTTATTTTCAAAAGACCGAGACTCCGGGTTCATTTATACAACTATGCATACGTATTTACATGAAGTTAGTTTCAGTTCCCCGTGCGATTTATGAATGTACGATTTATTACATGAAGAGTGTTATACGAAAGTAGTGAGCTAGTTTGACTAAAACAATAATCAATTAAATAATTGAATAAAAAACAGAAATCTCTTTACTGTAAATTGCAATTTAATGCATTTTCCTCAGGGGAACAAAAAAAAAAGTCTTTACTGTAACATATTTTATGTTACAACTTAAATTAATACAATTTTATCAGTAATGATTAATACATATAAAAATAATTCCTCGCTTTGACCTATATTGCTGTGCCTGACAGGGTCATAATTTGTAGCTACCTCTAATTTTAAGATCACCTGTATCACATTATGGAACCGCAATAAAGTATTGAATATTATAGGCGAGTGGATGTGTGGTGTGACAAGGATGGATAATATAAGGAATGAGTATATAAGAGGAAGCCTGAAAGTAGCGCCAGTGGTAGAAAAAGTGAGAGGAAGTAGATTAGCATGGTTTACACATGTCATGCGGAGGGATGAAAGTCATGTCACAAAAACGAGCGTTGAATATGAAAGTGGAAATGATACACGGGCAGAGGAAGGCCGAATAAAAGATGGATCGATTGTGTGAAGAATGATATATAGGAATGGAAGAAAAAGATCTACTGCGCCGACCCCAGATAATGGGAAATGGGCAAGAGGACGATGAGTCGAGTGGTTGCGTTACTCATGGTTGTTGAAATATATACAACTGTTAAATTATTGCATTATAATTGTTAATATAATGAAATTTATTTAAATCTTTTAGTTTATAATTAAAACACAATGTGTCTTTATCTTGCTATTCAATTCTAGTTACCTGAATTTTAGCTTGAGTTAAATCGATTTGTATCGTTTTCATTAACCCAAACACGCAGCCACAGGCAAACACAGAGAATATTTACTCTGTGGCCACAGATTAGGTAGGCACGATAGATTTATGTATGTTAGGTTTTTTTGATTAGATATATTATCCTCTCGAAGAGATTATTAAAGTTCGATTTTTAAAGGCAAAGGTATTTCAGAACAGCGTCGAGTAATATTTTTTATCACATTTTCATAATTCTCTTTTACTTTGACATGTCATGGGCAATTTTTTTACAAGACCCTTTCCAAATACAGTAGACTCTCGTTAATCCGGCAGATATCAGACTAGGGTTGTGCCAGATTACCGGGCACGGCTGCTTCGGTGAGTATCTGTGTCGAATAGGACGGAAGGGATCGATACATTGCTATCACTGCGCATCCGAGCCGACTCGGCCCAGCACACGCTGGCGGAGTGCCCCGCGTGGGCCTCCGAGCGCCGAGTCTTGGTCGCAGAGATCGAGCGAGATCTGTCTCCGCCGGCATTGATTGCGGCAATGCTGGCGGGCGAGGGAGGTTGGAGGGCTGTGGCTTCCTCTGTGAAGCAGTGTGATGCTCCAGAAGGAGGCCGCCGAGCGGGGTCGGGGGATGGCCGATCCTGCTCGAAGAAGGCGGCGCCGGGTTCGGTACCACAGCTGCGGCGTCGCCGCGGGTCGCCGGCGGTTGCGAGGAAGTTGCGACTGCTCACGCGACACGGGATGGACCACGCCCCTTCAGTGGCCGGGGGGCGGTCGTGGTGGAGGAGACCGGGGGAGGTAGTGTAGCCTCCCCGAGGAGGGTCCCCTCTATGCAGGGGAGCGGAGGCTGGGGGTTCCCGGAAGTAGCTTGATGTTCTTTTTTTTTTTTTTTTTTTTTTTTTTTTATTGCTGAAGTTGAAAACAAGCAGGCTGCCCACCTGATGGTAAGTGGTAACAGTCGCCTATAGTACATGTGGTTCCCACGAGATTCGCAGCAAATCTGCAAACCTCATAAGAACCACAGTGTACGTTGCCAACTTGTGACATAAGATGTAAAGTCACAGTACCAGTAATTTCACTGCCTATCTTACCCTTCACGCCGGAACACAGCAAAGCGAACCCTGCTGTTTGGCGGCGGAAATAGGTAAGTTACGGAGGTACCCATGCAGACGACCCTGGTACAGAGTCTACCTCCTAGTAACCCTGTTCCCGGGGGCTCCATACATGCCTGAGGAAGGCCATCTCCGAGTTTTTAGTGGGTAGGCCTCCCCCTTCTGGGGAGGAGAGCCCCACATAACCGTGGCTCGCCACAGCCGGGGTAATGCAATTTAATGCATTTTCCTCAGGGGAACAAAAAAAAAAGGTTGTGCCAGATTAGTGAAAACGCCGGATTACTGGAAAATGATAGGACATATATGTAAATACATAAAAATACACCAAAAGTACAAAAGAAGTCTAGTTTTATTTTCAAGCCTTAAGTAAAAAGCACATATGTATTGAATTATAGACAGAAGGAGTTTCTTTAAAAAAAATACGTTTTAAAATACATAATCGTCTTAGGCCTATTGTAAACAGAAACATAAGCATACCAACACTTACAGTTCTGGTAGACTATTCTATTGGAGTAAAGAAACTGACAATTTTCTTTTGCATCTTGGCCAATCGGCATTTGTTTGTTTACACAAGTATGTATCATGTCTAAACACGATTCCCTCATCTCGCCCATCTGAGAGTGACGGATTAGCGCAGTATCGGATTGAAGAGTCAAAACTTTGTGAGAGTAAGGTTTTATCTCTTTTGAACAGAGTACGACAGACCTCGAATCATGTCCTAAAGATGGTGGCTGAACCTCTCGATTCAGTCCTCAGTGGTAGAGGTTCATCAAGTTCGGTGGTGGAGATCGGGGGAGGTATTGTGGCCTCCCCCGAGGAGGGCTCCCCCTGTATCGGCAGGGGAGCGGAGCCTGGGGGTTCGCGGAAGTAGCTGGTGTTCCCGAGGGCTCCCTACATGCCTGAGGAAGGCCATCCCTGAGGTTTTTAGTGGGTAGGCATCCCTTCTGGGGAGGAGAGCCCACCTAACCGCGGCTCGTCACAGCCGGGGTATGAAACTTAATGCATATTCCTCAGGGGAAAAAAAGAAAAAAAAGGTTCATCAAGTTACATTTGATTTAAGGGTTTGATGAACCTGCCAGTGTTACTTGTTTTTCTTCACATTCTTTTTTTGCCCTTTGATACCAATATAGTCTACTAGCTGTGCCCGCGATTTCGTCTGCGTGGAATAGTTATTTTGAGCATCATATTTATTTTTGCAAACAATCACCTCAGCTGTTACCCACGACTTTGTCCGCGGCAATTTCTGTTATTATCTTAGACAATTTAGTTTTAAGTTTTTAAAAGAACATGATTATTTAAAAGTACTTCTGCGTAAATTATATTTTTAGTTTTATTTTCTTGTGGCAGAAGAACATGGTTTTCTCCGCAACCCGTTCTTGACAACGCGACATATCCAAATTTGATTACCATAAAAACGATTCTAGTGAGTTAATCTTAAAAGATAGACATATACTGTCGCGGACATTTTTTTAGATCATTTCAAGAGGAATAATTCTTTCGTACATATTTTTTGGTATCTTGAACGGTTTTCGCAGCGCACGCAACGGAAGCACTCAAAGATGAATAATTTTCCCCGTTTTTTCCTCATTTTCCATTATTTCTTCGCTGCTATTAGTCGCAGCGTGATGTTATGTAGCCTAAAGCCTTCCTCGATAAATGGTCTATTCAATATAAAAGAATTTTTCGATTTGAACCAGGAATTCCTGAGATTAGCGCGTTCAAACAATCAAACAAATAAACAAACTTTTCAGCATTATAAGTGTAGATTAGTCGTACTGTTTTTTGCACTATGCATCTACGCATCTATAATAGTATATTTCATTACTAGTACGGAATGGCGTGGTTCCGTACGTGTACTGAACGACTATTATTAATACAGTTGCGAAAAAATGAAGCAATTTAATCAAATTATAAAAACACAATAAACTCAATTAACTAATCATTTATTTCTTATAAAAGTTATAATTCACATATACATTGAAATTGGTACAGTTTTTTTTATACTAACTGGGGAGTTTTAGGTTGCATATTTACTGTTTGAGACAAACTATTATTAATTTCGTATGATTGTTCATGTATATTTGTCATACAATGTCGTTTGCTAGTTGATGGAATTGGATCTGATGAATTATCATTATCAACGAAGGTAGGTACTCGTAGATGGACGACGTTCTCTTCAGCATGTGAAGGAGATGGACTGGACCTTAAATGAATGGATTGTGTGCTCTTTTTCCCAGTTTATAGTTTGTTGTTTAATGAATCACCAATATAGTTTTCTGCAACTTTGTCCGATTTCCAATCACCTAGTCGCTTTAAGGACGTCAAATTGGCTCTGAATCTGCCCAATAATGTAGCAGAGGTCCTTTGAAGCTATGCCCAGTGTAACACTCAGCATCCGGCAGACCAAGAAACGTAGCTATTTCTTCATGGTTGTTTTTTTTTTAATAGAAATTATTTTGACAGTTGGGAAAGAAAACGCACGAGTTCGGGAAAGGCAAAAAAAAAACACGAGTGTGAAATAGCCCAGATCCCGAACGCTACACGTCCCTGCAATACGCCACTTTTTGAGCAACTGTATTAAAAATAATTTTTTGGTACGACAGGTGAACAAGTCATACCCGCTGCTGTCTACGCGTGTAGAGGAGAGCGGCGAACACGTGATATTGGGAACTGGGGAGCTTTACTTGGATTGTGTAATGCACGACCTGCGGAACATGTACTCCGAGATCGATATTAAAGGTAACCAATCAGACAATCGGATTAGCACGTCGTATAACATTTTGTGATCGTATTGGTCAAACGTAACAGTTCGTTGATGTTTCGACTGTAAATTTATTAATTAACTAGCGGACCCGACAGACTTCGTCCTGTCAAAAAGATTTGTAAAGTGGCAGTTTTTTGTTCCTACTTATTTTATAGATAACTAGCTGACCCGTGCCCACTTCGTTGGGCATATTATTAATAATCCCCGAAGCGAGCACGAACGCGAACCGAATTAAACCCGAAGCCTTCGCGCGCCGTCCGCTGCTTTGGCCTTCACACTTATGACGATGAGTTTACTTGTTTTCATAGATTCATAATTTTTCGGAATATATGACTAATAAATATGACCTAATGATTTGAATTATTTTATTAATATAAAAAATTAAATTGTCTATGCTAATGTTAAAAAATATACTTTTTGTAATTTAAAGATAAAAGTTAGACATATGCTGTCGTTGACTTTTTTGTAGGCATTTTCAAGCTCCACATTTTTTCTCTAGAACTCAAAAATATATCTTTCATTGTTAAGGCAGCGTTCGCAAGAAACGCTTTCATTCGACCGGTTTTTCTCCGATTCACTTTGCAAAACGGGCTACCACATAAAAGCCTTTTCATTTTTCGGTTTTTTATATAACCTATGACGCTCAGCAATAATGTGGCTTTCTATTGGTGAAAGAATTTTTAAAATCGGTTTAGTAGATCCCGAGATTACCCCTTACAATTTAACAAATATACAAACACACAAACTTTACTTCTTTATAATATTAGTATAGATATCGCATAGCCAAACATATTGCAAAAAAGGTCCAAATGAACTATTTGTGAAATGAAACATTTTGTGACTATTCAATTTTGGAACGTGACATTAAATCCTCCAACTATATATTCTGTGCTCCAACGCACACACGCACACTGTTTTGATAGATATAATTGAAATTCTACTGTATATAGCGTTAATAAAGCGCAAATGGACTCTTTGATGTTAAGAACACACCTACATTGCTTAGACAACAGTTAGTGCTTGCAAAATGAACTTTATACAATAACAATAAAGCTCAAATTGACTGTACGTTTTAGCTAGAAAACGGTTGTTTGTCTCGCCGTAAAAACCATCCTTAAACTTGAACAAACATAAAAAAAAAGAATTGGCAAAATTGGTCCAGGCGTTGTTGAGTTATGCGCTGACCAACACATTTTGCGATTCATTTTTATATATACGAAGATTTGTGTTGAAACCATTTTTTTACCTACTTCACAGTAGGCCATCGCTTCGCTCAACCATGTTTTAGGGAACGTAACGACCCGCCTCACACGACACTGCCGAAGAGACTTTAATGAGAGTATGACTACCCCTAAGCCACAAAAGGATATAAATTACCAAAAGCAAGTACCTGTGCTGGTTTGTTAACAGTCGCGGACCCGGTGGTTTCCTTCTGCGAGACCGTGGTGGAGACGTCCTCGCTGAAGTGCTTCGCGGAGACGCCGAACAAGCGGAACAAGCTGACCATGATCGCGGAGCCGCTGGAGCGAGGGCTGGCCGAGGACATCGAGTGTGGCGCCGTGTGCGTCTCCTGGGACCGGCGGCGCCTCGGCGAGTTCTTTCAGACCAAGTGAGTGCGTCCTGCGGCACGGCGCCGGCTGGCCGAGGACGTTGAGTGCGGCGCCGTGTGCGTCTCCTGGGACCGGCGGCGCCTCGGCGAGTTCTTTCAGACCAAGTGAGTGCGTCCTGCGGCACGGCGCCGGCTGGCCGAGGACGTTGAGTGCGGCGCCGTGTGCGTCTCCTGGGACCGGCGGCGCCTCGGCGAGTTCTTTCAGACCAAGTGAGTGCGTCCTGCGGCACGGCGCCGGCTGGGCGAGGACGTTGAGTGCGGCGCCGTGTGCGTCTCCTGGGACCGGCGGCGACTAAGTTCTCTCAGACTAAGTCTTTTCTAAGGGTCCAGATCATACTGTCTATATAAGGGTCCAGATCATACTGTCTATAGTCAAATCCGATATAACTTGAATATGTGGCCTTTCGGAATATGTGGTATTTCGCTGCCTACTGGACGACGGTGAACACTGCTGGCATTAGGGCAGAAATGTTTGTTATAGAGGATGATCTATAACAAACATTATCTATGAGGAGAAGGAACGAATGATCTGATTCAACCTCAGTCATTCATTGCAGTCCGTCCGGCACCATGCATATTGGTCGATTTCACATTTGCCACCAGAGACAGGTTGCCCCAGGATTTCCAATTTATATCATTTCAAATCGAATGTAAAGGACTCGAAGAGGAAATGATAAGCTTTGAATTGAATTAAGGTCCGGTCTCGTGCTCCGGTTCCGGTGCACGGGCGTCATAAACATATCGACTACCCTTATGTCCCTACATATACGGTAGGAAGTTGCTTGTTCCACGTCTATTTAGGCGTTCTAGCTTCGATCTGGATATTCACATCGAATATTGTCATTATGTCCCAATAGATACACCTCAGATTTGCTTACCGCCCATTCTATTTGACCGTTCATGCTTCAGCGCCATCACCACCACATCTAACATTCAGATGGAATAGTATACTTATTTTCTAACAGATACGATTGGGATTTGCTTGCCGCGCGTTCTATTTGACCGTTCATGCTTCGGCGCCATCACCACCAGGTGTAACATTCAGATGGAATAGTATACTTATTTTCTAACAGATACGATTGGGATTTGCTTGCCGCGCGTTCTATTTGGGCGTTCGGTCCGGACGCTACCGGCCCTAACATCCTGGTCGACGACACGCTGCCATCAGAGGTGGACAAACACTTGTTGGCTTCTGTCAAGGACAGCATAGTACAAGGTAGGCTAATTCTTAACCATTCTGTGTCTAGTTGTACTTCTGTGTATTTATTTAGGGTCTTGGACTGTTTCAAGAAAACCATCTCAACCTATTGTTTACATATCTAAAAATCTGCTAAAAATATTTTCCTATTGAAATTACTGAACATTATTCTTAACATTTGAATTTCGCGCTAAAAGACCACTCTTATTATCTCGATTATGACGTAATTTATCATACAGAGATTATAAATTTACAAGATGATCTTATAAAATGATTGTTAATGAAGGATTAATTATAATAATTAGAGATCGGATAATCGGATGCATATTTACCTAAAGTAAATTTTTGGCTCACAAATTATGGAAGCGGCTTTTTAAAATACATATTGTTAAATAAAAATCCCGAGAAAATACGGGACTGCGAATTTAACGTAGTGATATTGTTTGAAAATTACTAAATTAGCACGTGGTATTTATTTTCAAAAGACCGAGAGCTCATATTACAGACTAGTTTCGCATTACCAAAATATTCTACAGTACCGGAATCCCGGGATTTTTATTTATGGAAATAAAATAAAAAGACAGTTCCATACTTTGTCAAAAACTAAATTAGGTAAATAAATAAACATCCGGCTATCCAATTCCGCAATCCCGGGATTTTTATTTAACAAAACAATAAAAAGCCATTTCCATACTTTGTCTTAAACTAACTTTAGGTAAATATGCATCCGATTATCCGATCTCTAATAATAATACAACATTATGAAAGTAAACATTTTTTTTATTTTTTCCCAAATTTAAAATACACAAATTAATTATACAATTTAAGGAATGTTCAAAGTGTATTTTAGAAATTAGCTGTTTTAAAAATTAAACCACTTCCAAAATAAAAGCCTAAAGTAAATATGTCAAAAAAATTTATGAAGTCTATTAAAAACTGAGACAAAATCCTAGTTAAGTACTTATAATAGGCTATTTGACAATGCGAAAAATAAAGTGTCTGTTGACGCCATTTAATCTCATAAAAATTTAGTTTAATTTTCGCGTGTGGTACACAACTTCCTTATCCATGTTCCCTCTCGCTCTCACACATTAACCGTACACACAAGAGAAAGAGATGACAAAATTCGTATGCTAGCGAGTCAGTCGCTCGCAAACCTCAGCTATATACGTACTGCCGACGCGCACCGCATCTACCAGAGAAACTTCCTGGATCCAGAACTTATATTATTGTGTCATTGTGTTGTTATGTGATTGTGCATAAATCCGCATTTTATAGACTAAAGTGATATACATCAAGAAGGAGGAAGAAAACCTAACCGAGGCAGTCGAGAGCGAGGTAAACCCACCTTTCTTTTCTTGTACCACACCGCATATATTTTATTTCTTTAATATAATAATTTCAGAACCAGATATATACAGTCCACTTATTTACTTCTCGCGCTAACAGTGTCAATTACTGTTAACAGTATAAATTAAGAGTTAAAAAATGATTATTTATTAACGTAAGTTGAAAATAATGATTAATTTATTTTAAAATCCGTAAATAAAAATTGCATTTTTTAAACGTTTGTCACGTGACACAAAACGCTCCTGATTGGTCGAATTTATCATGACGTCACTTGCTTGTAAACTTCGTTTGCCTACTTATGTTGCGCCTAGTTGTGGTAGATTATCTCCGTTATATTAAGATTTTCTTTATTATGCATTGATTTTTTTTTTTGTTTATTTGCACTATTTTACAAGTACTTTCAACTATGGAGAACGATTTTGTAAAAGCAGGTCGGATTATTTTTCAAAAATAATTCTGACTTTTATGCTTCGGAGCTAAAAAATGTAAAAACAGCAAAGATCGGGAAGTACCAGCATCACACATTCTTTTAATGCGATCTGGCTGGCAATGAAATTTAAAAGGCAGAACTTTATCTTTTAAAATTATTTTCTGACTGAAACCTATCTTGTACTGATAGTATTTTGCCATGTCATTTTCCATCTGTAACGAACAAACAAGTTTTAGTCGGGATCTTTTAGTGTACTGCTTATTGAAATCATAGGACCCTGTAGCTACAAATTTTAACAAATATTATGGAAAACAGCGGAAATATTCGAAGTGAGTTGCAAAAGACATTCTGTTAAAAACATTAGAGGTATTGAAACCTCAAATCAATAACGAAAATATTAACATTCTGAATGTAATTAATTATTACAAAATATAAATATTATGTTTACTTAAATCGAAATGGTCTTCACAAAAGAAAATATTTGTACTATTCGCTATGTCATTATGATCCCTCCGAGAAAGTAGCAACCACTTTCGTTGCACTTCGATATTCTTTAGAACACTGACAAATAGTTTTTCCGGAGTTTTTAACGACGTATTTGTACATTTTGGAACTGCACACCATTTGTAACTCATTTTGTTACATAAATCACTGATAAAAAGTAAATCCAATCGCATTTTCGTTTTTTGTTTACAACAAACAAATATATATGCCAGTTGTCACAGATCAGAATACAGGCAAGTGACGTCACCGACCTTATTGCAGCGCCATATTGTCAAAGTAGCGTTTTGGCACACTATTTAAATATTGAATTTTTAATTCGATGTTTTTGAGCTAATATATACCAGAATTAAAAATAACAACTTTTACTGGGTTCCTTAGACTCTACTGCATAATATAAAATGGATTTTAAAAACCTGTCAAATAGCCTATTTACAAATAAATATTAACTATTGTAGTGCTTTTATGCAGCAAAGGGTATATAACTGTTTTCCAAAATAATAATACTTTGCCTATTATATCTTGTGTATATAGTGTATATGTGTATATAGTCTGCCTGTAATATGGTCACTTTAGAATTATTCTGAAAGTCGGGATCAGCAACACAAAAAAATATATTATTTTGTATTTGTAACATACATTTGTATTTGACACAGGAATTTTTTAGATATTTCGCCATTCCTAATATAATTTTTATATGTCCGGTTGTTCGTGAGACATTTGATTTCAATCACAGCTTTTTCATGATCATTACTAAATATACCATCAGGAGAAGTTGCAATCATTGGATATTTATCTGATAAAAATAGACCACGCTTATTTATTTTTCCGAATGTACCTTCTACAACTTTTCTGACTTTATCTTCCAAGAGGCCTTCCTGTATCCGGAATTCTAGCACCCATTAATATTTGCACTAGTGACCCATCAGAAGTTGTACACTGGCTTAATATTTGCACTAGTGACCCATCAGAAGTTGTACACTGGCTGGTTTCATAAGCTTTTGAGGCAGTTAGTTATTATATACTTTAAATTACAGAGAAATATGCAAGAAATAAACGAGGTTTCGAAATCACAAACGTAAACAAGTAGTAGGTGACAAGTGGCAATGATAAATGACGTCACGCGCTGTGATTGGCGTTTGAAGTCACGTGATTTTTACATTAAAAATAATAATTCATTATGTTATAAATAAAGAATAATTATGATTCTTATCTAATTATTCATGTTAATCATTAATTCTAACCCCATAAACTATCCCTGTACAAAACATCATATCATTTTATTACTATTTGTAACTTGAGATTTTATGACAATAAAATTAATAATGTCTTCCCCACTTTTATTACACAACACACACACACACACACTGATTGACACAATGATTTTTAAAAGCGCACAGTTAAAAGACTAGGCTACAGGCATATTTTAAATAGTTTTCTACTGTACATTCACTGACACTGCTCGTTGGTGCAGGGTTCCAGTGGGGAACTCGTGAGGGCCCGTTGTGCGAGGAACCCATACGCAATGTCAAGTTCAAGATTCTGGATGCAGTCATAGCGCAAGAACCGCTGCACAGAGGCGGTGGGCAGATCATCCCTACTGCTAGGAGGGTACGTAGACCTCTATTTCTATTTCCATCACATCGCTCTTTTATGCTGGATAAGAATTTTTGGTTCCAAACATTAAGAACACATGCTATATAAATAACAGATGAGTAATAAACAGTGGATATTTTTTTCAGCTTACGTCCATCTGAGTAGCAAAATGTCCAAGCGTCATATGTAATTTGACTAAGGTATAGAATAGGGCGCGTAGTGTAATATTTGGCTCTACTTGAAATCTGATAAATCTTGACAACTCCATTACCAGATGTGATTCTAATAAAGTCGCTCATCGTCCATTTTGCTAAATTGGGCGCAATTTGTTGGTAGAATACAGAATTTTTTAAGTGGATGCTAAGAGAGCTAGTCATGTAACATTTTACATGAACATGTTTTTGGTGAGATAATACTATCTAGTATTACGGAGATCAGTGCTTAAGCTAACTCACATTCCAAAATTATGCAGCAATAGTCATGTTGTCCAAGGGAGAATAAATAGGTTGGGAACAGCCGAGTAATTTACATTTTTGCTCTATTCTAGATTAGCCTTGCCTAGCAACATGTTTTTTTCTAATACGGTGTAGCGGTCAGGATACTTAGCTCTTACCTAGGAGGGTTCGATTCCAGTAGACGGAACCAAATATTGATGTCTTCAAAAATTAAGAAGAACATTTTATCTGTTACAATTGGTTGGGTGAGATGTTATTGCTCGCATTTTTGTCGAGTAGTCACTTACGAATAATGATAGAATGTAATTTTTAAAAAATACATTTCATTTACTTACTACTATATTGTTGCGTTGATACCAGAAATGGGTTCCTGAAGTCTTAGGGTCAATAAACATATGATAGCAGGAACACTTTAGTAAAATCTGAGTGTTGACTTTCCACTTTTATACTATATTAAAGCTGAAAGCTGGATGATAGACCATTGACTGTTGCTGCCGCATAGTGACAGTGACATTAACTAGGAGGGTTGCATTCCGATACCAGCAACATATATGAATGATGAATGAAGTTTATGTAGCTCTTAAGTTCTTTGTGTCATTTATATGTTATATTAGTTTGATGTATTGACATTGAGGTGATTGAGGTGATTGTAAATGTAACCAAAATTTAAAAGAATTGACATTTTTATTTCTAAATATTAATAACCTTACCTTTGTCTTTGGAGTTTGGAATTATTCTAGTGAGTTCTTTACCAAATATGTTGTTTACTGTGTGGGTTATCAGAAAATGTGATCAATACTTTTGGATCATATGATCATTAAGGTCCTTTGTCCCCTAGCTGGGGCAGAGGGCGTCCACAGTGAGTCTCCATCCCGCACGGTCTTGAGCTTCGCATTTCGCTCCAGGTTTTTCCAATGGCCTTCGCTTCGAAAATGAAAGTCCGCCGCCAGGTCTGTTTTGAACGACCACGTTTGCGCTTTCCTTGGGGATTCCAGTCTAGGGCTTGCCTCGGTATGTACTTTGGGTAGGCCTATCCAGTTCCATTTTCGGCGTTTGATCTGCTGGTCGATCCGGACTTCATCACAACGTTCCCAAAGCTGCTCGTTGGGATTTTTTTCTAGCCAGTAAATACCCAGGATGCTGCGAAGACATCTGTTGACGAAAACCTGGAGTCTGTACGAGATGTCCTTCTTTGTCTTGGTTCATATGAGTTTTCGTAATTTGTAGAGAGTTCATCCAATTCTATATCTTTCTATGCCTATAAAGACGGTAACATACAAGATAGTGATACTGTAGAAATCACAAAAACATAATAGAATTAATAATAGAATAAAGATTATGTCGGTTGTGTCAGGTGGCGTACTCGGCGTTCCTCATGGCGACGCCGCGGCTGATGGAGCCCTACCTGTTCGTGGAGGTGCAGGCGCCCGCCGACTGCGTGTCCGCCGTGTACACCGTGCTGGCCAAGCGGAGGGGTGAGCCTGCTTGCTTGCGTGCTAACATATCTTCTAACGACACAGGCTCAAGGTTGGAAGTGGGATGTCAATGCCGACGGCGACTTGGCCGCTGCCGCAGACATACCTCTTCACAACACCCTTAGCCGTCTTCGCAACAATATTGATTAGCTGTTTTGAGGGGCCCATTTAGTGCACGGCGAGGTACCATCGTGTCATATTTACACCACTTAGTACATTTCATTATGTCCATTAACTGACACTCCTACGATGAAGGAAAACGTCAACGTGGTACCTCACGACGTTTTCCTTGGACTTTTCGTTGGATTGAAGGTACCTGAGTGTATGGACCAGAACTCCTAATGCCCATTCCACAGGCAGAAATAAAAACCTGGCTGCGCAAGAGAACAGAGGAACTACACTTAAAGGAATGGTTGCAAGCGAACGCAGGAAGCAGTCCCGGTACCTCCCAAGAAGCTTGCACGTTCCTTATCAAACTAAAGAGACAAGATCCGAAAGGTCATAGCTACCATAACTGGACATTGCCTTTTAAACAAACACCTGTACACAATTGGTATAACAGACAGCCCCTTGTGCAGAGGGTGCAAGGAGGCTAAGGAAACGCCACAGCATGTTCTTATGGAATGTGCAAGTGTGGCCGACCACCGGCGAAACTTCTCCATTCCCCGGCGTCCCTGCCAGAAGCATGCAGCAGCTCACGGAGGCTGCTGGCGTTCTGGGAGGAACTGGGATGGATGGAGTAGGAAGGAGGCAGACACGGGAGCCTTCTCTTATGTGCACAATGGCCCAATCATGAGGCTAAGTGCGGTGGAGCCCAGCTAAACTAAACTAATAGGTGTATACGTGAGCAACTGGGCCAGCGTGATTGACTAAGGCCTAATCGCGCTAACAATAGCTTTGGCAGGCTCGTGCTTCTCGATGGGTCGTATATGAGCTGAGATGATGATTACACCAAAAAAGGTTACGATGTGTTTATGCAATTTGTAATGTTTGATTTTTAATTACTTCAATAACACTTTTTGAAGGGTTCATGAAGTTTTATTATAAGCTGAAAACAGATTAAATGAAGGGTAAATGTTTTGTCGGCAGGCCACGTGACCCAGGACGCGCCGGTGGCGGGCTCGCCCCTGTACACGATCAAGGCGTTCGTCCCCTGCATCGACTCGTTCGGGTTCGAGACGGACCTGCGCACGCACACGCAGGGCCAGGCCTTCTGCCTGCAGGTGTTCCACCACTGGCAGATCGTGCCCGGGGACCCGCTCGACAAGACCATCGTCATACGGTGAGCCCGCCGCCGCCGCCCGACCTTCAAATTATTATATTCAATCAAATAACCACCTCTTATTTTTTTTTTGTTCCCCTGAGGAAAATGCATTAAATTGCATACCCCGGCTGTGGCGAGCCGGCGGTTATGTGGGGCTCTCCTCCCCAGAAGGGGGAGGCCTATCCACTAAAAACCTCAGGGCCTTCCTCAGGCATGTAGGGAGCCCCCGGGAAGCACAAAGCCTTCCCATTTTCAAAAGCCTTGTTAAAAAACATTATTTGTCACTATGATTTTGTATTTTATTGGTATATGTATGTAAGTATGTTTGTATATATATGTATGTATGTGTGTAAGTGTATATATGTATTATAGTATGTATTGTTATATTTATAGTAAGTATGTCATTAAGTTATATATCGCCATCTTCCCACGAAATAATTGATTTAAATTCCTGTCCATCCTAAGGTTACCTGGAAGAGATCACTCTTTGTGATAAGGTCGCCCTTTGTACATTTAGTTTTAAGGATTCATTATCTGTAATTTTTTTTTATTATTTATTCTATGGTCGATGTACAATAAAGTTATAAATAAATAAATCATGCCACTTCCGGGACCCCCAGCCTCCGCTCCCCTTCCTAGAGGGGAGCCCTCCTCGGGGAGGCAACACTACCTCCCCCGGTTTCCTCCACCGACGACGCCCCCCGGCCACGGAAGGGGCGTGGTCCATCCCGGGTCGCCGTAGCGGTCGCGACTTCCAAATAACCACCTCTGTCTTTGAATACTTATTCGTTGCATTTAAAAAAGAATATACCAATTTGCTTTACTTGGGAATAGCAATGGCAATAACGACTGTATTGTAATAACGAATAACACTGTTGTGTTATTTTCCTATAACTGTTATTGTAAACTGTTGTCTGTTATCCTGTTATATTGCTGTTTTGACAAATGTTGTTGAGTACGATTGTTATTGTTATTATAGCTAGCAATAAATTTTCCTTCATACTTTTTCAGGCTCTGGACTATCAGAATATTAGGCAGTAATTTAAATAATTTAAAACTAATTAATCGATATAATATTCTGGTGTATTTAAAAGTTCATTGATCTGTACATAATTTGTTATTTACATTCAATATTTACATTATTTACAAGCAATATTTGCAATATTCTTCCATTTCCATTTATTTACAATATTTACTCTAATTATTTATTAGTTACTTCAAAAATACACGACAATAGTTATTGCAACGAATAGTTCATTTAATTTTCATACGCGATCACACAACGACAAATCCAAACACGACACTAATAATTGCGACGATCACACAACTGCAAATAATGCGTAACTAAAACAATGACAACAGCTTAGGCACCAGCAAGCCAGCAACAGTTTACCTAATTGTTATTTCAAATCACACTGTAAATCAAAATGAGTCTAATTGTCATACGCGCGAAGGTACAAAATTGTGAATTTGGTATTAGTAAAATTACTATTCGAAATAAACAAATAGGAACTTTATTTCCTTGTGAGAAAGGTTAATATTATACGGATAAGCAGTCGGGCAACAGAGCTAGCGCCTACGCCTGCCTACACGACGGCTTCAAGTGCCAACAACAACAATGCGACTAGGCGATTCTTTTGTCAACAGCAAAATACAGTATAAGCCGTTGTTAAATAATGTTATTCGTTACGGGAAAATAATTCATTATATTATCTGTTATTGAAATAACGACTGTTACTACTTGGGAATTCAATAAAATGACCTCCGTTTGTTATACAACCGGATACAATTTTATTTAACTTCTACAGAATACAGACAAAGCAACTAAGAATAATATAGACAACATTAAACAAATAAAAGAATAAATAATAATAATAATAAAGAGATCCAACTTGCTCACCGACCTGTATCGTTGATGCCACAAAACCTTTGAAATGATTCAATATATTACAACAGCCTATCAATCACTAGTATAAATAAACAGACTATAAACAACTATTTTTATTTATACATTTTATGCAATGCTAGTATGGTCTGGTACTTAGCTGAGCTCCATTGTTCGCTCTGAACCTTGGCCACCACTGTGACTTAGTGTCTGGGCTGTATTAAGCTTTATTTGTCTATGCCCTCGAGGCCATCTACGCGCCCTGCAACCATGCCATTACATACAAAGTAATAATAAGTCAGTAAAGCAAAGTAAAGTAGAATATTTTATTTATTTATTGATCTCCTTACACTATACATGCTAATACCTAATGCGACAGTGTTTCATTATAAGACTATCTACTTTGAAAAACTGACTTGCATTTAAATTGTATTATAAACAATTACATACATTAATTATAATTTAATTTATATCTTAATAAAATTCCTATTTACCTAACTACTTTTTACATGACAAGATAAGGTATAAGAATAATAATTAAAGTAAGTAAGCAATACTTTGACATAAAAAAGAACCATAGATAAAAGAACGTTCCTATGTTAGCAAACAGATTGTAAATTTTTGTATTGAAGTTTACAGTCTCATTGATTGATAATATAGATTTTAGATTAGATTTTAATTTATTTGCTAGAATACGTACATATGAACTGAATTCCTGTTAATGAAGATTCCTGAATCCCCTTGCCCAGGCCCTTGGAGCCGCAGCCGGCGACGCACCTCGCGCGAGAATTTATGATCAAGACACGTCGCCGCAAGGGCCTAAGTGAGGACGTCTCCATTAACAAGTTCTTCGACGACCCCATGTTGTTGGAGCTCGCCAGACAAGACGTGCAACTGAATTAATAAATAAGATTTAAGCAATGTGTTTTTTTTATAAATTCTCTGGAAGACCTCATCATTATCCTGACCACTTTAAGGCAGGGTCGGGGTAACATGTCTTCTAATCATATGTCATCTTCGCACTGACACCCTTCTCATGCATATCCTTCAAAATGAAATCCCCCTTCCACTTATTTTCATCCTTGGACTATATTTATATATTTCTGAGATCCTCCTAGTAAGCTTCTATTGAAGCCTGTGGCAGGGGATCGTGACTTTAAAACATAATATATTCTGGTATCATAGCTTTCGTTGCTCGTCCTATGTCCATATCTCGCTAGACTGTTTTCTTATCTTCTATGTCACTGGTGCTACATTCAAAGTTCCCTTAGAATTATTCCCTATCTTGTCCAACCCTGTCACAGCTTAAATTCAAAATCAAGGTCACGCAAAGGACAAATTACCAACTGTCAAATTAAGCATACTTTTATACGGTATAAAAATGAGCACAACACTTAAAATGACAATTGCTAAGTCAATGCAATGTTAGATTCAAAGTGTTTTTGGTGTTATTTTAATATGTTGACGATAAATTTAGAGGAATCTGAAACAAAGGTTTTGTGGTATATGTGAAGTTGAGAAATTTAGAGCAGTTTTTTACTAATCCAATCAATACCCATCATAAAATCCGATACCACATATTTCTCGCCAATTTTATCATAAATGAATAGAAATGTGTCATTTTTCGTATTAAATTACAAATGAC